>JARWLC010000007.1:89137648-90337648 GCA_033318265.1 Phyllotis vaccarum
ATCCACCACCGTTTTGTTTTTATTTCAGAGTTTTTTTTTTTTTTTCCTTGTTTGGTTTTATACCTTTCTTGACTGTTTCTACATGAATTTTAAAATTGTTTACTGAATTTCTATTAAGAATTACATTGAGATGGATGGCATTGGATGAATTTTTGATAAGAGGTATGTTTGCATACTGATAATCCTATTAATATATGTACATAGGATATCTCATAATCTGTGTCTTCCTCAATTTTATTCTTCAGTATTTTGAAATTTTCACTGTATAGCCAGCCCGCTTCTCTTTCTTGGTTAAGTTTATTCCAAAAATATTTTGTATTTGATGAATATTATCAGTGAGATAATTTTTCTGATTTGGATACTAGTCCTTGTCTTTGGTATACAGAAAGAATTTTTATTTTGGGGATAAATTTGTAACTTCCTACTTTGCTGAACATGTTTATAAGCACTAAGATTTTTTTATTAGGGTCTTTAGGATCTCTCATGTATAGAGGTATCCTGTGTTCTCTTTGTAATCTTTGAGTAGTTTTGTTTTTATTAACTATGCCCATTCTTCCCTGTAAATACTACATAAAATGATGCACTTAATAAACTTGTTTGGCATAAGTTATCAGCTTATGCAATACGTCCTGGCTTCAACCTATGCCGTTTTAATTTTTTTATTCCCTGCCTTTTTCCTAAGCACCACAATATTCTGGACACATTTTCCTCAAGGTGCAGGCCAGGTGATGCATTCTCAAAGTCAGGAAGTCAATTTTATTTAGTGATGTTGCATCATTATATCGAACGTACTTCAGTAAATGGTCCCACTCCCAAGAGGTATAAGAAGCACAAGTTGAACTTGAGATATTATCCAAAAGCAAAGTAAAAATAATAGGAACTGAGGATGATAGATAAAGAGGTGGGATACATCTGAAAGAGTTTAAGAGAAGAACGTGGAATGTGAATAAAATTAAAATGAATTATATGAAATTCTCAAATAATTAAACATTTAAATTTGAAAAATATAAAAAAATAGAAATTAGAGGCTTACTGTTAACATACTTAACCACCTCATTTACCAGTAAGTATGTTAGTATTTTAACATACTTAACATAACAAGTGTGTTAATAACGTATGTATTAAATAAGACCTTGTCTGAGCAACATAATTATATTTTATTCTTAACTTCAGTAGAATGGGATTGAATATCAAGCATGAGAACATTCTATTTAGGGCATTTTAAGAAAGGTAGCTATGTAGTCTATTTCATACAGCATAGATTTTCACAGTCGGAAAGTTCTAGGAAGGACCAATAGAACAGACATGGTGAGCTCATAGGCAAACCTAATCATTGACCAGCTTCAGTATCTTGGAAGAGGTGAGTGTTCATTTGGACTTTAGATTTTAAAATTGGGGAAAGGAAGGTGAACGCCTTCATCAAAGACAAGAACACCAAAAACTTGGCTTCAGTAGTAAAAGTTGAGATAGATTCATGTGAGAGAGCCCTTAAAAGTTTGATGAAGGGGGAGTGAGAGAATGTGACAGAAATCAGAGGGATGGGTTATAGTGGGAGAATGCCTCAAACACTTGTCTTTATCTCTACATACTGTACAGTGAGGATTGAGGTGGACATTCCAGGGATGATTAAAAGCTAGGTCTACAACAACACCAGGAAAAGTATATGAACCGATACGTTAGTGATTATCAAGCAGTACATATCTGAGGAGGCTGTCTATTCTCAAGCTGATATAACCTTTGTCTCAGGTTCTGTTTACAATCTACTGTTTCTATTTCATATTGCCTAAAAATTTAAGGATCTATACATTATTTTGCTACAGCTATTTTGACTCTGCCTGTTTTGGGTTTTTAATTTTCAGACGGTAGTCTTCAGTGAAAAGCCTATCAACTTCTCATTTTCTACACTGGCCAAACACAAAAGAGAAATTGAAAAATGTATACTGTATAATTTCTACATTGCAAGGTAATATACGGCATTATCTTGTATGCAGCAAAAATAAAATGTGGTTTAATTATCTAGTTTAGAACTATATTTTATTCAAATCAACAGAGTAAAATTTTTTTTAAATAAAACACCTGATTCACATCTCATGAAGCAAAACTAGAAATAATATTGGTGATCTGTCTGCCAACAGATTTTCTAAGTGAATTTGGAGAATGGGTATACCCCAAACACATGCATAAAATGCTAAGGAGCACAAGAAAGATTTCCTTGCAGAATGACTAGTTCCATGAACATTTACAGTGTATTATCTTCTTCTCCTTGATACATTGCTCAGAGCCCTAAATATCACAGTGACCCAGGATGGACTTCAGTGGAGTGAGCTTTGCCACACAGAATGTATCACTTCTTACATGAATTTAAATGTGCTATGATCTCTCAAGCTGCAAATGTTGGCAGACTACAGCAGTTGCCATTTGGATTGTTGAAACAATAACTTTTGCCTGAATTTGTTTTTTTCTGAAAATGATCTACTCTTAGGAATTATCACAAATAGATATTAGCTTTCATGGAGGATAAACACCCAAGAGCTTGATATGCAGACAGGCCCCAGAAGGAGTTATCAAGGACATATTTCCAATGTTTATGGCAGAATCTTTTACTTTTATGTTCTACCATCTCTCTAATTGATAAGTTGAGTTTTGTTTAATAAAAAATATAAGAAAACATAGAATGAAGCAGGAAAATTTCTTTCATTATTTATCTAAACTTAACTCTTAATGTTTTCTTGGTTTCAACACATGAAACCTTTTAAAAGAGTAGATTTCATGATAATTTTTCTGGAAACTGAGCTTTAATAGTGTTGATGTGAAGCAAATTTAGAAATTATTATCTAAGTAGAACCTAAATATCACTTCAAATGTGGAACTTCCCTATAACTATCTCTTCCTACTGGATTTTGTTTAGCACCCCCCCCCCCAGAGAGTTAGGTTTTTCTCAGGAAATATATATATATATGCATTTAAAAAGTGTTCATTATGTGAGACCATTTTTTGGTCAATTTAAATACTATTAAATTTTATTAAATAAATTTGTTTTAAAATATAGAGAATATGGTTAGTCATGGTACTATATGCCTTTAATTCCAAAACTATGGAGGCAGAGGCGGCAGATATCTAAGAGTTGAAGACAACTTTGGTCTGCAGATCTCCAGGACAGCAAGGGCTATTTAGAGAAGCTCTGTGTCAAACAAAATAGGTAAACAAATTAAATACAGAGGAAATAATTGATAAGTAGATAAAATGGAAAAATAAATGTCTAAAGAAGAAAATGTGGAGAAATGAAGTCTAGAATCAGACAAAAACACAGAGATGTTAAATCCATAGTAGCTGATTTCCATCATGAAAGACAAGCTGTCTATTGCTGTGGGATTATGCTCTTGTACACTGTAATATTTGCCACTCCTATTAGTTTAATAAAATGCTCAATGGCCAGAAGGCAAGCAGGAAATACAGATGGGGCTAGTACACTAGGAGAATTCTTGGAAGCAGAAGAGATGCCAGTAGACACAGAGGAAAGAAGATAAGAATCCAGCTTAGAGAAAAGGTACCAAGCCATTTAGCTAGACAAGATAAGTTAGTTTAAGATGAAGAGTTAGCAACTAATATGCCTGAGCCATCGGCCAAACAGCTTGTAATAATAGAAGACTTTGTGTGATTATTTGGGACCGAATGACTGTAGGCAGGACACAGAAACTTCTTACTACAGTCTATTGACTTTGGTGAAGATTATATTCCATGCAAGATAAAAAGTGACCTAATCGTCACACATATTTTCAGATTATCACACTATTTATGTAGGTCCATTTTACTCCTTTACTCTTTCTTATATTTCTGTAAAATAAGGTAAGAATCGACTCCTATCATTTTTGGCCATTTCTTCATGTTCTGACACTCCTGTGTGTCCCGTTTTCAGGTAATTACTACTTTCTTCCATGGAAAATGTAGCATATTCATTCTTTTTCTAAAAATATAATTTTCTTTTAAAAATTGTACATTGTAATTAGAGTCAAATGAGCAACACTGGGTGTTTAACGGTTTTGTTTGTTTTTCTCATTTGTACTTCATGGTCATGGTTACACTCAAAAATGCTAAGAGTTCATGCTTTCACCTGGATCATGGTCCTACTCTCCTTAGAATCTCACTCAAACAGAAGCACCACTAAAGATGTTGAAAGAGTCAAAAGTATAGGGATTTATTCCTAAGGGATTGAGAATATTGTCTAAATGAAACAAGCAACATTGGTTACCTTAACTTAGCCTTTGAGCCTTTGTATAAGTGGTATTTAAGTTGTATATCGCTTTACTATATCCCTTCACATTTCTTTTAAGGACATATGGGAAATAAAGTGGAAAGATGTTCACAAGGTTCTTTTCCATGTGTTCTGTTCCCCAGAAATGTGAAATGATAATTCACAGGCTCTTCCTGCTCAATTTGCAAACAAAGCCTAAGAAAGAAGTCATTTGAAACACTGATACTTCAATTATATGGACAGCTATGTCCAGTTTATAGAAGATTTGTACATGTATGTTGTTGAATGCATTTTTGGTTAAAAAAAAATGTCTGTGTGCTATTCAACTGAACAGTTGAAATAATAGCTATAGAATTACCTGGCAGCAATTTCCATATGATAATGTCATGCTAAGTAGATTATTTTAATATCTGGTCTTACAATGATCTTTACTTGTTTCTCATTTCAAGTCTTCAATGTAGATATGAAGCAGTAATGAGGATATATACAGACTCATTCAAAATCCCAAAACCAGTAAACGACAAACCTGACAAGAATAGGAATTCTGTTGTGTATTTTCAATGCAGGAAGTGAACAGAAAATCTGTCATGCAGTAGCTGAATGAGGTAAATAAATAAAACAACAAGCAGAAAAGAAATTTCAGGACACAACCTCAAGAGAAGCCCATCGCGATAGCCTGGGGAACAATGGGGAAATGTTGGAATTACCGTGATTAAAACTGTTTGGAAAATGGCCTCCAGAAAAAGCACTCCAGTCCCAAGGAGTGTGGACAGCATAGTGGAGGCAGGTGGTCTCAATGATGCTGGTGCCAGCAGAGAGCATGCTCATAGAAGCTGAATCAGCCACGGCTGCTGCGTGAAGAGCTGCTGCTGAATTTGTGACAAGAATAGCAGGCCGTTTACTTTCTGTGCCCTGTAGACTTCCTTTCTTTTGTTGATCCTGCTATCCAGAAAGAAAAAGAAGACATGTACATCATATATATAAATATCATTTTCAGTGGATGTCACTGAGGATCGTAAAATAAAAACAGCCACACAGATTCGTGATCAGGGAAATGGGTTAATGGCTTGTAAGCACTTTGTGGTTTAGCCATGTTCTTTATGTGCTTGCAATCCAAGTGAGCTACTAAAATAGCTCACCTTTGTTCACCACTGACACACAGAAAAGATGTGTCATAGCCAAAATAGGAATTTCATCCTTTCAGAGAGCTTTGTGAACCTTCTTAGAGTTTTAGCATTGATATTGTTCCTCTAATTAAATATTACATTTTTACCAAGAGAAGGTTTCTCTGTGTAGCCCTTGCTGTCTGTGAACTCACTCTGTAGATTAGGTTGATCTCAAACTCAGATGTACAGCTACCTCATCCCTTTGAGTGCTGGGATTAAAGTTCCACATCAGTGTACACAATGTGATTCTCTCTTTTTTAACTTCTTCATATATTTTATAAGAGTCTATAAATAGAATACATATATTTTCGATTTTTGGGAAAGATATATAAACTACATGTGATGAGCACATTAGTTAAATACTTTCATTAACAAAGTAGGCCACATGTATTTTAATATTTAATACCTAATGTCATATTTTACAAATTATAACAAAATGAAGGGAAATACCATTATAATTATTATTTGTCATGAGAGACAAGATCTCATTACAGATAGAGCTCTGCTTCCTTTGGGATCATGGCAATAGGAGATACTTTTCAAGTTGTGGGTTACAGACTTAGGACATCATTCTTGGGATGTTACTCTAAAGTAAAATAAATACAGCAAAAGAAATAGTGCTTTCTCTTTTGACATCTTATTTCAATTATAGTCCACATGTAAAAATATTTTTGCATTTCCTAGTAAGTGAATGGTCTTCAGATATTGTATTTACGAAAAAAGGATGCTATAATTTAGTTCATTGTCTGAGTAAACATTACATCATGGGAGTACATTATGGTGGCAGGATATCCAGGCAGCTGGTCACATTGAATGCATAGTCAGGAAGCAGAGAGAGATTAATTCTGGGACATAGTTATAATCTGGAAATGCTGTCCATTAGATTGTGTTTCACAAGGGTAAAACTCATCTACTCAGTTAATCTAATCTAGATAATCACTCACAGATACTCCAAGAGACTTATCTATTTTCAGATTCTACATAAAAACAATCTTTTCCATAAGTTAAGGAAAATGTAGGTGCTATAAGGCCACAGCACAGCATAGCCTGTTTTCTTCATGTTGTAGAAAAAAATGGCCTTTCAGATTGACCAACATCTTAAATAAACAGATGCAGAATCTTCCTGAGATCTTTGGTAAGCAGACTTCTGAGTGGGTGGTCTTGACACAGGGTATCCAGTGCTCTAGGGAAGCAGGTGCAATGAAGTTCTAAGATCTTTTTATTCATTATACTTATGATAGCTCCTT
The DNA here is from genome assembly GCA_033318265.1 of Phyllotis vaccarum. NCBI lineage: Eukaryota > Metazoa > Chordata > Mammalia > Rodentia > Cricetidae > Phyllotis > Phyllotis vaccarum. The sequence goes on from JARWLC010000007.1 coordinate 89,144,314, forward strand.
TTTTTTATTTGTGCAAACTATTCTAAACAGCAGGAAGCCAACCATTGAAAGAATGCTTCCCTTTAAAATAAAACAGAAGAAAAGCATTTTGAGAGATGAGTTATATTACACATTAGGACAGATAATGATTTCTTCAGAAACTTTGACTCCTAATGTGTACTTCAACCAGGAGAATAATGACAAGCTTGATGATATACACAGCAACTCTAATGGTCACATTTTACAATGAAAATGTTTAAAGTCAATAAATATTACAATATTCCTTCCAGGCACCCTAGTCAACCCTTTTCACAGTAGCACATTTGTTTATAAGAGGATTTTTATTCACAGCACAAGTTAAGAACTAGCATAAGCAGTACATAAAATATAAACATTAGAAAAATGTATTACCTGCCTAGAAAATAAACAAAACCGTGGGAGTCTGGTAGCCAGCTGCATATTACAACTTCATCTGAAATACTGGAGGACAAATATTAACTCTAACTTAATCAAAGGTTCAGCTGGTCTGATGCTTAGAAACAATTGTTACTAAACATGAAACTCTGCTTTTTCACAATTTTGAATGGATTCAGGGAAAATTCTACCTATAGCCAAATAAGATACTGGGATGCTCAAAATTAGAAGAAGAGCAAAATGTATATTTAACAATTTTCAATCTGTGATCAAACATTTTATACATATTTTAATATAGTATAATTAGACAATATTTTTTAAATAGTAAAGTGGTATATTTTGAGCGGGTAGAGGTATTTATAATTTTTTACCTATATTAACATTGTTAAAACAAAGAGATTCTTATTGAATGTTGTAGGCGGAGTTTTACTTAGAAGGCACCAGTCCAAGTTTGATATTTATTAAAATATAAACCAACACTCATAGTACAGGTAACGGCTTATAGTGGAGCCTGAACAGGGACTGGAGTCTGGAACGATGGACGATGAATCCTAAACCGGTCTCTCCAACAGCCAGGAACCAGACAAAACAGGCTTCCCAGGGTCCCAGCAGCCCCTTATCAATGGGGTTGGCCACGCCCCTTCAGGGGCCCAGGACCCTGGGTAAGCATCCTCGGATCTTATCAGCTGACACACGAATCCCACCACAGAATGTTTTAAAAACAATAATGAAGAGATATTTAATGCTCATAAAGAACTAAAGAACAAAATCACAGAAAGCATCCAGACCTTAGGACCTCAACGGAAAAGGCCTGGAAGCCTAAGGAAAGTAAGTTTTTTATAAAATGCTACTAAAGAGCTGAGATTTATAGCTCTACATTCATGCAGTTAAAATAGGTATTCTTAAGCTTAGACAGATAATTCTGAACAAAAGCAGGAGATTCACCGTGGAATAAACGTCATCATGAGAATCATGAGGAGATAGCATATGAAGCATGCCTTTAAAATTGGAAGAGCCAAAATTAGAAAGTTGTTGTTGGAAGTACAAGACAACAGTTCACAGGCAACACTTGTCTACTAGCTGAAGAACAGAAGGACCCAAAGAAACAAACTACAGTCTGTTGCTGAGTAGCTGTCTACATTCGACGTTCTTACTGCTTCTAGGTTGTTTTTGAAACAATGGCAAATGGTCTGAACTTCCATATACAGGAAATAATGAAGAACAATTTTCTTTGGTTTACCCTGAAGCTAAAGTTGTCAATTGAATAACCACCTCTCAGGTCTTCAATTTTCCCCTCTTACTCACTAGCCATTGGGTTTAATTCAAAATTCTTAACATCAATTCTGAAGGAACAGACATAAGTTAAAATCATCATAAAAGTAGCAGCTAGACAAACATTGAGTTGGTTCTTTGAGTTCCAACTTAGTTCCACAGAGACACACACAGGTATGTGCAGTGAGACCAACTCAGAAGAAGAAGTAGCCACCTTCATTGAAACAGAGGAATTTTGCTTGAGGTTGGAAGATGAGCAAATCTGGAGAAGTTTGTAGGATGTTGAAATGGAATCTGGGAGGGATTCTTTCATTATTATGTTAATCAGAAAACAGAAAGCCTTTAACCAGAAGGGAGGTATATTTTTTGTTTCCATGTGAGAGTATTATCATCTTGGCTCCTTGGGACAGACCATATAAAAACAGGTAAATGATATCTGAATTGCATATAATGGAAGAGACTCATTGAATCAAGTACATGTAGAAGATAGGAAGGTCTCTATAAGATACTCACCTTGATGAGAGTGTTGCCAGTGAAGAGAGGAAATGAGACAGTAGATCACAGGGAGGTAAAGCCGCCTGGTAATCCTCTTGTGGCCTATAATTGGTTATAAATTAAGTTAAATGTATATAGAATAATTAAATAAAATGACAGTACATTTGAAAACTGATTGATAAGAACCTACTGACTAATGTGACATAATCAGTGATTCCATGAAAACAGGGGTATTGCCAATTTTTTCTTTCCTTCATACTAAAAGCTTTAGGTAAAGAGTAGATAGTGCTTTTGATAATGTAAGTGATATCATAATGATGCCAGAAACTGTGGAACAAGGAGCTGTTGTCTTACCTGAAACATTTATTGTATGTGATCACAGTGGCATTCCCTTAGGAGAGGAGTGAAGTATAGTGAGCTCACTGTTAGATTTTGTATTTGGCAGAGAGGTCAATATTTCAGAGGTGTTGGTAGCTGACGGTCTTAACACAGGGAAGTTTGTTGTAGACACTAGGTAAATACCATCTTCCTGCCAACCAAGCCATGTTATCTGGAACCATCATCTCTCTTATGATAGAGTCCTTTTCATAAGGAATGTCTTCTGATGAACAGAAGAGAGAAATGACTACAAGCTTTACTGTTCCAAAACTTCTGCCTATTGCATTCTATTTCATTGACATATTTTATTAAATTATGGTTTCATTTAAAAACAGTTCTGACCCCAAAATTGTTATATGTATTATAATGAAGAAAAATCACGCTTTGGAAATACACATTGGCATTAATTTTCAGTGAATATTTTTCTTTAACTGTTACGTTAAAAGTCTTCAGATAAAATTATATTATTTATTTTATTTAGAGAAGAAAGTATTCAAGGGAAATAGTTTCTTATTTATAAAAAAAAATCTCAGCCCTAAAATAATTGTACAACTGACTATAAATATAAGAAAGTTATAATATTAAGAAATTTAAAAATTTGTAATAAGTCCAGTTTTGACACTTTCTACTATTAAATACATTTGAGACCATTATAATATGTCCCATTAAGCTTCTGATTTTTTCTAAGCATGTATCTGTATAATCTATATATATGTAATGTGTACGTAAACATATTATATATACACACATAAATATTTTCGGACTTGCCCTGGGAAGATAGAAAAGCAGTCTGTTTTTACCTGACAGAAGGTTACTAACATACCTTAAAAAAATTCTTTTCATGTACATCTCAGTTATTAAATGAATTTGGAATTTGTTGGAGTTGTGTGATTGAATCAAAGAAAATTGTGACTCATCATACAGTCTGCAACACCACTGAAAAGTCCCACAAACCCCCATACAATAATATTAATAGGCCATGCTGAACTAACGCGGCCTCTAGTGCACATGATCTCAGTTGCTCTGATGGAACAGATCCATGGTCACATCTAGCCCAGAGAAAACAGCATAGGAAGGACTGTGAGGGACTGTGAGGACATGTGTGTGTGTGCGTGTGCGTGTGCGTGTGCGTGTGCGTGTGTGTGTGTGTGTGTGTGTTTGTGTGTATATATGTGTGTGTGTGTGAGTGTGTGAGTGTGTGTGTCTGAGTGTCCGTGTGTGTGTATGTGTGTGTATGTGTGTCTGTGTGTGTGTCTGAGTGTCCGTGTGTGTGTATGTGTGTGTGTGTCTGTGTGTGTTTGTATGTCTGAGTGTCCATGTGTGTGTGTGTGATACATTAATAATAGATCTACAGACTGGTTATCTTCATGTAATTTTGTTTTTGTTGATTTTTTTCTTTTGCATTGTTTTTGTTTTATTTTTCTTACAGACATTAAAAAATCTATTTTCTACAATTCTTCTGGTTGTTTATTAGACATGAAAACATTACAGAGCTAATCACATCATAAACCTAAAAATAGTAAGATGTTTGAGTTTTTCATTCTGTGTAAACCAAAATCAAATTATTCATTCTTCTTCAGCATTTTACAGCGATTTTATTTCCACTCTTGTCATGTCACTTAATTGCGACACTATTGGGGTTTCTCAAATACCTTTTCTACCTTTAGCAAAGGTATATCTGTAAATCCATGGTGGTTTTTTTTGAACCAGTAACCACCAAAAGCACATTCTATTAACATTTGACATGTTATAATGAACAATCCGAAAACCATGACAAACACTCTGAGAAGTGAAACATAAAAACTGTGAAGTTTTATGGAGCATGATTTTTTTTTGTTCCAAATTATGTTGATATTATCTGTTGGGTTTTGATTGCTCTATTGTAGCTCTTCAACTTTAATTAATAAACATATTATAATACTGACACTTTCCTTTCATAAATTGACTTTCAACAAATATTGATCTTCATGCTGTGTATATATCATCTTTAAAATTCAAGTAATTTTTTTCTCATATTCTTGAGTCTTGCACTAATATTTACAGGTATTATCTATACCATAGTGTGAAATATAAATATTACAGATGGTAATTAAAAGACTAAGGCAGCAGTTTAATGTATAAACATCGAGGCAGAGCTGAGATAGGCATAGACTGAACACAGAAGGTCAAACTTTCCACTTCTCCCTCTGTATTGAGGAATAATTAAGCAGCTTGTTTAAAATTTCCTGTTTGTATACAAGTAATATCATTTTCATGCCTTTGTGTTAGCTTTCTACCACTCTGGTCAATAAATATACTTAAAGAGGAAATAAATACAAATTATAATGCTACATTTCTGAGAAAGATATAAAATGGCTTAGAAAAAATAATGAAAAGATTTTCCTAAGCATAAAATTTTTAAAAATATATAGTTCAAACTTTCATTTCAAAATCAGTTATCTTACAGAAAATTAATTTTAAGTTCTTGAGGTAAAAATTGCCCGATAAAATGTGAAAATTCAGGTGTAGCTTGTCAGACCTCAATATAGAGTTGTAAACCTTATCATTCCCTTATCAAAGAATATAAGTACAAAAGTCTCTCTAAGCTTTTCTCTATGGGTCTTGACACTATATTTTTAGAACTGGCAGTGCAAACAAAGACCAAGTAAGTCACTGCAGCTTACAGTTTCAATGTGTCTGTCAAAAAGGCTGCACCAGGAACTGAATCCCCACCCAAACAGTTTGGGGAGGCAGGGATTAATGAGCAAGTATACTGTGAAGGCAAAGGCCTAGTGAGGCAGAAAGAGAGGGTCACATGCACATGACTAGGGCACTGGAAAGTTAACTCTGGAACACAGTAACCAGATAAAAAGAAAAATATTCCTTGGTCAGTCTCAGACTGCCCCAAGGATTGTGCAAACCTTCCAACAAACAACAATAATCCATCACCTATGAGAAGCAAATATAGGTCTACTCCTCAGAGATCTGCTCTTCCCTGTGTAATCAAAAACCCTGAGAGCTGAAAAACTAAGCTTCTGAGCAACATGCTGTTCAAGCCTACCATTGTAAAACGTACTTACACTTTCCCTGTCAATTCCAGTAAAATGACACTTGCATTGCTATTTCCATGTGTCTGTTCAGTTCTTTGGTCAAGACACCCCAAACATCATGGAAGTTTGTAAGAGCCCCTCATACCAAATATTGACTAATATAATTAAGTACAAAAGTGGCAACATAATATATTAAAGACACCAGCCCTGTTTGCTTCACTTTCTCCACTCCACAAATACCCAGCCCAGCTCTGTACTTGGCAATGGTGCAGCAGAGATTGGGCATATTTGTAGGCCTTCGATCTGAGACTTCCCATTTTTAAATGACAAGTCAATCCGTTTTTGTTTTTAATGAAAGACTCAGCCTCAGACATTGTGTTACACCATCACAGAAAGACAAAGACATTGTATTTCACTGAAACAGTTTTCTAAACTTTCTTGTATAATAATTAATGTCTGTTATGAGCTGTAGTTTAAATGTCTCTTCCTCAAAATATTTTATGGGTGTAAGTTATACTTTATTTTAGTTATCTGAGCTATTTTAGTGGATGCCGTAGAATACAACACACCCAATGTGGATATAAACATCATATCAAAATTGTACATGGCAAAGGCATATCAATGTTGCCTATGCGTATCAATGATGCAGATCTCTAGATGAGGGCATTCGTTGAATTTAGGAATGTTGTTGGATGTTCATTATCAAGTTTTCTCCAGTTCTGTACCCTCTAACTGCTTCCCAAAAGAGACTAGTGCCTTTTCAAACTCCTTGGCTTTCTTTATTTTAATTTTCTTTTTCCAAAAAAATAAAGTCCTTTTTTACCTCATCTAATCTCTTTGAGTAACTCAGTAAAAGATGTTAATTGTAGGGGTATTGTGTTGTTTCATGGTAAATAATTGTCCCACCCACTGGTTTAATAAAAAGAGCTGATTGGCCAAAGGCAGGCAGGAAGTGTAGGCGGGGCTACCAGACTAAGAAAATCTCTGAGAGGAGAATGCCAGACAGAACACCAGAGAGAAGCTGCAGGATGCAGAGGACAACCATGCAGCTTTAAAGAAAGGTACCAAGCCACATGGCTGAACAAGAGACATGGGATAGCTTAAGGGTAGAGAGTTAGCAAGCTATATGCCTGGGCCTAAGGCTGATCAGCCTAAAACTATTGGAAGTATCTTTGTGTCTCTGTGGGACTGCGGGACTGCGGAACTGCAGGTTTGTAGGCCTAGACCTTGAGGTTAGGCCCGAAAGTCCAGGCCAGAAACCTCATACTACAGTTAATGGTAACTAATACACAATAGTGTTTTACACTTGCTCCTAAGGTTTAGTAGGGACATAGATTCCTTCTTTCTACATTACAGCTTCATTGCATGTTTTGCCATAGCATAAACAAGAGCACATTTCTTCAGATATAAAACTAGCAAAATGATTTTTCCTACTACCCATCATCTGGTCATGGCTTTAAAGGCACACATTAGAGATGCCTGCAATTGTCTTTCTTGATCTAGGTATGTTTTTACATCCTGAGGGTCTGAGTTTTCAACACCTACACTTACATATACACTGGGACACGTCCAAAGAAACTGTAGAAGCATAAAGAAATCTCCATTGTGTCTCTATGAGTGAAGTTGAATAGTTGCATTCCATAAATCTGCTCACATCCTGGGGATAATCTCAGTGTGTGATTGTACTTGCCTGGCACCCATGTGATCTTTCTGTGCATGTAAGAAGAAATGAGGTTGCTTCCATATTTCATGCAGTCTCTTCATAATATATTTTCTATTACCTGAGGGAAGTAATTCTATTTTTTCTAGCCCAAACTATTTTGGGGGCAAGTACTTGAGATTGGAAAAATGTTTTATGTGTAAAATAGATACATTTATCCAGTTTTTCAGCCTGTAGAGACAGTAGGTAACAGGTAATGTTCTGTTGGACAAATTACAACTTTCAGCAAGAAAGTGCTACAAAATCCATATTTTTCTCTAGGAAATTTTTATATGTTATTTTGAATAAGAATCAAGTATTAACTGCATTATGTAAAATATTCAAGTTTACTAATTTTTGTAGAATTCAGAGTGACATGACATAATTGTTTGCTGCAGGTCATGATTCTTTTCAACCAGCCACCATACCCCAAGTACTAAGATCAGTGACCAAATCACTATGGTCTCAGTGAGAGCTAGGTTTGAAAATTATTTTCCAAGCAAGGACACAAAATTATATTCATTATTTCTGAAATTCATCTTTCCATATTCTCAGTTTAAACTTTAGTAATCTGACAGTTAACCATATCGGGGAAGAGAGAATCCAAACTGGAGATTTTCTCCTTCAAACTGGCTTGTTACTTCTGTGGGGCATTATCTCAATTGATCACTTATAGAGGTGGACCTAGCATACTGTAGATAGTGGCACCCTTGCATATCTGGTCCTGAGTTATATAGGAAAATAGCTGAGAGAAACAGGAGGCAGAATTCCTCTGTGGCTCTATTTTATCTACTTCAAGCTTTTCCCTTAATTTTCTTCTTTATCTTTTCTTGATGATGGACTATAACCTATTAGATGAAATAAATCTGTTCCTTAGAGATTCACTGTCATTCATAATGTTTTATCACATAAACATAACACAGACTGGAAAAGAGATGCCATGAATGAATACATGGATGTAAAAATTTTAGATATTTTTATGCTTAAGGTACTCCATTTAATGTACTCCTTACTCTTATTTTTCAAATCATTTCATCCAACAGATAGTTTTAAAATAAAAAAGCAGAAATAATAAGATGGTTCAGTGCATAATGGTCTTTACTGTCAATTCCCAAAAAACATATTATGACATAACCGCACACACACACACACACACACACACACACACACACACACACACACACACACACACAATGTAAAATAAACATAAGTTATAAGTGACCATGTTTCTAGATTTTCAAAATACCATGTTATGGAGAAAAAAATCTGACTCTAATTAATCTCCAGGATGCTCAAAAAAAAAAAAAAAAAAAAAAAAAAGAGAGAGAGAGAAAAAACCAAGACATTCACATTCTAAGTATTTTTATGTAGTTATGTAGTTTATATTCATTTTTACTTAAGGCCTTTCTATTTTTAATAAGCATGATTGTTGAATAGCTAGTGTTTTCAAAGTTGGAATTCACTTTATACACATTTAAAATAAAGGTGTGATTTGAATTTTGTTAGGAAGTAGAATGGTAATTCAAGCCCTGCATTTTAACCATTTTCTTCATTATTTCATTAAAAATAAGTGGCTATTGGTATGTTGTTTATTTTTGTTTCGGGTAAGACACTTAAGGAAACATAGTCCATGATTCCTGCTACTGTGTTTTAAAGGTTATTTTTGATTCTATTTGAAAAGAACATGACAGTGAAAATTAAAGTCGTAAATGGAGTCCCTGGAGAGCCTAGAGCATGTGAACGCAACAAGAGAGGTCAGAGTTGTTTGAGAACAGGGCATAGAAATTCCCATTTAAAAGCCTTGTATAATCTGAAGGTCAACAAATATGTAAACATAAAAAGTAATACAATTATTGGTCACCTTAGAGATAATAATGTTAGTAATTCTCCAACATTTAAAAACTGAAATATTTCTTGAAAGGGCATAGTATGCTATTTGAGAGCTGAGGAAAAACTACCTCATGTTGAATCTTTTTTTTATAAAAGTCATGTTTTCCATCTTATAATTTTATTATGTTTAAAAGATAAATAGAGTAGATATAAGCTTAGTTATTTGCTATAGCAATGTAAATTTCGTCAGCCTAGGCAAAAACCTCACCAGACTGCTATATATTTCCTTCTACACATAGTGATTTTATTATTTGAAATCATGCAATATCTGCTATTTGCATGCCACAGACAGTTATATGCTCAGTATAACTGGTTTTTTGTGGAGTTTTTGAAAATCAAGTGGAATATATCTTTGTTTCTAATATTGAAAGGTCACAGAGACTGTCATTGCTAATTTTCTTTAGCAAACTTCTATCAAAAGGATTTATTCTAGAATTGTTAAGGTTAATCAGGTCAATAAACAATATTCAACCAACTGTACTCTTAGCACTTAAATATTCAATAACACCATTGACTCCATATTAAATGTAATAGTTACCATCCCATATATCCAAATGAGAGTGCTACATGACAACTTGAATTGTAACATCTTATATCTTTATCTCTGTTAAATAATGCTGAGAAGTCAATAATCAATAGAAACTGTCAAGTTTCAGTAACTACTTCCTCCCTTATACACCAACACCCAAAAGACTGAGGGTGCACACAGAATATATTATCATTTTTCCTCATTCTGTGTGTATGCATGGATGAGAGATATCTACTTAAAAATAATTATAATATAAATGATGTCTTAATTAGTCCTAAAACAAAGGGTTTTTCTTGTCCTATAAAGAAATAATCTTCAGTTTAAGCTTTATAAGGAAAGACAAAATAAAAGTTGTATATAATACAAAATTTTAAAACAAGAAGAAGAAAAACTAACTCAATAAGAAATTGAGTTAGACATAACTAATTTTAGACAGATAAATTAATGGAAATGTTCTTTCTTGACACACTTCACATTTACATTAAACCTCACATGCTTTACTCTAAATGTGTGTTATACAAAACTTACCTTCTGAATTTTCTTTGCTAATATAAAATGATCGCTTGTCATTTTATAATATCATGGAAAAATATAGAATGAAGGAAAAAATAACTGATTCTTTAGAAGAATAATATCTATATAGATGGGCCACAATCAAAAAATGGTATTCCTGGATTTTTATTTCATTCAGCCAAATTACTCCCTCTTGTGGGAAGTATTTTAAAATGTATGTGTATATATCTAATATGTATGCACACAGACACATTTTACTGAAATAAATTATTGAGACTTGAACGTTGGCATTCACAGACATATCCACATGCATATACATTGAATACAACACATACAATGATATGTGAACTTTCTCAATGAAAACATTGTGTGTATTTTTTAATGGGGTTTCATGATATATATAACTTAAGCTTCCAATTCTGGAATGCTGTGTTATCATAAACTACCACGGATAGTATCTGGATGACATTTTAAATACAGAGCAAATGACAACAGTATGGCAAGAAGCACAGAGCTGAGAGTAGATTCTTTTTGTTGTTGTTGTTATTTAGGAGAGCTGGACAAAGAACGGGACACTTTTTAGAACCTTCAATTGGACCCTAAATTTACAGGCTGTAAGTGCATCTGCCTGCTCATTGCCATAGTCCCCACCATATGATCCCAGAGTAGCCCTCTGAAATCATAAGATCTCCCAAATCAAATGCTTCTTTTTATAGGTTGCCATGGTCCTGCTGTTTCTTCCACAGAACAGTACCCAAGACAGCTACTAAATTTACAGAAATCTTTCATAGTAGCAATAATTAATTAACACAGCTTTGGAAATACTTAAAATTTTCAAATCTCATCTATTTAAACCTTTCTAGCAAGTTAATATTTAATTTAATTTATAGTAAATTATAACATTAGGAAAGTATTAAATTACATTTAATCCAACATAAGTAATTTACTTAGTCAGGAGCTATAGATCAGATCTGGAACCCCACAGGTGTTATTACTAGATAAAATGTTAGTCTTTTTATTTATGCTTTATGCAGGGAGAGCTAATAACCCCTATCTGCAAAAGTATCACCATTCTGTGTCAAATTATATAGAACCTTCTACTTCAGTAAGAGTGGGAACATTTTACATTAAAAGGCACATATTTCAGGTATTAAAAAAAAAAAAGCCCACCACAGTTGACTCATGTCATTCTCAGAAAAGTATCCTAACTTCATATACATCTTCCTTTCTTTAAATAAAAAACTTTTAATGACAACATCAGCAACTTAAATGGTGTCATTAAATGATAAAGTCAGATGGCTCCATAGTCCCACAGGATCTTGAGACTCTATTAATAGTTAGGTACTATGATGTACTCTGCAGCAATTAAACAGTATCAATGGCTTGCAAATCAAAGATTTATATTAAGAAACTTTGCTGATCTTTGTTGTACTTCCTTGATCTGAAAATCATCTTGCCAGGAATTAAGACGTTTACAGAAAGACTGATCATTCTGTTTGAATATCAGGCTATGGAAACCATGATTCTCAAGACACTGGATTTAATCCAAAGAATCTCATGCTGAAAAAATGTAATAATTTTGACAAGCCGTGTTTGGAAGAAATCATATTTTGGATGTCTGACATTTGCAGTGGTTGGACCTGATGGAAAAGGCTTGCCATTCTCGTATAACTGTTGCAATCAGTTCATTGTAAGGATTGTAAGGACTTTGCTATCTTCATACTTCACCCAGCATTGGCTTCCTTTAACATAAACACAGGTCAGTAAATCAGTGTTTGGTTTTATGCTAGGCTCTCAAAAAATCTTATTTTCGGTAGGTTTCTCCATGTTGGTGCCTTTGCATTGTGGATGGGGAGGGGCCACCACTGAGATTTTTGGATTACTTCTGGAGAGTTAGCAACTGCTCTTTGTGACTGATCTCATCTTTTGGAGTCTCTGATTCATTGACAGGTCTTGCCAATTTGGAGGCTCTGTTGAGCAAATTTGTGTTATTGAAGCATCTGGGCATCTGTTGAGTGACCAGAAAGTTTCTATGCTTATATTTGTGGTTTTGAGCCAGTGGGGTTCTGTTGAATGTTTTAAACAGAGAAATAAAGATATTGAGATATTAGATACCAACTTTTTCTACTATGATTTGTTTCATTCCAGAAAATATTATGTCTGTACTATCTTGCTGCTTCTTCTGATTCAGCAGTGTTTAGTAAATTTTATGATGTTTTCTGAGACAGAGATTGGTTAATTTTAATCTTCATCCAGAGCTCTGGAAAATAACTAAGTAATGGAATATGATAAATAAATAATTATTATCCCATTATTTGAATGAATTGTGTTTAGGACTCATCAAAGAATGATAGTTGAGCAGAGGCAGTGTCTCCTAACTTTCCTGATAGTTGCTGGTGCCTACTTGTTTAGAGGCTCTCAGTTTTTCTTAAGGTTGAAAAGTTACAAATGGTCTGATATATGACTGAGTCCAATCAATAATCAGGAAACGAAGGGATATCCTGTAGTAAGAGGTTTCTGGCCCAGATTTTCGGGCCTAGCCTCAAGGTTTAGACCTGTAGACCCACAGACCTGTAGAGGCACACAGATGTTTACAATAGTTTTAGGCTGATCGGCCTAAGGTTCAGGCATATAACTTGTTAATTCTTTACCCTTAAACTAACCCATGATTCTTATCCTGTTCAGCCATGCGGCTGGGTGCCTTTTCTCAGAGCACCATGGTTGTCCTCTGCTTCTTCTGGCTTCTCTCTGGCATTCCTGCTCTGTTCTTCCTTTTCCCACAGTTTTCTTAGTTAGGTAGCCCCGCCCACACTTCCTGTCTGCCTTCAGCCAATCCATACTTTTTATTACACTCATAGGCCAAACAATTATCTACAATGTAACATCTTAAATCCACTACAATATCCACATAAGGAGGATAAGGATTTAGTAGTAGAGGCTTGGCTAGACAAGTGATAAATATTGTACACTGCAAGTCTCTGAATTGCTCTGCCTATGGAAAAGAGAGGTCATATTTGTTTGGGATTAGGAGTATAAATATTGTTGTTTAAAATATAATAATAAAAATATGTATATGTAATATACATATACATACATAGGATGGTTCAGTGGTTAAGAGCAGTTGTTGCTCTTATTGAGAATCTGGGTTTAGTTCCCAGCATCCACATGGTAGCCCACAACCATGTATACCTCTTATTTTAGGTGCTCTGACATGCTCTTCTGATATCAGTTGGCAATAGTTACACATGTGCTGTCCATAAATATATGTAGGCAATACACACATATCTATACTATTAGTATTTTCCCTTTGTCTATGCTGACTCCAAATTATGAAGGATGGTAAAAAAAATCTCATTTTTACTGATCTCTTCAATTTACTATTTCAGATTAGGGAAAGCAGTTTCTCACACATTCCACTTTTCATATAATTTTTCATTTTTCAACTACTGCATGTTTTAATTACTCTTGTCAGCTTGTCTAACTGAAAATGTGTGTGTATACTCTATTGTCTTCTTTGTCACTGAATTGGGATTTCCTTTCACTACAGAACTGTCTGCCACAAAATACCTATGCTGTACATACCTTATGGTAATAAGCTACCCCTAAACACAAATCAATATGGATACATCAAATGCTGAGCAGTCTGAGTTGTGGGTAACACATTTTTCAGAATTCTAATAACATAGGTGGGTTTTGTGCAGAGCAAATGAGGAAAAATTAGAGAACTATCTGCTTTAAATATTGACTAATTCAGTGATAGTTTTTTATTCAGGAAAAAATTAACATTTTGAAACCTGAGAACACTGAAAAAATATTCGCATATCAATGGAAAGCTATAAACTGCTTTGTAGACTGAGAGGTAATGCTAGTCTTCACAGATCACTGCCTTCCCTAGAGGTACAGAATGATGTGGTAGCATGATCATCTCCACATTGTACTTCGAACACTCAGCAAAAATCTTAAGATTCCAGAGGATTAACCAAAGGGTAAAGATACCTGAGCAGAGAAGAACTGTGTGTAATTTAAAAGGCACCCAAAATGGGACTTTATGCCCATTCAAATCTCATAGATGGACAAATTTCAAAAAATATTATTGTTAAAAGAAACAAGCAAAAAAACACTATGTACCTCATTTTTTTCAAAACAGGTTACATAAGATTTTTGGGAACATCTGAAAAAAGAAAAGCACCAGAGCATGCTAAATTTCATTGAGCTATTTATCTTAAATGTCTAAGGATTGCAACCTAATCTCTGTTAATAAATATATTTACTTGCCTGTAAAACAGTCATATACATAAATAAAATCTAAAGAAAAAATATTTATTAAGGCAGTGGTGGCACACACCCTTATTGCCAGTACTATGTAAGCAGAAGCAGGAGAATCTCTTAAGTTGAGAAATGAGTATGATGTTTGTGTGTGTGTGTGTGTGTGTGTGTGTGTGTACACCCATGTAGGTGACACACTCATATCTATATTACTAGTGTTTTGCCTTTTTCTAGGCTGACTCCATATTCTTAAGGTAGTTAAAAATAAATCTGACATTCATGTTCATTGTCATCTTTGGTTTATCTACATTAATGTCTTTTAAATGGCTACTTATAAGAAAACAATTATGTGATATATTCAAAACCTTATTTTTGATGAATAGAGACATATGTTGCTGTATGTCTGAATTTTATGCATCATTTAAAAATATCCAGAGTTAAAGACATGCATATTTAGTATATGCAAAGTATCTGATAAGTACTCTGTTATATTATATTTTATTTTTGAGACAGGTTCTCCATGCAGCCTTGCTGACTTAGAAAATGTGGAACTCAAAGAAATCCATCTGGTGCTGCCTCAAGCTTGGCATTTGTCCTGATTTTTACTGTATGTGTATATTATATACTGATTGTCAGTGTATAAAATGACAAGGGATGTTTCTCTTTCACTCTTAATCATTAACATACAAGTAACAGAATAGAAAAATACAGTCACTTGAAAAATCTTATATTTTACAAGGTCCACATCTACTTACCTTGATGAAGTAAACATTTCATTATTTATATATGAGGTGTACTTTTATATCAATAATGATTCTCTTTATAATCATTAGCACTACTATTTAATTAATTAAAGGCCTATTTTACCAGTTTTGTGGGCATATTGTTTTAATGAGACAAAGATTCTAAACTGTGATTGAGAAGTTTAAACAGAACTAGTATGTGAATTCTTGTGTGGTTTCTTGTAATTAGTAAATGTTATTGGCTGCTTTACATATATGAATTTAGGACTCTGTTGCAATACGTAAGTTCCCTAAGATACAAAGCTTAGAATACCACTTTACTTACTAGTCATTGAAATAAGAACTATTGGTAGCATTAATTTTCCCAGCCTGTGTCTATGTGTTCCTAACCGTATCATAGCTATCCTCATTAATCAAGGATGAAACACTTTTTACTTAAGGAATATATTGAGAAAGGAATATTTACTTATCAAGTAGGCTTTCTTTCAGTATTTTCTTCTATTGTTTATGTTTTGGGAAGTTTTGTAACTGTCACTGGTTATCCTTCTACAAAAGTATAGCTTCTAGAAAGGCCCAAAATACGTTACTCACAGAACACACAAATTTTATAATAGTAGACTCCAGGGAAGGCTGATTTAAGAAGCATCTCATCTCTATATCTTAGCTGCTTACAAATTATCAATAATGATGTCTTCTGGGACTAATTGCTTGGCACTTGCAAATGACATCCCCAGAATATAGGGTCAGGTGAGACTATCTAGGAAAAAAAAATCTATCCTTTGAATGAGGTATGATCAACCCACCAGCAGGTTAAACGGTATTGGCTTCAGAACATTTTGCTTAAGACACGTAAAGGAACGTTGTCAGAGTTAAAAGAAGGCAATGCTAACCAGAGTTATGGATTTCAATCAACCCTAGCAGGTTAAAACAGGTCAGATAAAGGAGGAATGCCAAAGCAACAGAGTGAAACTGTCTTTTCTAGAGGTCAGGGATTTCAGTTGGTAGTTGGCTCCTTGTCTTTATTCTAGACCAGAATTGTATGGGAGGGCTGGACTCATGATGAGCATAGGTACCTAGTAGTTGAGGCCACTAGAAAACCCAGCTAACGCCCAACCAGCCTTTCATCCAAGTTCCTGACACAGTTCTTTTTTTTTCTTTTTTTAAAATTTATTTTATTAAAAAAGTCATTTTTATCTATGTATCCCCCTGTTCCCCCCCTTCCCTCCTTCCAATCCCTCCCAGAAAGCCTTGCCCCTCCCCATCCACCCATCCCCTCCCCCAAGAGGGCAAGAAATCCCAAGGTGGGTTAGCTCAGTGTGGCACATCCATCCCAGGCAAGTCCGATCCACTCATTCCATAGACAAGGCTGGGTTAGGTGTTCCTCTATAGGAATGGGCTTCAAGATGCCAGCCCACGAACAGGAACACAGTTTGATCCCATCCTTCGTGGCTCCACACACTGCTCATGCCAGAAACAGTTGCCTACCCTTGGAGGGCCCAGCTCCCTTTCTGGATGGATCTCCAGTGGCCGCTCCTGATTCAGTGACTCCCTGAGAGCTCCAGCTAGCCATCACTGCAATCTTATTAATAGTCCTTAGAAAATCGTATCAGAAGGACCCCATTTTTAGTGTTCCACTCATGTTACAATGGAGCTCTGTCCTCTTTCTTACTTGAGCTTTCAATTATGAATTTATAGAAATGTTTGTAGGAATCTTCCTTGCTGGGGTCTTTCAACTTCATCCTTCCAATTTGTGACACAAGAACCAGAAAACAACTACTTTGGATCAGTTTGATGGTTACAATCACTATCAGCACTCAAGTCTCTAAGGAAAGCTCACTAAGCACCAAAAACCGTATTCTTCAAAGTGAAGACAACCCAAATTTTCCTCTTTCATAGTGAGACTCTGTTTGAAAGCCTACAGCAAAAGTGAAGTCACTTTTCTAAGACATTCTAAAATAACAACAGCCAAAAAGTTATGGAGAAATTGTTTTTACCAAGGTTAACTAACACTAATGAATGTCTTTAAACATTGAGTACAATATACATTTATTTTACATCCTGACCACAGTTTCCTCCTCCTCTCCTCTAGTTCCTTCTTCCCACAACCCTTTTCCTCTCCTGCCAATCCACTCCTGTGTTTCTGTTTGGGAAGAGCAGGCCTCCTGTAGGTATCACAAAAAGACTCACAATCAAAAATACACATTGTTTAAGGCATTTACATATTTCTGACAAGTCAAGTTGTGCTCTGAAATTCTCAAAACTTGAGTCTCAACCACTGACGGGTGAATAGTTACCATCATGAGGGAAAAGCAGCTGTACAGCCTGGGCCTTTTCTCTTTAGCTTTCTCACTATTAGAATGATCCCTAAGATATTACAACATCCCTATGATCCTCTCACTAAAGAAATTAAGGTTTCTTTCTTGTGTTGTCAGTTTTTTTAATAAAGAAAATTTTAAGAAAACTTAAAAACAGTGTGTTAGTTTGCAAGAAAGTGTCCCCACATAGGGAGTGATAATGTTAGGATGTGTGGCTTTGGTGAAGTAGGTCTGGCCTTTTTGTCAGAAGTGGGATACTGTGGAGGTGGTGTGTTCTGAATCTCCTTTGCTCAAGCTATGCTCATTGTGGCTAGTATTTAACTTCCTGGTGCATGTAGATCAAAATGTACAACTTTCAGCTCCTTCTCCATCACTATGTATACATGCATACCACCTGCCATAATGGCAATAGACTAAATCTCTACGCTGTAAGATAGCCCCAATTAGATTTTTTTCCCTTGTAAGAGTTGCCTTGACTATGGTGTCTTCACAGAAATAGAAACCCTAACTAAGACAAACAGGTGTAATAGAATGGGGGAGAAAAACAACCAGGGAAGCTGTAAAATGCAAATATGGCAGGCAGAAAAATAGAAAAGAAAAATAGAAAGCTATTCTATTTCCATTTGTAGGCAGCCAAATGGTGGACAGAAATTGCATGATGGTGATACTGGTATGGTAGTGGTGGGACAGTTGCGCAGCTTCAAATATATACGAGAAAGCCAAAAACGTTTTATACATGTGTAGTATTTGAAATAAAAAGAGGTAGGGAAATAAAGGAACAGAGATATTATGCTTTTCTGAGTGATTCAGATAAATGGGCGGGCTCCACAGTGTTATATGGCAGATTCCAGGGAGAGGTTGAATTGAGAAATGCTGTGTTACCAGGCTGAAACAAAAGGGTCTGAGATGTTTAAGTCTAAGTGAGAGTTCAAAGCTTACAAAGATGCTGGTATTTACAATATAATCTCTGTGGTTACTGAGATTTATTTGCATACTTCACTTTATTTATGTTCTTTGTAGAATTTACTTTGACCTTAAATGTTCTTAGATAAAGCACTTACCTCACAGTAAACTATAATCTCTAAGAATGTTAGTCATACATAAATTTACCCTGATCGTTTCAAATCATATTCTTCAAAATTGTCTTGTTTCTTCTAAAAATAAAACAACAGAGATGAGGAATCTCTCCCTTGAGACAGTTTAACACATTTCAATGATATATATTAATCAATGTAATTATTTAAATTTTTTGCAGCTTTCCCATTTTTACATTATTTTATATAATTTTGCTCTTCAAAAAATTTTAAACTGAAATAAAATTTAACATTGTGCTAATATACTATATTACATCAAAAAATAAACTATAATAAATTATAGTAAACAATTTAATTGTTATCCCTTCTCTTAACATTTACTTACATAGTAGGGGGCTGGTTTTTTTTATCCTAAATTCATAAACCCATATGAAAAATATTTTTCAACTCTATTTGAATGTCTACAAATATTCAGTGGACAGGTATAAGCCAGGTATCAGGAAGTAACCCTATACAGAAACAGAGTGAAATAGTATCATGAGGATTAAAACTTCAAATCAAATATATTGTAGAATATTTTTGAATTACATTTTAAGTATATGTTTAAAAGAACAACCTATTTTTTCATGATGGTTATTGGAGAATTTTCTACATCACAGATAGGAATTTTCTTCCTACAGTTTCTTCCTGGACAGATATAGATGAAGATATCAGTCTTACACCTGCTTCTCAACAGTGTTTTTTCTCTGTGTTTGTTCACGTTGTTTCTTTCATTCTCTAAAGATTGAAGGGTTCCAAGAAAATCTTTGGATGTTTTGAAATATAAGTTAGTGCTCTCTGCTTTTTAATTCACTTTTAATATTTCTAATGGAAGAGTGAATTAAATTTGACTGATAGAGCATAAGAATGTTGCTCTAGGCGTTTAGCTGTGAGCTAGACAAGGGCCCTTTAGGAGAACTCACCATGGCTTCTTTGATTATTGCTTCTTATTTATTCTAATGTCTGCATGAGAGATTGCCTTTGCCTGCTCATTCCTAACTCTTATTAGTTGCAATGATTGAAAATCTTAAATGCTCAATTGAGAGAGTTGTATGACTTTATTTTGTTGCAAGAATACTTTCTTAGCACTGGATTTATTAGAAAACTCTGGGGGATTTTTAAGCTTTTAAAAATATTTTGTCCTAGATATTTTACCAAGCTATGAATACCATGTGTTTCATTTTGCAAATAATAGTACAAGATACACAAAGTACAGCCAAATTGCCTTTTGACAAAAAAAAATAGCTTTTATTTATTTATTATGACTATTTTTGTTGTGTTGGGAGTGATCCCAAGATTGTATGACATGCAAATCAAAACTCTATACATATGGAGACATACACTAAATAGTTTTCTTATTCATTTCCAGCTTTCCTATAATAGCACTAATATCTTCAATCACTATCAATGAATTTCCTAAATACAAGTATAATTGCAACTGCAAAGGAATAGTAAAAATATTTTTTGACATGGTTAAAATAACAAAGAAACTAATTATCACCATAGTGATGTTCAGTCTTTATTACTTATGTGATTCATAAAATAAGGTTCTCTTAAATAAGATGAAATTAACAGTACTCAAAATAATATAGAAATATGTGTCTCAGCACACAGAGAGATAGTCACTAAAGGTCTGAGTACTAATAGTGTCTTCTGAAGCATTTCAAAATAAATAATGCACTTCAAGGTTAATCTCATTATAGAGTCTTATGTTTATATCTGATAACATGACAGCAGAGAGGAATAGGATTATCCAAGGTCACAACTTACCCTTGGTAGATTGCCTGGATAGCTACTTATTTTGAATCTTCTCAATTGTTCAGTGTTGACAACCACCCCCTCCACACACACACATACACACTCACCTTTCTGATGAAACATTCTAAGTGAATTTTACTAAATTTTAATATTTTATCCAACAAATATAAAATGTTTTAAAAGTGCTTATTCTAGAGTTTTGGAAAATGGTTCAGAATCTAAGAGTTTTTGCTTTGAAAGAATGAAAAACCTGTGTTCTAATCCTCAGAGCCCATGGGATATGGAAGCTTGAACATACAAACCAAGTGTGATGGATGTTAAAGATAGGAACATCATTGGGACATGCTGGCTTCCAGCTTAGCTCCAGGTTTAGAAAAAATGTCTCAAGAGAATATGGTAAAGACTGATAGAGCTGAATACATGCTGTGTTGTACTTGCCACATATACACAGAGTATATGCATATATCTCTACACCCAATTGCACAATTAAAATGCAAGCAAAACATGAAAACTTGAAGATTTGAGTAAGTAACCTATCAATAAGCTTCAAAAATAAAGGCTTTGTATTCATAATACATTCTTTGTTCTAAAAGTAGTTAAGAAAACTATTTGAGAAAGGAAAACCATTTAAATGTTTTTAATCCCAGGATGCCAGGATTTATAAATAGACATATTTAATCAGAAAAAATATTTTGTTCTTTGCTCTCACTAGTATTAACAGGCATATTAATTAAATTCATTGTAGCATTCCAAGGAACAATGAAGCATTATATTAGTTTCTACTTATTGACATAAGTCCTTATAGTTGGTCAATTTTCTTTTAGAAACAATTCCTAAGTTTTAGTACGGGTAATTTGTTCAGTATATAGCATAACAAAGCCTCATAGTGAAATTACTTTTAGGGCAGAACAACTCTTTAACTGAAAATAAAATATACTAGGGTTATATCTTTAAATTAATGTGATACAAATAAAAAGACAAAACCCCTATAAAATGACTTTCTTAGGCTTATAAGCTTCCTGAAAATGGTGTTGGCCAGAAGGTTTTGTATGTGCCCTCAGGAACATAGATGACTTTTTGTACTCATAAAACTAAATGAATGACTCTATAGCACTTGTTTAGAACTTGCTAAGCATCTCTGGGTTTGACATACCTTGGATACAGCTTCTGTGTCTCTTCAAGGAGACACAATCCTTAGCAGATTTCCTTCTTCTCTGCAACTTACAAGCTTCTCCATTCTTTATCTTCAATTTATCCCAAGACAAAGAGGCATGAGTTGTGTTGCAAATGTGTTCATTTGGGGTCTAACATTACATAATCAGTTGTCCTCTGTACTTTTTGCATTATGTTTATCTGTGATGGTCCCTATCTGCTACAAAGATTTTTTTTTAGACATATCAACATGGAAATGATAAATCTCATGATGGCAGGCATTACTAGACAAAGAACTACAAGTATCTAATGGATGAATCCATAACTGATTTTCCCATACAAAGTAGTCAACCTACAAATAATTGTATAATTGTATACAAATATTCAAGCAATGGGAAAAGGGCACAGCAATTATATTTATATAGAGATGTGTGTGTGTGTGTCCCCGTCTGTGTGTGTGTGTGTGTGTGTGTGTGTGTGTGTGTGTGTGTGTGTGTGTGCATGTGGGCATATAAAGCAATAATAATCAACAAGACATATGCCATGAATTTGTGAGGGAGTCAGCAGAGGTGACAGCTATTGGTAAGACAAGAAGTGGATGGTGAAAATAATGTAATTACATTTTAATTAAAATGAAAAATATTAGTAAATGCAAAGAACAAATTCTATGATTCCTTACAGCAAGTACATGAACTGAGTGAAGAAATGGCCAAGGAATGAAATAAAATATTTGTCAGCATATAAATAATTATTAGTTAAAATCCAAAATATTTAAGGAACTCAAAACAATAGCAAGAAAAGAAACAATTAAGAAATGAACAAAGGCATGGAGATGTATCTCAAATAATACATCCAATGACTAACTGGGGAAAAAAAGTTCAACATCAGTAACCCTTAAAAATTTAAAGTTTTTCTATAAGAAGTTATTATAAGTGCCAGCAAGTATGTAGAGAAAGGAAAACAATGGCATTGGTGAATGCTGCTTTTCTATAATAATCACAAAGTACAGAGGCTATAGCCTATTGTGGAGCAGCCTCAATTCAGGACTGTCAACAAAGGACTATGTGGATGGAACAGATGAAGCAAGTAGAAGAAGAAAGACAGGGAAGTACAACTTTTTAAAGTTCTAATGACTTTCCACAAGGTCCCATATGGTCTGTATTAGATACAGTGATGTTTCCATCCTGAGGATCTGAAGACCACACGTTTAATAGACATCCTCTAGCAATGGAGGCATAAATTAGTAAAGTCTCTATTGAATAAACTACAAAAGTTTCTCAGATAAAAAAATATAGAAATGTGTATGACTAATGAACATTTTTAGCTCAAATTATGTTCTCTCTCATATTTATTAAATATAATTCTTGAGGACTAGGCTAAAGCAATAAAACAATAAAAAGAGATCAAAGGGATACAAATTGGAAATGAAGAAGTCAAATTATCACTATTTGCAGATGATGTGGTACTATACGTAAGAGATCCCAAAATTCTATCAGGGAACTCCTACAGCTGATAATCACCTTCAGCAATATAGCAGGATACAAGATTTTCTAAAAATATAAAAAAATAGAAAGCTATTCTATATACAAATAATAAAGGGGATGATAAAGAAAGTAGGGAAACATCACCCTTTACAATATCTGCAAATACCATCAAATATTTTGGCATAATTCTAACAAAAGAGGTTAAATACATGTATGACAGTAACTTTAAGTCATTGAAGAAAGAAATTGAAGAAGATATCAGAAAATGGAAAAAAATCTCCTCTTGGATAGGTAGGATCAACACAGTAAAAATGCCAATCTTATCAAAAGAAATCTGCAGATTCAATGCAATTCCCATCAAAATCCCAACACAATTTTTCACAGATCTCTTAAAATATACTCAACTTCATATGTAATAACAAAAAACTTAGGATTGCCAAAATAATCCTGTTGCACAAATAAAGGAAACTCAAGGCCAGATCTCTGGGAAAGTCAGAGATATGGAGAGAGTAAAAACCACAGTCAGATCTTACCCAGCTGTCTTCCAGCTTCCTCAGAGTGGCTCCACCTGGCTTCTCTCCTGGCTTTCTATGCCTTAAGTACTCTCTTCACTCAGTTAAGCGTAGCCCCATCACTGCTTGCCTGGGAGCCTGGAACTCCTTCTTAACCTAAGATGGTCTCTAACTCAGTTTGTATTAAGGGCATAGGTCACCACTCCTGGGATAATCTCTGTGCTTGGATTAAAGGTGTGAGTTACTTCTGTCTGATCTTCCTAGACTGACTGTGGGTAGATCCCTCTGATATCTCTGAAACATTTGAATCTTTTATTATATCCCTACATAATCCTGTTCAATAAAAGAACTTCAGGAGCCATCACCACCCCTGACTTGAAGCTTCCCTATAGAGCTACAGTTATAAAAACAGACTGGTACTGGCACAGAAAAAGACTTATGAATTAAAGGAATCAAAATGAAGAACCTGACATTAATCCACAAACCTATGAACACCTAACTTTTGACAATGGAACCAAAAATATACTATGGAAGAAAGATAGTATCTTCAACAAATGGTGCTGGCATAACTGGATGGTGATGTGTAGAAAACTGCAAATTGATCCTTATCTATCACTATGCACAAAATTCAATTCCAAATATGCCAAAGACCTCAACATAAACCCAGTTACACTGATCCTTATAGAAAAAAAAGTGGAAAATACCCTTGAATATATTGTCACAGGAGATCACTTTCTAACACAAGTACAACAGACACTGAGTGCAACAATTAATAAAAGAGACTTCTGACACTAAGAAGCTTCTGCAAGGCAAAAGAACATGGTCAATAAGAAAAAACAACAGCCTCAAGAATGGGAAAAGATCTTAATCAATCCAACTTTGGGCAAAAGATTGATCTCTAAAATATATAGAAAACTCAGGAAACTAGAGGTCAGAAAACAAAGAATACATTTGGAAAATGGAGTACAGAACTAATGGAATTCTCAACAGAAAAACTTCAATGGCTGAAAGACACTTAACTAACTGTTCAACCTGTTAGCCTTCAGAGAAATACAAGTCAAAACAATTCTGAGATTACATTTTACACCTGTCAGAATGGCTAAGATCAAAAACCCAGATGACAATGTATGCTGAAGGAGATGTGGAGCAAAAGAACACTCCTTCATTGACGGTGGGAGTGTAAACTTGTACAGTCACTTTTGAAATCAGTATGGTGGTTTCTCTGAAAACTGGGAATCAATCTACCCAGTGATCTGGCAATACCATTATTGGCCATATACCCACATTCTTACCCCAAGTATATTATCTCAGCTGTGTTCATAACAGCATTATTCATAATAGCAAGAACCTGGGAACAACCTAGATGCCCCTCAACTGAAGAATAGACTAAAAATTTGTGGTACATTTACACAATATTGTACTACACAGCAAAAAAAAAAAAAAAAAAAAAAAAAAAAAGACTTCCTGAAGTGTGCAGATGTGCAGGCAAGTGAATGAAATCTGGAGAGTATCATCTTGAGTGAGGTAACACAGACACAGAGAGACAGACATGGTAGTACTTACAAATATATGAGTGGATTTAGATGCAATGGATAAATAGGCTACAATCCATCACCACCACCCCCTGCCCTTCCAATAGCTAGGTAAGAGCAGAAAGTTGAGAGAGAATTTCATACATTCCCCTGGGAAGGGAAAATAGAGAAAAATCTCTTGAGAAAATTGCAGTCATACCTGGAAGTGGGGCCAAGAAGAGATGAGAAGAGAACATGAGAGAATGGGTTGGTAAAGAGGTGGTGGGTGGGGTACTGGGGGTGAGGGGAGCAGCAGAGAGGGAGAACAAAGAATTAGATATCTTGATATAGGAAGTCACTGTGGTATTAGAGAGAAACCTGATACTAGGTAACAGGAAGAACCCAGAACATGAACCTAGCTAGGACTCCAAGCAATAAAGGAAAGGTAGCCTAAACTGACCTTTCCCTATTATCATATGAATGACTATCCTAATTGCCATTATAGAGGCTTTCTCCAGCAGCTGATGGAGGCTGATGCAGAGATCCAAGCTAAACACCCTGCTGAGCTACAGTTCCAGCTGAAGAGAGGAAGGAGTGATTGCATAAACCAAGGGATCAGGATAATGATGGGGAGACCCATGAAGTAGGCAGTCTCCTGCTGCTGGGAGCTTGCAGACTCTGAAATAAAAGCTGATGAACCTTCATGGAACAGATCTGGATGCTCAGAATGTAGATGACAGTTAAAAGGTGTGGGCAGTTTCTGGAGCCTCTACAATTGGTTCAGAGTCTTTCCCAGTTCTGTGTACTGGCTCTTTGAAGCCCATGCCTAGAAGAGAAAACACCTTTCTCAGCCTTGCTATTTGGGGGAGGGACTCGGTCCTACCTCAGTTGGATATGCCAGACTGAATTGATTCAACTTTGGTTTATTTGCCTTCTCTGGAGAGTGAAGGGGGAGGGAAGGAAGAGGGAAGAGTCGGGGAGGGGGAGGACTGGAAGAAGGCTCCGAAGAGGAAGCAGTAGTGGGTATGGATTTAAAAAAAAGAAAAGAAAAGAAAGAAAGAAGGAAGGAAGGAAGGAAGGAAGGAAAGAAAGAAAGAAAGAAAGAAAGAAAGAAAGAAAGAAAGAAAGAAAAAGAAAGAAAGAAGAAAAGAAATAGATATGGCCAATATAACCACAGACACACATTAGCTATATGACTCCCTGAATATGACAGGCTTTTATTACAGAGAGTAATTTTACTGAGTTCTTTCTGTCTATGTTGCAAAAAAATATTTAGTGAGCAAATTCAAGTTATCCACATTTCTTTTGATTTCCACCTACAAAAATCAACATGTTCTTCTCAGACCCTTGGCTTTGATTTCCTGAGCTGAAATAATTCATGAAAAAATCTGAGTCTGGAGGTGGTATCTCTTGAAAAATCTACAACTTAGCTTTTGTTTCATAATTAGGAAATTTGCTTGATCTTTGAGTTTACTTTTCAAAGCTATTAAAATAGCTTCACTCACCTTCAGCACTGTTCAAATAACATTTCTGCTGAAAATATCATAATTCATTTTCAATATTAATACACATCAATGATGTGTTACTTAGTAGTATTGCGAGGCAATATTGCATATAACTTTTTGATGTGAACTATACAGATTTGCTACTAAACTAAGAACATAATTAATTTCTTTGGTCCAGCCAATGAAAACATTCCTCACAATCTTATTCTCCTTAACTGTACTTTATTTTTCTTAACTGACATGCACTTATATGGTACATGCTAGCTAAATCATTTATGTTAAATTCAGTGAATCCAAAAAGATACATTAAAGTATTTTGTTTTGATTCTTCTGTTTCATCTTATTCTCACTTAGTTTAACTCTTGTATTTAACTTTCAAGTCTTCTTTGGTATAAAAAATGTAGTTTTATTTAAGGTAATAATATTCTTTCTGATTTGACTAACTTAATTTAACTAGTATTCTTGAAATATGTACTTACAAAACAAAGAGACTGAGCATACTTCATAGTTTCTTTGCTGAAAATCCTCAAAATACCTTCCTACAAATTCAAACATCTATATTTTTTTCATAATATTTCTGTCATTTAAGTCATTATTAACTAAAACAATGGTTTAACCTTCATTGAAGAGAAGTTTCCAATCTTAATCTTTTCCCCATATTTGGGATAACATGACTTTTAGATACATGTTTTTAATTAGCCTTTAAAAAGTAAATGTAGTTATGTATCCTTTAACTATTCTTAAATAAAAGGTTTTTATCTCCTATTTGTAAGACAACAAATTCAGGCCCTTAATTGGTACGAGTAATGATCATGGTAGGACTTATTTCTGTTTATTGCTATATTTCTAACTATGTGAGTCCCATGGTTGTCATTAATATTACATTATTTCAGCAGAAAATACCTTGGTGGTGAAGGTTTACAACTAGGGCAATATTCCTGAGGTCTTTTCAATTAGAAAGGAAAATAACAACTCTCATGATGGGTCTTCTGTGACCAGTACTCATGTTTTGTATTAGTCCCCTGTCTTAAGAGCTCACCTGTACATCACACTTACATTCATATGTCTTGCCTACATACCTTTTCATATACAGATACCAAACATTTCAATAATTAAGGTGGATCTTGAAAAGTCTTACAAATTGCCAGTTTTCTTGTTATCCGTGAAAACACTTGTTAGATTTAGGAAAGTGGTAAATGTAGTGTGGAGTTTACTGGTGATACAAATAACCACTCATTTTAAAATTATTTTAAGATATCTTCAAACCTAGTCTTCATAGCAGAAAGTTATTTGTAAACCTGTATCTTAGAGTTTGCACAAAGGAGTCAAGGAATCGCTAAAACGAATATATAAGCTTTAAAAAGACGGGAGTCTAAAGATGGACAATTCTGAAACAGTAAATACTACTGTGCTAGGTCCATTTAAGGAATGATGATATTGTTGCCTTGAAAGTTTGGAGATAAATTCATGTAGCAAACAATTTAATAAATTAAAACTATTTGACAAAAATGTAAACAGCTGTGGTATTTGTGATAACAGATTAAATGGGAGAACATTAAGATTAGCGCAAATAAACCTGACATAGCTAGATGAATATGGCACGTCTCTACTTTTGTGGAATATTAATAACATAAATTCACAGGAATAAAGAGTAGAGTGACTCTCCCTTGCTACAGCTAGAGCTGGAGTGTGTATGTGCAATGGACGAATCACTGTCAGAGGGTCCTCTTTTGTCTAGACAGGAGGAACACATTCGGGAAATTTGTTGAAAAGGATGATTATTAACTATCAAAATATACCATGTGCCTGAAAATTCCTGTTGTAATATTTTAAATGTTCTCACCAAAAATAAGAATTTGAGATGACACCTATAATTTAATTGAGTAATTCTACTATATCTATATCTATATCTATATCTATATCTATATCTATATCTATATCTATATCTATATCTATATATATATATATCTTTATCAACATGTTATCTTATACTAAATAAAAATATCTACCAAGGAGGCAAATCAAAACATAAATGTGCATAAAAGTTAAGGTTCTACAGTAAAGCCACTCATGAGCAGATACTTTTTTAAAAATAAAAACCTGTAATGTGTAAAAAGTAAAATTATGATATTTCATTGAGTTCACATCACATATGTTTTCCCGTTTGTGAGATAATGTGCACCTATATGAAAAGGTTAAGGTATGGTGTTCTCTCACCACATTTAAACTGTGTGAGGTAGAAGTATTGCTTTACCAGTCCCTGACTGTCTATGAGCTGTGATGATCCCTGGTGATGGCTGTGGATGACCACGAAGCAAATTAGTGTTAAACATTCTTGAAGAGCTTCAAGAGGAGTAGTGAAGACACATGACTGGCCACAGCACCACAGTCTGGAATAGATTTCCTACATTGAAGCTAAATCTCTGAGGGATGTCATCCATAATATCACTTTGGTATTTAAATACCTACTGACAATAGATTTTTATTGAGCATCTATGAAATTTGACTTAATTTTAAAAAGCTACAAAATGGACTTACCAATGTGTAGCTTAATTTGTATTGAGGTATTTAATTTTCAGTATCTTGTTTTATTTGTTAAATTACATTTTTTTTTGATATGTATAATACCCCCCACACTCACCTACATTGTTGAATGGCTTCTGTATTGTGAGATTCTCACCGAAAACTGATGTTGCCAGGAGTCCCCTGAGTATTTAAAGACAGCATTAATGTAGGCAGGATGCTTCAGTAGCTGCCAGGAGACAATAAACAGAGACAGCACAGCAAGGGCAAACCTGTGAATATGTAGTTTGGATAAGCTTGTCAACACATTTTACACCCACCTCTCACATTGTTACTAGCTGTGCATTAGGAGACATAACTTAAATGAGCTGAAAGGATCCTGAATGGCTTTTTTTTTTTTTAATTCTTTAGCGGCATCTGCTCAAAGATGAAACTTTGACTTTATCACAGAAAAATTTTGAGGACAAACCAGTATGAAGCAAAATTAAAGTTTTCAAAAAAAAAAAAATACAAAAATTTAATTACAGTGTCAGTAGAAAGAGAGACCTTTACAAAACTGACCAGGCATACCCAAAAGCATGACTGAAGTAGCCAAACTTGGATTGTGCTGAACTGTCTTCCTACCATTCCTGTAAATGATCTGCCAGCTCTCATGTCGTATCTCAAAGTATTGCTAAGAAATTATTTTCTCTGTCCTTTTTTATATAAGCAAAATTAGCCATGGTTTCATCCATGTTTGGGAAGAATTGTGATCCAATAAAATAAAAGCAAATCATATGTTTTACTAGAATATAAAAATCACATCCTTTACTGTAAATCTGTGAATAGGGTTTATGGCAAAATTCCTAAATAACTATTTCAGAGTTGGGAAAGGAGAAAGGCCTTGGGCATTAAGCATGAGAAATAACTCCTTTAGTATTAGTTATTAGTAGTGTAAGTATTGTAGGGGGATTATGTTACATTGTAAATAATTGTCCCGCCTACTAGTTTAATAAAAAAAAAAACCCTGATTGGCCAAAGGCAGACAGGAAATGTGGGTGAGGCTACCAGACTAAGAAAACTCTGGGAGCAGGAAGAACAGAGCAGAAATGCCACAGGTAAGCCACACAGATATCAACATGAGATGCCAACAGATACAGAGGAAAGAAGTTGAAAAAGTGCTGAGCCCACATGGCTAAACAGCATAAGAATCATGGGATAGTTTAAGGGTAAAGAGTTTAGCAAGTTATATGCCTGGGAACCAGGTCAATCAATGTACAATTAAAATAATTAAAATAAGTGTCTGTGTGTTTCAGGAGGACTACAGGACTGTGGGTCTGTAGGTCAGGGCCACTAGGCTAGACCAGAACATCTGGGCTAAAAGGCTAAGCCAGAAAATCCAGGCCACTAGGCAAGACTGAAACTTCTGGGCCAGAAACCATATGATACAAAATATCTCTTTACAAAATTATATTGTCTCTATATATGTTGTCATAACAGAAAATGCTGCTAATTGTGTTGAATTCCTGATGAAGATCTAGTATAATTGTGAAGATAGAAAAATCCTGTTTCTTTCCCCTTAACTGCCTTCCTGAGGTCCCTGAAACTAGCCAAAGTTGACAAGAGTTTCGGTTCCATTGTTAAATGGCAGCTTGCTCAGAACAGAGTTTCGGCTCCATTGTATCACTAAATTAATTTGTTCAGGGCTCAGATTCTCGGAAAAGCTCTGTTCACAGAATTTATGGCAGTTTGCTCAACTGCTCACAGGATGTACTTCCTGAATTCTTGGGACCCACCTGGTCAGCTTGACCTTCTGGAGTTCACTGGAGTGGGACCACACAAGATAAGGCCCTGTACCTCCATTCCTGATATAGCAACCTGGGTGGGGCCACCCAGGAAAGTCCTACTATGAGAACTATTACAACGTCTATCTCATGAGCTAGATGTACCCTTCCCCTACCCAGAGTGTGGTATAAGAATTCAACTCTGAAAGCATCGAGGATCTTGGCTTCCACGGTGCCTGGAGCCCACACATATGTGTGTACCGGTATATCATTCATATTCATTAAACTCTCTTTTTCTTTAAAGTTAACAGTGGTCATTAGCCGTGGTCTTGGGGTGTCTGGGGGTGCTCTAGGGGCACCCTCCTGTTATAGAATTTTTCTGGTAATTTCATGGGTAAAGAGGCTTTTTATCTCTCCTTCCCATGATCTTGTAAGTTTTTCTGTTTTTTTAAATCTTGACTCAACTTCACATCAGTATGTCATGTGTTTTCATTAATTAGCTTTGGAATCAGTTTTTCATTGTAAGTAGATTTGCCTGTTCCTAAGTCATTAATGACATCAAGGTTTGAGAATGAAGTATAAGAAATTTAGAAATAAATTTTGTGTTTGTTCACTTACTATAAAAATTATTTCTAGGTAGTCTTTGACATTACCTTGGACAAAAATTATAACATGTAAATATTGCAAGTGACTTCCCTGTATGAAAGATTCCATAACTGTGATTGGTGGGTAAGGCATATGTCTTCAAGAAATTTCATGACAAATTTACTACCCATCAACACAGAAATTATTGAAATCAAGTCTTATTATGTAACCCTTCCAGACTCTCAAATTCTGATATTACAAATGTACAAACATACACCAACATGTAATAAATTACACTTTTTGTGTTACTGGCTTTCATAAATAGAAGTACAATAAGACTATTTTAGTTTAAACTAGAGTATTTTAATGCTTTATAAGATAAACCATTTCAATCTATATAATATATTTTACTGAAACCTTCTTCCAACATAATAATCATTATATTCAGCTGTATGTAAGAGTAAGTGCTGAGAGTGTAATCACTCCATTTGTCTGGCAATCATCAGACAGCTACATACACTCTATGTAAGGAACATTTCTAGGTGTTGAGGTTACCATATTGAGAAAGAATGAATGCTTTCTGGCCAGATAACATTTATTTAACTTTATACTGAGAGGAAGAAGTAAATAATATACTCTACTGTTCAGTAAAAAAATAATATCAAGACAATATAAGCAAAGTCCCATACACTACTATTTTAATAATTTCTGTTTACTCATTTTTTTATTTTAAAAATTAAAAAAAAATACTCTCCACTGTTTTCTCTCCCACTCTTCCATGTCCTCCTTAGGCTTCTCCCTACCCATCCTCCCATCCATTTCTCAGAGAGGTAAGGACCCCCCAGGGTGAGTTTATGTAGTCAGGCATATCCAGTTGACATAGGACCACACTCCCCCCAACCCCCAGTATCAAGTCAAGGTGTTCATCTGTAGGAAATGAGCTCCAAGAAGTACAGGAATATATTCTCATCCCACTGCCAGAGCAACTGCCCAAGAAATTCGACTGTCATCCACATTCAGAGAGCTTTTAAAAGTCTCATGTAGGTTCCCAGCTGTCATTTTAGAGTTAGTAAGCTTCTATTAGCTCAGGTCTGTTGTCTCTGTGGCTTTCTATTATGAAAACTCTAGTTAGCATATATGATAACCCAGAGTCAGATACTTGAGAGAAGCTAGAATATCAGAGAGGAAACATTACAGTTAATTCTCACCCAGCCAACTTCTCAAGTCGAACATGGTAAATACTGTCTTTAAGGGGTTTCAGCCTGATATTATTTTTTTTTTTTTACTGGCTGGTTGTTTCTACAGAATGCCTGAATTCCTGTTTTCTCCTGCCTTATTTATGTTCCCCACCCACCAGTTTCATGTCGGGGTTCAACTCTGTATCATAATCCTGAGTTAGGGTTAAAAGTATGAGCTACCACTGCTTGGCTGTTAAGACTTGAACTCACAGAAATAGAGAAAGATCTGTCCCTGAGTGATGAGATTAAAGGCATGAGTCACCACTCTCTGACCTTCATGGCTTGACTGAGTAATCCTGTTCTCTGATATTTCAGGATACATTTATTAAATACATAATATAGAACGATAGTTTTCCTCGCCATGATTTTGACCCCTTTTCTTAAATAATCTCTCCTAGCTCTGTTCAACTGGACTAGGAGCTTGACTCAATACTAGTTATATATCTCTGCATCTAATTTCAGCAGTTGCAGGATGAAGATTCTATAATGATAATTAGGGTGGTCATCTATTTGATTATAGGAAAAGGCCGAAACTGGCACCCTCTTCATTATTGCTTGAAGTCTTGGCTTTGTAGTTTGTTGGTATTTATCTAGTACCAGGTTTTCCTCTAAGTCCATTATAGCCCCTCTATCAAAATATCAGTTTGTTGTTTTCCCTCTCTCTCTATCTCCTCCAACTAACTCATCCATCCCACTCTCTCATGTTCTCCTCCTACCTTTCCTCCCCACTATGATCTCAATTTACTTAGGAGATCTTATCTATTTTCCCTTCCTGGGAGGGGGCAGTGGTCCATGGATCTCTCTCTCAGGTTCCTTCTTGTCACCTATCTCCTTTGGTGTTGTGGATTGTAGCCTGGTTATCCTTGTCTTTACATCCAAAATCCACTTATAAGTGAGTACAACCATGTTTATCTTTTTGAATTCATGTTTCCTCACTCAGGATGATATTTTCTAGTTCCATTTTCCTGCAAATTTCAAGTTGTTATTTTTTTCCCTTTTTATCATGCTACATTTACATAAGATATAAATGATATTATATATTTATAAACATATCATATATAAATGATATTATATATTTATATATAAGATATATTTATATCTTATGTAAATGTAGCATGGTTTTTTAATCCATTCTTCAATTGAGGGGTATGCAGGTTGTTTCGTTCTCAATTTTTCAAATAATGTTGCTCTGAATATAGTTGAGGGACTGACCTTTTGGAAAGAATTTGTATCCTTAGGGTATATGCCTGAGTGATATTGCTGAGTGCTTAGGTATACTGATTCCCAGTTTCCTAAGTACTGGGAAACATTGATGTATTTCAAATTTGTTGTATAACTTAAAGATAAATTTATCAATGAATAAAAATATTAAGTGAGTGTTTTGACTGATTGGAATGAAACTATAAATAAATTAGTGGTGAGTGAGATTTTGAAATTTTTGTGCTTCCTACTAGTGTGAAATATTTTTCCTTATATGGTTGATTTAATGCATAAGAATTTTATATATTTTCCATTATATTTAAAGGTCCTTGAGTACTCTTAACTACCTTGATTTATCTCTAACACCTAAGACTGACTTTTGTATATTAACCAACCTTATATTCTACAACTTTGCTAGAATCATTTGTCAGATTCAAGATTGTTTTTAATCTTTTGTGTTTCTACTTAGATATCCATTTCATCTGAAAATAAATAAAATTTTAGATATTCCTTTCCATTTCAATAAACTTTTTATTTTGTCTATATCCCATTAGTCAAGCTAATTGTGGGGATGGAAACATTGAGGGGACATCATTGTCTTTTTCTAGTATTTTTCACAAAGAATCACATTTCTTAGCCGTAAATGTGATGCTAGTTCCAGATTTCTTGGAGCTAATTGTCATAGCATTGAAAAGCTCCCTTCTGGTTCTTTTTTTTTTTTTTTAATTATTATGACTATACATTCTTTTCAAGTGTGCTTTTCACATTTAATGACATAATCATTTGAGGTTTTTTTTCTTCTGTAATTTTCTGACATGCTGAGTTAAATGGTTTTTTAAACCTTGGACCAGACATTCATGTATGAACTAGCTCTATTTGGCTATGTAATATAATTTTCTTGAATTTCTGTATGTGTTTTTATGACATTTACTTGAGGATTCAATCTGAATCAATTTTTCTGTAGAATCTTTTATATGATTTTAGACTATGACTAAAAATGGTTTTAGGGAAAGGATTTTAATTGACATTATTGTGGTTCTTAGATGAGCATAATCACCAATGTAATTTAAGAAACTCACAAAAATCATGGATTTCCACATATATTTTAAGAACATGTTTAATATTAGTTGTTTCTGCCACTGTCCTTCCCATCTCTCCCCTCACTGACAATACCTTTCCCTCTATTCCTTTCTCCTTCATATTCCTATATTCTACTACTCTCTTCCTTCAAGGTTGTCTTTATTTTTTCTATTTATGTTTCCTTTCTATTTCTTGTATTTTACAAGTACTCAAAGTTCAACAAATAAAATTTTAGATATTCTTTTCCATTTCAGTAGACGTTTTATTTTCTCTGTGTTTCGTTAGTTCATTTAATTGAGGGGCTGAAAACAGTGAGGGGGATATCATTGTCTTTTTCTTAGTCAATATGTACACATGATTGTTAATATGGGTATTTGTATTTCTGTATTTTTGCTACTTCAATCAGTATGATGTTTTTCATCACAGCCAGTTTTTACTTCAAATGTCATCTTTTGCCTAAGCTATTAAAGTGTCATGGAATATAGCTACCAGACATCCTCCCCCTCCTTGGCTCATGAACCATTCTGGAGAAGAAAGCAAAAAGACTGTAAGAGTCAGATGTCACAGGTGACAACCTCACAATAGCTGGAGGTGTCTGAACAAAACTTAAGAACATGAACTAGTATATCTTCTAGTAAAAAGGGGATGAGGGTCCCATAAGCCCTGCAATGTCAAAGGGTTGTTAGTGATTGATGATTTCTAGTGTGGAGACAGTAAGTTGCCTTCAAGGGCATGGATCCTGGTAAATTAACTTATTGGGGCTCTAGTGGATGCCTTAATACTCATAAGGAACTATTTGGGCACCATAAATTATACACAAAGAAAAATAATCAATAAAATTGGCATAGAATTAAGAGGTGATGATAGATCTGAAAGAAGAAATTGTGAGAAGCTTGGGGTTAATATGATCAATATGCTCTTAACATATATATGAAAACCTTGAGGTATAAATTTTTCTTTAAAAATAAAGAAAAACTGCAAGTAATATGAGTTTATATTAGTGATAAGGAAAAATTAATTAAATAGATTAACATATAGTTATTAGACTCACAAGATATCTAACTAGAAGTGGGGATTCACTATAGGACTATATAAGGTTTGCTGATTTGGTCAATTCTTAGTTAATTCTAAGGAAGACAAGAAACTAGAAAACTGTTATGATTGTCAAGGAGCATCCCAGGCAGAATTATTTTACTTACATAATTTTTTTTGTCTGTTAATCTTATCATTTAAAAATAAATGTCTTTTTATCCCTGTATCTCTCTGCTTCCCCTCCCTTCTCTCCTCACAATCCCTCATAGTCAGGCTTCAGCCTCCCGCTCTCCATCCACAATCCCCTCCCCCAAATGAACAAGAAGTCCAAAGGTGGGTAAGTACAGCATGGCATGTCTACTCCAGGCTAACATAAAATTTAGAAGTACTGGATTGCTAATTATTTTGAAAACTGACTTAGAGTCAGAAATTCTCAGCTACGTACAGTTTAAATAGTATAATGATAAGTTAAAAATCTTCCTGTGGCTGATACAGCAAAGTTAAAAAAATGTTAAAAGTTCTTCCTTTAGAAATTTTATGGTACTTAAAAAGTTTCATATATCTATATAAGATGTACTAAAGATCGACAAACACTACATCTGAGAATATTAATTTATAAAATGTAATTTGATTTGCTTAATGTTAGGGGGAAATAAAAAGATAATAATTACTCTAAACATAGCTTGTAGGATATAGAGTATACATTTCATATATTATTTCTGGTATCTATAA
Organism: Phyllotis vaccarum; assembly: GCA_033318265.1. Lineage (NCBI taxonomy): Eukaryota > Metazoa > Chordata > Mammalia > Rodentia > Cricetidae > Phyllotis > Phyllotis vaccarum. The sequence continues at coordinate 89,180,984 of JARWLC010000007.1, forward strand.
GAGAAAAGGTGTTAATGCTGCATAAAATAAAGATAATTTTTGTCTTATTTAAATAGAAAGTAGCGTTTTCCTTATCTTAAAAATCTGGAAACATTCCAACAACCTTAAGAACAAAGAATGACATTTCTTTTTCATAGATGGGTGAGTAGTGTGAGAGAGCAAGTGTTGATGTAAACAGGCAGAAAGAAGATCAGTAAGAGAGACATTATACATCTGGTTGTTGCCAGTCACATAAATTTGGCCAGCAAGTTTAATAGTTCATGTTTAGTAATAAGTTGATTATAACATTTAGATAATTATAAGAGATGTTATAACATATATGCATGCATATTTCAATAGCTTACATATCTACCTCGAGTAATAAGTGAAGAAAATGCACAGAATATTGATTTTTTTATAAGATGAATAAAACAATGGAATTCTGTAAACACGAGTACATTATTTTTAGCTTTTAAGCTCTGGAGTAAATTTTAAATATTACTTAATTTTGCACATAGACATCTGCTGTTTAAAATCTTAAGCATTAGACAAAGGTAGAAAAGCATAAATCAAATACACTGCCTGCTCTATTAAAATTTTAAGTCTGTACCCAATGACTATTAAATAGTGCTCTCATGTATCTGTAGTTAAGAGTTTGAAGTATTAGCTTTGAAACTGAGAAATGAGAAATATTTCCCACCCATTTAAGAAAAAATATGGCATGTAACCTCATGAGTTTATACACTTTAAAATTCCTTCTGTGTTCAGCGCCATCAACTTCATTTATAATCAAAATGGTGTGGAAATGTATGTGTAACATTCAATTCTGTCAAACTAATTGAAATTAAAGCATCAGCAGTTCTCCTATTAATGGTTATTGACTTTATCAACATGCTAATGCATTACTTTAAAGACAACATTGTCCTAAAACTAAAAAAAATGTGATTTACACATTTGAATATCCAATAACATTTGTAGTTGTTTTTGAAAGCTCAGTTTATATGAACATCATTGAATAGTAAAATAAAGAGGAAAGTTACTCAAAGCCATGCTCTGCCAATGGGAAAAAACTACCAAAGAAGATCTGACTGGAAGGCTGAAAGTGACCATGCTTATTTTAAAAGAATTACAATTCTGGCAGACATAGTTTATTTAAAATGAATAGAATTTGACAGAGTATCAGCTTCAATCACTTTGTAATGAACAGGAATTATAGTCTACACTTGTAAAAGAAGTAAATGCTGTTGAAGGAAGATACTTCAGGTCAGGGAACCTTCTAGCAGGGAGAAGTTAGCATCTGAGAAAAGGGAAGGTTATAATACAGGACCTACATGGAACTAACCACTATTTTCCTCAAAATAGAAAGATGATTGGAAATGTGGAGTAAGAGAAGTTTTGAAGGCCATTGTGTTGGTAGATTTCCTAATTATTTTTCATAGCCTAACATGTATTTTTTCTTTTTTATTTTGTTAGGGGACATTTGTTAATTATTTTCACAGCAAGCAATGTGTACAAAGCTATATTTTTATTTTTATTTCACAGGCCAATAGTCAAGGGTATAGTTATATCGTCCTAAAGATACACTTCAAAAAATATGACTTAAAAAAAATACCTTGGGAAAGAAATGACGTTGGGAGATCCAGGGTATATAAAGTGTAAATTAATACAAATGAATACAGAGAAATGTCAGCATGCAGGATACAGGGTAATGCTTAGACAGAAATAATATCCATTTTTAGGATGGTGAAGTTGAGGTAGAGTTCATGTGTGATTCCCTGTAGGATGGTCTACTAGGATTAGTATAATGCATAGTGCATTCCTTTAGCTAGTTCATAATAAATGGTGTTCTGTGAAACTTTGAAGTTGAGCACTGAACAGAAGAGGCATTACTTTATATGGCTAATATGAGATCTTAGTAAACAAATGAGTTAATTCTTGATTTCTAGGGAGGTATTTGTAGAATGGAGTTTTGTTTTTTGTTTTTTTCCTGGGGTGAGGGCTCATAACTTCCAGAAGGAGTATTGGTAAAGGGTGTGTGGCTCACAGGAGCAGAAATGGCTGAAAGACAGTTCAATCAATATATATATACCAACATGGGTGTCAGCTGCCATATTCAAGAAATCTGGAGACAGTGAATATAGCCTGTCAGCAACTCAGCAGGTGAAAGTGTTTTTTCCAGGTTGCTCAATGGTTCTGAGCCTCTTCCAAGTAGCTCAGCTGGACTTTTAATTCCAGAAATTACAGCTAGCTTCTACTTATTTCAGGCTGCTTGGCCCTTTGCATCTTAAGTCTTAAGAAGGTTTTAGCCTCAAGGGAACTTTGCTATACAGCTAGATCTCAAAATAAATTTAGACCCTTGATAGATATAAGACTTTTTTTTTTTTATAGAGAAATTACTCAAGAAAAATAAATAAAAGACATATCCATAGTAATTCAAGGTGAAAATATATTTGTAGGTAACAATATTCTATAAAGAGGATTCTAAGAATACATGAAAATATTTGGATTAGTAGTTTCTATAAAACTTTATGAGTACTTTCAATAGAATCATAATTGTTGAGAAAAAAATCTTACAATGGTTTAAAAAATTAAATATTTGAGTTCAAATTTAGCCAAAGAGGTATAAAGCTTTACTGAAAACTAGAATAAAAATAAAAAAAACATATAATTGCATGAAAATGATGCAACATCTTACATTTATGAATGGGGAGAATTAATGTTGTTAAAGTGATGATATGACTACACTAAACTTAAGAGTTCAGAAAATATCTCACAGTGTCAATTGACTTACTGTATTTGACCACAATATTTCTGTAAGCCTAAAGCTATTCTGCTATTATAAAGCATATAATTTTTAAAAATTATAATATAAATGTGTTTAATAAGTATATAAAGGCCTAAAAATGCAGGTATCACAAGGATACATTGCTAAGTGTTTACATTGGCATGTGATCTAAAATCTATGATGTGGGATTTTGCTTAGGTTTTCCAAAGTTGAAAATTAAACGAAACAAATAAGGCAATCATAATTAATCTATCATTGGAAAAAGTCACAGATTTTGAATTATACCAGTTTTGGTAACGGCTTCGTATAGCAGTCAGTTATTAGGAGCAAACTATTTGGTCTAATAATTAAATTTATATAGGCAGACTAGATATTAAAAATCATTTGTTTTAGGTTTTACTACTGATAGCAAGTAGATAAAAAAAAATAATATCCAGAGGAAAAAATTGCCCTCTTATGTTACATGACTCTTTGCACAATGTTTGGAATAGTTTTCTTGTCAGTAAGTTATTAGTCCTTCCTGAGTCATAGGAACAGGCTGTGAGAAAGTTATTTATTTTGTGAATTTTGACAACAAATAAAATATAGTTTGCTAAATGGCTGTGTGACTTTTGAGTCTTGGGATCAAATCTGTCCCCACTTTCTATCACATCAGCTCTGTATCTTTGCTACACTCAGTCCCATTTCTATGCTGTAGTCAAAAAATTGTGTTTATTATCATTTGTAACACAATATTCTCTTTAAACTGAACTCATTTATAAAGTATAAAAGTAGAAGTTTTAAAATACTGCGATAGTTTTTACACCGAAAAAATAGAAAAGTATTAATTAATTAAATAGCCTGATATTTACAGAGGCTTTACATAATCACATCTCAGTCAACAACACATAGTGCTTTGGGCAGTTGTCCCATGTGAACAATATGCTTTAATAACATGATAATATGATAGTTACTATGACAAAAGCTCTTGCACTGTGTTTTCGGGATTTATTCTCATTATTATGCAGTATATGAATACCAACCAAAAGGGTCTGAACTTCTGACACACACAACTGTTATCTTCTATACATCAAATTCAGGTTCCTGGAAACATACATTACCAATTTCATCACATTCAAAAACTGAGGTCTTAAAAACTTGATGACTTTTAATTTATAGTGCATCTCTTTTGTAAATGAATCACAGTGATACATTGTACAACTTTGACCTTTGAAGTATGTTTGTGGAGGTGGGTTATAAACTAAAATATCTTTGAAAATAACAAAAATGTGTCAGTGCGGTATATTTCCAACTATTTATCCCATCTACCACTTACTCCGAATCCACTATTTTAGTATGTGCAGAAGAAAAGAAGGCTTGTTTTAGATAATGTTTCTGAAGTGTCCACAAGATTGTTAGGGTTTCTATTTTCCTGAAGTGCTTTGTATTCTCTGGAATTTTTATTAACCAAATCTTCCTGATATTACTGATTTTTGTCAGCAAAAATATTCTTGCATGGCTGTTGTAAAATGTAAATACAGATAGATACTTGAAAACTAAATATCCAACGTTGATAATCAGTAAGTAAGAGCAGGAATATATCTAGCAAATTAGGAACTAGCGGTTGTTAACTTGGAGCAAATCTGACACTGTATTTTATGGAGGGTTGATGTAGCAATCCCTCCACTCAGTCAGAAAACCCCTAGGAAATCACTCTCTTCCAGTGTGTGGAGATTTGGCAAAGGAGCTCAAACACTGTTTATTGTGCTCCAGGCTGAGTGTTCTCACTTCCAAATATACATCATTTCAGCATTTCAAAGTATCTCCACTACTTCTCACAAACGAGAATTTGGAATTTCATCATCAGAACACACATCCACATTTTGTTTATAAAAGCATTACTAATGCACTTTAAGATTTAGACTTAAAGGAACATGGATTGTGTGACATGGAAAACAAAAACAAAAACAATGTAGGTTTAAATTCATTCCCATGTTCAGTGAGAAAGCTGCATTCAGATTTCATGTAAGATTTCAGTCATGCTATGTCACATATCACATCTTCCCAAGCCAATGTAGTTCATGCATAATTAGTATTTATATTGGATTATAATATAGTAAAACTTATATTTTTACTACATGATCAAATTTATAGTATATTTTCTTTATTTGACTTCAGAATATATTTCAGAGATATGGTATATATATGTCATATTTCATGTTAAAAATAAACATGTATCTTTAATTAAGCTTCAAGTTTAAACTATATTGTATTTAAATTTAAAAACTCCTGTTCAAGAGTATTTTTGGAGGTATATGTTATGGGATAATATTTTTATTCACTCTGAAGATGTACCTCCTCAACCTCAGTAATCTTCTCAAGGGGTGGATAAAGAGCTGAACAGCCAATAGCTGGGCAGAAGATAATAGGCAGGATTTCCGTGGACAGAGAAAAACTCAGAGAAATAGGGGATTGCCAGTAAAATGCAGAGAATATTGGACATCAGGTAGCTAGGAGAGGTAAGAAGCTACAATGCAGAATGTATATTAAAATAAATGAGGGAATTTAAGTTTTAAAATCTAGTTTGGAACAAGCCTAAGTCAAGCTCAAGCTTTAATAATTACTAAAAAGTCTCTATGTCAATATTTGGGAGTTGGCAATCCAAAGAAAGACCAGCTACAGAAATATATCTGCATAATAGAATTTGCCTAGAATGTCTGAGGCTCCAAATATGATTGTTGAAATTGAATATTATACACACACATATATATGTTCCATTATATATTATTATATAAAAACTATTATTAGAATTTTTTACTAAAGTAAATTTGACATTTCATTTTGCATATTAAATATCTATAAGAATTTTCTGAACTAGAAATGAAAATCAATAATTTTTATGATTTTCTCTTATTTTATATCAATTATTTTCAGAGAAAAGCACACTAATTTACCTCTTGTTGAGGGTATCTTGCATACTTTCTATTGGATTTTCATATGTAGTGGTCAATTCCACATAGATGTCCCATAATTCTTTTCAAATATTGTTTCTTTTGGTCTATCTTATAGAAGAAGTCAAAATAAGAAATCTGCCAATTTCTGAAGTACAAATTCTTCAAATTTTGTTGTTCAGAGCTATATTACTTTATTGATTTTTAAATTTAGTATCTTAAGAGTTTTCTTTGCTGGATTTGGATCACATTCACATTCTTGCCAGTTCCTCTGAGATTTACCCTTCTTTTCTACTCAGTCAATACTTACACACACACACACACACACACACACACACACACACACACACACACACACACACACATACTAAGAAACTTTTTTTTAAACAGATCAAGTTTTATTTCTGCTGTTCGTGTATTTTTGGATATATGGCATTTTATACTGTTATTATATAACACCATACTTAATCTCTAATTCAATATGATATATATACATATATATAAACACTACATCTTTTTTCAGATTTTTTAGAATAATAATGATTTGTTTCAATTTATATTATTATGTATAGTGTCTTCTCTAGTATTCTAGGACACCAAAGTACTTTACAATTAGTGGACTTATATCTGGTAGTTTATATTAATTATGAGAGATTTAATTGTAGTTACTTTTCCACTAAATGTGATGACATAATAAAGTTCTTGTTTTAGGGTCTGGAATGAGTAGATTTTTAAAAGAATTTCTCCTCTGTAATGGTCACATATAATACTTTGATGATTAGTCCTTGCCAATGTTATCCTTGCCAATGGTCTTATGGACATTTCTGAGTTAAAAATGCCATCAACATTATTTAAGAATTAGATTTTCCACTGGTCAGGATTTCTCTCACAATCACTTCTTGGATGTTCTAACACAAGTAGAGCTGCTTATTAAGAAAGCAACATCCCATGAGAACCTCTGCTAGAGTTATTGGCTGGTGTCCCTTCTGGTAGTTGGAGCCGGCAAACCCCAGTATCCCCTCAGAAGTTTTTGTACCTTGCTCTGTGCTTCTAGTGGACTGAATCCATGGTCCTAAAGTTGGTCTTTGTTAAATATTTTGGAATACAATTAAAGAACTACTGTATTTTCAAAGTTGGTTTGAATCAGCCTCCGAGCTGCTGTTGAAAAGAAATAAGGCTTGCTTCAGTTCCTGGACAGTGAAACACAAGAATCCTGCAGAAACCAAGCCTTACGTTTAGGGGGAACAGAAAATGGGTAACTGAGAAATACGGGTTTTGACTTAACTTATAAGAAAATTCATCACAAGCATTTACTGTCAGAAAAATGCCGTCTATCCTCTAATCCCAGGGACAGTGAAACACAGCACAGTTAGGATGCCTGGGGTCTGGAAAACACTGACCCAGCTCCAAAACCAGACACAGACAAGCACTCCACCCATCCTGTTACCTCACCAGTCCCTGGACAGCAGTGGAACGTTTGCAAGTTGGGCCCAAGTAGGTGAAGTGTGTCTTCTGTCTGACCCCGGGATGCTGAAATTACAAGACCTTCCCTTCCAGGAGTCAAGATTGCTCAGATGCCAGGTCATCATGTCTGAGAGGGTGTTTCAAGAATCCCAGTGCAGAGGGCCTGCACCGTCCCTGCTGTGTTCAAAGAGGGATAAGTGTGCTGTGTTTGGAGCAGGTGCTCAGAACACAAGTGCTGTTGTGGAGATGCTGATCACAGGGATAGACACATTAGAAAAGGTCTGGAATTATGAGCCAAGCAAATACCCAACAAATATAAAGTATAAAGTGAAGCCACTTGTCTAGACACCATGTTGTAGCTGAGCAACTTTTGTCCCAGTAAATGATCAGAATTTTTTTTAAAAAAATTAGATGTAACCTAAACTACACATAACTGGAGAGATACTGTTAAGTAATACTTAAACACAGATGTTAAACATTTTACTATAAAAAAGCATCACAAGCTTGTTTGTAACCTTCTAAAATTAGATATCATACTTAGAGAATGCTGCACTCAATTTTCTAATGTTCCCATTACTTTAAAAATTCAAGTGCATAGTGAAGATAATTACTCTAATTAAAAAAACAATGTAATAAAAAATAGAATTTATACTTGATTATGCTTAAATTATACAAATACATGGAAGGAAGATGATTAAATATATTTACCTATACACATTTATTTTGCAGATTTTTCTCAAATATATATTTTCTTTTTAAAACAAATTTCCTGTTGCTATTCCAACAGAACCAATTTTTAACTGGAAAAATAAAGCAAAAAATGTAAATCACAAATCACACATTATAATTGACTGCACTGAAAACCTCATGAAAGAATTTTTCCTTCAGAAGGAAATCAATCACATGAAAGAAGCAGGTATCACACAATCACCTAAAGCATCTCTGTTTCATTTCTTATCTATGTAATACTTCCAGAAATGCTTGTTGATTGAAATAGCAGGTCAGGATGATTGGCTGAGAAATCAACCGTTTCTACGAGTGTGTGCATGAGGAGCAGCTTAGGAGGCCTCATAATCAGCATTTCTTTCTAGACAGTGAAATAATTTGATAATTTCTGCTGACATTTACTTAGCATCCTATAAGTACCCTCCTCTTGTTGATAACAATGAGAAGATACACCTCAGAAAATGTTTAAATATATTTTGAAAAATTCTTGAAGGCTATGTATCTTGTTTCCAGAGAGTAAAATTTAGGATATTCATGGAATGTAACAGAAGAGGATATCTGATGTTTTGTCCTTGTTCCCAGAAGCCAAGGAAAATCTTGGCTTTAAGATCACAGTGTTTGGAGGGGTTGGAGAGAAGAAAAGATGAAGGGGTATTAGATCATTTCTCATATTATGTCTGTATGAAATTCTCAGGCAAAGAAACCTCAATGGTAAGAACAGGGAAGAAGAGACGTGGAGATAGGTGGGTTGGAAGAGTGGAAGGAGTAAGGAGATAGCAGGACTAAGGGACACTTTGCTGGAGAGCATAGCACAGCAAGCCTCTCTGCTTATTAGAGGCAAGTGAAATTCCAGCTTGGCTCCCACAGGCACTCAGTCAGTGGCTGAAAGACTTGTTAAGTTAAGTGAGATGTGAGAGCATCAACTCTTGGAAACTTCCATGTAATAGGAGAGTCGGGTTGTGGAATGCCCCTGCTAAAGCCACAATCAAGTGGGGTCTATAAAAAGGGAGGTGAACATCAGGGCTGCTATTAACTTCCATTTTTAAAATTTTATTCTTGAGAGTTCAGTATTCAGGTAGGATGGAAGTCAAGGCAGCCTGAAATAGTGTTTCACAGATGTTGTTATAGTAGTGGGATGTGTAAAGGAGATTGGCAGAGGAACAAGCCAGTTTCTCTACAGTGAAGGCTTTGATCCATGTTGAATGCAGGGTTTTTGGTAAGGCCATCTCAGAAACAGACAGCTGCTCTAAATGAGACTGTTAATATGTTCACTACTTTGTATAGGACAAATGCAGGTGAAATGTTTAGTTGATGAACATTATTATTTTTAGTTGAAGAAAGGTAGGCAAACATGAACAATATAATCTGAAAGGAAATATGGATGACTAATAGCGATGACATCATATTGCTATGTTTTTAATATTAAACATAAATAAGTTTTATAATCATTGTGAAATATAGATAATTAAGTTCTACTTTCTAAATCTGTTTCTTGCTCAAATGCAAAGTCAAAAATCTGCATCATAGTAGCCAACAAATTATTTTTATATAACTACAAATATTAGTATTGAATGTAATCAATAACCGTTGTTTAAATATGTTTCAAAAATTATATGTATATGCCTTATAGTTGGAAATTCAGGAAAATAGAATTTTGGAAATTTGAGGCAAAAATTATGTAAAGCAAGTCCATACATCTGGTTTCTTAAATTTCCGTGTAGTTTGTAGTTTGAAATGTGTTACTATAAATCACTCTACAGTATAGTATTCACTTCAGAAAGGAGGGGAGAAGAATCTTGTTAGGCATAAGAAGTAAACATACTTCATTTCTGGGAAAGTTGAAATTTCAAGACTCAGAAGTGCTATTCTCCTCAATTCACTGGAAATACACTCCAAGGAGAGGAGTTTACCAGTCAGTTTGCAGAGGGGAGAATGTTGGATCCGCTAAGCTGCCTCCAAGTGCTTCTGAGAGCCATTGTTTACAACTTGTGTTTTATTTTGTCTATATTGGTTTGTGCTTTTCAGTGATAAAGATGGTTTTTGAGTCATTCCAGATGATGGAAGTAACCAATCATTTTTTCTGCTATAAGCCACCTTTATAAATCCATTATTTTAATCAAATTGGATTTAAGTGGTATGATTATTTTGTTCTGGAGTAAGTCAATGTGTGTAATGTTTCTCTAGGAAAGGTCACATATAATTCTCTATCACAATATAGTACCACATTTTCCTTTACAACCAAGAAAATATCATATAGAACCTTTATTATTTCCTTTCTCAAATGATTGTCAAGATTTTAGTTAGTGTATATATGAGCATGGAATAATTCTGAGAGGTATATATGTGTCACAGCTTATGAAACCACTGAAAAATGCATAGCAATTATTTCCGTAATAAAGAATTTAATAAAGCAGTTTGGGAGTGGTGATACTGGTTAAAAGGCAGGATACTAATATGGTAAATAACTATGTGTATCCTATGCCAGACTATCCTTTGTTTTGGACTTACATCCGTAAAGCTTTAGGCAAATTAAAAAGTGACAAGTTAGCTATAAATATCCATATAAAGTAAGATCTTGTGTGCAGTCACTGAGCGTGCAAGAATATGTTTGAACCTTATGAAGCATTAATTATTTATAAGTTTAAAATTAAATTAGAACTTTATCTGGGAGGATCATTACTTATAATTATAGAACTTTACCTGCCAACCACGATGGTATAAAAAGGATGGAGGAGTTGGAAATATATGACAGCCTCCAACAATATATAGAACCATACAAAGAATTGTTTTTAGAACAAGCACCAAGTGTGACCAGTTCATGCCTGACTAAGACAAAGGTCAATGTGGCAACTTCTCCCCAATGGTTGATAAGTACATCAAGATTATTTTTAATTGTTCCTGATAGTATCATTAGGGTATCTATTTTAACAACAAAAGGATTACTTAGGAGATTTTTTTACTTAGTTAATATATACAAATTATAGAAGAGTCTACAGCAGTACAATAAGGAAATGGTCATGAATTAAAAGTGTGAGTTATGTTTTGTGTATAAATAAATATATATCACATATGTCTATTACTCTTCTCTACATGAATATCACCTTGTTCACTTGTTTCTTCTTATTCCTCAATGACAGCTCAAATGTTTGCAAAAAGCAGCTCTCCTGAGGCAGGGTCCTCTGCTGCCCTGGTATTTTGCTTTGCTATTCAGCCCTTAGAATTTGCTTTGCTTCCCATACTAGCCAAAGATATTTAAAATTGTGCCAGTCCCAGGTCTGCCTGATGATTAGTGTCCTTGACCTACTGTTGCTGCTACGTGCCTTCAGTTTCATTGGCAATGCTTGGTGTACTTTTCTTGCTGTTTGTTGATTTATGCTATTTTCTTGTTTAAATTTCATGAGTGCTCAGTGAAAGATTCTTTTTCATGTGTGCTTGAGCAAATGTTCTTCTTTAATCATTTTGTCTTATTTTCATGATATTAATTTTCTTTTGAAAATCAGTTTTCATGGCTCAATAATTCAAAGTCACAATTAAAAGCCATCCCTAAGAAACTATACATTTTTGGAGACCTAAGTCTTCAATGAGTTCTAATGCTGTGCATCTCCTCTGCTGTACAAGCAACAGTCTTCATTTCTTGTTTTCTATGGGATGTTCATTCTTTTAGGCTGTCTTCCACTCAATAGGGAGCTTTAGGTAACTTAACTATTTTTAGTGTTCCAAACTGTTGTCATACTCTGTGCTCTTCTAGAGTAAGTTAGTTAAAACTCTGTTTTCTATAACCCCCTTGTCTGTACAGTAACTATTTATTTGGATAAACTGATTGGGGGTAATATTTGGAAAACATAAATGAAGCTCCAGGTTGCTTTCTGGGGTGTGTAATGTCGAAAGCATCCCTCATCAAAGCTCCTCTTCCAGCTGTTGAGCCCACTGACTGCAGGCCTGTTATGAAAGACTTTCCATGTACCTAGAGAATTGAGAAGCAGAGTCAGTCTCTTTCTGCATTCCATCTACACCTTATTGCTCTCTGTAAATTAGGGTGGGCTTCTTTTATCAAGTTGAGAACATAGTATCATTCTGTTCTTCTAATTCCCCTTTTAATCTTTGCTGTCTCAGATTGCCCCATAAGTTTAAAAAGGCTTGCTCCACAAATCTGTTGTCAAGAGAAAACCATATAACTCACCTTCACTGATTGAATTCTGGCTGGGGAAAAAAAGCTTTAAAGGTTTAGCAACACTCCCTTAAGCATGTACCTGAACTGTACTATGCTGAGCACTATATCCCTGTCTAAAAGCTCAGTCAAATGACTCCTTATTTCCACTGTGCCATAAGCTGTCTCATAAGTTGTAAGGCCAAGATGTACACAGGGCAATAAGTTGCTTAGAATCACTCACTGACCTGTTTTGTCTTTCAGTTCAGACTGTTTAAAAAAGATGCCTATCTTGACGCCAAGGATGGAAATGGAAAGAAATGTGAAGTAGTAAGAATCATTATGAAAACACACCCTCTCTCCCACTCTTCCCATCTCTCTCTGTGACCTTTTCTACCTCCATCCTTCTGTTTCCTGCTTTTCCTCAACCACATTTTCCTAAATTTATTTCTGTTTAGAATAATAACAAGCTCTTTAGACACAAATATTTGAATAATTAGTCACAAGGGCGTGGAACTGCTTGAAAGAATCAGAAGATCTAGGAAGTGAGGTTTTGTGGAGCATGTATGGTGTTGTTGGAGGAAGTTTGTCATGGATGTTAGGCTCTGAGGATTCAGAGGCCTATGTCAGACCCTACTTTGTTATCATGCTTGCTGACACTGTGTCACTCTCTGTTATTTCTCCAGCCCCACACCTTTCTGCCACCAGGCTTCCTGCCAGGATAATAACAGCTAAGCCTTTGGGATGATAGCCATGACCATAACTAAGGGCTTTCTTTTATGACAGTGGCCGTCATCGTGGGATATCTGTCTTTATAGCAATAGAACAGTGACTAAGACATTTCTAAAACCTGCAAGAAAAAAGAGAAAATTATATCCAAAAGTATCTGGATAAATAGGTACATATTAAATTCTCATTAAAGGATGTTTTTATTTCTTTATATATGTAACCTGATCTGTCACTATTGTTTACATGGCCTAGTATGTAAGCATGTAGCTCTTTCAAATCTTATTGCCTGATGTAACATTTCTAAACAAACGCTGTTAATGACATCACACGATGAGGAGGAATGTGTTCATTCTGTCCTATGTTTTTTTCACCCAGCCATCTAAAGTAACAGTGGATATAACCTCCAAACTCATTTGCACCAGACATTATCTATTTTCCAAGTCAGCAGGAGCAGAAGAAATATAAATATGCCTTATTTTTCAAGAATATACTGATAACTAATTTTTAATAAATTATATAATTGAAGTTACTCTCTACTCAGTGAATGTAAAACTACCAGTCAGGGCTCTATGTTGTATTTTAATAACAAGCTTCACCAAGCACTGTAAAACAAAATGTCTAATGGTTGTTTATGCTCACTTACTGCTGCAACATAAATCTGCCATGACTCCTGTGCAGGAGCAAAGCCACAGACAGGGGTTAAAGAAAGTATGTTCTTACCATCTATCTTTATCACCTTCTGTGAAGAGTGTTGTAGAAGCGTATAGATCAGAGGAATAAAATGGATACAAGAGTTATCATTTTTGTTCAATAGCAACATACTATATATTATACAATGGCCAAAATGTACACAGGTAGTGAATTATATCTTTTGGTCTACATTCTAATCTTTCTAAATAATAATATACTTCCTATCAAATCAAATTTCATTCTCTATTTGATAGTAAAGACAATGTAAAACAGGAGAGAGAATATAAGACCAAAGATGACAAGATCTTTGACTCAGGAATAGTAGCAGAGGTAGCTCCCAAGATCTATAATCAAAATCAGTTTTTCCCACTTCCAACCTAATAATCCTTAGGGCTACAATTACACGTTTAATATTTATTTATATATTTTTCAAAAAATTGTTTTTAAGAGCCAATACCATGAGTCAAAGATGCTTATATGTAGATCTTATATTGGTTTACTTATATGAAGAAATCTTTGATCTCTTTGGCTCAAAGTGCAACTGAAAATCATCAGTGTTCAGGCATTAAAGTCTAGATATAACTTTATATTTATGTATTTGATCTAAAGAGAGAAATTATTTTCAATATTATCTAAAGAACAAGGAATTACTTCAATTTTAACATAGTTCTATTGCCCAGAGACAGTAACAACAGAGGGAGAGGGTCCTTGATGGCTATTCTGAAGCACAAGTCCACATCGGCCACAAGTAGGAGGATCAGTATTATATGATGGCAGTTGTAAAGAATCCAAGCTCAGGTATCTCAATAACACAGTACTAGATGTATCAGACTATAACTGTCATGAAATAATTGCTATTTTTATAAAGTTCAAGCTAAAATATACTACTAATCTTGCTCACTTCTATGCCCACAGAAGCTAAAGGAGAAATCTGTCAATGAGGTTTCCGAGAGGGAAGTGAAATTATAGAATGAAAACTATGCTATAGTGTAATTCATAACTGAAGTATCATATGATTTTAAAGAAGTAAACAAACTAGGATATTGGTTTAGAAGATATAGATTGCATTGCTCATTGCTGAAGCAATTTTAAAGCAATGTATTTCTCTAATTTCAAGCTCTTACAGGCTTAAAGATAGAAACTGATTTCTAAATTCCATTCAAATTTTGTAAAGGTTATCCAATTGTATTTGTTATATTGTATCCTAAGTAATAGGAACATCTTAGCTGTCCATCTCTAAATTTAAATTCTCTCTATGTACTAATGATCTATTTCCATGTAAACATAGAAAAATGCCATACATAAAGTTAAAATGAAGGTGCTTCATTCAATATATCACTCAAAGTATCATGGGAGGAAAATATTCTCAGTTCTGTTTCCTTCAAAATTTTAGTGACAAAAAGATGACATTGATTGACATTTAAATTTCCATCTGAATTTTGAGTGTTTAGTACCCAGTTAACTTTGCACTTTTGTTGTGGAAGAAAATAACTTTTTACTTGGTTTACAGAGGAAATGGAATCATTATCTCCCTGATCATTAATTTTTCAGGATGGTTTTTGAGGAAGTCTTGCTCTTACTTCAAGTCTATACAGATGTGCTACAAGTTATTTTTCAGTCTTCCACTATTTTTTGTGAGGATAAAGGTAGCTACATAGTGATTTGCTGTCTCCTGACTATAGATTCTGAACCTTTGCATTTTGGTAAAGAAATACTAAGAAGAAAGAGGTCTTTCCTAGGCTTTCTTCCTAGTCTTTTTTCTCTTCTCTTTATCTTGGCAGAGATTTCTCTGCTAGCATGAAGAGGAATCGGGTGTATAACCTATAGTGAGGTTATGTATGATTGGGATCAGGCTGTGTACACCTTCCCTTTTACACAGCAAAGCACCTAAGACTCACAGATGTTTGAGAGTGTGTGGATATGGAAGCATGAGTTTTCAAAAGTTATATGAAGTTTGTGGTATTTTTTTTTTGATACTGAAAACCAAAACAGTATATATTTTAAATTACAAAAATGAATACATTTAAAAAGTAAAAATAGCAAAAGTTATTTTTGAGATACCTCAAACTTCCGTAAAAACTATCTCAAACAATGCAGTCAAAAAAATTTAAATAAAATTAAATATTATGATAAATCATTCTTTCTCTTATATTTATTTTGTTTTTAAAAGCTACTAAAATGTGGAAAAATGGCAATAGAAAATGCAGAAGCACCTAGATATCTCTCAGTCTTTAATATTCTTCCTCAGTTCAGTGTTGTTCTTTTGAATTTTCAGATTATTATTTTTTTTCCCCAGAAAACTCACTCCCTTGCACTGTTTGATGCTTTCTAAGCTCATGAATCAGGGTGCACATAAAATAAAAAGGATTCTGTTGGGGGTTAGACAGGGAAAATAATGAAAGAGATATCTTGACAGAGGGCCCCATCTTCAGGTTAGGGAGAAATGTGGTGCCAGGGAAATCCCAAGGAATCCGCAAGAATGACCCCAGTTAAGTTTCCTAGCAATAGTGGACAAGGTGCATGAACTGGCCTTCACCTGAAATTCGATTGGTGACCACACTAATTGTCATCAGAAAGCCTTCATCCAGTAACTGATGGAAGCAAAGGCAGAGATCCACAGCCAAGCTCTGTGCTGAGCTCCAGGAGTCCTGATGAAGAACAGGAGGAAGGACTATATGAGACAGGTGGGTCAAGGTTATGACAAGCATACCCACATTGACAAATGACCTGAAATCCTGGAGATCACCAACTGACTATGGACAAACAGCTAAGGGTCCTGCATGGAACTCATATAGGGCACCTGCATGTGTGTCACAGTTATGCAGCTTGGTCTGCTTATGGGGCTCCTAGCAGTGGGATCAGGACCTGTCCCTGTCACTTGAGCTGGCTTTTGGGAACCCAATCTCTATGCTTGGTTGCCTTGTCCACCCTTGATCAGGGGGAGGAGCTTGGTCCTGTCTCAGCTTTATGGAGGTCTGGGGACAAAGTAGAAGAGAGGAGAGGAAATAATCTGTATTTAAATAAATGAAGAAAATGACATACCAGAAAAAATGATACAAGAAAGCTTTGTTAACATGAACAAAGGAAAGTAGTTTAAAAACATCCCTCTTTCACTTTTTTTGGCCCTGTACATTTCTTATCGCTACATCATTGAGTAATTAGTGATAATAGCGGTAAAAACATCTACTATATACTGCACATTTATTGAGTATAATGTAAGTACTATGAAACTTACACCTTTGTATGACTGGTGTTCATAGCCCTAGGCTCCATCCCAAGTATGTCTTTGATAGTAGGACATTGTTTTCAACAATAATCACTTTCTAAGGCTAGGCACACTGTGAAAGTGTAGTAATGGCTGTATAGAAAGCAATTGTTCTTTAAGTGTTGATTATTTTAGGAAGCAAAGGGGCAGATTGTACTGTGTGTACCACTCATTTGCTATTGTAGATACAAGTGGAAAAGGTAAATAAAAGAGGTACATGAATGAATAATAATAGACTACAGGGAAGAACTGGAAGAGAGAATCAATATAGAAGGCAAGGCTATAGGGACGACATGATCAGAAATGAAAAAGAAATGTAATGAATATAAGCACATAATTTAGCACATTCCCAGATCTCACAAAGCAGAAACACAAAGGTACTACAAACCAGGCCAACATGTTCTCTGAATGAAGATGTCTGTCATATTCGGGAGCATTCTTTCAGGAGTTCAATTGCCAGTGATGTCTCTGTTCCTCTTTAATCCTTACCTTGTGATCAAATTCTCCTGTCCTTTCTGCTTCCTACCAGGTTTCTACTTCACTGGTCTTTGGAGCACGGGCTACACATTGTCCCACAGTCTAGCATTATTCTGCTGGCCATGTTTCAGCATATGGTTCTGAAGCAGAAAAAGGAATGAGACCAATTATAAGATACTGAAGTTATTTACTTAAAGTACTGCTATTTCTGCGTAGTTGTCAAGCTTAACTTTTCTTACTACTGGACACAATTACCTGGAGTTATAGATGTAATAAGCTGCTCACTGGCATCTCTGCTTTTGTACAGTTTTGCTTGTTTTTTCACTCCACCCAATAAATTTAGAGCGTGAAGTGAAAGTACAAATGGGACAGATGATAGGAGACTTTTAAGAGCTATCCTGGCTTCCGTGTACCCGAAACATCTTATTTCATTGGTGTTGAAGTGCTTCTTCAAGAAAGAGTCCCACAACAGCGCCATGATGGAGACTTGTTTTGAGGTTCCCAAGAATGCTTTCCCAGGAGGAACTGAGGCAGCCTTCCTCCACCCCCCACCAGGGAATACGGGTCTTTGTGAAATGGCATTATATGCCCAAAACAGAGGTTTCTTGTGTGTCTGTTTCCTTGCTTTGCATCAGCACTGCTGTGGATTCTGCCTTCCCCTCTCATTTCAGCTAAGAGTCTTGTGTCTTTGTCCACATTACCTTTTATTCCAGTCCCTTGCGTTGTGCCTCAGTGACAGAGGCACTTATGAAATTTTATCTCAGGAAGATGAATTTCTGACCCTCTTTCTCTGTCGTTTGTATGATGCAAATTACACTGTCTATTGTATTGTAAGTCATCAATATAGCTTTAGATTGAATATTTAATGCAAATGTTTTTAATAATAAAAACAAAAGCATAATGCTATACATCTCACATTTGTTTTTTTATTCAATTTTCTTTATGAATGTTAATAATTCATTACATAAACAGAAGTTAGTTTCAAGTACACTTTGAATTGAGTTTAAAACTTTCCTCTATTTATTTCTTATAGCAAAGTCCTAGCAAACGCTTTTTCCTAGCATAAGTCATTTGTCCATCTCTGTTGATTGATGGTACACCATTAGTCTAGAAGTAGTCTCTTGTACACAAGAAATAAACTATTTGAGTGATACTGTGTCTTTAAAGACCATGGCACTTTAAAAAAGATAAAGTGACAGCTATGAACTTCATAAAAATAGAAGAAATATACACACATATGTATATGTGTGTTTATATTATTTTAAAGTATTTTTAGCCATACCCACCACTGTTCTCCGTCCCTTTCCTCATCCCAGTCATCCCCAAGCTTCCCCCACTCCATTCCCTTCAATTCCTCAGAAAGTTTAAGAACTCCCTGGCTGAGTCAGTTCAGTCTGGCATAATTAGTTGAGGTAGAACCAAGTCCCTCTCCCCAGAATCAAGGCAGAACAAGATGTTCCTCTGTAGGTAATGGGCTCTAAAGAGCCAGTTCATACACGAGGAATAAAACTGAGTCCCACTGCCAGAGGCCCCACAAACAGCCCACACCATTACATTGGCATCCACATTCCCTAGTTCAGTCCCTTGCAGTTCTTCAGCTTTCATCTCAGAGTCAATGAGCCTCCAATAGTTCAGGTCAGATGTCCTTCTCTTCCCTCTCTTTAAATATACTGGGATCTTGACTCAATGCTTGGTTGTGGATCTCTGCTTCCATCAGTTGCTGGATGAAGGTTCTATAATGACAATTAGAGTAGTTGATGTGGGAATGTCTTTGTGTATGCTGTGAATATCAATCTTTAAATAAAGGAGATCTTTTGGCCCATGACAGGCATCATAGAAAAAGTAGGAGGAGAAATTGGAGCATAGGTAGGAGAAGCAGGGCCGAGTCAGACAGACTGAGCCAGAAGCCCAATGTAAGGAACACAGGTGAGCCACGGGCCACATGGCAGACAGATTAATAGAAATGGGTTGAGTTAAGATGAAAAGCTAGCTAGCAATCAATGTGCCTGAGCCATAGGCCAAACAGCATAAAGTTAATATAAGCATCTGAGTCATTTCTGGGGCCTGAGCAGCAGCAGAGGGCTGCTAAGGGGTCTGGCGTGGCAGGTCTGTGGGTCCGGGCCTCTGGCCTCCCAGGACCAAGAAACCTCACTACTACAGATCATGCACAATGTGGGGCAAATATCCACTTAAAGCCTGGGAAAGTTTAAAAGGGTTCTAGTCCACCAAAACTGAGCCAAAGTAGCTTCCAAATTGTGTATCTGAAGCGGGTCATCGTGCAGAGAAAGCTCCTCATCCAGCCACATTCAAAATGGCACTGATAGACTGGCGGCAGGAGTATAAGATGCAACCAGGCCGGTTCCTGAAGTCTCACAGAAGACTGGGTAGCATGTGATTGATTTAAGATTTCTGTTTATTTTGAATAAAAAGGAAACAAAGACTGTTTCTTAGTAGCAGCATTTTCTTGGGTAGAAAAGGAACTGAAATTTGTATTTATTTCTTTGATATATTTTGATATACAAAATTCTCAAAAGGATACACTCTTTTTGAGAAGGGTAGCATGAATTTTAACTCTGTGGAACCAAAACCTTTATATAAATTCAATATAATTTTAATAAGTGTAAATTGATCAACACAACTGGCATTCAAGTGGATATTTAATTAGTAGACAGCACTAACAAGATTTGTGTCAAACCACGTTGAAATGGAAAAGTAACTCCAAGCAGCATATGAATTCATGACAACAGTTTATAGTGTTAACTTTTTGGACATAATAGTCACAATAGCAATTACCTTAAAATTCATGCCTAGTGTTATAGAGAAGCAGTATGTTCTCCAAAAACCTAAACATTTATTCAGTTATAGATAAGGTAACATCATCTTGAACAAATTCATGTATTAGAAACTACTTCATAAAACAAACAAACAAACAAACAAATAGATAGATAAATAAATAAATAAATAAATAAATAAATAAATAAATAAATAAATAAATAAATAAAAGCATTGTATTTTAAATAGTGATGAGACTTGGATGCTCTGCTCACAGCTCTACTAGCTCCTTCCATCTCTAGAGACTGATCATTATGTTGCCATTCAATTGCCTTTGTTATACCTGGAAGCTATATGAAGTTGATATGATTTTATTGTGTTCATGTTATCAGGATTCAAATTAACATACCACATGTGAATAGAGAAAACTGCTCCTGTATATTTTTGATCTCATCAGCATCCATTCCTGGATGACTATTTGTAGTAGTGGCGTTTCTAGGTCCTGGGCAGCCAGAGATCCAGACCCACAGACCTGCTGCCAGAGACCCCTTAGCCACCTACTGCTCAGGCCCCCAGAAATGACTCAGACACTTATATTAACTTCATACTGTTTGGCCTATGGCTTTCTGCACATTGCTAGCTAGCTCTTACATCTTAAATCAACCCATTTCTATTAATCTGTCTGCCACGTGGCCCGTGGCTCACCTGTGTTCCTTACATGTTGCTCCTTTGGTGGCTTGATCTGCCTCTGATTCTGCCCCTTCCTTTCCTACCTATTCTGATTCCTCCTCCTACTTCTTCTATGGTGCCTGTCATGGCCCAAAACAGCTTCTTTATTTAAAAGATTGAGATTCACAGCATACAGAAAGGCATTCCCACATCAACTATTATTTTTCTAAAAAAGAAAAATTCTTGATATATTATACTAAATTAATGATCTATAGATTAGGAGCAATATTCATTTTTAGTATGTACATGTGCATATAGAATAGATGTACTATTTGTATTAGAAATATTAATATTTAACCTGATCTTTATAATTGTGACCTTTAAAATTATGCATTTTTTTCCTCCTAGCCAAATAAAACTTATCTAATCCTACTCTGATGGAATGAAATCATAACATCAAATCAATGTAGTAGTAGTTTCTGGCCCAGACTATCTGGCCTTGAACTGAGGTTCTGAACCCAGTGTCCCACTAAAACATACAGAAACTTATATTAATTTTATGCTCACCAACCTATGGCTCTGGCATGTTGCTAAGTACTTCTTGCTCTTAAACTAACCCATGATGCTTATCTTGTTCAGGCATGTGGCTTGGTACCTTTTCTCAGAGCAGCACAGTTGTCCCTTGTATCTACTGGTTTCTCTGGCATCTCTGGCATCTCTGTTCTGCTCTTCCTATTCCAAGAGTTATCCTAGTCTGGTAGCTCTGGCCACACTTCCTGTCTGCCTTCAGCCAATCAGTGTTTTTATTAAACTGACCACACTTCCTGTCTGCCTTCAGCCAATCAGATTATTTACAATGTAATAACATAATCCCACTATAAATCAATGTTATAAAACTCTAGGTGAAACATGTGGGGAATTAACATTTCCTATGCCCAATAGAATTATAACGTGAACTTCTTTGGAAAGAGGTAATTTCCACGTTCAATGACTATACTGATGTCATTTTGTGTGTCCTCTGCTAATTTATCACAGAGTTTTCTTGCTTCTTCATCATTTAGACTTATTTAGGTTATGTTCAAAACAGAGGTAGAAAAAATCCTTAAAAGATATAAGATATCCCTAGATTAAGAAATTTTAACTAAATGATACAGTTATTGTGTTCTTCCCCTCTAAGTTTCTCACCTTTTATTTTGGAGATATTTTGAAACAAAGAACAAATTCACAGTAGATTAAACAGTGATCATCCCATGGGTCTAGATGTCACAACATTTAACAACAATTCATATCTTGGTTGCTTTTTTCATTTCATTGTGTAAAGATAGTATGCATATATTATTGTTGTACTATTTAAAAGTCACACAAGTATCTTTATAGCTCGACATCTTTTTTTTTTTCATCATAAAACTCTTATCATTTGGAACATAACATTCTTCTTCTCATTCTATTTGATACACACAGAGGTTAACTAGCCCAAAATTGTATAATTTCTATCAGTTATATTCTATCAGCTGCTACTAAAAGTATTCATATATTTCTTTATTTCACTTGAAAATATCATGAATATAGACTGTTCAACTCAAGACTGAAAAAACAAGTATTAATCACCTAGGAATAAAAGATTAAATAAGCCTGTAAAGTTTTGTATTAGTAAATACATGAAAATTGCATTTTATGTTTTACATTTTATACTCTCCTCAGGAGTATTATATTATAAGGGCACACAAAGGAATGGAACAATTATCTGCACAAAATTGCTTTTAAACTAACTTATAATTAGATAAAGCTATTTTACTAGAGTGGTTATTGATGTTTATAAACTAAACATATTCTAGCAAAACACTTAAATTAGCACTTCAGAAAATAATGATAAATATTTATTGACCTTGTTTACAAATTAGCTGAAACAAATGTCAACGGTATTTAAATGTTTTCTAAGTACTTTACTATATTGCATTACATTTGGTGGCCATGTAATTATTGTCTTAGGTTCAAGAGTATGTTTATATTTCTAAAAAGATATAATTAGATACTTGAAAAATCATACCAGGAAATCCATTGCAGAAAACATTTCTGCCTTGTCATGAATAATATCTAAAAACTCAGGTATAAAGCAGAAAAGATCATCTTCTGCATGATGAGAATACAAGCCCCCTGAAATTTCAGAAAAGAAAGAAAAATGCATTGTGTACATACTGCTAGGTATTTGCATGAAAGGCTTCAAATTTTGTGGTTCTTATTTGTGTAAGTTAACAGAGGAAGTGAAATACTCATGCTTTTTAAAAAATAAAATCCCTGGAGATTTTGGTTAGGCTTTTCCATTTTTTCTGCTATGCTAACCTACACTTTACAAACTTCGACATATTATCTAATGTGTTTTTATGTCTTTCAAAAATTCTTGACAATATAAAGTTAATGATCATGTACAGTGATATATTGTATATTTTATAAAATCAGCCTGGAATATCAGAGAACAGAATCACCCACAGTTAAGCCATGAGGGTCAGAGAGTGGTGACTTATGCCTTTATTCCTGTCACTAAGGAGACAGAGATATTTCTGTATTTTTGTAAATTCAAGGCCTAACAACCAAACAGTAATAGCTCACTCCTTAATCCTAACTCTAGGATGTGAAACAGTTGGGGAAGGAAGATATATAAGGCAGGAAAAAGCAAAAACTTTATCTTCAGTAAATAAGAAAAAAGGGAAGCCACAAGTAGAAAAGGAAAAAAATTAAGAACATGGAGAACAGATTGAATCGTGGACTAAATGGTATTGAGACTCTCTGCTCCTCAGGATGCTCATGGTAGAATTATGAAAGATATAAATTTGGACATTGGATCTGGACATGACCCCTGTGGATAAGCATCTTCAGAGAGTTATGGTTTTCCACCTAGTCCATGGCATGATGGAAGGAAAAGCTTTAAATTCAAGATGAAAAGGACAGAGACACCGATAGCAATTCTGAAGATTCTGGGAATTTTTAGGTTGTCACTGTTAAGCTTCCTTTTCAGATTGCCTCACCGGGGATGAGGACAGGAGCCCTTTAGAGATTCCATTGACCTCACACAAGTTTCCACATATTCCCTTTATGCCACCCTACACTGTGTCATCACAATTGTGCCCAGAAGTAAGAAGTTGTCCTTCTTTCACCCAAATCTGCAGATGGCAAAACAATAGGAATGCTTATTTCTAAACGTATGGCTGTTTCTACAGTGATGGAGTCTACAAATTAAAGCCCTGTTGGAATTGTAGGCCAGCTGCTTCTAGAGAATGAGAGAAACACCTGGAATTGTTGGTTTCCTTCTTACCTGTCCTTTCATCCTTCCTTCCACACAGTATTAATACTGCTTTGCAGCTAACATTGTAGAGGCTAAAATGGTCACCTTACAGGGATCTTCTGAGAGTGTCACAGATAATATTCCACAACAGCCAACTGCAAGTCTTAGCATTGGATCACCAAGCACAGCCCTTATTCCTGTCCATAACCTATAGTTTTCCAGAACCTCCTGTAGCTTCCACAGATCCCATCACAAAATTTGCATAGTAAGTGGTAGACTAAATCAAATGGCAGACAGATGCTCAGTGCAGGAAACTGATTAGCTCACATATCTCCAAGGCTACAGAGATTGGTACCACTTAGCTGATAGCCATCACCTGATAGTCCATCCAGGATTGGACTTACTATATGACCTTATAAGATTCCTTCCCCTGGCTTGGTTGCTTCTGAGTATGCAAATGAAGTATCTTCAGTGTTCTTACCTGAACCAGTAACGTGACATACCACCACATAAATCCATCCAATCATCTGTTCTTCCTAGGGTACCAATGTCCCTTGTCCCTCCTAATAAACGAGCTGTCCATTGACAGAGTCTCCTTGTTGTTCTTTCCCATGGTACTCATCCCTGATCCATATTATCCTCCAGTTCAATTGGTCTAGCCCTGTCTCGTCCTTTCTGGGTTGGATTAGTACACAGTAACCAAATCTTTTCTTGACTAAGCAGAACTAAAACCAAGCACAACAACCATATTTTATTTTATTATAAAGTACTGTATCCATTTGCCAAAGTTTTGTAATTAATTAAGTAGCTATGTTTGATTTGTGTTTTGTGATTAAACATGCTGTACTGTTGGCTTGTTATATTAATTAAAAATATAAAGTCATTACCAGAAAAAAAAAAAAAAACAATCATAACGAATACAGACTTGAGTGGTATAGCTGGGAAAAGGAAGTCCTATGAGACAATCTAAGCTTTATATTGTGTGTGTGTGTGTGTGTTTGTGTGTGTGTGTTTGTGTGTGTGTGTGCAACCAGAGAAGCTATTTAAAAATAAAAGTTGACACTCAACTTTATTGGAACTCTGCTTTGAAGATAACATGACTCCTAACCCACATGGAATCATTAGGTCAGTCACAAGATATTCAGTGACCTGTGAAAGAACTAAGAAACCCCAAATTTAAAATTCTTTTAAACAAACACAGAGGAGGTAGTGTATTTGAAATGTAGGGACCAGTACAGAGAAAGGCTGATGTAGTCAAGCAGGAAGAGAGGGGAAGAAAAGCAGAACCCCATGTCTTCTGTGCTAATTTTCCCTGAAAAAAACTGTTCTTGCCTTGGCAAGTGTTTTTTGATTTAATAAATCTTTTTTTTCCTCTGTGTTTTTATGAATTCTTCTGAACAGGGATGGGGGATTGAGAGATCCTTCTTCCTTTCCATCACTCTCTTTAAAAGTTATGTATTCAAATATTTCAAATAAAGAAACATATATTCTAAACCCCTAGTGAGAAAGTAGGAAAACAGAAATACTTATTCTGGGTCTATGTCATAGTGATGTTGTGAAAGAGAATTTATATATTATGAGCGATGAATCTGATCAGCTTCGGGTGCAGAACTTTTCACAGGTGAAATGTAAGCAGAAAAGAGAAGTAGAGGAGTGTGAGTGAGTGAAGGAACACCTGCCTCAGCCATTGAATGACATGTGACATATCAGGCAGCATGATGGTTTGAGCACCCATCATGGCTGACTAAAACTTAAACTTTCTAATAGTTACTTAATCAATAATTTGATTATGATTTAGTTTGATTATATGTCAAATAGATTACAGCTTTTATATGTAGAAACTCAGAGTTTCAAGACACTAGTGATAATCTGTTTTTTTTTTTTTTACAAACACTAAATTATTGATAATCTGGACAAGTTTTCAGTATGAATACAATGTGATACAGATTAAAATCATCCCTTTATAGTGACTATGTTGCAACATGAATGTTTGGCAAGGAAACATTTCCTAACAATTTTGTTCTTGAATTTTTCTTTCAAGTGAGAGTTAAGATGTACATTCCAAAGTAAAATGTGTAATCTCTGAGTTAAAAATGAATGACAGAACATCTTAATGAACCACAAACATCCAGTGTCATCCTGGGAAGGAACTGAACCTAGGCCACAGTGGAGGTATTTGGACACACTAACATTTGGATCTGGATAGAATAGACAACACATTGATGCATCTTGTCTTCTAGAGATAAAAAGCTTTTCATATCTGTGTTCATGAAATAAATGAGGCATTTGCAGCTTCTTTACTTTGGATTATAAGCAAATTGGAGGTAGAGAGATTTCAAGATTTCAAAGCAAAACACACTCTCTAGATTCTATGGCATATTCTTTCTTATTGAATCAACCTTCAATCTCATTGCTCATATTCTTTAATCAAAAGTTTTGAATCCAATAGAAAGACAAAAATGATCATTGAAAATTATAACCTAATAATATCATTAATAAAATATATATTTTAAATTAAATTATAGGAAAAAAGTCCCTGGCAAATGAACAGGAAGAAAAATTAATTTTTGTTTGCAATTCAGAAAAAAAATCAAGGATGTTGTTAGTTCAATAAAATATTGATTTTCTCTGCATACACAGTTTACCAAATTGGTCCCTGTCCTTGTATATGCATTGAATATGCACTTTGTAGCAGACAAGGAGTACTTATTAGAGTGTCACAGTGATTTCACTGATACATAAAGCCAAGGAATTAGTCAAATCTTAGTAACTTTTAAGCCTCCATTGATAAAAACCCCTTGAAATTAATAGTATAGTAAATACTCAGAGCCAGTTAGTGAAACAATTCAAATCTCAACTAAGTTTCAAATTTTTATGATAGATATGTACTCAAAATAATCTCTGATTTTTTAATAATGATTCTATAAAGATATAAATCCAATGGTGATGTTTAAGTGTTGTCACTGTTGTGACATAAATTCTTATACATAAATAAATAATACAAAACAATGATGTTTGAGTCACAGGTGCCCTACTGTCCTATATGTGCAATTTGAATGTTTCTTTTTCCAATTCATGCTAGAGTCTTAACACTCAAATTAATGGAATTAGGAGATTAGACCTGAGGATACTGGTTAATTTATGATAGCTGAGCTTCTGAATGGAACTATATTTCTTAAAGAAACTTTCCTCGTTTGCCATGTGAGCACTCAGTGTAAATGACAGCAATCTACACACTATGTAGACAAAACTCAGAGGACAGTAACAACTTAAGCAACTTTTGCTGTCTCTTCAGCTTCCAAATGTGGAATTGGATTTTTGTTGTTTATAAGCCATGGAAATCTGCAATTTTGGTGTGCTATTGAAACAGATTCTTCATAATTTAGAAAACAGTGTTTTATTTAGGTTTTACTTCACTTGTTTATTCATAAGTGTAAGGAAATATTTCCAAATGTGCATGAATACGAATTTAAGTAAAATTACTTCAAATCAAAGAAAGGATAATAAATGTGTCAATAAAATAGCCTATATTTGGTAAATTGCTGAGCTATGACAAATACCTCTTAAGATATTTTAAGGCAACCTTAATTTTGCATTTTCAATGTTATATACATTAAATTCTTGCTAAGTGATGGATAGCACAACTCTTCAAATTCATTTTACCTGCTTGAAAGGCTAACAAGGGCTCCAGTGACATTGTAGTAGGAAACACTTGAGGCTTCTCACCTGTGAAAGACAAAGAGCAGATGCATTTGAGCTTCCTTGGAGACCACTATAAAAGATTCATTTGCAAATAAAATTGCAACTAAGAGACTCATTTTAAAGTACAGAAAAATGTTCAATCTTGTTTTTTTTTTTCTGTTACTATAATAATAGTGAGCCTTAATAGGTATGTTTTGGGGAAAGTCATGGTCTATGATAATAATGAACACATACTGAATCTTATATCTCAATAAATGCTTTATAATAGTTAAAAGTGAATATTAAAAGAGGAGCTTGGAATAGGCTTGCTAGTAAAAGGTCCATTGCTTGACGTTATTATTTTGAGTGTTTAATAGAATTGTGGGATTTTAAAAAATGTACACTTAATTTCTCTTGATGCTGTACATGATATTTCATTCCATTCAGATCCTTCTGCTAACCTCTCATTCTCTTTCCTGGAAAAAAATACACAGACTTCCACTCTCTAATTTTTATTATATGCTCTTTTTCACCTCATGTTTACATACAGAGTTGTATTAACAAATAATTGAAGGCATAATTATCTACACAAAATTTATATTCACTATGAAAAAATAAATTCGAGAAAGTATAGACATTTATTTTCAAGTATCCTTTGAAGTGCTTATCACTTCTTTTTATGAGAACATTTGTTTTCCATCAAGTTTACAATATATAGAGATGCTCTCAAGCCAAAGCTGAGCCAACACAGCATTCTTCATAAACTCTATTTTGTTAATATTTAAAGAAAGAATAAGTATCATGGATTGGGGCATGACTTTTCTTTGTACTGGTATATATTGATCTTTAAAATTTGTAATGCTCAATGAATATTACCACAAATTAATATTTATGATAAAAACTGAACTGTTAGCCATGTGAATGCTTTGTATTAAAAATATCAGAACTAACTCTCACTTACAAATTATAATATATCTACTGATAAACAGATTGTGAAATTTAATAAAAAATTAGATAATCATGTTATAAAACATGCTATTTTGAGAACAGAGTTCAAAAAATTGAAGTTCAATGATACCAAGGACCTTTTGATCCTGGCATAGTTATTTGAGGTAGATTTGGTGATCTGATGGTTAAGTTTTAAAGTGAGCAGCTCCTTCTGTCCTGTGGAAACATTCTAAGCAGGTACTTAACTAGTAATTCATAGATCATATTTTCCAGGACTTACTGAACATGGAGAGACTGATCTGATGTATACACAGAACTTTCATTTGTATGCACTAGTATCTTTGGTATTGCTTTGCCCAAGTCCCAGAACCCCTAACCAGACCACCATGGAGCTGACTCTCTGATGCAAGAACAAAAGGTTTCTTTCTTTAAGCCAAGGAAGGGACCTCTTCCAAAAACCCCTTTGCCTAGAGTGAGGAAGGTCCTAAGCTCTTTTTACAAGAGATTTATACAAGATAAAGCTATGAGAAGTCAGGATAAGTGACTGTTAACAGCTTGTCAGGATATTTGTAGGGGAACTATAAAGTTCTGACATTATATGAGGTATCTACAGGAAAATCTGGTCTCTAAAATTTATATTGTCTGTACACCTGTATTCTTTCTTTCTTTCTTTCTTTCTTTCTTTCTTTCTTTCTTTCTTTCTTTCTTTCTTTCTTTCTTTCTTTCTTTCTTTCTTTCTTTCTTTCTTTCCTTCCTTCCTTCCTTCCTTCCTTCCTTCCTTCTCTCTCTCTCTCTCTTTCTTTCTCTCTTTCTCTCTTTTTCTCTTTCTCTCTCCCTCCCTCCCTCCCTCCCTCCCTCCCTCCCTTCCTTCCTTCTTTTTTTTTTGCCAATTCTAGGATGGATGTTTTTAACTCTATTGTTCCACTGTTTGGGGGACTTGAGTAGAGCCCCTGATCTTCAGTTGTCTCAACATGGTGGCCTGATTTTCAAGATGACATTAGTTCTGCTCCTTCAGTATAGGAGACACTCTGCATGCCACCAAAGAGAAACTTTATAACCTAGACAAAATGTTTGATCTCCAATGCGGTCTTTCCTGAAAAATATGTTAGGGGAATGCTGTTACAAAGCTTGTCTGAGTAAGCAGCCAATGTTTTATTTGACATAAGTCTCACTCCAGGAGATGACAGCCATGCTCAACACTGATTATGTAACAAAGAACCAGAGACTAGAAACCTAGAATAAACCCAAATCTCACTGGCCTAAAATAAACAAACATAGCAGAGATAAAATGCTTTCTTTCTTTATTCATATATACTCATAGGTCAATGCTTTAGATGTTTCTATCAAATCCTTCTCCAGAGCTCAGTGATTCATGCAGGCAAGGCAGCAGGAAGAAGTAAGAGCCAGACAAAATGGGGCACCAGGAGGATAAGTCCTTCTAAATTAACTAAGCAAAGCTCATATTCATGGAAACTGAAGCAGCAAACACAGAGCCTGAACAGGTTGGCACCAGATACCTGTATATATATTTTGGCTTCCTGTTTATTGTTTTTATGGAATGTTAGAGATTGAGATTAAGTGGGTTTCTTGTGTCTTTTCTTGGGCTCTTTCCCTTCTATTGGTTTGCCTTCTACAAAGTTAATGTGAAGGTTTATTTTTACCTTACTTATTTAATTTTTGTTCTGGAAGCTTGCTCTTTTCTAATGAGATACAAAAAGGGAATGATTCTGGATGGTGGGGCAGGTAGGATGAACTGGAAAGTGTAGAAGGAGACGCAATTATAAGGAGATGATATATTTTATGAGAAAACAATCTATTTTCAAGAATAGAGAAAATATAAAATAAACAAGGACTTACAAATGAAAAAAGAAGCAATCTGAAAATGTTAATGCTGTACAAATTGTTTTCCAGTTAGAAAACACCCACATTTAAATCCATAATCTCATGAGATGAACTTGATAAGAACAGACATAAGCAGAAGCATTAAGTGACATTTGTAAGTGATAGCAATGGTGGAAGGAAATGATGAGAAAAATAAGAAAACAGTGGAACCAATCGTGCAGTCTGAGGAACTTCTAATAATTACTTAGTTTAAAACAGGTGTAGAATCTGGGAAGTAAAACCCCTTTGGCAGAAGTTATAGCTTCACAATTGAGCTGTTTCTGTTATTACAGTCATCACCAGTGACTCTGAAGCAGTTAGTCCAAAACAACAGATAACTTTATGCCCTTCTCTTGCTTTATTCATTCAAATTCTTATTATTTCAGTTAGGTCCAAAGACATGGATTTTCTCTGATATATTTTAAAGGCCAGGTCCTCTGTGGACAGGCAATGGAAAGGATGCCAGTAGAATACATCATGCATGTGATTCATTTGATAAAGTTTTACCTACTCAAATGAACATGTAGAAACCTCTCATACCACATAAACTTTGATGAAAAATAGACTATTCAAAATTTACTATGGATGAATATTCCATCATCTTTATTTAACTTACTGGATCAGATGGCTGCTCACTTTTGTAACCAGTTTTTTTTTTCAAATAATATTATTAAATGGCAACTTTTATTCCAATATGGAGGATCCCTTGCATCTTTTAACTTGCCTACTAAACTACCCAGAGCTTTTGAATTAGAAAACATGCAAAGACACCCAGAGTCATGTGGTGGTATTGGCTCCATCCATGACCTTGGTTATCAGGCATGAGTTGGTTCTTATTGCTGCATATAAGACCTCTTAAAAGATAAGAGAGAATGGTTATGCCTTCTTCTTTGCATCATTGGATACTGGCTGGTCAGATGCATGCATCCTGGGCAGAACAGAGGATGACTTCAGCTGTTTAGTCCTGTATTGGTGAGTGTATTTCTCCAATTTATATCCTAATAAATCTCAATTACCCATTTAACAGACTCATGTGGATTGCTCATAACAGACACACAAAACACACAGTACACAAAGCTGTACCCAACAAACTGCTTTAATTTATTTGCATTGGATAAATCTTTCCTGATGATATTTTGTTTTCCTTTAAACTTGTTCAAGAATTTTCAGATTAGGTCTATCAGTCATTGTCTTAGGGTTTCTATGGCAGTGATGAAACATCATGACCAAGATAGCAAATTGGCAAGAAAGGAACTTATGCAGGTTATTTTTATATATTGTGTTTCATCGTCAAAAAAAGTCAGGGCAGGAGTTCCAGCAGGGCAAGAACCTGAAAATAGGAGCTGGTGTTGAGGTCATGGAGTAATTTTGTTTACTGTCTTACTTCCCCTAGCTTGCTCACCCTTCTTTCTTACAGAACTCAGAAAATCAGCTCAGGGACAGCATCATCCACCATGGACTGAGCCCCCTTTTTTCCTAATCACTAATTGAGAAAATGCCTTATTACTGGATCTCATGGGGGAATTTCCTCAAATGGAGCCCATTCCTCTTTGATGACTCCAGCTTGTGTTAAGTTCACACACAATGCCAGCAAGTATAGTCATTAACTGCCAACTTGTTTATAGAGATTCCACGTGCATTGACTACATTCCCAATACTTCAAAAGTGGTTGAATTTGCCTTTTATAATCTAATAGATCTGGAACTGAACATGGAAGGCGGAAAATGAAGCTACCATGTTTTGCTATCTCTTCACAATGAATGATGCAGACTCTTGGACAGTTACATGAATAGAGGCTTTGTTCATGGGAACAAAAGGAGGAGCCTGAATGTGTGACATAGTGTGCTTGTGGCAGTCTCCAAGAAAGAAAGGACTGGAAAAGTGCTGTAGTGAGAGGTATTTAATGACTTTTATAGTCATTAACATAGTATGTCCCTTTCTCAATTTCTTATAATGCAAACAGGTTTTTCAGAGCTTTTTTGGTTGATTGATTAAAACCCAGATAAAGTAAAGACCATCCATCAGTCTTTCCATGACTGTAACTTTTCACATGTTTTTATTTCTGGCATTTTCTCCAACACTGTCTTTGTTGTATGATGTTTCTGGCCTAGGCATTCCAGCCTAGCCTCATGGCCTAGACCCACAGACCCGCAGTCCCACAGAAACACACAGACAGTTGTATTAATTTTATGCTGATCAGCCTATGGCACTAGTGTATTGCTAGCTAGCTCTTGCTCTTAAACTAAACCATGATTCTTTTCCTGTTTAGCCATGTGGCTCAGTACCTTTTCTCAGCAGCATAGATGTCCTCTGTATCTGTGGGATCTCTGACTTCTCTGTAGCATCTCTGCTCTGTTCTTCCTATTCCCAGAGTTTTCTTAGTCTGGTATTAAACTAGTAGGCAGGACAATTATTTACAATGTAACAACATAATCCCACTACAGTCTTATATTTTTATCATTAAAATATTTTCCACAAAACATTTCCAACTGATTCGCTGACTGAATTACTTCAGGAGGAAAAATAATTTATTTGGATTGGTCATTAATGCTTTCAGTTCCTCTGCTCCAAATAATAATCACTTTTCTCTTTCTTAATAAAATATTTAAGTTAGTTATGAAATAATGGGTACAAAATAATATATAAGTTTACAAAATATTCATTATATATGTATATATATTCCATATTTATATCTTTGTATATATATTCCAGGAGCTCTCTAAGGGATATCTCCCCAATCTCTCAGCCTTCTTTGTTTGCCTAAATAGAACCTGTTTCTGCCTATATAATTTATATATTTCATTATCCTTTTATTAACTTTCTTCCATAATATTGCATATTTTTCTCTCACGGTTTCCTTAGTAGTGTATACACACACCCCAATACACATAAATATACACATACCACTTTATCTAGAGGTAACTCTAGAAACTGTCCTCATGAAAAACAAATCCCACATCAAAAGGGTTAAAAAAGTCATCTACTCAGAGAAGTTGTACTGAAGACCTGGATTTTGATGACCTCATATTCCATGCTCAAGTGTGATAACCATTTGAAGCTTTAGTCTGACCAAAACAAAGAAAATCATGAATCAAGGAACTTATTAAATACAGTGGTGGAAACAATAAATATGTAGGCTGACGAAAAGTCAAAAAAACCTCTGCCAGAGGCCACAAATGCTACATGGTGGCATTCTTAGACTGTTGGGTGGTGGAAACTATGGTTTTATTGAAACACTTTAAAAGGTTTTAATGTGTAAGTCACAGAATGTTAGGTCCCACACAGAGGTAAGCAAGGAATGGCTATTTAGGAGGCTAAAGATAACCCATGATGAATTGTGATCATGCTCAGGATCTTTCATTTTCAAATCTCTCAATATCCATCAAAGTTCTAATTAATAATTAGCCATGCAGAAGGTTCAGCTGAAGCTGCAGCTTATATCTTGGAACTTTTACTCACAAGATAAGGCATTACTGGAAGTCATGTACATTTAAAGGCATCAAAATTTCAATTATATTCTGATTATAACTGTAAAAATCTCTAAAATGTATGTGGAAGCAAAGAAGGCCTTAAGCATACATTGCAATGCCAATTTTAAAGAGAAACACTAGGAATACCACAATGTTTGACCTCAAATTTCATTACAGAGCAATATGAATCACAGTTTACTTTTAGAGGGAAAAGTAGATAGATGGAATATAATAGATACCCCCTCCAATAAACCTACACAACTACAAAAGTGTCAAAAGTAGACATTGGATAAAAGACAGTTTCTCCAACAAATCGCATCTAAGAACACTAGGTTATCCATACATAACACAATAAATCTGTGTATAATCTGTGTATAAATATTAACTCCAAATAATTCTTGGACCTTATTGTATGACTTGCAAGTTACAAATTGCCAGGGGGACATATATAAGCATATTTTGAGACTCTGAAATTACAGATAAGGTGCCTGTTCTTATTCGCTGTTTTTAGGTGTTGGCAGTTACAGGGATGCTCATAATGTTCCTGTAACCATGCTTACCAACCAACAATAGTTGGTTTACTATAAATGTACTTGTAATAGTGTATCATTAACTCTAGCTTTCTCATTTACTCTTTTGTGGTGCATTTTCCCAAGAAAACTCATGTCTAACTGTAAACTAAGCTACCATTTCATTAAACAAAAGACAATTGTTGTTTTATACAGGGTAACTGTTTCCTTCACATTCTAATTTTCTACAGAATTCACATGTCACTGAATTCTGAGGCTTTCAGGACCTCATTTAGCTTCCTTGGAAGCTCTATTGTTTTATTAAACATGACTACAGCTAATGATTTATGACAATTTATGAGAGAAGCAGGCATTCACATTTATGCTCTATAATGTAATTACTATGAATGAGATATATTTTTAAGATTATTTAACATGAAGTAAAAATAACTAGGTCAGTGTATTTAGATCAAACCAAAAAAGGAAAAACAAATGTGTATGAACACTGAATAAATTATTAGTGAATTTATAGTTTTTACAATAGAAAAGTAATTTTCAAATGTATACACTAGACCCATTTAACATGAAAAATTGAAAGGGATAAAGAAGAGATATTGTGGGTAGATCCCTCTGATATCTCTGACTGTTTTTATTATATTTGAAACAGCCCCACAGAGGTACTATTTTGTAGAATGAGGTAGCCTAGAAATGATTCACAGAAGGTAAAGATCATAATTAACAATGCTGTTTTTATTAAGGTATATAGTTCTGCTTTGTTAATAAATAATCATAATCAATATTTTTCATGGCACTGAGAAGACAGAATATGTATGGGTAGAAAAGTGAACACACTTTACCTTTACGAATGAGAAGTAGTAGTGTAGTTGAGCTAATTTTAAAGGTATAAAATCCTTGACATTGAAAGGAGAAATGGAAATACTAAGGACAGAAATGATGTGCTGCTAAAGTCCTAGTTAATGAAGGGTGTTCTTCTGATTAGAAAATTAAAAAAAACTTGCAGAAGAAATCAAGTTCTAAATGATGGAATAAATAAAAGTTCTCTTATAATAAGATAATGAAATGTAGATGTGTATCAAAAGGAAAGATTTGGTTTTGATAGTACTTTTTACTTTAACATTTTTATTTATTTATGTAGTGTTAGTCATTGGGGGGCATGGATAAATGGCACATGTGAGAAGACGGAGGGAGACAAAGACAAATTGTAGGAGTCCCTACCCTCATCTATCAAGTCATCTCTGGGGAAAGAACTTAGGTCCTAGGGCTATGGGGGAGTCTCTTTACCTGTTTAAACACCTTGTTGGTCCAGTAATGCTTCCCTCTTTCTCCTGTTCAGGAGAGCAGGGAAGTGGTAGAGTGTGGCTATTGAGGATTGTACCCAGGGTTTTGTAAATGCTAAACAACTACTCTGACATTGTGTACCTCCTATCCCTGAATAAAACTTCATTATTTATATGGAACACTTAAATGCCAGA
Source organism: Phyllotis vaccarum (assembly GCA_033318265.1). Taxonomy (NCBI): domain Eukaryota; kingdom Metazoa; phylum Chordata; class Mammalia; order Rodentia; family Cricetidae; genus Phyllotis; species Phyllotis vaccarum. Next base: position 89,216,879 of record JARWLC010000007.1, read on the forward strand.
CAAAGTAGTTTTATGCCTTTGAGGGGATTAGATTAAAAATTGTTATAAATTCTTTTTATTTAGTATACTGCAATGAGCATTTTATTTAAAATATTTTGTTTCCTTAGCATTCTTGCTACTCTTTAGATTTTTCTAAACCAAAAAGACAAGAAAGCTCCTAATGTGTACTTTTACTAATTTGTAGGATTAGAATTTCAATATTGTAGTTGTAGGAAGATCATTTTCTTTGCAGGAGACTGGTAGGACAATATGGCACTTAAAAAAAAAAAATCCCCTAAGTTGCTGACTACTTCACAAAGGTGACTATAGAAATTCTTAACATTGTGTGTTTCATAGGGAGTTTTATTCTTCAGTTAGAGAATTTCTGACCCAACTACACACAGGATATGGCACACTAGACCTGCAGCAAAAGCTGACTCTTCAACAGCTTTGTTTTCACAGGCTTCTTCCACTGCCTAGAGTGGGTGCTAGGAATTGTGTGATACACTGCTGCTGCTGCTGTGTGTGTGTGTGTTTGTATGTAGGTGTGTGTGTTTTTGTGGTGTAATTCAATAAACAACTATTTTGAATGTAATATTTTCTTATGTTCAGACTGCCAGTTTATTATAAAATATAGATTTCAGCATTTTACTTTTACATTTGAAATAGTAGGACAATGTGGCTGACAATTCTTATTTTAGGAATTGTTTTTCACTGTGCTGGTTCACCTTCTATGGTAATAGAGGCCCAAAGAGGCATCATGCAATGTAATCTACAGCATCAGGCTCTAGAATTATATGTATTGTATGGGGGGTGGGGCTGCTGTCCAAAAGAGTGTGTGATTCAGCTTTGCTGCTGTCCCAGATGAAAACATGGTTGAACTAATTGATAAAGAGAGAAAAGCTAGATACATGATTGAAGAGAAGGATTGGGAGTTCTTCATATTAAATCTAGCATTCATGGTTTTAAGTAGCAGTACATGCACTTCTGCAAGGATTCCTTATGTCTGTATGAACTTGAATATTATAAGTAACTCAATGTACAAGATTCTATTGTGTGTACTTCATGTGTTTTTTTGACAGATGTTGACAGTCCCAAAAGATATTGCATGCAAAATTTTCTGAGGAATAAATAGCATAGTGACTTCAAAAACCAAATAATGTGTAAGTAAAATTTCCACCTATATAAGTGAACAGAATTAGGTAACATTTCAATAATTTAAATGTCTTTTCCTGGATTAAAATGTAGCTAAGAGTTATAAAATGCTTTTGAAGTATGCCCATATATACTTTGCTTAAAGACTGTCAAGTATCTGCCATAGTTACTCATCTTACAAATACTAGAATGTGAATAAAAGGACTTTTCCAGTTAATGCAAAAATTGTTAAAATAAGAAGCTAGTTAATATAGTGATGACTCATATCTATACTAACACAACACGGAGGACACAGAGACGAGAGGATCTGTACAAATCCAGCTTGGTCTACCCAGTAACTTAAAAGACAGCCAGTGCTTCAGAGTTTGGAAAACAAGCCTTTTAAGACTGTATCTAGTGACAAAGGGAGGAAAGGGGAGTACTGTCATATTGACAGAGGTTCTGTACCTCTCGTGATCCAGAGGTTTGGGAGTGTAGGTGTGTTGGGAGCCACAGAAACACAAAATAGGAATGTTGGCACCACAAAGCTAAGCCACCAGAGCCAAGGGCCTCTGATGGAGGGAAAGCCAAGATCTCAAGCAGTCTTGGTGCTATTTGCTCTTACAGGTGCTGACCTCTTCCTACAGAGGTTTTCTCACATGAAGGTAGCCCTCTATACTTGTTCTTTCTTTGGAATTTATACATTATATATATATATATATATATATATATATATAATTTATATATATACAATATATATATAGTATACAACATATATATACAACATATATACACAACACCTATCCTGGTGAGAAAACAGTCACACAGATACAATCTTCCAGACCTTTAGTCCCCCTGTCCAAAGCAGACTCACATCTGCCTTCTCTATAATTACCTTTGCTAGGAAAACAGTAGTATCTCATTTGAAACATCTCTCTGGTATCCAAGGTCAGGTACAGACAAGATAACTCACTAACAAGTCATACAATCACCTCTCCTACTTGTGAGAGAGCTATGGAGATCTAATTAACCCAAGAAAGCTTTCTAAGGCCACCAGGTATCTGGATTCATTAACATAATAAGATCTTATCTTGAAAGTTTAGGAATGCAAACTAAGCCTTCAGTAAATCTCTGTGAGGGAAAGTGCATTAGCAGGTCAAAGAGCTGCAAGGTCCTTTTCATTGTTTACTTGGTCACCTAGCAACCCTGGCCCTAATGACCTTGTTAGGAAACTGGCCTGTTTGGGGTATATATAACCTGTGCATTAATTGTTGCATTGCTGTGACATGCCATCACTGACATGCCTTCACTATTGTGTCCCAAAGTTGTTGTACCAATAAAGAGATATTGAAAAGGAATTGCTCTAAATTTAATTCCTAAGAAGAGATTATGGTAGGAAATTTCTTGCTGGTCAAGAAGCACATTACCTGGAGCTTCAGGAGATAATTTTTTTCTGAGGATGGACCCCAAAAGGTTCTTGTTATAAGCCCTGAAAACCACAAATCACCAAAATCTGTGTGGACCAGTGTCATCTGGATTTATTTTGCAAACTCCAATGATGAAATTTAGGGGTATCAGGAGAATGAGATTTTAGAAGAGATTTTATTATACATTGGTAGACTGCTGTCTAAGAGGAAGGAAACAGAACTGATAATCAAAAAGGGATTCACACAGGCCCACCTGGACCAGTGCAGAAATTTGCCCTGGGTGAGTGGGAAAAAAAATCAAGGGCCACTCCAATGCTTTGCTTTGAGCTGGCACACCCCACCATCTCTATATATGACTGGTGGAGTCCATAATCTCCATGACTTGGGTAATAGTAGGATATCTGAGTAGTGTCTGACAGTTCAGTATTAATGGAGTGTAAGAAGCCAACATTTCATTGTATAACAATACACAATAAACATTTGCAAGTAAAGAACTTTAGACAGAAGAAATGTCTAGGAAACCTTGAACTACACAGTGAAACCCTGTCTAGAAAAACAAAAAGAAACAAAAAGAGTCTACTCTGTGGTATACCTCAGATCCCAACACCATGAAGAAAAAAGGAGAGATGATAGGCAGCAAAAACAGGGGAGGGGCTGAATTTTTTGTTTTATTATTCCTTATTTTTCTTTGTTTTGTTATGTTTGTTTGCTCTTCTGTTTTGTATTTAATCAATGTTGATATTCTTATTTGTAGTTTTAACTTTTATTATTTTTTATCTGTATATTATTTGTGTTTTAGTTTTCTTTGGTGGGGGTACTACAAGAGTAAATGATGGGTATGGAGGGACTAGGAGATGAGTGACATTGTGGCCCAAGATGTGAATTTTAAAGAATCAATAAAACAAAAAAATATTTTTTTAAGTGTATACTTTAGTGTTGTTTAATTTTTTAAAGATAATGTCTTAATAAATGTTCAATATTTCTTAAACTAATGCTGAATCCAGGTCTGCCATCAAATTTCTAATTTTTAGTCTCCCGGCTTCATTTTCAAAGTAGCTGGGTTCTATGCCTATGCCATAGCTCCTTTCATTTACCTCAAAAGTGTCAAGTATCAAATACCACTCCATAGACTGGGTACCCATTTTCATTCAACCTCTAAAGAACATCTTGGTTGTTGGAACACCTTAGCACTTATAAATGAAGTGGCTACAAGTATCTGAATACAGCTTTGTGTTTATAACCACTTCGTACAGTTGTATAGATAATGGATCAAAGGTATCTTCAAGATCAGGCAGTAGACCTCTTAAAGTGACTATATTAAGTCACCTCATCAATAAGAAAGTAGTAGTTCCTTTTGTTTTATCTTCCTACTGAATTTGGTGATGTTAATTGTCTGGACTTTGGCCAACCTAAAGCTGTGTTATGCGTCTTTTATGATGTTTTCATGATCTGACAATTTTTTTGGGGGGGGGGGCTATTATTGCATGCTTACTTGTCTGCTGGTTTCCTTCTTCATTGTGTTTTTCTAGAAGTTCTGTCTTGTGTAATCTTAAAGGAGGATCATCCCATAAGTCCAAGGACAGAATCTTCACTGTCCTGTTTCATCAAGTCAACCCCAAAGTGCTCCAGTGTCTATACCATCCATAGTGGGAAGTCCAAATCAACACAGATTCTTCTCTTTGGGGGTGTTTATTTTTTCTTATGTTTTAGTTTGTTCCTTGTTGTTTTTATGGTTTGTTTTTATGTTTCTACAAATTTTCAAATTAACCCAAGAAAAGAAAGGCTTTCAACGTATCAACTCTCTTGTGGATTTTCACTTGTCTAATGTATTCATTGTTAGCTTGTTTTATTTATACAGCACTAAAAGGCTTAAAATAAACTTGTCTTTTAAAAAAAATTAGCACAAGAAGAGAAAGGAAATATGCAAGTGAGTCCTAGATAGGTTGTAGATGTGCTTCTGATCTAGACACTTTCTATAGGACACATGTATACTGTAGTAAATAAGGGAAGCGGTGTAGATATTAGCCTGATTGATACTGATAATCACGTCAGATTATACACAAATGTCAAAAATTATACATCTCAGGGACACATAGTTCTATCAGTCACAAACAAGTATATTTGGGATTTTAAATATCTTTGTCTTTAATAATTTTACTTTATTTTTTAAATAATTGACTAAGTGCAAGCAAGAAGATCCAAACGAACATTAGTTTAGTTGCTCAGCACACAAGCCTTCAAGCATTATTATTTCTTACCACTTCTTTTCTGTATTTCCTTAGCATTGAGTGATGATAAATTGCTATCACTGTTCCCTTTGTTATTTATAAATGGAATTAGATTAGGCTATTTTCTTCAGTGGAACCCCTAATTGCACTGCACTTTTTATGACCTGAGGACTCTGAATTTTTTTCTTGATTGAAGACTTCAAGCAACCTGATTTCATCAGCTCTGTGTTCACATGGCTACAGCTATTAGATCATAAAATAATCATCTGTTGTTTATAAGAGAGCAAATCTTCCTCCAGGACATATAAAAGGCTCTTATATAGAAGTATAGCTTGCTCTTATTCTATTCATTCTGCATACATTATGAAAAATGATTGTATAATACCCGAAAAGCACAAATTTCCTTTTCAAAAATAAGCTAAATGCAAACTAAGAATATGTAACTTCTCTTTATGCAAGAGACATTTTCTTTTTATAAAAGGAACTTCATGAGAGGTTTGAAAATTGTATCAGTTGATTCAAATTTTATGCCAGTGTATGTTTCAAAAACGTCTAGAGTAGGTGAAATGGACAGAAGAAAGAACTTTACTACAGGAAGAATGTGGCAATTTATTATGTAGGTTGAATAAACAGGGTGGAGTAATACTTAAATTGAGCTGAACAAATAAAATTCCAGTCCTATATGTTTAAATATGTTTCTAAGTTGTTTGACAAATATTTTCCTATAACTAATAAGTATATTTTAAAATTTCATTGTATATTTCTTGTATATATAGAAACAAATATGTTTATGACTATTTTGGAACTGTCTTCCCTTATAGTTATTATATACACTTGAAGCAATATAGTTTAGCAATATAGTGTGTGTGTGTGTATGTGTGTGTGTGTGTGTGTGTGTGTGTGTGTGCGTGTGTGTACATACTATATACATCATCTATTTCTCTCTTTATATAATATAAAAATGTATAAATCTTACATAAGCATATCTTAGTTTTGACGATGACAAATAATGAACATTTGGAGTCTTTTGCAATGATTATCACAAAACCTTTGTGGTTATTTTTATCTATTTCCTCTTCATTATTACTCTTACAAGCTTCCTTTATTTATATTTCCCCCCAGGATAACATCATGCTAAATAGTCAGAGTCTGGGGAAGAAGTACAGTAGAAAATAATTGCTGAACTATATATGGTAAATTACAACATGGGCACATTTTAGACCTTTTATATCCTGAAAGGAATGTTATATCATAGTCCCTAGCTGGTGCCAACTCCAAATGAGGGTTAGAGTCAAAAGGCTGGGTAAGCAGAAGGTATTTAGGTCAAGTGCATGTGCCACCCCAGGTGATAGAAAAACCTCACCTTTGCCTTTTCTTCTCTTTTGCTCCCTTGTGGTAAAGTGAGCCATTGTGTTCCACTGCAGGCCAAAAGCAACAAGGCTACCAACCAGTTGTGAAATGAAACTTCAAAAATGGTAAATTAAAACACATTTTTTCAGTCTTCTCAGTTATGTCTTAATCACAGAAAGTAGATGAACAGATATGCGGGAACCAGTACTTATAAATCTAAACCTAACTCCAACTTTGTCCTTTTGAAGCAAAGTCCACCTGCCACATTCACTGAGATGTCACCACAACAACATAAACAAAATGCATTTCAGTCTCAAATCTTGTTTACCAAATACCTACTATCTCTGCATTGATCATGTTCATGAGTGATCTGCTTCTGCCACCGCACAAGCCGTACACATAGGAACCTTTTTTTCTTCTTATAATTTTTCTGCATACTCACCTTCCAATTTCTTATTTTATTCATTATTTTACTCTCTACTCTTTATTTCAATGGCTGGTTCTGATGTACTAAGTAATCTATTCTTTGATTATTCTTACTATTATGCCTTAAACATCTAGATTTGATTCATATTTTGTACTTCTTGCATGTTTATTCATTCTACATAAACCAAACATAGTTTGAAATGAAGATGCATGTCAAATATTCTAAGACAGTCTGTAGTCATAGTCTTAAAGTGAATACCTTAGAACATACAGATTTTTATGCTTTTGCTAGTGTAATTCTGCTCTACATGTAACTATCCCCTCCCTCTATTCATTTGTTTACTTTTCTATTTTTGTTTTTGAAATCCAAGCTATTCATGAACTCATGAGCCACCTTCCTCCCCTCTCTAGGGCTGGGATTTTGGCCTATGTACACACATCTTGAACCATACCTCCATTTTTACTTCACTTTTATTTTTTAATTTTTTTTTACTATAACATACACCTGCCCATCTTACACCCACTTGTATCACAAATCTTTTTTCTATTAGACTGACATTTTTTCCCCTTCCTCATCTAAAACCACATTTTCCCCCAGTGTGAGTAGAAGCAATTCCATATACAATGAGACCTTGACACAAGCTGACAGTTCCTGTCTTGTTCTGCTCCTGATCACACACAAGAGTATGAACTCATAGGCCTGCATACATTACAGTCTTTAGTAAACATTAACACATATGTCTATGTCTTTTTACAGCCAAATCTGCCTTAACTTTGTATGTATCTAAAATAGCACAGGGCATGTCAGAAAATACGTATCTTAAAACAAATGTTTCATATTATATATAGTTTTCTTATGATTTAGAGTCTAAAAGATAAAAAAAAGTGTCACAAAGAAGCCAACAAGTTATTGAAGTTATTGAAAGTCACATTGGAGATTATTAGAGAGTTTAATAAATTAGATATTCTGTGGGATAATTCTTTACAATTATTTCTTTACATTTAGAAAAAAATATATTAACACCATATGACATGACCTGCCTTTCCAAATTTGGCCAAGTAGAATGGTTAGCACAAAGAATGTTATCTTCTAGAAAGAAACAAGGCCTGCCTATCACACATAAGTACATGCTGGAGTTGGCGTTGAAAAGTATGCCTTTCAGAAACCCAGCAAAATCCAGAGCTGTGCCATAAAGTAGTACAGGACTCCCAGTGCATACATTATTACCAGGCTCACCAAACCCATCTGCACCAAAGGAATAGGAAAGTTTTGTACTGTAGGGGAATTATCTTGTTCCATTGTAAATAATTGTCCCCGCCTATGAGTTTAATCAAAAGTGCTGATTGGCCAAAGGCAGACAGGAAGTGTGGGTGGGGCTACCAGACTAAGAAGACTTTGGGAACAGGAAGAACAGAGCATAATGCCAGAGAAAAGCCAGAAGAAGCAGAAGATAACTATGCTGCTCTGAGAAAAGTTACCGAGCCTCATGGCTGAACAGGATAAGAGTCATGAGTTAGATTATGGGTAAAGAGTTAGCAAGTTATATGACTGGGCCTTAGGCCAATCAGCTTAAAACTTTTGTAAGCATCTGGGTGTCTCTGTGGGTCTAAACTTTGAGGCTAGGCCCGAAAGTCTGGGCCAGAAAACTCTTACTACATTGTACCATAACCATATACACTTATCAGAAAATGTCATGGAGGTGTGAATTTACCAAACAGAAGCTACACTTTGGTGACATATGTCCCTGTGACTACTTTAAATATCTATAGACAGTCAATGTGAATGAGAACTAACTCCTGAATATCAAATAAAGTTACAAAACTGTCCCCATAAATAAAACTGATCCCCCAAAACATATGAACAATTAAAACTGACTTGCAGATTTGAATCATATTCAATAAAACCTCACATTTCTTTAGCTTGTTCTTCTGCATTAAGATATTCTACATTTATTTTCACATGTTGCACCTTGTGGTTCTTTTATAGTTGTAAGCATTTAATACAAAGTCTATAAAATTCACACGTCATTAAAATCATCTTGTTGGTGATTTGTTTTTTTCTTTTGGATTTAATATTGCTGTAAAAATAGGACCGATCATTTTGTATAAATTCCTGAATCACACTGTGTTGTAATTGACAGTGTTTTTCAGGTATTTGCCTCTTTTAAAGAGCTATGATGTTAGGATAAATCAGCATTTGTGTAAAGCATGATGATAATGTTTATTTAAAGCTCTTTGTGCATGCATTGTATCAAGGTTGATGTTATAAACATCTTTGCTTTCATATTCTGTCTTTATTATGAGCATAATTATTTTGATAGATAAGAAAGTTTTCATTCTTTAGTTTCTACAACTAACAGCTATAAAGCAAATTTTTTGTCATCTGAGATTTTACATTTTTTTTCAGTTAAAAAATGACCTTACTTTCTATAATTTTTAAAAATGATGTGCGGCTATGCAGGTTATATTTCATATTATATTCGTATTCTTTGTCATATGTATGAATAATGCATCTTTACTCATTTAGAAATGTTCTCAAACCACAATCTGGATGATGTATTATGTGGTGGTACAAGCTTAAGGATATTCATTTAGCTACAATTATTCTCTCAGTACAGATTTAGAGTGGCTATGTATCAGTAGCTAATATTCTCTAATTTCATTAATTTTTAAAATATACCATAATCATTGTTTGTTTCAACACATGGTAAAGATTTTAATCATTTTCTGGGTTATTACTTATGAGATTTTATGGAAAAATAAACAATTTTATCAGTAGATTTATTTAGAAACAGAAAATAATTTTATGCAAAATATTACTCATTCATCAGATTATAACAATAAAATGTATTTGAAGGAATATAGCAAAGTATTTATATAAGCAAACTAAGTCAAAGCTAAATTCAAATACATTTAAGGAAAATATACATTAAAGACATTTTCTTAACATCCTTGATTGACCAAAACTTTAATGCTCTATGAACATAGAATGAAACTTCAAAAGAGAGATTAATTGTTTTGGAACAAGAAAAACATGTTTAAACTCTGAGAAAACTCTAAGTTTATACACACTTGGAGTTAGAAAATAGTGGGAAAAAAGCAACTAAATAAATGGCTGCGTATCCTTGACACTGCTCCTGATGGTTTAATTTTGTTGTTGTTTGTTTGTTGTTTTGTGCACATTGTTCAATTAGATCTGGCTATACCAAGTCATTTTCTGTAAGTGAAGTCAGTGGTTTTGTTGATGTGGTTCCCATGCAATTCATTGGAGGTAGCAATCCTACAAGGAATTCCCATTTTCTAAATATCATGAGGAAGTATAAACTGTGAGAAGTATTTGACCTAAATTTCCACATTAGTGACTTCATATGACTATCCTAGGTGTATAGGTTCTTCTTTCGTTCTTAAAACTAAGAAAATTACTTAATTATTTGAGATTTTTTTTAATGCTTTGAAGGAAAGGCTCATTTTTGAAAGTTTATGAAAATCTTTAGGAGGTGGTGCTTTGATGGAGAAAAATGGCACTGAGTGGGCCTTGAGATTTTATAGCCTGACCTCACCCACTTCCTTGTCTCTGTCCCTGTTCCCTCTTGTGTTTCTGTATCTGTCTTGCTCTCTGTCTGCTCCCCTCACTTTGTATGTGTGTGTGTGTGTGTGTGTGTGTGTGTGTGTGTGTGTGTGTGTACCTGTAAAGAGGCTGTGAGTAAAGAGCATGATTGACTGATTAGAACTTCAATGATGTACCATATTTATTTCTAATCTGTTTTTCATTTAAGAGATATTTTCATTGTTTTCAGGTTCTGGCTATTACAATTAATGCTGCTATGAACATAGTTAAGAAATGTCCTTGTGGTATGAATGTGTATCTTTTAGGTATATGCTCAAGAATGGTGTTCCTGGATCATGAGGGAGATTGATTCCCAGTTTTCTGAGAAACTGCTATACTAATTTACAAAGTGGCTATACAAGTGCACACTCCCACCAGCAATGGAGGAGTGTTCTCCTTGTTCGATACCTTATCCCACATAGACTGTCATTACTGTTTTTTGTCTTAGCCATTCTGACAGGTGAAGGTTGTTTTGGATTTTAATTTTCCTGATGGTTAAGTATATTAGAAAATCTTTAAGTGTATTTAGCCACTTAACATTCTTCTGTTGAGAATTCTATGTTTAGATCTGTAGCCCATTTTAAAATTTAATTATATGATATTTTGGTGTCTAATTTTTTGAGTTCTTTAAATATTTTAAAGATCTACCCTCTAACAGATATAGGGTTGGTGACAATATTTTCCTACTCTGTAGGCTGTGTTTTGTCTAGTAGACCATGTCACTTGCTTACAGCAGCTTCTTAGTTTCAGGAGGTCCCATTTATTAATTATTGCTCTCAGTGTCTATGCTATTTTTTAAAAAATGACATCTTGAAAATTGTAGGCAAATACATAGAACCAGAAAAAAAGCATCCCAAGTGAGGTAACCCAGACTCAGAATGACAAACACGGTATATACTAACTAACTCACAAGTGGATATTAGAAGTAAAGCAAAGAATAACCACACTACAACCTACAACCCAGAGAAGCTGGGTAATAAGAAAGACCCTAAATTAGATATTCATAGAAGGAGAAAGAATAATAAGGAATAAGAATAGAAGGAATCCTGAATAAGTTGGGAGCATGAGGGAGGGGGTACAGAGATGTGGGAAGAGAATACCAGAGAACAGGATGGACAAGATGGCGGTAGGAACAGAGAAGGAGAGCAAAGAAAGAGATAAATTGATAGAAGGGGACATTTTGGGATTAGGAATAAACCTGTAACTAGGGAAATTTCCAGGAATCCATAAGGATGACCCCAGGTATAGTCATTTAGCAATAGTGGAGAGGGTGCCTGAACTGGACTTCCTTTGTAATCAAACTGATGAGCACATAATTGTTATTGTAAACCCTTCATCCAACAATTAATGAAAGCTGATGAAGAGATCCATAACTAAGCAGTGAGCTGAGTTCACAGTCCAGTCTAAAAGAGGGAGAAGAGATTATATGAACAAAGGGGTCAAGATCGTGATGAGGAAACTCATAGAGACAGCTGACATGAACTACCGGAATCTCGCAGACTCTGGACTGATAGTTGAGAAGCCTGCATAGGACTGACCTAGGACCTCTGATTGTGCATGACAGTTGTGTGACTTGGGCAGTTTGTGGGGTCTCCAACAGTAGGACCAGGGTTTATGTTTAGTGCATGGCTAGCTTTTTGGAAGCTATTCCTTGTTCAGCCATGATACAGTGGGGAGTGTAGTAAGAGGTTTTTGGCCCTGACTTTTAGGCCTAGTGTCTAGGTTTAGGCTCACAGACCCACAGACCCGCAAAGACACACAGATCTGTGTTATAATAGTTTTAGGCTGATTGGCCTAAGGCCCAGGCATATAACTTGCTAACTCTATACCTTTAATCTAACCTATGACTCTTATCCTGTTCAGCCATGTGGCTCGTCCAAAAAAATTTCATTGCTACAGGGGAGTGGCTTGGTCCTGCTTCAACTTGATATGCTGAATTGTATTGACTCCCCATGGAAGACCTTACCTTTTCTTAGGATTGTATGAGGATGGGATGGGGGTGAGGTGAGGAGGGTAGAGAAGGGTAACTGTGGTTGGTATGTAAAATAAAAAAGAAGCTCTCACATAAAATATTTTTTAAATGGTAAAGCACTTCAATGATGTAGAGAGGTCAGAATGTTGAAAATTAGAACCAAGTTACTGCAGGCCATCTAATTTCAATAATTACCTTATTCTGAACCATATCAAACAGCATTGTTATTATTAGGAAAATAATTTGTAATGTGCAAAGAGATTGTGATATTAACTAACCAACATTTGAGTGTCATCAATTGGCACCTGAAGCCTATATCTGAGATTTCTCATTTTTGCTAGATTTTCCTTGAACCTTAGTTGTTTAAGTACTGCTCTAACATTTTTTGATTTCTCTCTAGACTGTTTTAATGTTTATCACTTTCTTTAGATTGAAAAAGATTCTTCCAGTGTCATCTGTAGAGCTAGGTAAGTGTTCATTAACCTATTTTTATTATAATCACTCACTCATTTCTGCTCCAAATAGGACAGTTTTTCTGGGTATTGTAGCCTGTTTAGTCAGTTTTGGTCTGTCAGAATTTATGTTATATTAATTTAAATGATTATCCTTCTGGTTTTAAAAACTTTCTTCTGAGGAATCCAGAGTCGTTTTGCAATCCTGACTTTATAAGTATACCCATGGGCATCCACATGCATATTAAATGTGTTGGATCCTCTGAAGTTAAAATGTCAGGAATTAGTTAGGTATTTAGCCAAATACCCAGCCCCTCCAACATATTTTTCTTAAAACAAACAAACAAAAAACAAAAAAAGAGTATAACACACAAATGGGGAGGCATAGTTAACCTGTGAAGACAACATTCTACATTGTTAGAGGTGTAGAAGGGATTTCTAGGTAAAAGATATAAGTCATAAAATTTGACAGGTCTGGATATTCCATCTCATTCAGACTCTTAGCCAACTTCTCCAGCTTTTAGAATCCTGTGTTGAACTTGGATGTCAGGTTTGGTGGATTGACCTTTGAGTTCCCCTTTGAAGGTCACATTGCCCATGTTGCTGTAGTCACTTGGCAGTGCTTCGCAGACATCAGATTCTCAGACATGGTTGCACTTCTGTGACTTTCTAGTGAAATTTTATATGTAGGCAGTTTCTCTTAAAATGGACCAATCCAAGATTTATATTTCTTAAAATATAAACCATCTCTTACGATACAGGTAACAGCTGATATTGGTGCCTGAACAAGGGACTGGAGTATCTGAGCAATGGACAATGGATGCCAAACTGGTCTATCCAGCTGTCAGGAGTCAGGAAATAGGACTTCCCAGGGTCCCTGCAGCCCTTTATCAATGGGGTTGGCCACTCCCTCTTCAGGAGCTCGAGACCCTGGATAAGCATTCTTGGATCTTATCAGCTGACACCTGAATCCCACCACATCTCTCCCTTTTGTCTACTAAGAAGGTTCTAAACTAAGACTATATACAATAGGAATTATTATGAGGTAGTATCTAGGAGAGGATAAGGCACACATTACAACCAAAACCTAACTAATATAAAGTACATCATATATTTCTAGAATATTGGTAGATGATAGGGTGTATAAATTAATTCAAAAGGTTCATCTGGGAAAGTGAAAATCCAACACCTGAATGTTCCTTGCTAAGGGATAATAGGGTAGTAACCTTAAATACCTATTCTTCAACTCCTTCTCAGAGGGTAGTAACCTTAAATAGCTATCCTTAAACCCCTTCAAGACCTGAGAAGGAAAATGTATCACCTGAAAGTCAGAAGTACATGGAAGTGGTGGCTTCCAAAATTTGGGAGAGGACAGCAACACAGTTACTGGGACAATCACCACTGGTTTTGTGCACCGCTGGAGCATCCATCATATTGGCTACAGGCTTATGGTATCTGACAGATCTTTTCACAAGCAGGGCAATTTGGGAGGGACTGTCTTATCCTGTCCAGGCAGGTTTTGTCAGTCTCTGTTCGTCATCTTGTTCGTCCAGCTTGGACATCATGTGTGTACTGTCAGCAATCAAGGTAAGGGCAATTCTTTACCCAAGAGGCCATTCTCTGCCAAAAGGACAAACTCCAAAGGAGTGTCCTTGATGCTCAACACCATCTCAGGAAAGGAGCAGTGACACCAGGAGTTATTGTGTCTCTCGCAGCCGAATTCCAAATGTTAAATTCCATATTCTCTGGGTCTATGAAATGGTTAAAAACTCCTGTCTATCTATGATATTCTAACCTGTATCTGAGATGACTGTGACATGGCAACTTAAGTAATGTTGACTGAAGATTTTATCGTCTTAAGGATTAAACCCTGTATTATAAAATTAGATTACCTATATAAGGGGTGTTTAATCTCTGAACAATGACTTTTAGTATGACTATCAAACATTAGCTAGGGGTATATGTACCATGCAAAGTGGCCACAGTATTTTAGACATGTATATACATATATGTTATTGAAACAGAGGTATATAAAACATCTTGTGCATATATCATAACTAGTGCAATCATACATTATATCTAGTATAGTTAAATGGAGGTAGCAATTGCATAGTGGACATGAATATAATGTGCAAATATTTTAAACAGAGGTGAAGTGTATATAAAATATAGCAATTATAGATTCAATTTTATATAACAGTTACAGATTCAGTTTTATATTGATGTACAAGTTGCTTTGGTTACATAAAGCAATTTCAGATTAAACTTTGTACCAATGTACAAATTATGTCAATTAAACACATAAAATGATTTTACATTTGTATCAATATACAAATATAAATGCCAGTGCAAATTGTCTTTAGCTTAGCCCATATATTTGGCTAAAAATTGTTTATGTGTAGGTAGAACAATCTACCTATATCTATCCTATCTATCCCATTTCTCTTCTTCAAAAGAGATCCTTGAAGCTATATTATTGTTCTGTTCTCAACTCAATTTTAACTTATAACTATTCTATCAAAATAATAATTACTCACAACCCCAGAGCACAAAAGTTATTGGGAAAGGGGGTGCAGTCTTTCATAAGGTTGCTTCCTGCTAACTTAAGGGCGAAGGCATCTCTTTGGGATCCTGTAAAAGCTAAAACAATGGTTAGATCTTAATGGACTGACTAAACACATCTATAACCATTCTCAGAATAATACTGGTTAACTCCATCTGGAATTCTTATTAGAATTGTGACCTGAAGGATAATCATATAGAGCTATCTTGCAACCATTTTTGATTAATCTATTTTCTAAAAGCAATCATTGACTGGTGTGTACCAGGTTCTTGATTTCTCTATTTCTGCCTCTGTCTGTCTGTCTCCCTGTCTCTTTCTCTCTCTCTCTTATTCTCCCTTTTACTCCTGTTTCACTAGTAGGAGTTGTTGCGGTGGGGGCCCCATATCTGTTCCAGATTCTTTGTAGGTAGCTGATAGGAGGAAATGTTATTTACAATGGAAAACTTAAGCATTGTTGATACCCAAAGAAGATATTTATATCCTTTATGACTTTATAAAATTGTATGGAGACAGGATGTTTGGAAGGTACAGTTATAGAGAAAAACAAGGTTCAAGATGAAGTCACAATAATATTGGTTCCTAAACATTCTGTCTTCTATCCCACACCAGGTGGCTTTTTTGATACGAGACAGAATTTCTCACATTTTCTTTACCAATATGCTTGGGTTTAGAGAGGGAGAAAGCCACTTGCTCCCACTCCAAAATCCAGCCCTATTAATAGTAAAATCAGGACTACAATTTTTTTTGAGGTGTAGATGCAAGATGCAAAGCATTAAGAATTCAGAGATTACCCAGTAGTGCATATTTGTATCAGTTGGTCTTATAGTCTGTTGTTTACATTCCTTCATCATCAATCTCTCTTCCATTGCAGGTGATTAATCATTCAATGTCCCGTCAATGTCTTAAAAACAGTTGTATCCATTTTCCAATAAGACAAAATTGAGACCCTGCCCCAGGTTTGTTAAATGTGTTTTCCTTACCGTGTATCCATTTGTCATATCAGGGATAAGCAATACTTCTCCTCAGGAAGGGACTCCTTTTCGAAGCAGACCTTTAATAATTTTGTTGGTACTCATATCTTTTCTTTTCCTGTTGAAACAAAAGCAGAACCCCTACCCCATTGAAGCACATATCCCAACTTCCATTCTGAAGTCAACGCATCCTTGAAGTAGATGGGTTGCTTTATCTCAGAAGATTTCTCTATTACCAGTGTCGCTCAGCAGCTGATGTTCCCTTTTCATCAGCATTAAGAAAATTCAAAGTCAATAAGGCACTGTGCAACCTCTCCCTGGGTTTTCTCATTTCTCTCTTCTGTTTATAAAGCATCTCTTTCAAAGTGCGGTGAGATCTTTCTACAACTGCCTGTCATGTAGGATTGTGTGGTATCTCCATAATATGCTTTATATAATAATATCCAAAAATCAGCTTCATTTTTTGGAAAACATATGCTGGAGAATTGTCAGCCTTAATCTGAGCAGGAATTCCCATTATGGATATGGCTTCCAAAAGGTGACTAAGTACAGCATCAGCCTTTTCAGAACTCAGAGCAGTTGCCCATTGCATTCCAGTGTAGGTATGGATAGTATGATGTACATATTTCATCTTTCCAAATTCTGGGAAGTGATACACATTCATTTGCCAGATCTCATTTCTCTGTGTCCCCTTAGGATTATTTCCTACAGGTAAAGATTGTTAGTTATAGAAAGAGCAAGTGTTACAATTCCTTAGTATTTCTTTTGCTTGATGCCGGGTGATGGAAAAACTCTTCTTTAGTCCTTTGTTGTTAACATTATGTTTCTTATGAAATTCTTTGGCCTCTAGCACATTTCCTATCAGCAACCAATCAATTTCATTATTACCCTGCGCTAGAGGGCCTGGGAGAGCCGTGTGTGTCCTGATATGTGTTATGTACATAGGATGTATCCTATCTCTGATGATATCCTGTAGTTGTATAAACAGTAAGATCAAGTATGTATTATCAGGATGAAGTCAGCAGTTTCAATATGTAAAACAACTCTTCCTGCATACTGAGAGTCACTCATTATGTTGAGAGGCTCTGTAAAATCCAACAATACCATAATAATTGCATATAGTTCTGACTTCTGAACAGAGTTATAAGGGCTCTGAACCACCTTAATTAAGTTTTCTGATTTGTAGCCAGCCTTTCCTAAGTTGTCTGAATCAGTATAAAATGGAGTCCCTACTCCAGAAATGGGTTTATCCTGTAGCACATGAGGAAGGATCCAATTAGTTTCCTTTATAAATTGAATTCTCTTGCTTCGAGGATATTTGTTATTAATCTCTCATAAAAATCACTACAAGCCTTTTGCCAGGGTTGACTGTCTGCCCATAATCGATCAATTTCTTCATTAGTCAAAGGCACAACAATTTCTGCAGGGTCCTTTCCAGTCAATTGTCAAAGTCTCAATTTACCTTTAAAAATCAGATCAGAATTTTTTTTTGATATGTTTTCAGCTTTTTGCTTGGCCCATGCAGCAGAAATATCCATTCTAATATCCCACCACATTTATATCTTCTTATGTTCATTCTGTGGTCACTCCTACCTTCCTAACTGTATTATAATGTATTAAATATAGCTCAAATAATTCCATAGAATAAGAACTGTATCATTCTCTTTATCACATATTCATTTCCACTCTATGTAAAGTAAAAACAAAATGATAGTATACAAATATAATACTAAGAAAAACATGAAAATTAGAGGGCCATATATAATACAAGCTTGTGTCTGAACTGGGAAAAACATAGCAGTAATATTAGTTTCTATATTTTCTAGATTTTTTCCATGTTTCACATATTCCAGAAAAAGGAAAACGATTTATATCTTAGCGTAATTTTTTCCATGAAAACTTTAATCAGCCACTTCTGTTATGGTTTATGATGCATCTAAACAATGAATGCCAGGAGCATGTCTCACTTAATCTCCTAGGGCATGAGAATATTCTTCTGTGAAAAGTAGGTGTCTTGAATAACTCTGTGTGTAGTCATGAGAGCAGAAATGTGAGAATATGTCATACTTGCATGAAAGGCTTATGTAAATTATGGAAACCAGAAGATTAGTTTTATACATTTCCAGGTGCTCCTGGGTAGAGCTAGAGTCCCTAATCAGAAGTCAGCACTTCTAGAAGTCAGGGTTCTCACCAGTTCCTGCAGTTTTCTGCTTGCTGTTAAGCAGAGTGAGAAATGAGTATTAAAGGAGAATGAGCTCACTTTTGTGATTTGTAGTCAAACATACTTTCCCAAAGTTCTGTAATGATTCTGTTTTCATTCACTGATCTTCCATTTTAACATTTTTTGGAGGTCCCATAAAAAATATAAGGTCATAATTGATTAAAACATTAATGTTTTTATGTGGCATATCATAGTTGTAAACTAAAAAAATAAATAATGACCTTATGAAAATATCATCCTGTGCTTCTTCCCCATTTGATTATGGAAGCCATCAATTTATGCAAGCAGAGTATTTATAAACATAAGTGTAAGGAATGAAATAATACCGGAAAGCCTTTGCTGTATGGCATGATTTTCTGAATTCTTTTTGTAGATTTTTCTCTCAAATTTCAACATCAGATTGAATTAGAAAACAGATATAAAATCAGTTAAGGAGTCATATTTGAATAAAAAGTAAGAAATATTTTATTATATATAATATTAACATAAAAATGAGTGAAATGGGTTGATAAAATATGAGCAATAATTAATAATCAGCTATGTCAAAATGTTGGAAGCTTAATTACAGTGCCTGACATGGATGATGAATCACTTACTGAGAAATAAACTTTTATTTCTCTTTAGAGACCCCTGCAGTATCTCCTTCAGTGTCTTCTTTGTTGTACTTTCCGGTTTTGTCACCAATTCTGAACAAACAGTAGTTTTTCTTTCATTTTGTCCTTCTTATTTGTGAGTCCACATACATTGGGTTTCTTCTGATGATTCTGAGCAGCAAACTAATGACAGTTATCTATCTCAAGTCATTGAGTTTTGAAATTATTATTTATCAATATGATACTCAAATATTTTTATTATAAACATTGTAACACTTGATTTGCAACATATATTAAATAACAATCCATAAATGTCATTATAAATATTTTTGTTACCTTTCTTATGATTATCTGCAGGGTTTCTTCTTTTTGTATAACATTTAAATTGTGTAAGATAATTTATTGGAAATTGTACATATAACTTTTGACTCCTAACAGTTCTAGTGTAAAAGTATTTTTTAAAAAATAAATATAAACATTTAGTCTGTGATGGTGAATATTTTTAAAGTAGTAACATTTTAAATAGACTAGATTTGGTTCAAACTATGCATATATCAATATGTTTGAAATCTCAAAGGGATGGGTCTCTATTATAGTATTAAAATTAATGTTGGCAGCACCTGGAATTATATAATTAATAAGCTCAATGAAAGAGGTCATATTCCTATGGAAAACATTGCGTGTGAGTTAGAAGATTCTAGCACTTATTTCTTGGAACTAAATTACTATTAAAATAAAAGAAACTGGTGATTTCTTTTATATTTCCTAGATATCAAGTTATATTTTGATTCTACAATGTGACTTTGTACATGTATTATTTATCAAATGTTAGCCAGTGTTAATAATACCCAAGACAACTGCTATAGCAAAGAATAAACAAGACAGATTAAAATTCATAGAAAGGATAAAACCCTCTAAATTATTTTCTAATAGAAATTATTCCACAACATAACTCTTCAAATTTATTTTCAGAACATCTTTTGTTGTTATTTCCAACTAATGAACATTCATATTTAATTTTGGGACTTTTTTCTTCTCTTTTCATTTTTATTAGGGTTGTAGCTATTCCCAGAATTACAGATTAAGTGTATAGTATGCATTGCTTGTTAATGTGGTTATAAGTACTACAAGAATAAGAAAAATCACAACACATACATACACACACACACATTTTCTTAGTCTTAGCCTTTTGTGATACGTTTTACTTTTTTAACTGATTCATAAAGAACCTAGCTGATGTACCATTTACTTAGGTAAAGTTTTTAATACAATATGTTTTCAAGTTTGTAAGTAAGGTTGCCTGATGCTAATTATTCTTCAAAACATAATATACAGGATTGAGAACATATCTCAGCTATTATAGTGCTTGTCTAGTACGCATGAAGCACATATAAACTACAGGAAGATGTGTATGTCTACACTTCCAGCACTGGATAGTAGAAGATGTTACAAATAATACCAATAGGTAACTCACAAATACCAACCCCCCACCAATCCTCATTGTAAGAAGTTACACACATGTGAGAAGCAAAATATAATTTCCAAAACACTAAAATATCATAGTCTGTGATAAGAAAGATTCTAAACATTTAATTCTCAAGTATCTTTATTTAAAATATTTATTTCAGCTCACTAATTTGAACAAAAGTGGCCATGTCACTGAATCTTCATAATTTATGACCACTTTTCCTAAAGAGTAAAAACACTATTTCAGACAACAGACTCTATCTAAAACATAACTCAGAATCCTATGACCATTCTAAAATAGATGCACTGTCATCAGGAATGTTCTTGCACTCTCTTAAGGAGTTTCTTATAGAGTTACATGGTAGCAGCCAAGACACAGTAACAACTGTAATTGTGACTGATGTGAGAAGATGGTCTAGGGATGAAGCCAAGTGAGAAGAATTCTATGTGTGTGAAAAAAACCTTTAAACAAACAAGAAACAAGACAAGAGTCTTGTGAACCCAGCTTCTTCAAAACACAGAATTGTTCTTGAACTATGTTTTCATGTTCCTTTCTGGTGCAGCGGATAAGAGTGAGTTTACTTGAGATTACTCAATATTGTCTGATGTTGTTATTCAACCAAATGTTTAGATATGCTTTATATGCTTCTTCGCAAAAAAAAAAAAAAAAAAAAAAAAAAAAAAAAAAAAAAAAAAAAAAAAAAAAAATTGCCGTGTCCTTTCCTTTTGATTGTATATGGCTTAAGTCATGAGGACTTTACTCATGTGACATTTGTTAAACCTCAGAGTATAACTTATTTGAGGCTCTAAATAAAGTTGGCTATTGCATGAGACTTTTAGTCTCCCTCGTCTATCAACTTCATTCTTTTGGGTCCATCGAAGCTGGAGAAGTGACAACTGATAGATCATAGAAGATGAATAAATCCCATTTCCAAACCTATGAGGAGACTAGGGAAGGATTATACTAGGGAGATCTGCTAGAAAAGGGAATATTCACATCTCATTCAATGGTTGAATGTGAAGAACTTACTGAATTTGAGAGCAGATTAGTAACTAGCATATCCTGAGGGAGGCTTGGCTACAATGAAGTGGTGGTTAAGTGGGGTCAAGTGTTTAGAAGTAGTCAGTTTGGAAAATTCTTTGTGCAGCCTAGTTGCTATAGATATTTTTATGCATTTAAAAATAGCAAAGAGAATAGACAGGAAATTTACCATGAAACAAAAAGTATACTAACTGACAGGTGATGCTAGCTGCATGACTCAGTCATTGTGCAGCATACACCTGTACAGAAGCCAACAGCATTGGGTTTTAGTCTGTAAATACACATAATTATTTTTCAATTAAAATAAATGATTTAGCTAATGCCTCTTGAAAGTGACAAATAGAGGATTCTTTGACATTTTAAAACAGGTTAAATGCAAATAAATCTAAATTCAGGAGTATGAAAACTTAAACAGAAAAAAAGGAAAAATAATAAGAAAGGAATTTAATGATACCATTGATTTCCAGATGTACATATTAACATAAAATATAAAGAAAGAAATATTTACTAGAATTATTTCCAATGCTTCAAAAATATCTGGAAGAAGTACATGAAGGAGGAGGTGTTTTGCTTTGTTTGTGTTTTATATTTTAGGCAGGCTGTGCATGGAGTAACACAGGAGGGAAACTCGTGAGAGAAGAGATAAGTATTTTCAGTTGTAATTATAGAACTGATTTTATGGAATTTGAACAGAAGATAACAAATCAGAGAAAGCTCTTTTAAATACTCATATTTTTAATTCTGAGCATTGTGAGCCTATTTTGGTATGAAAAAAAATGAAGGTTAACCTAAGTTTTTTTGTGTTAAAAATAATTGCTTATTCACAGAATTAAATTGTCTTGTTTATTAACAGAATGTTAGTATAGATAAGGTAATTTTATACTAATTTCACAAGAAGTGTATGTTTGATTATGGCTATACTTTATGAGAAACACTCCAGATTTTCCATTAAATACAAGACAACTTACACAATAACAGGCATGTGAGAATGTGCAGAGTTCATAAGGTAAAGTGCAATGAATCTTTAGATGTATCACCTGTATGTAGCCCAGGCAATAGAAAGTCAGGTAGAAAAAAAGCAAAGGGCTCTGTAAGCAACAGAAGTGGTTCAAAGTAGGAGGCTGGCTTGGAAAAAATTTCTGCTTTTCAAAATTTTTAGTGTTTTAATTTTGTCAAGGACGACATTAGAATATTCTTTTATTTCTTTGGTGGAGATTTATATCAATATTCTAGTATAAAGTAGCTACTCTTTGGATGTGAACAATAAAAACACAGCATATATTTCCTGTAGTGTGAGGTCTCTGGCCTGGACTTTTGGGCCTAACCTCAAGGTTTAGGACCCCCACACCCGCAGACCCACAGTCTCACAGAGACACACAGATGCATATGATAGTTTTAGGCTGATTGGCCTCAGGCCCAGGCTTACAATTGCTAGCTCTCTACCCTTCATCTAACCCATGGTTCTTCCTGTTCAGCCATGGGGCTCAGTACATTTCCTTTGAGCAGCATAGTTGTTCTCTGCTTCTTTCGGCTTCTCTCAGGCAATCTGCTCTGGACTTCCTATTCTCAGAGTTTTTAGTCTGGTAGCCCCACCCACACTTCCTCCTGCCTTTGGCCAATCAGCGCTTTTTATTAAACCAGTGGGTGGGACAGTTATTTAACATGAAACAACACAATACCCCTACAATTTCCCACAGCTATTTTGGCATTTTCCCACTGAGACAATGAAATAGTCACCATCCTGTCTATGGATATCTGTGTGGCCGTTATTACTAAAGACATGACAGCTAAGAGTTTTGACCTTAGGAGGCATTCTACCCAGAGGACTGCGTTCTGTTTGCCCAGCATCTTATGAAAACTACCTTCTACTGTAGTGATATGTCCCACTCTTCCAAAACATCTACTTTTATTTTCAGTTTTCTATATAATTCTCTTGCTTCCTTATTTCACACATCCATGGCTACCAGTATTCTCCTAAATGGATCTATCCAAATGAAAGGTCATACTGGAAACTTAGGTTAATCCTGTCCTGATTGTAACTTTTCAATTCATTTTCTCAGTAAGGCAATCCATAGATAGGTCATTGGACTGTAAACGTGAAAAAGGCAAGCACTTGGTGGAGGGTATCAATATACAGTGCTCAGGGCTCTCCATTTTGATAGCTCAGCACCCATATCTTTGGGAACTTGAACTAATTGGTTAGAGAGTTAAAATAATAAGTTAAACATAAAATGATAAGAATTCACAGATGTAGGTATAGAAATGAGATAGTCACACAACACATACAAAAGCTACACCAACACATTATAGGACTTATGTGTACCATTTTTATGCATATTACAAAAAAGAACAAAATATAGGCACAAACATTAGATATACCTTTGTCTCATCTGTTAGCTTTGGCAAAAGATAGGAAACTAATAGAGAAAATGAAATATGTTCCACGTTTGCTTTCTAAAATTTTTTTAAGATTATATGTAAGTAGTTCTTATGAACAAGTCTGTTTTTTCTTGCAGTGTTGATAACATTATCCCAAGAAATCTCACAAACTACAAGTAGAAAGACATAACAGAAGAAGTAGGCTTTAAATAGAACACTGGATGATGCATTTAACTGAAATGTATTTGTAGTCAGGATGATAGTGAAATTCATCGGTTCAGAAATCAATAAATATTCGAACACTTACCAACTGTTAAAATTTGAATATCACAAATTAAGCTGACTCTAGAAGCCTTCAGTGCTACCCATCAGCTTGTTAAAATTATTAATTATTTTAGATCCTGCATATAAAGTCATAGTACTCTGAGTTACAGGAGCTATCTTTCAACCTGTGCGAAAATAACCAATGAAATTAAAAACAACCTTCAATTATGTAATGCCTCTGATAAATATTAAAGATGAATCCTTTATATATAAAAGCAGGACATTGCTTTATCTTTCAGTGGCAAGCAATACAACATGTGATACTCCTGTATCTTAAGGCTTCTATGGCTTTGAAGAGACTTCATATCCACAATTCATATAAAAGAAAACATGTAATTGGGGCTATTTTACAATTTCAGAGTTTCATTTCAATCATGATGGGATTCATGGTGGGAATTGACATCGTACAGGCAGATATGGTGCTGGAGGAGGAGCTGAGAGTTCTACATCTTGGTCTGTAGGTAGCAGAAGGAGACTGAGTGCCACTCTGGGAATAGCTTGAGACTCAACATGTGCCTCCAGTGTGACACACTTCCTTGAACAGAGCAAGTTCAAACCTCCTGCCACTCCCTCTGATTCAATCATATAAACATATTAGTCCATGGGGCCATAACTTTCAAATCACTACATCCTGTATCCTAGAGAATCATGGAATTTTAAAATTATGCTTATACTCCCCAAATCTGTGACAGTCATATTATGGCCAAAGAGGAAAGACAATACTGCGGCAGGAGGGGAGGTAATCTAAAGGGACACTTAGGCCACTTTCTTTGACTATCAGATGGTTGAGACATAGTGGTCCTCAAAGAATTGGAATCACCCCCTCCAATTATCTCATGTTAGGAAAGGAAATGGTGAGACTGGTATGAGACAGAGAATAAGTTTATCTCTCAAGAATTTCCAAAAACATGTAATGTTACTTGGAGAGACTGAAAAGAAAGAAAAAGATGTGTCAATGATGCATGAAATATCAGTACTGCTTAATGATACATATTTATACCCTAAATCAAAAGGCATATCTCCTTTCGTTACCCAGAATTTAGATTACGGGGATCAATCATGATTGGTTATTTTTGTTTCTCTTTTCAGTGAAGCTACATTGCACCTTTCTCTACTTTTCTCTACTACCAAATTATTTTATTATGATATTGAATAAGTCTAGCTTTTAGGCCTAGATGTGCTCAGATTCAGACCCTATAATCTCTAGTAGCAACATAACCACAGTGCCTTAAACATAATGTCAGTGGCTAGTTTTATATAGTCTGTTTTTTAATGCAAATTGCAAATAATTATACATGAAAGTGACATAAGGTGCAATTCATTCTCTGTATAATCTAAGTTTCAAAGAGATTATTTTTTAAAGCTGCCAATGAAAATCTGAATCATATTTTTCATCATTATTTAGTACACTATATAATTGTATTTACTTTGTTTAAGGTTGTTTAATTAATATAGTAAATATGGGCATCATATATATAGTTAAATATATATATCAAATAATATATACAATTAAATATATACATGTATAATTGTATTACTGACTGATTTTAGAGAATTACTCATGCTAAATCATTCTCTACATACCTCATTTAACTTTAATTTTCTGTTAACATGTTTTTATGCAATGTCATTTTTAAAATAAGGAACATAAATAAGATCAAAACCTGATAATGGGTAATTTTAATAAATATTTTACCTTTCTTTGTCTTTTCTTATTGAATGCTCCCAACTTATTTTTTATCATGAGACTTACATTTAGCATGACATATTAGTTTTACACCATTGTTACCAAAGGTGCAATAACACTTTTTAAAAGGAAATGATTTGCGCTCTTTGGTGAGCGATCATCGGTAACTTTTGCAATCCACCATCTCTCACACCATAAAGACTTCCATATCCACCAGCATCAACATTCTTCATACAGTGCACACAGTATCCAGTATTTCTCAATTTAATAAAAATGTCTATTTTATTGATGAAAAATCATCTTATAGTTCTGTTTAGAATACTGATGACTGAAGTGTCCAACTTCATGTTGATTTATGCAAGCCATTAGGATGTGTAAAATAAAATATGAATAATTATATATCAAGAATTCTTGAGGGTGGTGCTTATGGTCAGATATTTCTGTTCCATTCTCTGTAAATGATAGTATGCGCAAACACGAGTCTGTTTTTTCTTGTCTTAATCAAGTTGTAAAACATCTAGAAATTCTTGCTTGCCTAATAAGTCCTTCAGATTCATTTTCTTCAAAATATCAGAAAAAGAGTCCATTTTAGCAGCCCATGCTACTGTAGAAAAACAGCAACAGAAAGAAGATGACTTGTCTTTTCAGCCTTTCATTTCTCTCATGCTTCTAATGGAACCATAAAAGCCAGAAGCCATAATTGTATGTTGTATAACCAGTAAATTATCTCTGAGAGTAGAAGTAAGTGGCAGCTTATGCTTACAGAAGCAATTCTGAAAGGCACAAGATTAACTATGTTGGATCCAGATTGGGGGCAATATTGCTTGGAGATTATATCAAAAGCTTAGTAAAAAATAACATGTAGTACTATGTTTACCAATTTCCTAAAAACTAATTGGAATAATTTTTCATTTATATTCTCTATGCAACAAATACTGCTAGTAACCATTAAATGAGAATTTTATTATTATTTTCATTACACTTTGTCTATATTTTGCATGCACAAAGTAAATGCATAGTAAGAAAAGAACAATTGTTATCTAGCAGTTATCAAAAAATGTGAAATATGTATGAGTATTACCCCAATAAAATAGAATCATAGTTTACAGGATTGAGTTTAAATTATTTTAATTGCATTCATAGCTTTAGACAAATTATTTAATTTCTCACAATTTTATAATTCTCTCTTCATTAATGAAGAGTACAACATACAATCATACATCATTTGAAAATAAGTACATTTTGGGAATATCATTGTTGTTTGAAAATCATAAACGATATTCTCAGTAACATGCACTGTGAATTTCTCCACACTGGTGCATGGTGGTACTCATAAAATGGTGTGTATTGCTATTCTAAATCAGCAAGTACAGAACCACACAAATAATATCTTTCTGCTCTGTTGTAAATGATAGTTGGTGTTAACAAAGTCACTGTTGTCTACTTAATGATAGATCAATGTGCAGACTGTTCATAAAAATCACAGTCTCAATTTTCTTGCACTTCAAAAAATTAGAAGGCAGGCATCAGTAAAGGAAAATGGATTAATTTTTATTTAGCCCAGCTGGGAATTGTAGGGGTTAAAAGTTTGTATCTTCCTTATTGTGCCATCTCATCATTTATAAGTATCATGAATCAAAGGTACAAATCTGAATCTTTAGTGGCTGGACAGATGCTCTTACTTTTTTTTTTTTTTTTAAAGAGAAAAGATTCAAGAGTCTTGGGAGCAGTAAAATCTTTACCACAACTGATTAAGGGCTGGAATGTTTGTTATTTTCTTCTCTGTTTGTTTGTTTGCTTTATTTATTTGGGTTCAGTCTCTCCTTTAGGTGGTTCCAGATGCTGCTATATGTAGTAGCTCTGCTTCGTACAGTCTAACATTTATGACATCAACATATCTTAAGGACTCCACTACATCCTTCAGAGCTCCATATAATGGCTTCTCAGAGTCTTCTTAAGGACATTGATATTGCCACATGCTCTCTAGCCACAGTGTATCTCTGAAAGTTTAGAGGAAGAATCAATGACTCTTGTATGCTTAGTTTTTTCTTCTTTCCAAATACATCAGTATATGCTGCTAGCATGTTAAGAAGCTTGTACATGTGGACCACAGTTCCGGTACTTTCTTTATGTTGTTACTAGGAAATCAAAGCAAAACTTCCTTAAATATTTGTCTCACAGTAAACAGGAACCTTTAATCTCTCTCCTTCCACAACTTAGAGCCATAGCTGAACAGTATATTTATGCAGGGTTCCTTTAGATCCAGTGCAAAACAAGAGGCTTAATGGAGGTACTCTCGTACAATGACAGCCACTTTCTAGCATGATTTGACAGAAATCCTAAATTTTCAGGTACCACTTTCTTTTCTAAACTGTACAGTTTTCATCTGTTTCTGTCCTACTTATTATTTTTTTTTCATTATAGACTTTCATAAGTGTGTTAGCCAGGCCGTGGACCCACTGCTATGCTCCCTCAAAAGTTTATTTAGCAAAGAAATTAATCATTCATTTTCTAATTCTGCCTCAGGCAAATTCTCAGAGACTAGGCAGAATGAAACCAGATTATTTGGCAAAATATCATGAGAATGCTTCTAGCTTTTATATAATAACCTCCTTTCTGAAATCTCATAAGCTGGAACTCCAGACTTTGCATTTTTCTCTACAATTCCATATTGTAAACTTCTACTAGAATTGTTCATTAATGACTTTTGCAGTTTAAAGTTTCAAAGTCATCTACATTCTTCCCAGAAAACAAAGACTCAAAATTAAGATCCTCAGTTTTGTCATAACTATTATTTTACTCACAAGTACTAATTTATGTATTATTTAGTTTTCTGTGGCTATAATAAAACACTCCTAAAAAGGATGAAAAGACATATTTTCATTTAAAGTTCCAAATGGATAGAGCCTATCATAGCAGAAATGTCTGTTATCATTTAGGAAAAACAAGGCATCGAAACCTGAAAGATGGCTGATAATATTTGACACCAAAGCTGAATGTTCTCTCTTCTGGAGAGAACAGAAAATAGAACAAGATCATAAAACCCCAAAACTTGCCTCCATTGACATACTTCCTTCTGCAAAGAAGACTATACATCAGAAGAGTTCCATAACTATCCACAAAACAGCATCACCAACTAGGGCCAAGTCTCCAAATTCAAACTACAGGGGAAACTTATCATTAAAACTACCATAGTGAGGTAACATGCCATAAGCTTCACTGGGACCATTACCAGGGTGTACTTTTGGGAAGAAGATCAGAGTTTGTTAGAAAGGCTCCTCTATCTGATAAAATAGACATAGCTCTTTTCTCTATTTTCAAGGTTACTTAGATTCATGTGAATATATGGGTAAAGGTATTTTAGGATGATCTTGTGCCTCTTAAATTCTACTCTTGCTGCACCAGAATGAGCCTGATTCTTCTCCCTCTGAGCCTTCAACATGACGTATGGTCCAATACACAGTAGTTCCGTCAATAATTATGACAGAGTCCAAGTACTTTTGGTTTAGGCAATACATTTCCGAATGTCTTATTATTTCACAGTACTAACATCATCCCTCTAAATGGTTCATTTACCACATCTCCTAATTTATATTTTGAGCACCACTTGCTGCATTAATACACCATTCATATTTTCTTTTATACGTGGGGTCAAAAATGGTCCTAGTATCTAAGAATGCACAACACAAGAGCAGAAACCAGAATAGAATTTGATTCAAAATTTCCTGGCTATAAAATACCAAAGAGAAAAAGAGATCCTTGATTTCTGTTCTATTAACTGGAGTCAAGGTATCCTCTGACTGTCCATAATGTGTGAACCATGTGAGAATCTACACTTTAATTCATAATGATCTTGGGGGTGAATGACCCCAGGCATGCTAGCACAGTTGCACTCTGGGCCAGTAAGCTATGAAGTGAAAGGACTCTTAAGTCTGGTACTCAAACATTTTACTTCGTCCAGATAAAGTTGTGTGTTATAATTTTTCAAGACTAGAATATAGACTCTACAAGAGATCTCTTGAGTCATCATCAGTGTAGGTATTTGTGCAGCCCAGTGCAGCTCAGATGGAGGAGATTCTGGCAGTCAGGAACCCAGGCATACTGAGCACTGAAGCTTGGATAGAAAAGTATTCAAGTAGTCAGGAGCCAAATGAAAACCACGGGCCACAGCCAGCCTAGGCAGCAGCTTACTGTCCTGCTTTCGGGAAAGTTTTCCCCAATGTAACAGCTCTGTTTCAGCAGTTGAGGGCCTCTGGGCAAAGTTGATACAGTGGCCAGTAAAAGCTTTCCTTCTTGGCTGCTGCTGAGCTCTGGGTCAGGGAATTTACCAACTCAGCCCAGCCAAGATAGGTCCCCTGGCAGCAGGAGTGTTACAGCTTTGCTCCCTTAGTTGTGCTCTGTCCAGGCTCCTCTGCTGCTTCTCTGGAGAAAGATCTTCACCCAAACCTCATTCAAGAGCTTTATTAGGAGGGAAGGGTCCAGAAGAGTGTGGCTGCCTCTGTCCAGGGTGGGGGAGGGCAGCAAGGGGTGGGCAGGGCTGTGGGCTCCTCAGGGGCAGAGCTTTTTAGGGAGACTTCCAGGGTGGGGATTGATTAGGTCCCCCCCCCCCTTTTTAACTCTGATTTGTGTTTTGGGTTTCAGGCCCAAAGTATGTTTCTTTCACTGGCTCTTTTGGGCTTTTGGGCTCTAATTTCAGGGCCAGGGTATATTTCTTTCATTGGCTCTGATTCCAGGGCCAAAGTGTGTTTCTTTGGTGCTGGTTTGAGAGACAGGGAACATTTCTGTTTGGTTTTGGGTTCAGGGATAAAGTATTTCACTGGCTCAGGTCTTAGATCCAAGGTGGGTTTTTTTTCACTGCTCTGGTCTCAGAGCCAGATGGGTTTTCTTTGTTTGGACACATTTTCCCTACAATCAGGAGTAAGATATGTTTGACACAGTAGGTAGAGTATAAGTTGTCTTTCAGTGCCAAGGAGAAATGGAAATAGTCATTGTATAAGAAAGTAAAAAGATACAAACAAAAGCATCATATGGCTTAGGTAAATAGTCTCACCCTCTTGGTCCATATCATCTCCGTGTACAGTGAAGAAACTCACATCTAGATTTTTGATCCTGATTGGCAATGTATTAAATGGTCAAGAAAAGTTCATCTTCTGATTTAGTCTGAGTGTTTCGATAGCCATTTTCTTTCTGCAGTTTTTCTGGGGTTTGGTTTTGAGGCTGAGCATGATTTTTTTAAAAATTTAATTTAATTTTCCTTAAAAATTATCATCTCTATCAATGTATCCCCTTGAACTCCCTCTCCTCCCCCTCCCAACCCCTCCCAGCCAGCCCTCAAGCTCGCCCCTCCCCATCCACCCATCCCCTCCCCCAAAGAGCAAGAAGTCCCAAGGTGGGTCAGCTCAGCAGGGCACATCCACTCCAGGCAAGTCCAATTCACTCATGCCAAAGTTAATCCTGGGCTGGGTGTTTCTCTCTAGGGAATGGTTTCTAAGATGCTAGCCCATGAACTGGAATACAGTCTGATCCCACCCCTTCCTCATAATCCCTATCCCCTGCTCATACAGACTCTCCTCCCCTGCTCTAAGATGGACTAGGAGTTCTGCCCAGTGCTAACCATGAATCTCTGCCCCCAATTCTATTCCCTGTTGAGTATAGATTCTGTGATGACACCTAGGGTGTTACTCATTTGAAGTCCCATTTATGCATCCCCTCCTCCGTTGTTTGGAGACTTGGCCAGGATCATCCCGTGAGTTGCTAGACATTTCCTTAGCACCCAGTCTCTTTACAACCCTACATTGGCTTTCTCTATTAAGATCTTTTTCCATCTCCCTCCACCTGCCTCTTTGCTCCTCTTTCTCAACCATCTCCTTCTTTCAAGATTAATTCCCAAGTCTTCTTGGTTGCAACCCATTATGACCCCAATTTGCTAAGAATATTTCTATTTTCTCTTCTTAGGGGAATCTCTGGATGTCTCTCTTAAGTTTCTTCTAATCCTAAGCTGTTCAGGGGTTGTGGTTTGCAACTTGGGTATTTTTTGCTTTTTGTCTAAAGTCCACTTATGAGTGAGTACATCCCATGCCTATCTTTCAGGGCTTGTGATACCTCGCTCAGGAGAATATTCTCTAAATCCATCCATTTGCATGAAAATTTTAGGAGGTCATTTTTTTCACTGCCAAGTAGTACTCCATTGTGTAGATGTTCCACATTTTGTTAATTCAACTTCAGTTGAGGGGCATCTAGGTTGTTTCCAGGTTTTTGCTACTATGAATAATGCTGCTATGAACATAGTTGAAATAATGCCTTTGGGGTACAAATGCGCATAATTTGGATATATGCCCAATAGTGGTATTGATGGATTCTTAGGGAGATTGATTCCCAGTTTTCTGAGGAATATCCATACTGTATTCCACAGTGGCTGTACAAGTTTACACTCCCACCAACAATGGGTGAGTGTTCCCCTTGTTCCATATCCCCTCCAACATAGGATGTCATCAGTGTTTTTGATCTTAGCCATTCTGACAGGTTTAAGGTGGTATCTAAAGGTTGTTTTGATTTGTATTTCTCTGATGGCTAAAAATGTTGAGCAATTTTTAAGTGCCTTTCAGCCATTTGTAATTCTTCTGTTGATAAATGCCTATTAAGCACTGAGTCCCGTTTTTAATTGGGTTATGTAGGTTTGGGAACTCTAGTTTCTTGAGTTCTCTAAATATTTTCAAGATCTGTCCTCTGTCAAATGTAGGGTTGGTGAAGATCTGTTTCCATTCTGTAAACTCTTGTTTTTTCTTATTGACTGTGTCCTTCGCCTTACAGAAGCTTCTCAGTTTCAGGAGATCTCACATATTGATTGTTTTTCTCAGTGTCTGTGCTACTAGTGTTACATTTAGGAAATGGTTACCTGTAGTAGTTAGGTTTCTTGGTCCTGGGACAGCCAGAGGTCCAGACCCACAGACCTGCAGCCCCAGACCCCTTAGCTACCCGCTGCTGCTCAGGCCCCCAGAAATGGTTCAGACGCTTATATTAAATTCATGCTGTTTGGCCTATGGCTCAGGCACTTTGATATCTTACTATTACATCTTGACTCAACCTATTCTCATTAATCTGTCTGCCACATGGTCCGTGGCTCACCTGTGTTCCTTTCATGTTGCTCCTTTGGGCTTCTGGCTCAGTCTGTCTGACTCTACCCTACTTCTCCTACCTATGCTCTGATTTCTCCTCCTACTTTTTCTATGGTGCCTGTCTTGGGCCAAAACAGCTCCTTTATTTAAAGATTGATATTCATAGCATACAGAAAGGCATTCCCACATCACTTCCCCCTTTCTGTCTAATCAAAAAGGAAGGTTTCATTTTTAATATAGCAAAATTACAAAAAACAAAATAGTTATCAAGCAAGAATTAAAGTTACAATACCTAGTCTATTTGTATTTAGCAAAATTAAAGAAAATACTCTATCATCTACCTTATCTTAATAACTCTAAAGTTGCATATCCAATATACCTTTCAAATGACTAAGAAAAACTATACCTATAACTATCTAATCTTCAACTATACCAAAGACCACAGAAGAATATATTTACCCAAGTAAACCAGAAATGCAAGCAACTTCTAAAATCTAGAAATGACAGAGATGACACCTATCTGCATAGACAGTCACCCAAAGTTCCTTTATAAAGTTGGGGCATCCATCTTCAGCCTACAGGCCTAGAGTCTCTTTTCATTTTGATGAAGCAGGAAATCTGCTCTGCCCATTCATCAGTCACTTCTCCTCGAGTCTTGAAGACTGCCTGACAGTTTTCTCTGCAAAGCAGGAATCTGAATGACCATCTCAGCTTGTTCTGCCAAAGTTTAAATGTCACCTTCCTATGGAACCTGCATTCCAGTTTAAACAGCATACTGTCAAACAGTCAATATAAGAACAGGTTCATGTCCAGTGGCTAAGCGGTGCCACAAAGAAACTAATTTCCATATGGAGTTTCTACAATGCCCATTTTTCTTTTGAAGTAAATTGGTGCTGCCACGAGAAGATCTCTCTCACTATCCAGAAAAGTCTAAGTTCTTAAAACATTTTAAATGCCATTTCCTATAGGTCTTAGAAGTCTTTGAAGATTACCTATCTAATTGAATTAAATCTTTGTATACCTAAAAATCTAACTAACATGCATTTCTTAATTATACATTACTATTTTAAATCAGTTACATAAACATCTTAAACAAGAGTGGAAAATACATATGGCATAAGAGAACTGACCTTAAATTTGTATCAATAAACCAAAACCCATACCAATGTAAAACATTTTGAAATCAACAGCTGATTTCCTGATCTAAGTAAATTCAATAATCTAATTTTTAAAAAAATCATTCATATACCATATCCCCTTTTTCTTCTTAGAAAGAGATTGACTATGACCATTAACCATTTATAATTAAAACAAACATTTATAAGCAATATTTTGGGAATTTGGGCGTAGTTTTCTATTACTAGTTCCTTCTGATTAAGGGGCATTGAAAATCTCACAGGTTCATGAGACTGGATCATAGTCTGCAGCCCTGAAGCTAATACAGCCATCTCTTCTCATCAGAAGTTTATTCAGGGGGTCTTGGCTGATGAAACCATATTTGCCTGGAAGCAATCCACAGGTTATAATCTTCTGTGGAAACAAAAGCAGAACTCTTCCAAAACAATAAATCCTTATACACAAATTCCAAAATCAAAATACCTTTAAAATATATATTCTTGTTTAACTTAGTAGCCTTTGCATTTGCAATCCATTGTCTTTCTGCAGTTAGCTCATTAACAGTTAAAAATTAAAAGAAAACACAATAATAAACAAAACCCAGATTTTGTGTGTCTATTTTCCATCTTTACGTGGCTTATTATATTTTTATTACTCTATTTCTCTTTTAAAGACTTTCTCTACCTTCTTTTTTACTCTTTGAAGCCTATGTACCTTTTACATTCATTGTAACCTGTTTACAGGTTTTTCTTTTCATCTGAATCTGGTTTATTGTGAATCCTTTATCATCTTCCAAACAGAAGAATTTTAAAATACACTCTTAAAGAGCTGCATCGTTTTTGCAGATAAAGCTGAATCAGTAAGTTCTTTTTAAAGGGACTGTGTCTCTGTGGCCAATAAACACAGTAGACCAAAGAAAATGCTTCTACTAAGAAACCATCTCCGTTTCCTTTTTGTTCAAAGTAAACAAAAATGTAAAATCAATCACATCCTACTGAGTCTTCTGTGAGATCTCAGGAACTGGCTGATTGCAGCTAACATTCCCTGCTGCCAGGCTAAAGGTGCCATTTGAATGTGACCTGGACTCAGCACTTTCTCTGTTCAATGACCTGCTTCAGATACATAGTTTGGACGCTGCTTTGGCTCAACTGATCTAAAACACTTTTTAAACTTTCTCAGGCTTTCAGTGGATATCCAGGCCCACCCAGGGACACCATCTGTAGTAGTTAGGTTTCTTGATCCTACGGCGGCCAGAGGTCCAGACCCACAGACCTGCAGCCCCAGACCCCTTAGCTGCCTGCCGCCATTGCTCAGGCCCCCAGAAACGATTCAGACGCTTATATTAACTTCATGCTGTTTGGCTTATGGCTCAAACACATTGCTAGCTTGCTTTTACATCTTAACTCAACCCATTCTCATTAATCTGTCTGCCATGTGGCCTGTGGCTCACCTGTGCTCTTTACATGTTTCTCCTTTGGGCTTCTGGCTCTGTCTGTCTGACTCTGCTCTACTTCTCCTACCTATGCTCTGATTCCTCCTCCTACTTTTTCTATGGTGCCTGTCATGGGCCAAAACAGTCCTTTATTTAAAAATTGATATTCACAGCATAGAGAAAGGCATTCCCACATCAGTGCCAATGAGTTGGAGGATGTTTCCCACTGTCTTTTCTATCAAGTTCAGTGTAGCTGGGTTTATGTTGAGGTCCTTGATCCACTTGGATTTGAGTTCTGTGTAGGGTGAGAGGCTTGAATCTGTCTCCATTGATCTACATGTTACCATCCAGTTATGCCATACCATTTGTTGAAGATACTATCTTTTATCCATGAGTACTTTCCTCTTTGTAAAAAATCAGGTGTTCATAAGTGTGTGAATTAACATCGAGTCTTCAATTCAATTCTATTGATCCACAAGTCTGTTTTTGTGTCCATTACCAGGCTGTTTTTATTACTATGGCTCTATAGTATAGCTTGAAGTCAGGAATATTGATTCCTCCTAAAGTTCTATTATTGAGCAGGATTGTTTTTGGCAATCCTGGGTTTCATGTTATTCCATATGAAGTTGAGTATAGCAATGGGATTTCTTGGTCCCGGGCGGCCAGAGGCCCAGACCCACAGACCTGCCACGCCATACCCCTAGCCACCCGCTTCTGCTGCTCAGATCCCCAGAAATGACTCAGACGCTTATATTAACTTTATGCTGTTTGGTCTATGGCTCAGGCACATTGCTAGCTAGCTCTTACATCTTAAATCAACCCATTTCTATTAATCTGTCTGCCACATGGCCCGTGGCTCACCTGTGTTCCTTATATGTTGCTCCTTTGGGCTTCTGGCTCGATCTGCCTGACTCTGTCCTGCTTTTCTTACCTATGCTCTGATTTCTCCTCCTACTTCTTCTATGGTGCCTGGCATGGCCCAAAACAGCTCCTTTATTTAAAGATTGATATTCACAGCATACAGAAAGGCATTCCCACATTAGTTGAGTATTGTTCTTTCAAGGTCTGTAAAACATTATGATGAGATTTTGATAGGAATTGCATTGAATCTGTAGATTGCTTTTGGTAAAATTGTCAATTTTACTGTGTTTATCCTACCTATCCAGGAACATGGGAGATCTTTCCATTTTCTGATATCCTCTTAAATTTCTTTCCTCAGTAACTTAAAGTTTTTGTTTTAACAAGAAGGAACTTGCTACATGTCTTCCCTCTGGGTCTTGATCAATGAGTACTAGTCCCTGTCACTGCACCATCATCTCTAAGTTATTAGCTTCACTGTCTTATGTTCAGCATGAGCAGAAAACACCTGCAGTTCTTTGCAAAAGTGATGGAAATCCTTGTTTAGGCACTTCTCCACCATCTCAAGAGCCTCCTTTCCATATGCATCTTAGGATAGAAGCTAAAGAGTTTCATATAGTGGCTCAGTCCAGTTTTGAAGGGTTTTGGTGGTGCCTAGGGACTTCAGTTTGGGTCCTGGGTAGAATCCTAGCTGGTACAGACTCTAGGGTATCTGAAACTGCAACTCAAGTTAGTGGAGGTGGCTCAAGTGTAGGCGGAGCTTACCCACAAGGACACAAATACTCTATAGATATTTATTAGAATATAAACCAACACTCACGGTACAGGTAACCAAGTACAATAGGGACCGAAGTCTGCAGACGGACGGACGAAGGGGTCCTTTCTCCAGCAGCCAGGAACCAGGAAGAGAGCGTGTCGTATCCGCAGACCCTTTTTAATGGGGCTTTTCCCCCGCCCCCTTCAGGTCGGGGGGCCCGGTGCTCTGTATAAATGTCCCTTGACCTTGTCAGCTGACACCTGAATCCCACAACACTCAAGAAACTGATAGGGCTACTCAACTTGGAGTAATTCATAGGTACTGCAAGCTAACTCTGGACTTTCCAGTCTGTCAGGAGTGTCCTCATCCCTTAAAAAGCCTTCTTGCTCATTGGCCTTCAGAGTCTCCTGGGATCCCAGTGCTTCTCTTCTGGAGGTTGAGGCTGTAGCTCTGAGAAAGCTAAAGGAACAGTACCAAAGCTATTTCTGAACATGTGCTTCTGCATCCCAGTCCCAGTGCTCTATGACCTAAGGCCCACAACTTTTTCAGCAGCATCTCCCCCAGACTGAGGATTTTTCAGTTCTATATTAAGAAGTCAATACCCCAATTCTCTTTCTGTAGTTTGAGAAGCTATGAGAAAACATCTGTTCCTGTTGAGGGAGATCATTGTTTTCCAATAGATAGGAAAAGCTTTGAACTTTCAGATCACTGGATGAAATACCACAAGCGAGTTTAACAGAAGTTCACACAGGCCACACAAGATGGGATTGCTGGGGAAATCTTGGGTATTTCTAGTCCAGAGAAAAATGATCAGAGAATAGAGTGATAGTAATATTTCTTCATGAGTTACATCTTCATGAGGATGAAATATGAGTCTAAGGCTGATGAAAAACTTTATTTTTATTTAATAGCCTTGGTCAGGGCATGACTGTTGTTTATTGTATGTGGAAATCAATCTGAACAAGAACAGTTGTTAGCTAACCAACTGGCCAGTCCCAATTAGGAGATTAATGGATTGGTCAATAAAGCATATAGCTTATGCTTTAGTTGTATGATGTAAAGCCATACTAAGTATTTCTAATGGCATATGAGTGTCCAAGATGGAGGAGAGAGATGGCATGATCCATTCACTTGCATGACAGTAGAAAGTTATATTGGCATTTTTACTTACAATTTGGTGTCATTGGACAAATCCTGTAGGAACCCAGAGCTTCTAGTGCACTGTATTAAAGTTGTGTAAGCCTGAGAAAGATGGAGATATCAGGGCAGTGCTGAAGCCTGCTATGAAAAAGCATACTTTCTAGAAAAGTAGTTTTTCTTTAATTATCTTAGGTCTGTACTGCTATTCAATTCTTAACAACAGAATGATACTGGAGGTGTATATCAGTGTCTGAATGTAATATAGCATGTAAAATCTGCCAAGGAGTTAAAAAACTATACAAATTAGTCATATTGTCCATCCTCTCTTATTTATTCCAGATGGAAGTAGAGCATGGGGTAGCTCAAGCTTTCAATGCTGTATTCTAGAGGCTGAACCAGAAAAATCACTGCACGTTTAAGGCCACTCTGGCAAAAATAGTCAACTTTGGGACACCCTGGGATGCAGAGTAAGATCCAGTTTCAAAAAAAAAAAAAAAAGTTCATTTAAATAGGCTTTTCAGTCACCTGGATAGCATAAATCACTTGTGAAAGTTGATTTACCTGATGTAATCCTGAAAAAGATGGGGGGAATAACTATCCTCTTAATGAGACATGTGCATATTCAGTATGAACTGAATTTGTCTGAAAAAATTAGAAAGCCACATCTTTGTAAAGCAATTTACATGGCTAATTAATTTAACAGAACTCTGATTTTAGGAAAAAAGAATGTCACTGGTTGGAAGTCAAATTACCTTGGACTCTCATATTCCATTTAATTGTTATTCATGATCCACTTTGTGTTTGATTTAAGTTCTTGATAACCTATAGTTATCTTGTGAATGTACAAACAGACTCCTAACTTCTACCAACTCAAATGTTAAGATTACAGTCAGATAATAACTGAAGCCTATAAAAATAATATTCTAAATTTTCTGTAACTTTCCTACGTGATATTTTTACATATATATGCATATCTATGTAATATATGACACATATGTCTTGATTTATAATTCTTTTTAGTTCTTTCACTATGAAATCTTAACAAAGATGACACTGCCTTGGAAGATGGTATTCGGGCAACTTAGATATGTGGTCCTGTGACATGGTCACTCAGATTTGAATCTACAATAAACTATTCTTATTCTTCTTGGGATGACTTTATTCTTATGTCAACATAATACCAGAAACCCCTTTGTCACTACTGTTGCTGGTAAAGCCCTTCTGCTACAGTTGTCTATTGAACTATGAAAAAATCAAATGTACAATTTTCTCTTAGAAACTCCTACTCTCCACTCTTCATACAGTAACCCGAAGCCCAGCTTGCTTGCGTCCTCAGACACTCTGCATGTTCCTGCTTTTCCTTCTCACTACCTTCCATGCAGAT
This sequence comes from Phyllotis vaccarum, assembly GCA_033318265.1. Taxonomy (NCBI): domain Eukaryota; kingdom Metazoa; phylum Chordata; class Mammalia; order Rodentia; family Cricetidae; genus Phyllotis; species Phyllotis vaccarum. The sequence continues at coordinate 89,256,503 of JARWLC010000007.1, forward strand.
GCTTGCAGAGATTTAATGTCTTTATGCTCCCAAACCCAAATGGTGGGCTTTTATTTTCTTATAGTTCACATTATTCCTCATGACCGGCATTGAAATTAAAGTTTCCTCATTCTGTTGTTTCTTTCTCAAACTTTAAAACAAAAGATAAACCCAAGCTTCCTTCTGAGGATATTTTTCATCTCTAGCTCTCCAGTCCCCAAGAACACCTGGATGAATGCAGTCTTTTTTTTTTTTTTTCCTGCTCAAAAAAAAAACACGAGCATGTTGCTGCCCAGAGCTGAATGGATTTGAGAAGAATAAACAAAGCAATGGTGTAATGATAGTAGGTATTTTACTGAGTATATTTTATGTATTTAAGATTTACGTGTTAATTTAATTAGCTAATCACTAAAAGTCACTGATATTATTTGTAGGTTTTAAATAAATTGCTCATTGAGGGTTGTCTAAGGTCATCATACAGATTAGATCCAGTCTGAGCTCTGTCTGATGCCAACATGCATCTATTTGAACCTTCCACAGATATTTATGGCATTATATTTGTTGTCTGATAAACATCAATTAATTTTATTAACTTTCCCCTTTAATTAAGTTTGTGTCCAGAAAAAGGAAAGCAACTCTCTTGATCTGGTTGAACAGAATTAACCTTTCATTATCTTGCAAAAAAAAAAAAATCCCATTTTAAGCATTGTTACAGGGATAGACAAACATTGTCATCACTACTATGTAAACAAAGAAATGCAAGGATTCAAAGCATAACTTTGAACAACATTTTTTTACTTCTGCATAAAAACAAATACTTAGGTTTGTTTTGTAACTTAATAAGTCAATAGCTTAATACAAAGGATGTTGACCCTGAAAGCTAGGAAAAATTTGCAAGATCCTCCAGAGGATGAGAAAGTACAATTGTTCAACAATTTGGCCAGTATTGTTTCTCTACCATAAGAAAGCCATATAGCAAGCCGCATTTCACAGTAAATATATTTACCCATTATACATCACAGTGGAAATCACCAAAATAAAGTAGAATATACACATTTTAAATTAATTCACAGATAAATACACGCTTATTTCTCTAGCATGCTTCTAGAAGCAAATAGAAACACATTTCCATGTTCTTTTCCAATAAACAACATCGTTTATGGCTGCAGTAGTGTAGTCCATCTAATTTGACTTCAGTTTGTTTATTTTCTCCGTTCTTAGTGGCACAGGGCAACCCTCAGTAAATGAACAGACGTATTGACAAAAGGCTTTCGAACGTACTTGGTTGCTGCCGTTACACTTTACAGCTGTTCTGCGTTCGATTAGAGCAGGCTGTGCAGATGGAAGAAACTTAAAAATAAGGCAGGCACTAAATCCTTTTCTTTAGTCCTTTACTTTTTGTTTTGTTTTAACAACAGAAGTGCTTCCCTCAAGTGAAGAGTGTAAAATTGCTGGACTCTGTAAGGATTCAAAGGAAATTACCTGTGTCCTGAAGTGTACTGGTGAAGAACTCTTAGTTTTTTATCAAGATGTAATCGAATAGCTCAGTGGGATGCACCTGTTTGATCCACAGCTAATACAACATAAAACAAAATACCACAGTGTCTCTGTATTTATATGCAACTCCATAAAGAGAGTGAAAAGAAAGGGTTTTACTGAGGCCTCTAGCCTTTCAAATTGTTCTGGATAAATAATTGCATTCCACACTGGAATGAAAACGACTCCATTGATATCTCGGAAGTATAAAACCCCGATATCTACTTATATCCCGCAAGGTTTAGCTAAAATACAATGTCTGACATTTGTGAGATGCTGAACTTAATCACTGCAATTTAAACTGGTCAACTTTCTCTTTCACAGTAGCAAGCAATTAGCCATTTTATAACTATAGTGCCATAGCTGTTAGAGTGTACTGGGATTTTGGCTGTTTAGTTTGATTACATATACCTTCTCAACTGGCTTGTTTAGCAGCAAATCATGTCCTATTCATATATCCTAACAAAGGTAATCTCCCAAGAGGAAATATCTACTTAGTGTTATGCACATTTAAAAACTTTTTAATATTGTGACTTTATGATTCATTTATTGATTTTAAAATAGCTTGAAAGTCTATAGCTATTATTACAAACATGAAATAAAAACAATACATATTTTAATTAGTTATAATATTTTTGTATCTATAAAATATAAAACTGAAGCACCAAATGTTTAAGTAAATTTATAAAACCACAGAGAAATAAAATGTACAATTGGCTTGAAAATTTCCTAATAAAGTGTTGTGGAGTATTATCTTACGTTGTGTTACATTAGTTTATGCTGTAGAATATTTACTTGATGCAAAGATGTGTTTCATTCTTTTATGCTGCCTTTTGTTCAACTCTGTGAGACTGTGTTACATTGACTTTCTAAAAAACGTGATTGATCTAAGAAAGAGCTTAACAGCCAGCCAATAGTCAGGCAGGAGAAATGTTAGGCAGAGCTGGTGGTCAGGGCAAATAAATAGAAGGAGAAAAAGAGAGAAAGAGGATCAAGGAGAGAGATAAAAGGGGGTCAGTTACCCAGCCACGCAGCCAGACATGGTCTCCCAAAGAGTCAAAGAGCCAAAATAGCAAAGAATAAAGAACCAACAACAATGGAGATTCAACTGAAAGTTTAAGCCATATTAAACATACCTGTGTGATCATATACCCTTTTCTTCATTATGATGGTGACATAAAACTTATGTTATACCCAGCATTATCCTTCATAGTTGGCTTTCTGCAGCCAGGCTCCTGTAGTTCCTCTAATTGAGATGTTGTTTATCGCTTTCTCTGAAAATTGTCTATTATCGGCACATGAAATGACTATAGAAGATCTTCTCATGGTGATCAGGACATGGGAAGGTGACGATTTATGTTTTTAAATGCATGTGCCATTAACTAAATTGTTGCCTGCTTCCCTGTAGTGATGAAGGAGCCACCTGCAGAAAGAAAGAACAAAATGCAAAGAACTCGTAGTTGGTAGATGGAAAAGAAAATTATTAGTCTAAACATCATCATTTTACTTTCCAGATTCAGTTGTATCTAAAGTCATACTGCCCTAAGCTTCTGTGTCAGGAACAATGAATTCCCCATGTAGCTTAATCTGTATGGAGGCGTTAGCAGATTCTAACTCACAATTTATGGATAAAAAAGCAAATTAAATGAGCTCACAGAGAGCTGTAATTTCAGCTTTTTAAGGCGGGACTTAAATTTACTTCCACTTCTGTGTGCAAATGAAGGCAAAAAGAGAACTCTATGATGAAGTAAAGAGAGAAATCCAGTGACCACAAGAAAATATAGCAAACCAAAGTCTGCCAAGCTCAAGCCCTGACCACTCAGGGAACTCATCCATTGCTTGAGTATTATGACATACTTACCTTATGCTTAATAAATTACATGAATATTTTAACTTCATATGTAAAAGTATTTAAGGAAATATGACATAAAAACTAAAATATGCAAAGGTGATGATTTTGACTAATGAATAAATCTGTATTTCTTATCTCTATATGATGATCCAGTATAAACATATGAAACATATATTTATTTACCACCAAAACTTCTTAATCTTTTTCTTGAGTCAGTGTTTTTCATTAGTGCCGTCTCTTATAAATATACCATGGGCTTATTTTCTCTACTTCAAAAGTTTATATAAACATCTTAAGCGTGTACCTAAGTTGGTAGAGTGCTTGTCTAGCCTGCTCAGGGCCAAGAATAGGTCAATAGCACAGTACAAATGTATTCCCAGCAGGTAGAAATATAGAATCAGTATCTATTCTTATTTACATAGTAAGTTCAAGTTCTGTCTGGACTGCATAAAAGCAATCTAAAAAAAGAATGTCTATATAACTATGATGATGCATACTAAGTTAGTATGAACTAGTTGTAAAGAGCTAAATCAGATCATGTAGACAGAATTTATCATATCTCTGAGTAAAATTACTTGACATCATTCAGGAATCCATGTTATAAGTGCTGTGTTGAATGTGCACTTACTTATCGTCATATGGTCAAATTTATCAGGAAAACATCTTATCAAAGTCATAGTCTTTGAATTGTGACATGAAACAAACTTAATATTATAAGAGAAGTTCTTAGGATCAAATCAGTCTTCCTCTTTTATGTACTTTAGCACTATTTGGTGCATACAAAGGAAATACAGAAGTAATGGAATCATCTAAATGCTTAAAAAGTAAAAACAATAAGGATTAAACTAATTAGTGTTTCTATACTTATTTTGGTGTAAATATGCAAAGTTAGTCTCTAAATATTCAATTTTTCCCAACAATATTGATATGGCTACTAGTGAGTCAAAGTAGTACAAGCAAAAGTTGTTCATAAACATTAAAATGTATATTATACTATTGTTTATAAATAAGATCAATAACTCTACTACTTTTGACTAAAGTATTGATAAAAGGAAATGAGTAAGAGTAGCATCTGGGAGTCAATAATATAATAGTATAATGCTAATATTTTGAATTGATGTTAGTCACATTGATGTTAATAGTCACATTGTTAAGTTCTGTTTACAGCTGTATGTCATTACAGAAATCTTTAGTAAAATTACATAGTGAGAATACTGTTACTGTGGTGCTCTGAAATACTGCCCTAGTGAATTTCTGCAAGCTCTTCATATACTCCCCAAAGAAAAAGCATTCTTTACTAAAATTTAAAGCCTCTCATTAAGATCTCAGAAAAAAAAAAAATATTGACAAGCTGAGGGACTCTCCAGAGTAAGCAGGAAATTCTGTTTTCTTAACATCATAGAAAAGGCATATTTACATATATTGAAACAGATGTGAATAGAGACGATGATGGAAGCAAGAAGCTGCATCTTTAGGGAATTAATTATCCTCTGAGTATTTTTTCAGGCAATTTAACTGTTTTTATTATGGGCACTGTTGAATGAATGTGTACTCATTTGATAGTATTTTCTAGGCAAAAGTATGCAAATTAATATCCTAAGCAAATGTTTTTGGGGTCTCATCTTTCCTTAACACCACCTTCGATTTCCCTTTGACTGACCCTGGTAAAGCAAGTCAACAGTAGTGACGTTAATATTTTACATACATAAGAATCATGAAAGAAATTGTGATTTACAATATTATTATTATAACACGAAGGTTAATTGAAATTATATTATTAACCATTTAAGACTTGTATCTTTAAAGGAATAAAATCACCTCTAAAAACAAAATAAAACTTGTATGGCTCTGAGAATTGTTTCCCAGATAAAACAATATTCTGTATTCTCTAGTGTACCGTAGTATACAAACAGATGCATTATATATCTCTCGTACTAAAGTATACTCTTATATTCTGAAGAAACTGGAAAAAGACTTTTAAAAAGGCTTGCTTATTGAGCTTTACATTATGGTGGGTAGAGTAGTTTAGATTCAACAGTCATAGCTACAGTGAAGCATATTTGAAATACGGGCATACAATGCATATAAGTATATTGTTTGTAGAGATGGGTGAATGATGAATATGAATATCTAGTGTTTTGGACCATGTTTTAAAAGTGTAGATAATTGTCTACCCTTGTAGATATAGTATCCCTTGTGTTTGAGCATATATGCATTAAATATATTTTAAGTATATTCATGGATCAGTAATCTTGATCATAGGCAATTATTTCAAATATCAAGTATATAGGATATTTTAAACAGTGCCACACATATGGCACTTCATTCTCAAATTGTTTTCATAAAATTATTGAAGGATTGGCATTTTCTACTTTTTAGAATGAAGGAAAATCTGGTCATCTTATCTTGTAATGAAATGTCAAAGAAAATCAATTGAAATCAAACAGGGAATTACTTATTGCAATAGTATAAAATTTGACATATTTATCTCCTTTTAAATTTTATAAATATTATTATAGAAAACTCTGAAAAAAAGATACCACATATTAAATCAAACTCAGTTTATACATCTCAATGGAATTCTATACAGTTAGAATTTAGAATACACCTTTAAAATGGAATCTATATTAAATATATTTTATTCACATATCCACTGTCCAAATTAGAATATTCATGAAAGCATTAGAATTGGAATAAAATAGCATTATGGAATATTTCATAACATGTTTCCTACCAAAAATGTTTTCAAGTTTTTGAAAAACACAAGCCTGTATTGGAAAACTTGGAAGAAAGAGAAGAACATACACTTCAAAGAGCGTACAAAACAATTTAAGAGAAAGCTTTTACAAGTAAGTGCTCTTAAAAGGAAAAGGGACCAGGAATCCATAATTAGGTATCATGCTTTATAATTTTTGCGCCAAACTAGAGGTAAATGACACCTATCTTTGCTACATGATGTTGCTAGTGATTAGGGTCCATGGCAGAGTTGAGTCCTGACACTCAAAGTCAGGTGGTTAAAGATAGTTACATACACTTACTTTTGTTACTCTGTTGTTTTCTTTATTTGTTTTACCTCTAGGATTCCTCAAAATATCCTAATTGATTCCTAAACTCCACTTTGTGGAATTATGATGAATATGCTTTCCTCCTAAAATCTTAGATCTAACTCTGCTTTCTTTTATTTTTTTCTACTTAAGTGATACTAACTTTTCTAAGATTTTTCCATCAACCCAGTGAAATGACACACAGCTAAGGCCCTAGACTTCCTATTGCTAGTGTGGCATAAGAAAAAATAAAGAGGAGCAACTTTTAGAGTTGAAATTCCACCCTGAATATTTTCAGTGAGAACATTGAGGCAAATTTTTCAGAAGACCTCCATTAAAGGAAAAATAGAATGAAAAGAGAGAGAAGTATGATATATGTGTAGTTGTACAAACCTAATGATTATACAGATCACTGTATTGGTGTTGATTGAAGTGAAAATAGGAGGAAACATTAATTATAGTATGTGCAGAAAGATTAATTGTAGTAAAGAGAACATAAAATAATCTAGAATTATAGAGAGGTCTTGTCTGTTAAGAGAATAAAAGCAAGCAGGCAGATATGATGCTTTAGCAGTAGCTAAAAGCTTACATCTCAGCTAAAAGTGAGTGAGAGAGAGAGAGAGAGAGAGAGAGAGAGAGAGAGAGAGAGAGAGAGAGAGAGAGACAGCAAATTGGAAATGGTGTGAGTTTCTGAAGTTCTGAAGTCTTGAATCCCAACCCAATGATACATCTCTTCCAATAATCCCCTATATCCTAATACTTCTAAAAAGGTTCCATCAACTGAGAACCAAACATTTTACTGAATGAGCCTGTAAGGGGAAGATATTCTCATTAAAACCACTGTATCGTGCTAATATAGTGCCTGTTTCTTTTGTCCTTACTAAAGTATGTTTTTCTGTCTTTGTAATTTCCAGTGTGTATCTTATTATTTGAAATCCCCCATGATTATCAGGAATTATTTAGTTGTTAGTGAATCTAAGAAACAGAAAACTATTCATTTTGAGCTTATTATTTTTAAGAGACAATCAAAGGCATCTAAAATTAATTCTTCATTAAGATTTCATTATAATCTACTAAAATGGCCTTTCTTATCTCCTTATTACAATTGCTCCAACTAAATTTAGGCATACAAATAAAGCAATGCTCATAATTTTCCTTAACAATTTTTGGTCAAATTTTATCTTATTGCAATGTGTCATCACATCAATTTCTAGTTGCTCTTCAGTAATTTTCAAACAACAAATATTGGATCCTCTGTTGTGAAATGATAATAAGAGAAAACTGAGGCCCAAGGATGTGAAACCTCCTAAATAATAAAGAATCCATTCATGCCTCACCCAAAGCCACTAATATGCAGTTTTGGCTCCTAGATAAAAATGTATCTGATAAAGGAAGTCACCAGTTTATGAACATATGCATGGTGAATATCAGCATTTAATTACTCCCATAACACTGCTTAATACTTCAAACTTAACTTCCAGTTTTTTCAACAGTCCCTCAGGGCAATTCTTATTTGTGACTAACTTATTCATGTTCTTATGACTTCAGAAGAGAAAAAACAAACAGACAAAAAATAAGAAACAAGAACTTTGTTACAAAAACAGTTGCTATAAGAATTGCCTCTGGACTTTAAAAACCATGCAAGAAATTGTATAATTGCTAAATATTTTCCACCTCTTTACTTATTAGTAAAAGTCAACATTGAAGGTGGGAGGGAGATTTCTCAGCTGATGATTGTTTGATGAATTGAACTGCTGCATATTTTTAAAATAAAAAAAAGATGCCAGCACATTTGTGCCATTCATATCCATATAATTTATAAAGTCATTACCTTCTTGCTATATTAGCCACTTTTCTTCATGTAGAACATAAAAATTTATGATGGATACACTTTAAATGTCTATCTAAAAGTGTGTATTACAATGAGGTATGATTTGTGGTGGGAACAAGCATTGCACCTTCAGTTTTAATTACCTACCCCTTGTAGATGAACTCAGAAAAATTTTAAAGCAAGATGTATCCTGCCATAGAGGAATACACTGTGCTAACTTGCATAATATATCAAACATTCTGCATATTAAGAATAGGATTTGCTTCTCTATTAAATAACCATCTTTGTCTGAGTTCTGCCTTTTTTATGCAGATGATTATTGAATTACACAATCTACATTCTTTTGCTCATTACACCATGATAAAGACTTCTATAAGCAAGACATATTCTGGGGATTTAAGATAGGATCATTGAGTCTGGAAGCTTCTTTTATGTATTTTCTACTGTCTTAGATGACAATTATGTTCATATATTTCAGAACACTAAATGATTCATGAATGCTGACACCCTATGATATTTTATATTGTGCCATAAAATGTGAAGTGGTGTGAAACAAAACTAAGCAAGAATCATCTTAGGAAAATGAACCTTTCTGCTTAAATTTTGATGCTAAAACTTTATAAATAATATACAATGTCAGCAAGTCTGCAAAGATGAACTTCAGAAAGTATGAAGAAAGTACAATGAATAACAAATAGAATGTTAAAAATACTGGCTCATTTTGTATAGTAGATTGTTTATGATTGCAACTTGGGGAGGAAGATATTTATATTACTCAGTTCTATATAACTGGTCACAATCAAAAGCAGTGAGGTCAGGAACTCAGGCATGGTAAGAACCTGGGGGCAGGAGGTAACACAAAGAGCATAGAGACAATTACTGGCTTGCTCCTGTATGGCTTGATTAGCTGATTTCTCATAGAACCCAGAACTACCAGACCCGAACTGGTTATACTCAGAACTTTCTTGGCTTTTCCACATCAATCATTAATAAAGTGCTCTATAGAATTGCAAATAAACTGATGTTATGGACACTTTTTGTTCCCAATTATGGTCTAGCCTCCTTTGACACTTATTTGATTTAGTTGACGTAAAAAGAGCCTGCATAATGATGTATGATAAAATTCAGGGATGTACTATACACAGATGAGTGCAGCACATTTCAGGATAAGTATACTTGGGGCACTTGTCACTATTTCTGAACACTACTCTGATGCATATGTCAGCTTGTCATCTTCCAAATGACATCATAAGCCACCCTCTCCCAGTATATCCTGTTTACCTCCTTTTCAGATCCTGACAATCTCATGCAAAAGTTGAAAGTGTAAGTACCTGAAGGAGACGATTGAGCTTCATGTATCACATATAACTCATGATGATAAAGAATATACAATTCAAATTTGTACCAGTCTTTTAATTTATTACCTGGAATATCTTATGATTTGTGGTCCTATGTAGTACGAGGTTTCTGGCCCTGACTTTTGGGTCTAGCCTCAAGGTTTAGGCCCGCAGACCCACAGACCCGCAGAACCGCAGACCCACAGAGACACACAAATGTTTACAATTGTTTTAGGCTCATAGGCCTCAGGCCCAGGCATATCACTTGCTAGCTCTCTACCCTTCATCTAACCCATGATTCTTCCTGTTCAGCCATGCGGCCGGGTACCTTTCTTTAGAGCAGCATAGTTGTCCTCTGCTTCTTCAAGCTTCTCTCTGGCATTCTGCTCTGTGCTTCCTGTTCTCAAGAGTTTTCTTAGTCTGGTAGCCCCACCCACACTTCCTGCCTGCCTTTGGCCAATCAGCACTTTTTATTAAACCAGTGGGAGGGACAATTATTTACAATGAAGCAACATAATACCCCTATAGTCCCACTTATAAGATGACTACTTATTACCTAAAATAGGTAGCTCGAAATACATGGTGAGTATCATTCTAATGTAGAATACTAATTTGATGGAAAAGCAGAGAGATTTGTTGAAAAAGAAAGTGTCTGCCACTACAGTGGACTTGTTGTATACCTTCAGTTATTTTGGGGAATAACTTGCAAGTGTCTTTAATCCTCTAAAGAAAAAGGAAGCAGACCTTAACCTGATACATAACACCTTTAAGAGAGTTAGTAAAAAGTATTTAGATATAACTCCAAGTTAAGTTTTTTGGTAAATCTTATACTGATTTTGTTAACATGATGAACATAAAATTGAGATGTTATTTTCAGTTACTTAGTTATATAAAACCTTTAATGAGAATTAAAAGTGCGATGTGCCAACTTTGATTAGACCAAGAGATGAGACTCTTTTCCCAGACAGACAGGCCAGACTCTAGAACTTGGGCCCTGCACATAATATGTGCATTTCTGCATGCCCACTTATTGCTGCTACAGTTTCAAATCCGCAGACAATCCTGTAGGTAGGTCTCCCCAACAACATCCCCCATTGAACCCTGCAAGCTACAAATTCCATTTCCTCCCCCAAACCCACCTATCTCGTGAGACCTCAGCAGCTCTCTAAGACAGGGACTCTGGCAGCTCTGATTTTCCAAAAGTGATAACTGGACCAAGAAGAGTTGCTGAGAATCAGACACTTCCAAAGCAGATTGGACTGAGCTCAGCTCTCAGAGATAGAGATACACTGATTGAAGAATGAGATGGGTAGACACCAGTACAAGAAAGCATACAACATAGAGAGCAGTATGGTACCACCAGAACTTAGCAATTCTACAGAGGCAAAGCATGAACAACACAATGAAGAAAACAACCTTAAACATAACTTTATGGATATGATAGAGGCCCATAAAGAGGAAGTAAAAAATTCACATAAAGAAATTGAGAAAAAGAAAATTTAAACTAAATGGAAGAAAGCAATAAATCTTTTAAAAGCCAAGAAAACCAAAGAAAAGAAATCAGTCAGGTGAAGGAAACAGTTGAAGGCTTGAAAATTGAAATAAAAGTAATAAAGAAGACACAAATCAAGGGTAGACTGGAAATGGAAAATCTGAGTAAATGAACAGTCAGTACAGATGTAAGCATAACCAACAGTATACAAGAGATAGAAGAGAGAATCTCTGGTGTGGACAATACAATAGAAAAATTAGACTCCTCAGTTAAAGAAAACACTAAAGACAAAATGTCACAACACAATATGTACCAGAAATTTGGGACACCAGGAACAAAGCAAACAAATAATAATGGGGATACAAAGGAAAGAATACCAGTGCAAAGGCACAGAAATTATACTCAACAAAACTATAGGAGAAAAATTTCCCAAAACAGGAAATGCTCACAGTACACCAAATATACCAGAGCCACCCCCTCAGTCCCTTTACCACATAATAATCAAACCAGTAAACATACAAAATAAAGGAAGAGTATTAAGAGCTGCAAAGGAAAAATACCAAATAATTTATAAAGGTAGACACATTAGAATAACAACTGACTTTTCAATGGAGACTCTGAAAGCCTTAAGGTCCTGGACAAAAGTTATGTAGAAACTAAGAGACCATGGATGCTAGGCCAGACTACTGTACTCAAATAAACTTTCAGTCAGACTTAGACAATATCTATCAAAAATCATTGAAAAAATACTAGAAGGAAAACTTCAAACTAAGGAAGTTAGATGTACCCAGAAAAATACAGGCAATATATATCCAACAGTGGTAAATCCCAAAAAAGGGAAACATACACAAAACTACCAAAAATAACAGGAATTAGCAACTGCTGGTCCTTAATATCCCTTATTATTAATAGACTCAATTCTCCTATAAAAAGACACACAGTAACAAAATAAATACTGCACAAGATACGTGCTTCTGCTCCATATAAGAAACACAATTCAACTTCAAAGACACACACTACCTCTGAGTATAGGGTTGGGGAAGACTTTCCAATTAAATGGACTTAAAAAACAAGCTGATGTATCTATCCTAATATCTAATGAAATAGACTTGAAACTAAAATCAATGAAAAAATTGGAAGGTCATTACATGTTCATCTTAGAAAGAATCCACTAAGATGGAATTTCAATCCTGAACATATATGCCCCAAAAGCTCACACACATGTAAATGAAACATTACTAAAGATTAAATTATACATCATTCCCCACATACTTATAGAGGAAGACTTCAACACCCCAATCTCTTCAACAAGTAGGTCTTCCAGACAAAAACCTAACAGAGAATTTAAGGATCTAACAAATATTATGACTAAATGGACTGAATAGATATCTACAGAATATTTCACCCTAAGACAACAGTATATACCTTCGTCTAGAACCTCCATGGAACCTTCTCCAAAATTGATTACATACTCATTCACAAATAAAATCTTAACAGATATACAAAAATTGAATAATCCCCCGTATCTTATTAGATCACCATGGCAAAATTAGAATTTAACTAGTACGCAAATTATAGAGAGCCTACAATCTTATGGAGACTGAATAATGCTCAACGGAACTACAATTGCATCAAGGACAAGGAAGAAATAGGAAAGGAATTAGACTTCCTAGATTGAATGAAAATGAATGTACAATACACCCAAACTTATAGAACATCATAAAAGCAGTACCTAAAGAAAATTTCATGACACTAAATGCCTACATAAAGAAGTTGGAGAAATCTCACACTAGTGACTTTAACAACACACCCAAAATCTACAACAAAAGGAAGCAAATTCGCTCAAGAGATATAGACAAAACATAATCCAAATGAGAACTGAAATCCATACAATATAAACAAAGAGAACAATCCAAGAACAAAGAGTCAGTTCTTTGAGAAAATCAACCAGATAGAGAAAGCCTTATTCAAGCTAACCAAAAGGCATAGACAGAATATCCAAATTAACAAAGTCAGAAATAAAAAGGGAGACATAGTAACAAAAACAAAGAAGTCTTGACAATCTTCAATCTCTCTTCCAGGACAAATCTGCTGGTCAAAGTAGCTGGTTTCTAAGCAGAACTGTAGTGATGAAGCTGGGATGAGAATACAAACATCGGATGGCCATTGCTCAAGCAGTTATAGTCTGTGGGTAAAGCCACTACAGAGAGGTTTTACACAGGGTACTCCCAGAAACGAGAGTGAGGTTTACTCACATTCCCAAGTCTATGGATTAGGATGCATATACATAGCACACTATTGCAAGATTCTCATATAGCAAGGAAAGTGGAGTCTGAAGCAGAAACATAAGAAGCTAAATAGTACAACAGTCACAGTGGTAACATAACTTCAACACCATCTTACTTGTATTTTAACCAGTCAAGACACCTATTAAAAACAACAAAATAGTCCTACCACCCCACTTCCCTGACCCAGAGCAAACCTTTAATCATTCCTATAAAGGGCAACAAAACAGAATCTAGTGGGACCAAACCCACTTCAGTTTATTTATTTTGTTTTAATAATCTAACCCAAAGAATATAAGAAATCCAGTAATTCAGCTCTGTAAGAATAAGTTAGTGTGCTTGAGGATTCAGCACTATCTTGAATCTCTACAAGGTCTCTCAGGTAATTTTTATCACAAAATAATTTAAAGGTTTAGCTATTCAAAGAAATTGGGCACTATGACTAATAGCAAATAAAATAACACGTCAGTAGGAATTGATCCAGATACAGAGGATTTTAGGTATAGCTGATAGCCAGTTCAAGCTTATTTTATCAGTTCATGGAAAAGGGGGTTTTCCAACCACTTGGAAATTGGTAGAACATTTCATAACACATGAAATGATAATAAGTACAAGCATATGAAATATGGTCAAGAAAGTAGCATCTAAACATAGAGAAGCTTCCGGAAATGAAAGTTACAATATCTGGAATAATATTTTGCGCTTTTGTGCTCACAGAAAATATACTAGCTAAATAGCAGGGAAAAATAAGATTGCAGTGAAAATATCCTGAACAGCTGGCAATTGAGAGAAAAAATAAACCAGTTCAGTGTATGTAGAGCAAGTGTTCTAGAACATGAAACTATAGACATGATCAAACATTCTGAGCAGGAAATAGAGAATAATTTCCTAAGCATGAGTGAAATGAATCAACACACATAGTTAAGAAACTTCAACAGGAAATCAAAGATAATTTGAAAAATTCTGCAAAAAGTGATTGCTGGATACCAGGAAATAGTACCATACCATGAGTTTGCACCTTCTCATCAGAAATAGTGAAGGCTCCAGAAATAAAAAAAGGAGACATTTTATAGGATTATAGAAGCAAATACAGATAAAACAAAATTATGGTTTGTAAACTCCAGATTCTAAATTCATGGAAATCATCTTTTAAAAATCATAAAAATCAATTAGTGATTTGGAAATGTGGATTACAAGAAATGCTCATGGATATTTTGATGGTAAAATGTTATAAAAACAAATATAGCAAGTATGTTTAAGAATAAGACCCAGAAAATATGAATCTACCAAAGAAAATTTATAGTTTTGTTTATTATTTTTAATCATAGTCTTAAATTTTCATTGAAAGATATTAAACTATAATCTAAGATTCTAAGTCATATAGGACCACAGTATATGATAACAACCTATAGAATGGTACTTCCACATAGGCATGAGAACAGACACCTGGAATTATGTTCCTAGAACAGAATGTTACTTAAGAAGTTAGAAGAACAAAGTAGAGTATTTATCCAAAGTACATTAAAATACATAATGTGGTCTCATTCCTGTAAATTATAATCATATATGTCATTTAATATAATTGCTAAAATTCCAGAACAGACAATCTTTATCATAATCATATTATAGTGGCAAGAATTACTGCATGAAAATATTTAAATAACACCTGTGCAGGTGAGGTGTCATCAATTTGACAAAGTATAGTCACATGTAGAGAGAGAAATTAATTGAATAATTGCTCAGATAACACAAGCTTGTTGCCATATCTGTTAGAGTCTATCTTGATTAACAACCAGTGTGAGAATAGGCCAGTCCATTGTGAGTGGCACCCACCTCAGTTGTAAAATAAGCCCAAGTGGACATAAACCAGAGAGCAGACAGTAAGCAGTGTTTCCATGTTGTCTGCTTCAGTTTCTGCCTCCATGGTTTTGCCTTGAGTTGCTGATAGGTCACACAGCAAAAATCAAAGTAAATCACTACACTACTTGCACTGAAGCTAATGATGCTAACTTCCTCCTTCTTTCTAAGATTAGTTACAAGAAAAAAAATTAAATAGGTTAAAAACATTTTTACCCTGATTATTATTTATCAACATCATTTTCCTACACGTTTTAATCAGAGTTGCTGCTGTTGTGAGGAAACACTGATCTCAACAACTATATAAGGAAACCATCTAATGGAAGCTGACTTACAGTTTCAGAGGCTTAGTCCATTATTTTCATGATTGAATATGGCAGCGGTCAGCCAGACACAGTCAGAGAGAAGGAACTAAGATATCTTAATCTGTTGCAGCAGAAGGAGAGGCTGTGTATGTGGCATACCTTAAGCATAAAAAAGACCTCAAAGCCTGCCCTCACAGTGACACACTTCCTCCAAAATGTTCACACCTACTCTAAGAAGGCCACATCTCCTAATAGTACCACTCCCAATGGGCCAAGTAATGAAACACATGAGTCTCTTGGGGCCACACCTATTCAAACAAAAACATCATATAATGAAAATCCTACTCTTGTTCAGTGGTTACGATATATTTATTCAGAAACCTGTCTTGTAATTACCTGAAAACTCTGCATTTTTAAATTACCTTCCCCATATAGATTTCTAGCTCCTCAATTTGTCACAATGGAAAAGGGTTACTTCCTTTGAAGATCAAACTAAACTAACATGCTATCAGGTCACACAGTGGAAAGCAAAATGACCTACAGGATGATAAGTTTCCTGTGCTCCAAGTCAGGGAATAACTGATTTTTAACTATATACTTTCTGTTTTATTCCAATAATAATACATCTCTAAGAATTTTTTAGTACTCATGATCATACTACTGTAGAAGCTGTTAGGCTTGCCTATGAATTTAGTCATTTAATGACCTTCTCAATAAAATGCTTTATTATACTAGTCCTTTACTATGAATATCTAATTGAAGAAATAATACTCTCATAGCTTAAAGGTAAACTGTATTTATAGGATTACAATGACTAGTGGAAATAATTATACACATAATAATTAAATATAGTTTTCAAAATCAAGAAATATGATTGTACACACATGGACTGTGATTGCAAGATGGTCAGATTTGTGAAATTGACACCATTAGATAATGAGTCAGGTCAAGGTTGTGCATCTATCATTTCTTTACTTTTTATTCTCCAAAGTTCCTTTAGGCATATCTACAGTAAGAAACAATCTAAAAGCCTATTATCTGATACTAAAATGATTTTCAATTTATCTGCCTCTCAATTTCATACCTTAGCCAATATATCTCCAAGCGACACTGCATGCTGGGAGCATTAATTTTTGAATTTCATTAGTTGACACTTAATGGGCTCAAGTCAGCATGTGCTTTGCCTCCTCTGGACATATTAATTGCACATTTAGCTTCTATAAATAAATATAATTAAATATTATATTTAACAACGTCTCACACTTTACTAGAAACCAGACCAACACTTTTGATGGCGCCTGGAGACTGAAACTACTACCTGAGTGTCTCCCTGACACAAGATCTAAAAACAAGTCCTTGATTCTACTTTTCTGCTAATTTTGAAAATGATTTCCAGAGTAGCATTTTATTTATTTAAAACATTTTCCATATCTAACCTTTGCTTCCCTTCCCTTATCCCAGTCCCTCCGAGTCCTCCCTCAGCTCCCCCCATCCCATCCTCCCATCCATTCCCCAAGAAGGGCAAGAAATCCCAAGGATGATCAGTTCAGTCTGACATATCCTGATGAGGTTGGTCCTAGTCCTTCATCCCAGTATTAAGGCTGGGTTAGGTGCTTCTCTGGAGGGAACTGACTTCAAGATACCTGTTCATGTACCAGGAACCTAGTCTGATCCTACTTCAAGAGGATCCAGAAAGGTATGTTTTAAAATTTAAAAAAAAAAAAATAACCTAAGGACTTGATAGATATTCCAGCAGTTAATAGCTATTGAAGTTCTTGCAGAGGACCTAGGTTTTGTCCCTGGAACTCATATAGCAGTTTATGACCATTTGTATCTCCAGTCTCAGGGAATCTGACAAGCATCACACACTCAAATTAACCATATTCAAAGTCTATATGACTCAGTGAACTTTTTTCTATGTAGTTAGACTAGGCATCTACACTTTCGGTTTTGAGTTTGTTTTATGTTTGTATCAGACACCAAAACCTAGTTTCTGACAGAATCATAACAACAACAATGACAACAACAAAAACCCCACAATTATCTTTGTCTTTTCTTTCACATATAATTACCTGTACTATATATATATATATATATATATATATATATATATATATATAATGCACATATACATACAAACAACACAGATAGAACTAGTGATCACAGACCCTCCAGGCACAATTGGATCATAAAGTCATACAGACTGCATATTTTATTGCAAGACAATTACAAACAAAGCCTGTCTCTATGACTGCTCCATGATCTCTACATACATCAAATCCCTTCCCACGCATATCCTTTAAAAGCAAAGGGAAGCCACAGAACTCAATGCTCTTTAGTCATATTTTTTTTTCTTTTTTAGTAATTTTTTCCAAGTAGTTCTGGAGGAAAAGGGTTTTCTTTAAGTTTTATTGAGTATATCTGTATCTATATGGAAACATCATACTTCTCCTAGTATATACAAAACTACTAAAAAATATATTTTCTGCTTTGAATCTGCAAATTCAACAATTAATAACTTTCTAGTGAACATAATATACATTTTAAAGTATTTATATTGAAATATGGAAAGTATGGACACAGTGGCACACAAATGTATGCCTACTTACTACAAATTACAGGAAGGAAAAGAAGATAAAAAAGAGAAGAAGACAGCGAAATTGAAATTGTTTAAAATTAAACTGTTAATAGTCAACCTTAGTGATTAATGGGATTTTATTTTTACAATTTAACAGAAAAAAGCTTTGGGACTATAGTCTGAAAACTTGCTGAATAATGGTGCTGATGTGTGATATTGTCAGAGGGTATTCTCCGTTAGCTCCCAATTCTCAAAACAATTTATTTTTGCTGTACTAGTAAACTGTAATTTGAAGTGAAAATGAAAACAATGTTTTATATTTGCCACTCATTTTTATTTATGTAAACTATTCTGTAAATTTTTGTGTCCATCAGCTATCGTCACCTATCATTTCCATCTACATGGAATTTTTTATTTAAATATGTTTCTAGTAGGAAAGTTCAAACTTAGTTTTCTAAATTTTGTCTCCATAAGTCCATATACCTATTGAAAGAGACTTTCAGTGGGTAGAAACTTCTAAGATTGTAAAAATTCATTTCTAAATTTTGACAATGTCATTTTTCTCAATGTAATATTTATATTATTTTTTGAATTTTACATAATCTTTTTTAATCATGCTAACTTCCCAGACCTTCCATGTCTACCCCTCCACCCTTGTGATTGCAAATTGAAAATAAAGGTATGTATGAAATCCAACTTTTCGTGCTCACATACTCACTGGAACACTTTTAGCCAGAGATCTGACCTGTCCAGGCCCCTTGGTCCAGACAAAACTTTTCCTCCTGAGGTCCTGAAACTGCTTATAAATAATTACTCAGAGGCTAATATTAATTAAAAAATGTTTGTCATATGACTCAGGCTCATTACCAACTAGCTCGTACAACTTAACCCATTTTTATTAATTTGTGTATTGCCACATGGCTCTGTGGCTTTTGTCTTTATCTGTGTTCCATTACACCTTTCTCTCTGGGTGGCTGCTTGCAGTGTCTGTGTGACTTAACCCCTTCCCCCATTTTTTTTTTTTTTAATTTCTGCTTGTCCTGCCTGCCTCTTGTTGCCTTGCCAAAGGCCAAAACAGTTTTATCATTATTACTAACTAATCATATAGCATATTCATAGCATACAGAAAGACATTCCACAACAAAGCATGGAGAAACTTCCAGTGGTCAGCCTCTCAAGATATAAAAACAAAACAACAACAGAGAAAAGTCATCAACTGTGAGGAGCTACTCTTCAGCAAACCCTATCACAATTTTAAGAGATCTATTCAATGACTTCCTGTTCTGACTGTTTATCCTGTGGCGGTAGAGATAGAGAGCAAAAGTTAACCACAAAAGCCTTCAGTGTCTTTCATTCTCAACTGTGAATCTACAGTCATTGATACTACTACAAAAGAATTCAGGAGCCACATGGAACATTGGCTTTCACTTGTTTTCTGGTGACTGCATGAACCACAGGCATCCTTTGGTGATAACATGGTCCGTGAACATCAACATGGTTTCAGATTCCAGCACAAACCACAGTAGCAACCCTGTGCTGGGACTGTAGCAAAAACTAAGGCCACCAACATGGTCTCCAGCAGCATAAGGACCTTTGAGGTCTTTTGAGGAGGCCTAATGAAACATTTTCCATCTCAGACATACTGTAGTTTCTCAGAACTATTGCTTTTACCAGATGTAGCATGTTCAGATGCAGAGCTTGCCTGAGCTCCAGATTGCTACACACCACTGTGGCAGACCTACACACACTGATATGCTCCCATATTCACAGCAATCCTCCTCCACAACTGTCAATGCCTTTGGGTCTCCAGTTTTGCTTCTCTTCAACAGACACACACTGCTACTTTCCTCCCATTTTCCTACCTCTGCCTTGTATATTTCTTTGTCAAAGTGGCATTGCAACCTACAGTGTCGCATAGTCAATATTTTCACAGCCAGCTTTACATGCATTACATTCATTGTAATGAGTAATTGGTCTGTTTTAAGGTTTCTGATTTCTGAAGTACCATAATGCTGGAACATCCATGAGAACAGCCTTGCATAATTGGCTGTTGCTCATTGTCAGGGTGAACTTGTTGCATTGCTGATCATCCATTTGCAAAATGCATGAGATCCAGCTGACGCACACTCCCTTGCTATCTGTGCGTTGTCCAAGACTCAACTGACATAAATGTATTTGCAGCATTTGAACAGTACCAATGCCATGTGGTCTCCTGCTTCTATCAGGAAATAGTTGTCATGGAGATACGGAGTCTCTCCACAGAGTCTCCATTGATCTCTCAGTCTCCCTGCATCTGCTCTGAATTCTTGTGGGTGCTAGCAATGGCAGCCATCTTAAGCCACTCTCTACATGTCATCCTATTTTAAATGCCTTATCTTTTGAACCTTATGGAATAAAAAATTGTGTCTTCCTAGATTCCTGTCTTAGAATTTCCCATCTCAAGATTGTCCAGTTTTGAAGTGGGGCCTTTAGAACATAGTTTTGATGAGATTTTACAGTAAAGTGAATATATTATTAAAAACTGCAAAACTGATGATGTTCCTGTGAACACTTTGGTTTAAAAATGTGGCTGCTAGGTTTGGTGGCACAGAACTTTACTCCCAGCACTCAGGAGGCAGGAGATTGATGATCTCTGTGAGTCTTGGGCCATCCCGAACTACAGAGTAAGTTCCAGGACAGCTAGGACTACATGGAAAGATCCTGTCTCAAAGAAAAAAAAAATTACAACTGACTATTATAATGATTTTGCAGAGTATATTTTGCAAGTGATAAGACTGAATATTTAGCTATGCAAATTCTAATCAATAAGAGTGACTCAGTTTCTACTAAACTTTCTAGTAAAACATGAAAATGGAGAATCTCATTATATAATTATATTATGAGAAAAGAGGAAAACAGAATTTCAAGATTTTGTAAAATAATCTTACAATGTAACCAGTTTCTAATAGTACAGTGTCTGTTCATATGGACTAGGTGTTTGCTGTTTCTGGCAAAGATATAGGTTTTTCACAGTCAAAGATATACTATTAGGAACTGAGTGAGCATTCACTGTGAAAGTATCTCAAAACTCAAAGCAGTACTTAATGATAGATTAGCTCATGAGAATCTCATATTTATCCTATAGAATTTCTTAAAGATGTTATTTAAATGTAAACATTTCTTAAATTTTTCATATATGTCAAATTTTGCCAAAAATATTTTATAAAATCTATGTATGCCATTTAAAATTTCTGTTATTAAATATTTAATTTTGAGTTAATTTGAAGACAAGGCAGGGGCTGTTATCTTGCTCTTATAAAGGCCTACAAATAATGATTTGTAGTCTCCATATGAGCAGCTTTCCCCTGCCTCTTAAGAAAAGAAGCATAATTTGCTGCAGATTCCCTGAGTGTCTATTGCAACAGAGGGTTTGTGGTGACCCTCGATAGAAATCCAGCATTACTGAGAAGGTTTGTGATAAACTGTAAAGTCGGGGGTATCAGCTATTGTATCCTATCTCACTTGGTTCTGACAAAAACACACTTAGAAGTCATAGTGAAGAACTTTGTTTACAAAAACAAAATACAGAAACTATTAATCAGTTAAAAGTATAAAATGATGTCTAGTTTAGTTATACTTAAGATAAATACTCTATAATATAATTTTTTACATATATTTAAAAAATTGATAGTAAATATCTGAAAAACTCATAAAAATTATTTATTAACATTATACCATGAAAAATATTGTTAGTTTTAGAACAATCCAAATTACGCTTTAAAAGAACTTCCAATAGTGACTTATTGTCATGGAAATTAGGTAACTCTTTTAATCTGGCTTCTTGTTTTGAGAAAGTTTTCTCAATACTTCATATTATATTGGGCCCTGTGTGTGAATTTTGGAAGATAGTTCTAGGTTATTACTCCTGTTTATTTTTTTCTTTATTTCCAATTGGCACATATAAATATATTCTCTCTTTTTCTTTCTCCGTGACTCATTTGGGGTGATCTAAAAAGCAAAATGTAAAAGAAGTAGAGGCTCCTTCACTATGGGCATGTGATTAATTTTCTCCACTAGCCATAGGCATGATAAGCTTTGTGTGATAGGATTAAGCCAACTTTCTTGGTCAATGAACCCAAGACACAGAAATATCAGAGTCTGATTTTTATAACATTGGAATACTTTATTTATCCAGCATATACAACTTTTCTGTATAGCTTTAGTTACTTTTATGTCAGGTGAGCACAAAAAACCCTTTCATTTTTAGTAGAAAAGAATATCACACATAGAGACAGACAGTCCATAGTATGAAGGTGCACACCAGCTAATGATTTAAGAGTTTTACTGAAGGAGATACTTTATTCTATCTGCTTGTCAAGTTTTGAAACCTCATGGGAAGGTATTAGGCCAATTGCTGTTGCTCACTAAGGCATCACAAAGTGTTTCTATGTAATGACTTTGGTTTACTGACATTTTTTATTTTACTTGTCCTGCTTGGAACATTACTGTGGCCTCTAATTCAGTGGTATCTATTCAAAGAAACTCTTTAAATTTCTTTATGAAAAGTTGCATATTGTGTATATTCAATTTATAAATTAATGTTGACCCTAAGAGAGTAAATAGAGTAGAGAAATTAAGTATCTAGTGAAGTGGTTCTCAAACTTCCTAATGCTATGACTCTAATATCCTGTTTATGTTGTAGTGACCCCAATAATAAGGTTATTTTTATTCATTGCTACTTTTAACTGTAATTTTGCTATTGCTATAAGTCATAATGCAAATATATTTGGAGAGAGAGGTTTGCCAAGGGATGGTGACCCTCAGTTTGAGAGCCTCTGATATAGAATGCTTATGTGTTTTCAAGTAGCAGCTCTGAGAGCACAAAACTCCTCAAAACAATAATTGAATGTTACAGACACTCAGGTGATGCCACTACAGTAGAAATGGGAAGTAGCCCGAGTAAGGTATCACAGTATAAAAGAAATCATGAAGAAGAAAACTTTGCTTGCTATGTGGAACCCACTAGCTCAGTAAGGATCAGACATTCACACAGAAGACAAAGTCAAATCTACAATGCTTTTCAAAACCATATTGGCAGAATATTTAAACTCCAAATGAATGTATAGTGTGTGTCTACATCTAGTGACAGCCAGAGGATGAACAAGACTCTCATACAATTGAACAATTATGAAGATATAATGGATAAAGATCTTCTTTTGAGCATTTCACATTATTTTGTGTGTTTGAGTGTTGTGGAATATTGCTTTAGTTAGGCAAATAAGTGTTACATTTGCTTATGCTGCAGAATATTACTTTAACTGTATAAAGGTACATTACATCTGTTTAATTATGGAAAGAAGCATTGCATTTATTTCACCTTATTTGCCTAACGCACCTGATTGGTCTAATAAAAATCTGAACAGGCAATAGGTAGACAGAAGACAAATAAATGGGTCTGGCAGGCAGAATGAGTCTAGGCTGGAGGAAAAGGAAAAAAGAGAGAATGATGGAGAAAAAAGAGGGAGACACTCGGAAAAGCCAGGCAGCCATTAGCCAGCAGACACATAATAGAACATATACAAAGAAAGGTAAAAATCCCAAAATAAAACATACATGAAGAGAATTGAGTTAATTTAAGTTAAAGTTAAAAAGCTCACCAAAACAAGCATAAGCTAAGGACAGCATTCATAAGTAATAAACCTCTGTAAAATGATTTGAGAGCTAGTTGGTAACCCAAAAGAAAAAGCCTGTTGCATTTGGCAGGTAGAGTGTGTCTACATCTATAGCTACACTAAGAAAAATTAGCAAGACTCTCACATATTAGAACAATTATGATGATATATTAGGTTATAGTTATTCACTTAAAGATTAAAATTTTTATAATGTTTTGTGTGTGCATGAGTGTATTGCCTGAATATATATTTATTTACCTCATGTGTTCCTGCTGTTTCTGGACATCAGAGAGAGAGGGAGTCAGATCTCCTGAAACTAGAGTTAGAGATGGTTATAGTTTCTATGTGGATTTTGAAAATCAATCCTAGGTCTCTGGAAGAGTAAGCAGTATGTTCTTAATTGATGAGCCATCTTTCAAACACTGTGTTATAGCTCTTGATTATTTATATTCAATTAATATCCAGTCCACTTCTTGATAAAATGGAAAAATTTCTAAATAAACCTATATGGATTTTCTTCTCCTTTGGTTGTAGAGACATTTGTAGTGATTTGGATACTCAATATTTCTTATGCATAGGGATAAATTCCCACTAAAACGAGAAACATGTTAAACAATCACAGTAGAGAAAACCTTGGAATAATAACACACTTACTAATAAAACTGACTACTGACTGTTCTCCTGTCCAAGTGTCTATATTGTATTATGCTGTATTGTTTCCCAAAGAATCAGGCAAACTTTTCTACCGCTCTTGTTTCAAAACTGTTTTTCCATGTGTCTCCAGTAACCTGAAAAGGGGCCAAGCTGAGATCAGGATGTGAGAAACACTTTATTTTTAAATTCATATAAATAGTGGTGACTGTCAAGTTGTTAACATCAATTTTAGAGTATGAAACTTGGGTTAATTTGGAACTGAGAAAGTTCCATCCTCTGCTATTGTTTAAAGTGCAGTGCCATCTGCAAAGCATTCCTCAGCCTAGACAAGTAACTTAGTTCTAGAGAAACATGTAGTCTAATAGTATATACTGACATTTATTTTAGTTAGATCTATTTAACCTGAAAAAATTCTATAGAAGGCAGAGATATGGAGATAAAATAAAAGAAAATAGACAAAGAGTGAGAAAAGATAGACTGCTTGTTAAAATTGCACAAAATAAATTGTCTTATTATTTGTCAGATGGTAAATAGAAAAAAGCTTTCTATGTGAATGCATAGCATTGTTAAGCTTTACCTTACGTATAAATTATAGCAGTACTTTAGATTTGCTGGTACTATCTTTATTCATCACTTCCAATTTGGTAAGCATTAGTTTCAATGTACTTTATTTTATACTAATAGCATTATTATGTACCAGACACTCTCACATATGGATATCTGAGTTTATCTAAATGTAAGAATTTCCCTCTTAACTGTGTTTAGTTAGGTTCCTCTAAAAAGGGAGACCTTTGGAATTAGATCATTTTCACACATTTCTTCATTATTAAGTTTTATCATTCATCAGTGAAAATGGAAGCTATTGTATGAGTTTCTGGCCTAGACATTCAGTGAATCCAGGCCACATGCCTCGTGGCCTGGATTCACTGACTCACAGTCCCATAGTCCCACTGAAACACACAGACACATATTAATTGTACGCTGATTATATAGCTTGCTAACTCTTTACCCTTAAACTAACCCATGATTCTTACCCTGTTCAGCGATGCTGCTTGTTACCTTTTCTCAGAGCAGCATAGTTGTTCTCTATTTGCTTCTCTGGTATGTCTGTGGCATCTCTGCTCTGTTCTTCCTGTTCCCAGAGTTTTCTAAGTCTGATAGCTCATTTACAAAATATATAGATTGAATTAATCCAACAGAATTTATAATCAAATGTCTTTTAACACTTTTTACTACTTTGTTTTCAGTCAAAAAACTTAAAGACAAGACAATAACATACAATATCCAGACACACTTTACATTTTCCATCTCTATGTGGCTTATTATTTTTTTAACTTTCTTTTTAAGGACTTTGTCATTTTCTTTCTTTTCTCTAGTAAGCCTATAGATATATATTTAACATATTCTAAGCTGTTTAAAGTAATTTTTGAATCTGTTTTTACTATATATCTCTTATTTCTTATCTTTTTCTGATTCTGACCATACAGTTGCTTGGCTAGGGTGACTGACTCCACCAGGCTTCCTTTATTTCTTTCTGTTTCTGACCACACCTTTAAACTGCCAAAGTGTAGCTAAGTATTAAAGGTTTCACTAGGGTGGCTGACTGGCTCCACCCAGCTCCTAGTCTAAAATCATGGGATTATTTATTTATTTATTTATTTATTTATTTATTTACTTACTTACTTACTTACTTACTTACTCACTCACTCACTCACTCACTCACTCACTCACTCACTCACTCATTCATTCATTCATTCATTCATTCATTCATTTATTTATTTATTTTGCAGAGGTACTGGTAGAACCCACAATAATCTCTCTGGGGAATTTTAGTGTCCATATAACCACCAAGTAAAGCACTGCCATCTGCTACTCATTAACTCCATTTAAGTATTTGGCAGAAGAGCCTCTTAAAAAGACTCACAAGTGTTTTGCCTCTAAGGCTGAATCAAGAAGGCTCTCTTAAAAAAGCCAAGCCTCCAGCAAACAGAGTTGATCCAAGAAAATGCTGCTGCTACTAAGAAGCCATCTTTGACTCTGTTCCCTTTTTGTTCTTATTAACAGAAATCTTAAATCCATCATATACAACTCCATGCTTAAATTGAGGCTCAGGAACTGGCCTTGTTCAGCTTAAGTTGCATGTAGCAAATACACCATTTTGTAATTTAATCCAATAAACCACTGAGTCTCTTTATCAATGCCCACTTGAGAAACAACTCAGAAGCTGCTTTTGGCTTCATTTCTGTACTCCAGACTGTTTAAGTATTTGATGGTTTCATGTGGGTATCTCTATCCACATTAGGCACCATTTGTTGTATGAGTTTCTGGCCCATACATTCTGGCCTAGCCTCGTGGCCTGGAACCACAGATTCAAAGTCCCATAGTCCCACTGAAACACAAAGACAATTATATTAATTTTATGCTGATTGACCTGGGGCCCAAGGACATAGCTCAGTAACTCTTCACCCTTAAACTAACCCATGATTCTTACCCTGTTCAGCGATGCTGCATGTTATCTTTTCTCAGAACAGTATAGTTGTTCTCTATTTGCTTCTCTGGTATGTCTGTGGCACCTCTGCCCTGTTCTTTCTGTTCCCAGAGTTTTTCAGTCTGATAGCCCCGCCCACACTTCCTGTCTGCCTTCAGCCAATCAGCATTTTTATTATACCAGTGGGTAGGAACAATTATTTACAATGGAACAACATAATCTCACTACAGCAAGTTGTGAAAAAATATTATATTTACTACCCAATTGGTTAATGTTTTATTACAGATTAATAAATTTTAAAAATGGAAGCACTCAAAAACACAATGTGCCTAATAAGTCTGAAGAAGATGGTATATTTTAATAAGACAGTAATGGGAATGATACATTTTCATCAAAATCCCTCAAAAAAGAAATCTAGAAAAATATAAGAAAAAACTATGGTATGATACTGAATAATAGGATGAACAGGACTTTTTTTTCCCAAGAGAAAGAGAAAAGACACAATATTAGGAAATGTATGCTATTCTTATCTATGTGCTTTGTTATATTATTTTACCTTTATGCACATGAAACTCCAAGATGCTGGGGAAAACTGAAAGGCACATTATGAACACCAATTGACAGATTTTGATCTCAGTTAGAAGATATAAAAATGTCTTCAACAAATATGGGTAGATTCTCTTAATAGATCAATTAAAATATTCACATTAATGTTTTAGATACAAAGACACCTTAGGTACATAGATGCATATTACCACTAGACTAAGCAATAGGTTAAACCTACACTTACAATATAGTATTAAACTAATCTGAAAATAATTTAAATGAATTATAAAATAAACAAAACAGTCTTTGAATCAATAAAATCACTATATTTTTTGCCAATATATGAATATTTAAAAAATATTGGCTTAATTGTCAGATATTGATTATTAGAGATAGAAAAAAAATGGAAGGATAGATAAGAAGGGGCCTCTATGAAATCACCAAAGTGTCAAAACTTCATGTATAAAATTAATACATTTCAAAATAATTACAAATTAAAAATTTAAGAAATCACTAACCTTCATTTACCTTGATATACAATAAGATATAGTTGTCTTCTATGACACAGAGAATTGTGACTTATGAGAAAAGGAGACTACAAGCAGATTAATAAATAATGTAAATGATATAAGTAGTAAAGATAAGTGAGCTATAGATATGAGTAAGGATGTAAAGGAGACAACATATGGGGAAGGGCATGAAAGGTACCTAAGAAAGCAAGGTGAAAATTGTTAAAAACAGAAAACCCACCTTTAGTTAGAAGGACTTGTAACAACATCAAAAATCTGTCAAAGATGATAATACCATTTAAACAAAGATGTAGTTACATAACTGAGTCAAAGTAAAACACAAGGAAAAATAGGCTAAAACAGCTAAAAATAGTACACCTCTCTACACTTGTAAAATAACAACATCTTTCAGTTCTATTCATAAACTAAAGACGTAAAATAAAAGAAATAAGTAGACCTATGAAGTATATGTTGAAAAATTAGATATTTCAAATAAAAGATTTTCAACACATCCTAAGGGTGCATTTCCATAGAGACTTAAGAGTGACAGAAAATCTAATCTGTTAGTCTAATGCTGTTCTTTATCCCCTTTACTTTTAGTAATTAAACACATCAAAATTAACTAAAAATAATTTATCAATAATTTAAAATTACTGTCATTCATAACTTTCACTTGCTTAATGTTACACAAAAATTTTCTTTATTATTTGTGGTCATTGTGAAGGGTTCTTTTCTGATTTCTTTCTCAACCTCTTTATATAAATTTTTAAAATTGACTTCTTTTTATTTACTTGTATCCAGACTCTTCATTAAAGGTGTTTGCCAGCTGTAGGGCTTCCCTGGTAAAATATTCAGGTCATTTAAGTATACTATTATGTCATCTGTGAGTATTAATATTTAGACAATTTTCTTACCATTTTGTATATATTTGATCTTCTTTAGTTGTCAACATTAAATGATCTCCCACGCTCATAGATAAATAGGATTAACAAGGTAAAAATGGCCATTTTACCAAAAGAAATATAGAGATTCAATGAAATTCTCACTAAAATTCCAATATAATTATTTACAAATATCGAAAGAACTATATGCAATTTCATATGAACAAACAAATAACTCATGTTAGCTGAAATAATCTAGTACAATAAATAAATTTCAAAAGTATCACCACCACAGTTTTCAATCTTTACTGCAGGGTTACAGTAATAAAGAACATATGATATTGGTATAAAAAGAAGAACAGAGGTTTCAACGCAATAGAATTATATACTCAGACATTAATTGGCAGATTAATTAATAAACCAGATTTTTGACAAAGAAGCAAAATTGTAAAGTGAAAAACAGAAAGCAAATTGTGCTGGTATAACTGGATTTCAGCATGTAGGAGGATGAAAAGACATTTATATCTATTACCCTGCACAAAATTGAAGTTCAAGTGGATAGAAATCAGTAGAAAGATAGAAGAAAAAGTAGGAAAGAACCAACTAGAAAAGGGGGCATTTCAAGATCAGGTAGAAACCTGGAGCAAGGAAATCTCCCAGGAATCTACAAGGATGACCTCTGATGTGGGAATGTCTTTCTGTATGCTGTGAATATCAACCTTTAAATAAAGGAGCTGTTTTGGCCCATGACAGGAACCATAGAAAAATTAGGAGAAGTCAGAGCATAGGTAGGAGAAGCAGGGTGGGGTCAGACAGACAGAGCCAGAAGCCCAAAGAAGCAACAGGTAAGGAACACAGTGAGCCATGGGCCACATGGCAGATAGATTAATGAGAATGGGTTGAGTTAAGATGTAAGATTTAGCTAGCCATGTGCCTGAGCCATAGGCCACACAGCATGAATTTAATATAAGCCTCTGTATCATCTTGGGGGCCTGAGCATCGGTGGGCAGCTAAGGGGTCTGGGGCTGACTGCACGTCTGTGAGTCTGGACCTCTGGTGGCCGGGGCCAAGTAACCTCACTGTAACAGACCTCAGCTAAGATTATTAACATTTGCAGATATGTAGTCTGAACTAGTCAACTTCTGTGGCCAGGCAAGGCTTCACTGTAGGGAATAGGACATCAAACCAGTCAAATACACTTCAATCTATAGTCTGTCCTGCCTATGTGATATGCTGAGGTAAAGGTGGCATAGAGATTCTGAGGGTGGCAAATCAATAACAGGTATAGCATGAGACACATCCCAAAAGAGTGAGCCACCCTTGACACTACCTGGAATTCCAGGACGCACAGGCTGGACGGCCTAGAGACAGATGATAGAACCAAACATGACTGGAAGAAAAATTGTCAATGTAATAATAACTAATAATTTCCTGCTCTCCTCAGAGATTGATGCCTATCCCAATAGTCATCTGAGAGGCTTTACCTAAGCAATGGAAGGAAACAGTGGCAGAGAGACACAGTCAAATATTAGACGAAGCCTTTGGAATCCTGATTAAAAGGAGGAAGTATTATAAGAGCCAGAGGAGCCAAGAAAATTGAGAATCAACTAGCCACAGCTCATATGATGTTATAGAGTCTGAACCAACAACCAGGGAGTACATAGGACTGGCTTAGGCCATCTACATATATATAACAGTTGTGTAGCTTGGTTTTATTGGGTGCTTAACCCTGGGGGCAGGGGTTTTTCTGACATTTTATTTTCTTTTGAGATCCTATTCCTCATACTGGGGTGTCTTGACCAGCCTAAAGTGAGTTTCTTAGTCTTATTACAGCTTTATATGAATATATTGTTGATGTCCATGGGAGGTTTACAATTTTCTTAATAGAAATGTAGGTGAAGTGGGTGGAGGGGGCAGATGGAAGGTGAAAAGGTAGAGGGGAGAGTCTGGGAGGAGAGGAGGGAGGGTAAATTGAGATACAGATTTAAAATAAATAATTTAATATTTCATAAGCATTTAACATAGTTGGGCTTTTGCTGTTATTTTATCTTCCCATTTTTCTGTTTTTGTTGATTTTTTTTTTTTTTGGTTTGGTTTGAGTTTTAGCTTTAATTTTTATTTCAATGAAGAACTAAAGCGGTTGAAGCATTTTTTGCTATGTACTACATAGAGAACTAAAAGTCACTTTCAAATTTGCATTAGTGATGTGAAGAAAATAGAAGTTTATAATTTGTAATCTTGAAACAGTATTGTATAAGGAATCCATGATGAAATTGCATGCTGTGACATTAGAACTAACAAAATTATGAGTCTTAGCTCACACAATAATTATTAATTACTCTAATAGAAAATAAAGTTAAAGAAATGAAAGAGTATTTGAAAAACAAAACAACATAAACAGGTGCAATCATTTTAAGGCTGTCATTAATTTTAAAATGACTTACATAAGTCAAAGACAAAAAAGGGGTCATTCAAATATTTAAAGATGACAAGAAAAATGTGTTAAAAGATCAAGAAAGTTTAGAAAATGTTAAATTTAAATGTTAAATTGTAGGAGCAGATAAGAGATTTGCTTCACCTGCTTAAGTCTAGTACACTGAGCCTAGAATCTCAGTCCAGAATTCTGTACCAGATGGTGGAATCTAGTGAGAGTTTCAAGTTCCCCTGTTTAAGTTTCTAGAACGCTGCCCATATAATCTCATCTCAGGCTCCTGGAAATGATTCTTTGGAATCTAGTTCCCAGTTTCACTGTTTAGAACATACTGACTCAAGAACTTTGTTCTAGTTGTCAAGCCTGTTGTCTCTGTCTCTAACCTTTAGGGCACTCTATTTACCCATATTATCCTGATAACAAACCTGTTTTTTAAGTTCTCTGAGTACTTTCTCATACCAGCAGGGTCTACTCCACCTAAGTCCAAATGGACAAAAGACATAAAGCCCAATATACAACCAACCAACATCACAAACCAGATATACAGGTTCCATTTGAAATAACAAGGATTAAGAAAATTCTAGAAAATATTCTGTCTGAATCAAATGAGGCCATAGTAATGATCCTTAATGAAAAGTTCTTAGACAAAACAAAATATTGTTTAAACCTCAGCCAAAAAAAAGGAAAAAAAAACTCAGAGTTCACAGATTAAAAACATGAACTCAAAGAGGATAGGGGCAAGTCGAGCAACATCAGAGAACACAAACTAAGGGGTTAATATTCAAACTAATAAAGTGCAAGAGATGAAAACTAAATCCAATAAATACATAGAAACAGTGAAAAAATCTAAAATGAAATGAAACTAGATACGACTAAATAGATCAATAAGCACCAAGAAATGTTGTGATCCCAGCAGTAGCAAATAGTGCTTCTAAGAATGTGCAATTAAATACAAATTTAGTGTCAGCATAGGCTGCCTAACTGTACATTATTTTTTGGAGGCCCAAGAAGCAGCTCAAATAACACATCTATTGTATTTGCTCTCGGTTGCCAATCATAACAGAGTGTCGGAATGGATAGATGTTCATGGGTATTGAAGAAATATAGAGTAGAAGAATAAGAAAAGAAATGTTTATGTAAGAGAGAGGGCGCAGGAATAAGGAAAATAAACAACAGAGTCATGGGTAGAGTAAATGAAGTATATACAAAGAAAATGCACACAGAAACATACTCTCAATCTTGGAATCAAACTAATATCAAAGATGGGAGATACTTCACGTGGCTGGTAAAGGTTTTCCTTTGCCTCAAAGCTCTGTGATATCAATAAGTACTTCCTTTGCCTTGAAGCTTTGTGTTGTTAAAGAAAATGTCTGGGTGCAGAATGACTATGTGCTTTTGTCTAGGGAGTTTCTACATGGCTGTAACAAAGTGCAGGTTCTTAGTATGTCACTTGGTTGCCTAACAGAGCTAGATGATGAGGCTTTGTTGGTGAAGATACCATAAATGTTTGCATGATATAGGGAAATTAAACTAGAACTGAGATGGAGGACTTCTCCAAGCAGGCTAGTTTTGTCATAATGATGATGCAATTCAAGTTGTTGGAGGAAAAGAGAACTCTTATGATTTCATCTGACCTGAAACCTATGAACCAGGAGAGCAATCTGCCCTACAAGATGTCCCCACCTATTCAAGATCATACAGTTTTTAATGATAAACCACCTCTTCAGTGACTGGATTTGATGACAATGTCACAGAAAGGCATTTCTATATTCTACCGTAGCCTTCATAGAAAGCCCCCATAGACCCTAGAGTGGACTAGAGTGGAACTTAAAACTATTGTTTAGGTAAATTATCATAGCATCAAAGCACTTGGTGTGTGTGTGCGTGTGTGTGTGTTTATATTTACAGACAATCAGCACTCTCTGTCTCAATCAATGAATCAATGAAGCCTCTTTCTAGTGAACCACAGTGCACAAAAGATTGCCAAAAACAACGGCAATAAAGGATGGATAGTTGCTTAGTCCTAAATAAAATGTTTAAATCATTGTCTATGTGACTCAAGAAATTCTAGAAAGCAGTGTGGAAAGACTGTAAAAAAAAAAAAAAAAAAAAAAAAAAAAAAAAAAAAAAAAAAAAAAAAAAAAAAGGAAGACAAGAAAAGATCTGATCCCTTCTGGTCAGTATGTAGGCTTTGAAATAAAAAAAAAAAATCAACTCAATCACTGAGGTTAATTTCATTGGGTCTTCCCAAGAATAAGCCCATGACTAGTCAGGAAAAGATGGAGAAGGGATTTAGAATGCCCTCCTACTTAGCACTGAATTATTTCTTATAGATAGACTCAGGGAGAGAAAAAGCAGATCAGAAAGTACCATACATGAACTTAATATTATATTTTATAATATAGAAAAATTTAATTATGCAAGCAACTGATAATGGAGGATAAGAATACACGAAATAAAAAGGGGGTAAAGAGAAAGAAGAACTAGATTACATAATGAATTAAAGAATTCTTCAATATTTTATTTAAAATGAAGTATATTAGGTGTGGGGAAAATACCATCATAAAAACTGACTAAATACATAGATCTTCACAAAATGCCACCAGAATACACATAAATTTTTAAGTGCTTGTAGAACATTCACCAATGCAATTAAATAAAGATCATTGAATTTTAAAGTATTAACATCATAGGTACTCTTTTATGAATAAAAAAGCACTATTAAACCAAAAGTGTAAATTACTTATATTAAAACCACTGGATTAATAATTGGTTAGCATTACTCACAACTTACAGCTATTTTAAGTTTTTAAAATTTATTCTTGCCTGTTTGTTTAGCCTCACTCATTTTAGCCCCAAGCTGGTGTATCTTTTTCAGCTCTACCCAAACTTTCAAATTATACAGAGGCTGTCTTTCCTCTTTGTTATTCATCTTTTAGATGTTTTCAAACCTTTTGCCAAATAAGGGTCTGAATCAATCTACTTCCAATCAATGTACCTATTGTACTATAAGAAAAATGCACCAGAATATAAATCAAGACTGTATTTCATTTATAAATGTTTTAAAATAGAATCATACACACATTCATGTATAAACTCTGATAAATATAAATGTAAGTACCTGCACATTTCTATGTTTATAGATTTATACATTGCTTATTTAAATATGCTTGAGCTGTATGTGTGTGTCCCCTATATACAAACACTTGTATATTTTATTATATATAAACATATATACAAACACTTGTGTATTTTATTATATATAAACATTTTGGGGAAAGAAATAGACAGTGAGATGGGAGCTAATTTTAAGTTACCTTTACCTGCTTTACCATAATGTGACCTCCATTATTTCCATATGGGTAAATACTACTTAAATTAAAGATATTAATTTGAGTTGCGTTTTCCAAGTCAGACATGAATTTATTGGTGTGCTATATGACTGGTCATTATTTCTAATACTGTCTTTACTTCTTTCTCTTTTTTTCTATAAGCTATTATTTTAGTCACATGACACAATTATAAAGTAATTCTATCTCATGTGTTCCAACATTTTCTTGTTATAAATCTTAATAACATTTCCATTTCTATATCAAATGAAAAACTTCCATTAAAAATTAAAAATATTTAAGAATTATAAACTATTACAAACGAAAATTGTCTTTCAAGCTTAATTTGATACTCAACTTGTTCAGGTAACAGTGAGTTTATAATGTGTTCAAGCTTTGTCAGAAAAAGAGGCCACCAAGGTCATATTTACTTGCTAATCCATTACCAAACTGAGCATGGAGAAAGACTTACTTTATTCTCTCTGCCTAGCATTATTCAGGCCCATCTATCATTGATTTCTGCTACATTATATCATTATTTCTTCACTAGAACACTTTTAACTTCTATGCATAACTTCATAATGAATGGAAGATCACTCTCATATCTGAAAGCTTTTTGAAGTTGAATTTTACATTATCAGTTTATTCTCAAGATTGAATCTTCTTCCCACTTAGGATGGGTGTTGCTTTACACGTTGAGTCAGAAAACCATGAAATTATGATCTGTCCAGTGTCACAAATATATTTGCTTACTCTGTTTGTACTCATGTTTAAAATATTTGAAACATGCTAAAGATTTTAAGTATCAACACAAATGTTGAAGCTTTTTTTGTTCAGTTAGATGTATTGGACAGTAAAATTGAAACCATAGAATTCTCAGGAAAAGTGACATCCTACAGGATGCAACTGCTCTCTAAGCACCTGTGGGAGTGTTTGCTTAGCAGTCTTCAGCCTGAGAACTTCTGTACCACAGTTCTCAGTATCCTTTGCTCTATTCTTTGCTATTCCAGATATAAATGACCAAAAGTGCCTACACTAGCTTAAAAGAGGAAAAATGACTAGCTTGTATAAAGCCTGCTTCATACTGAATGGTTGGTTTCTGCTCAGGGAGTGTCTGTGTGCCTTATTAGCTGCTGATTATTTGGTGTGTATCAGGGTACCTCTTGTTACTTTGTTTTTTCTGCACTATAAGATTTTAATCTTTACTTACATCTTATGCTTTATGTGTATTCCAACCTTACTGGCTCTTGCATTCTTTCTTCCTCTTCTGCAAACTTCCCTGGTACTTAAGAAGAGACATTTATCAGACCAACTCATTTTGGCTGAGTATTCCAATGCAGTAGGCATATAGTCAAGTTGTTAGTATGTGTATTTATTCCTGTCTACTAAAAGCAGAAGCTTCTCTGATGGCTGAACAGAACAGTGAACTACGAGTATAACATAGTGTTGTTAGAAGATATTTTATTAATATGATCTTTTAGTAGAGCAATAGTATGTTGTTTTGCCCTAGGGTCCATAACTTGTCTAGTCTGAGTTTCATCATCATCTTAATTACGTTGAACATGGGCTTCATTTCATGGAATAGACTTTAAATCTGGTCAGACTGTGGTTAGTTACACCTACAACTTTTGTGCCACTATTACAGCAGTGTATCCTGCTGGCAGGCCACAACTGTAGCTCAAAGGGCACATAGCTAGGTTTGTGTTTACCCTTTTCCCCTGGGGCTGTGTAGAGTAACTTCTACTACCGTAAATACTAGTCAATAGGGGTGAAAGCTTTAGGTGGGTACCAGTTCAATTTCTTCTTGCTCAATGAATTATGAAAGTGTGTATATTTTAGCAATGACACCATCAATTTGTAGAGAGCAACCAACAGCCTTGGAAAAATCTTTGGCTGTTTGGGAGTTTCCATGGAGCCCCTTCGTCCAACAACTCAATTGTATGTAACCCAGTATGTCTACTTGAGGCTTGTCTCCTCTGTTACTTTATATTTCTTTCATAGATACAGTTTAAGAGGCCTCTGTTGTATTTGGATTTTCTTTTCAGCTC
The DNA here is from genome assembly GCA_033318265.1 of Phyllotis vaccarum. Lineage (NCBI taxonomy): Eukaryota > Metazoa > Chordata > Mammalia > Rodentia > Cricetidae > Phyllotis > Phyllotis vaccarum. The sequence continues at coordinate 89,293,136 of JARWLC010000007.1, forward strand.
ACAAATATCCCTTAGTTTCAGCTGTCCCTCACCATACTCCCTCCCTTAGTACCTGTTACAGTCCCCTTCATTTGTTTCTATCCCACTCTCTCCTGCTCCCTCTCTCACCGTTATTCTATTTCCCTTCCTAGGAAGGTCCTTCCCTCCCCTTAGTCCTCTGTTCTCTACTTAGCATCTGTAAAATTGCCACCACAATTTTCATAGCGGCTGCACAAGGCGTCACTCCCACCAGCAAGGTATGAGAGTGCTCCTCACTTCACATCCATGCCAGCCAGAGCTGTCACTTGCTTTTAGTATTCTTGAGCATTAAATATTCCATAATGACATAGGATACTGACAAATTCACCAAGTACTTTCAACCATTATTTTTCTTTTTCATGTCTGTATCCCGTTTTCAATTGAGTTGTCTTTTGACGTCCCTGGTGTGTGTCTCTGTGTGTGCTCTTTGATACATCTTAGATATTAACCTTCTGTCAGTTATGAAACTTAGTAAACTTTTTTCTCATTGTGTAGCCTGCCATTTTGTCTAAATGATGGTGTCTTTTCAGTTTCATGTAGCTCCCCCCTTATTAATTATTGTTTGTTCTCCTGCTTTTGATAAATAAATATTATAAAGATAAAAACAAAATAAAAACCTTCAAGTTTTATCTGTGGGCATGCTGAGTTCATCAAATAACTGATCTCTCCACATTCTAAATGGTCTATCTGATGTTTTCAGCACTTATTTTCAGTTCAGCTCCTCATCTGGCTGTTTACCTAACATACCTCATATGATTTCTGGCAACACACATCACATGTGGTTTTTTTTTTTATTAAAATGATACTTTTTCCACAGGTCCGTTGCCATATTTAGACTCACACTGCCTACAACAAACACACCACTGCTCAGATATTAATAATTACTTCAGCTAACTTCTTCATTTAAAATAGTAACAGTAAGATGCATATCAAAAATATGGACATACACGAATTATAGTAGGTTCATATATGTTATATGGTTAACAGTTTAGGAGTCACTACAGAAATATCTTCATATTTACTGTTCAACACTGACAGAGTTTTCCTGTTTCTTTTCATTTTCTGCTGATTTCATTTGTCCATGCTTAAGATAAACCAAAATCTTTATGTATCCTAGGCAAACAACTGAACAGTGAGCTGCATTCCTGGCACTGAGAATGTAAGTTTCTAAGAAAATAAAATAAAACTATTGTGCTGTTGTTAGGTTGCTAATTTGGGGAGGGTTTTTTCTTTTTTGGTTGATAAGTAGCATAATATTAAGAAAGTAACAAACAGTCCTGCACTGCAAATAATATTGCCCCTTTACAGTGTACTTCTATGGCTGTGTAATTTATTACCTAACAGACAGCATTGGTACTGTAATCTTTGCTACATGTGATTTTAAAGTTTATTTATGTTAGTAATTATTTAACATAATTATATACTATTAGCTAGTTATGAAATGATATTAACGTTATTAGAATAGAACTTTCTGAAAGTATTTGAGATTTGAAAAATATGAATACTAATTAAATTTAGTGTTTTTGAAGAAATCAATGTTAATAATCACAGTACCAATTATGTCTTATGAGTCTGAAAGAAAATGTATGATGTAAATTTAAAAATTCTGTGATATAATGGAAAAAATGTTTGCCAATGAAAAATTAAAGTAACAATTCATAAATTTTAATTGAAACACTACGCAAATTTTAATGTAGAAATAATCCGTGTGAAGAATCTAAATAATGATAGAGAAGATGAGTTATTTCTGTTAATTGGGTAGGTCAGAATCTCAGAGAAGAGTGCTTTGCTTCAGCGCTGTGAAGCTTCCAAATTGTAGTTCAATTGGTGACCAACTGTGTAACTTAGCTGTCAAAGAACTCATGTAAATATTATAGGATAAGCATTATTTCATTGTTTTGTTTCTTTTTGGTATGCAAGTTTAACTTTAGATACTACATGAGTTATTTATATTGGTTTGCCAATTATGATGCAAATAGAGAACCCCAGAATACTTCCTGTGTTTGCTTTTGTCTTTTATTCAGTGTTATGTTTGAAAATGATTTACTATTGCCTTTGTCCACAGATGATGGAAAGAAATATCTACGCATTAATATTCTTTGGAAATCTTTCTGCAAAGCTGTTGTTAATTTTTGTCCTAAGATCATAATGAAACTCTCTAAAAAAGGGAATGGATTTAGAATGGATAATTGATATCAGACGACAAAGATGGAGAAGAGGAAGTTGACGCAGAAATTATTGAAGTAGATTAAAGAGAATCTGAAAGGAAAGAAGAAAGGAAGGGAGAAATGAAGGAAGGAAAAAGGGAAAAAATGGAGAAAGGAAGGACAAAAGAATAAGAGAAAAAGGAAGGAAGAGGAGGTTGAACAAGTTGAATTTTGTAATATATTAAAGTGGTCATTGCCTAATGTACTTTTTAAATTATTTCCACATAAAAACTTATTTTACTATAAAATATCTATCTTCTTAGATTTAAGGAAATGCCTCCAACAATAGAGTCACTGTTGAGCATATGAGAACTACGTGTTACATTCCAGTCCACATAATCGAACCTGGATTGCACACTGTGATGATACCATCTCTCAGTCTTTCAGGAGTCAGAATGGTCAGAAGCTCAAGAGTTTTTAGCCGCATTGTAAATTTCATGGTAGCCTGGAAAACAAGAGTCCCTGTTGCATGAATCCTAATTGGTCATATATTAAAACGTCAGAGCCAGATATCAGGGCAAATGTCAACAAATCAGAAAGACAAAGGAACAAACCACAGCCACTTCTCACTTCCCCAGCTCCTCAGCTGAAAAGAGGAAATCCTGTCACTGTGAATCCTCAGACTTAATGCCCTGAGATCCTGTCTCTTCTTCCTTCCTAGAGCTGAGATTAAAGGTCAATGACTCCCAAATACGTGGATTAAAGGTTTGAACCTTCACCTATGGAGATTAGTTTCTTTGTGGCATCAGTTAGCCACTGGACATGAACCTGCTATTATATTGACTGCTTGACAGTATGCTGTTTAAACTGTACATGCAGGTTCCATAAGAAGATGACCTCTGAACTTTAGCAGAACAAGCAGAGATGGACCTTCAGGTTCCTGCTTTGCAGAGAAAACTGTCAGATATTCTTCAGGACTCGAGGAGAAGTGACTGATGAACTATGCCAGAATAGACAGAGCAGATTTCCTGCTTCACTGAAATGAAAAGAGACTCTGAGCCGGTAGGCTGAAGATTGATGCCCCAACTTTATAAAAGAACTTTGGGTGACTGTTCAGGCAGATAGGTGTCATCTCTGTCATTTCTAGGTTTTAGAAGTTGCTTGCACTTCCGGTTTACTTGAGTAAATATATCCTTCTGTGGTCTTTGATTTAGTTGAAGATTAGATAGTTATAGGTATAGTTTTTCTTAGTCATTTAAAAAGTATATTGGATATGAAACTTTAGATTCATAAAGATAAGGTAGATTCATAAAGATAAGGTAGATTCATAAAGATAAGGTAGATTCATAAAGATAAGGTAGATGATAAGAGTATTTTCTTTAAGTTTGCTAAATAAAAATGGACTATATGTTGTAATTGTAATTCTTGCTTGATAGCTGTTTTGTTATATGTAATTTTGCTTTGTTAAAATTGAAACCTTCTTTTTTATTAGACAGAAAGGAAGAAGTGATGTGGGCATGCCTTTCTGTATGCTGGGAGTAGCAATTTTTAAATAAAGGAGCTGTTTTGGCCCATGACAGGCACCATAGAAAAAGTAGGAGGGAAAATCAGAGCATAGGTAGGAGGAGCAGGGCGGAGTCAGGGAGACCGAGCCAGAAGCCCAAAGGAGCAACATATAAGGAACACAGGTGAGCCATGGGCCACGTGGCAGACAGATTAATGAGAATGTGTTGAGTTAAGATGTAAGAGCTAGCTAGCAATGTGCCTGAGCCATAGGCCAAACAGCATGAAGTTAATATAAGTGTCTGAGTCATTTTTGGGGCCTGAGCAGCGGCAAATGTCTAAGGGGTCTGAGGCTGCAGGTCTTTGGGTCTGGGACTGAAGGTCTGTGGGTCTGGGCCTCTGGCCATCAGGGACCAAGAAACCACATTGTAACATTCACCTTCTGGCTCTTGTTCTCTTTTAGGCTGTATTTTTCTTGTATGGCTCGAGGTGGCCTTGAATTCACTGAGAACCTTCTGTCTTATGCTCCTGAATGCTAGGATTAAAGATGTGTGACACCTATGCATGGCCTCTATAGCTAACTTCTGAACTTCAGACAAGCTTTATTTGTTGGAGCATACACAAAATGTCACCACAAAGCCCTGTCTCAAAAAAGAAAAAAAGAGAAAGAAAAAATGAAAAGAAAAATTATATACTGCAGAAATATAAATATTTCAGTAATTTACATAAAGTCAAATTAATCTCTACTTTTTATGTTTATTTTTTACTGATTTAAATTGGGTGATTGAATAACATTTACCACTCAAACTACATCAAGACTTGTATTTCTTTAAAAATACTAGAAAATCTCTACAATACCATACTTATATTTTTAAATTTTTTTTTATTAAAAAGTTTTTTCCATATATACCCCTGCTCCCCCTTCCCTCCTCCCAGTTCCTCCCAATCCATCCTTAGTCCCTCTCCACCCCATTTTCTAAATCTTTACTTGATGCTATTTATGAGCATCTATTTATCTTATAATAACTCAGAACAACCAAGATTTCAAATATAAATTCTCAAGCATTATTTGACATACAGCTGTCCCTTTTTAATGTTTCATAAACAAACACATAAACAAAATACACAAATAATGGAAACAGCAGAAAATGAGACTGTGAGTGCCATATTTGTAAACATATCGCCACTGTATTTTTTATATTAAATTAGAATTAAAGTAGAATCTTACCTGTTTCCCCTTCAATTTCCTTCCAACCCTAGGTAGCCTCTCATGCCTGCTCACTCTCAAACAGACAAGTGCTTTTCCTTTTTTATTGTTGCATACACATACATACATAAGTCCACAAATGAAAAGTACTCCCTGCTTAGTCCAATTTATGATTATGGTTCCAGAGCTGACTATTTTATATGGAATACCAATGTGGGGGATCATCCCAGCAGCCATTAGGTATCTATGATTTTTGGCTAGAACTGGAATTCCATATAAGTTTCATGCTTCCACATTAGCATGTCTACTTGTATTGCCATTATTCTGGTCTTGTTTTAACAGCTATTTCCAACCAACTTTTTGGTGTCCTGGGTTTCCTCCTGTCGGGAGTGCCTTAAGCCCAGTTAGACAGCTCTCAGTTGTCACTGACATGTGAGTAGCATTTATAAATAGTGTACCATGCTGCTTATTGTTATGATTCATAGATGTCCTTTATTTGCTTGTTATTATGTATACTATTTTGAGTAACTGGAAAATATAAGTTTCAATGTCTGATATATTACAACAATAAAACAAGAATTATATAAAATAATAAAATCTAAACACTTAAGCAAAATTATATAAAATAACAACCTAAACATCTAAAGTAATAATCTAAACATTTATGCAGTAGGATAGGATGCACAATCTTATATTTCACAGTTCTCACAATTATTAATTAAATTTAAATAGTGATTAAATGAAAAAAATGTAAATATTGAAATGTCCAGTTGATACATGGACATTTCTCTCTTAGGAATCTCAGAGTGGGCCAGAATTTAAGAAACCAAAATAGTGCAAAACTCATAAGAATTTAATTGAAGACTGTTTTATTACTCAGTTAAAAGGTAAAAATTACATTTTCAGTATACTTAGAAAGAAAAGCATCTTTATCTTTATAGCCTGATTTGTTTTTTAAAAATTTTCTGTGATAGGTTAGTTAAGTAAAGATGCCAGTGTGTGAGTTTTAGTTCCTGTTATCTTTGCACAATGCTAAATTTAAGCACAGTAACTTCTCTCCTCAGTAGGAAGTGTAGAAATCATCAAACGTACTCAATAGCAGTGGTTACTGCTCAGATCAACTATCACTGCAGTTTTTTTTCCTTCACCTTTCCTTAGGTTGATGAACACTGAAAACATAATTTACAAAATTAAATTTAATTTCCACCCAGATGCTTTCCTCAGGAATATAGTTTTTCTCCTTTAGTCCTTCCCCATTTCTTACATGGGTTTGTGGTCAGCACATGAGGCTTCTGGACACATTACCCTTTGTAATAAAGTTTCTTCCAGATATCAGATGGCAGAAATATAAACAGGAGGAAGTTCATGTCTCTTTGTCTGTTAATTGTTCTGCTCTGTAAGATTTCCCAGTTTAACGAAAGGTGTGTAATGAATAAAGAATTTTACATGCATAGCCATATATATTTCAAGAATGACAACACATTAGAAGTTATAATGGTAACAGTCTCCGGTATCATAAATGAGTTTGAATTAGACCTGTTTATATTCATGTTTAAAAACCAGCCACCACTCCTTCAGATTTTTAGCCCTGTCTGCATATGTTGTGCTTTTCAGCAGATATATGGACATAATTTGTTTGAAAGTTGAAGCTGCACCACAGGCACAATGCCTGACCTGTATTTCTCTGCTAAAGTGTATTCTATAGGAATATACGAAGAAAATATTTATACACACAAATAGCACTTAGAGTGGTATTTACCTATTTTTTTTTTTAGCCTGAGCTTGTTTACCTTTCTTTGTAGGTTATGCTGGCAAAAGTGAGTCCTAGGAACTTGTATCTCACATCTCTGTGTGTAGTTTGGGATGTCATTATATTGCCTATGTGATCATAGCTAAAAGCCATGATTGGATGTTTTCTATCAATAATCAAATTGAGATTTTAAATGTAAGAATAATGGCTTTCACTGTTTTACAAACTCAGGATAAACTAGGACCCTTTCTCCAAAATGGGAAAATAAACACCCACTGAGAACTGAACTAGAATTTGATAGAAGTTATTCAGAGTCTAATGAAAGGACACAGGAGCTTTGTGAAAGAAGATAAATCAGGACAGTAGCAAAACACGGATAGATCAGCAGAAAAATGGAAGAGTAAAGAATGCTTAATTTGCTGTCCATAACCAGTTTAAAACAATAAAATGCCTGGAATAATTTTTAAACACTTCGAGAAAGTACAACTATACTTATTAGTTAAAGTCCGACAAGATTATATTAGAGAGTAGATAAAAATGATTATCTGTGACAGAAATATTAGATATAGAAAAATTTAAGAGTTTTTCTCAATTTATATATTTAATTGTTTTATTTTTAATCATGCAAATGCAACATATTGTAATAATAAATTTAAATGAAAAGAAATAATACAGCTTCAAACATATTAAATTGCTTCTACATTGTCTAGGGATATAATGAATGCCTTCTGTTTTCAGATAAGCTTATTCATTTTTCTTTCCTTGAAATTTTTTTCTGTATAATTTGTTTATATTTTTAATTCTTCTCTCTTCCTGCCTTTGAATTGTTTATTAAAAGACAACTGTCTATTCAGAAATCACCACATGCTTACTCCCATATTAGTAGTAATATATGATTTTGTGTTACTGTGCATAGCCTGGCCAGTTGGAGCCCATTTCCTGCAGAGAAACAGCTAACCCAGTCTTGATTTTGGGATGAGGAAATTAGACTTGCCTGGAGTGGATGTGCTATGCTGAGGGACCCACCTTGGGACTTCTTAACGTTTTTGGGGAGGGGATGGGTGGATGGTGAAGGGCTAGGCTGAGGGCTGATTGAGAAGTATTGGGGAGGGAAGGAAGGGAGAGAAGAGGGATGCATGGATATAAAAACCATTTTTAATAAAAAATAATAAAATAAACATACAAAAAAAGAAGTAAATTAAAAAAATCTAGTGGCATTTCCAGAGTTATTGGGGAAATGAAGTCAAAATTTTATTGAGATTCCAACTCAGTCCTGTCAGAATTGCTGCTATTAAGGAAAGAAAAGTCAATATTAATGAGGAAGAAGGCATGCAGGTCTACTCGGTGTGAAAGTATAGCCAACAGAAAAGGCTTTATAAAAATTAACAGAGACCTAGTATACTTTCGATTATACCAGATCTCTGCACCGAATATGTAATTGCTTCTGATAAGAGAGCCAATTATACTGTGTTAATATTGCTGATTCATAAGTATCAAAAAAATCTTTCAAACTTTCGATAACTTTAAAAATTTATTTTATCAAGGACTTGATATTTTCTCAGACAAATTTTTTACTGGCTTGGTTAGATTACCAAAAAAATATTTTACATTATTGGAGGCTTTTGTGAAAAGTATTTTTCCCTTATTTCTTTATAAGTGGATTTGTTATTTTATATAGAATAGTTACTGATCTATTTCCCTTCCTTACTTTTTTTTTTTTTCTTTTGTGAATCTTGTATTCCTGGACTTTGCCGAAATGATTTATCAGCTGTGGAGTACCCGAGTAGAATTTTCACTGTCATATATGTATACTATCATATTGTCTGAAAATAAAGTTACCTTGACATCTGGTTTGTATCAGCTTCACTTCCTTCAGATATGCATTTACTTGAGTTAGAACTTCAAGTACTACAATGAGCTGGTATGGAACCTGCCGACAGCCTTGTCCTTTCCTTTATTTTAGTGGAAATGTTTTAGTGTTTTGTTTTATTTGTTGATATTTATCTTTCATATTCCTAATCTCTCTAGGACATTTATTACAAAGTGCTATTAGAATTTCTTAAAGGCATTTTCTACAATTAATAAGATTATCATTTTTTTCTTTTAGTTTGGTTACATGGTGGATTATGTTTACTGATTTTTTAAATATATATTGGACCATTCTTGTACTTCTGGGATACAGATTTCTTTATCATTGTGGATGATCTTGCTGATGTGTTCTTGGATTCAGTTTGGAAGTAGTTTTGTATCTATGTACCTGAGAAAAATAGGTTTGTAGCTCTCTTTGATGAATCATATGTGGCTTGCACATCAGAATACACATGGCCTCATATGATGAATTTGACAATGTTCTTTGTATTTCTATTTTCTGGAGTAATTTGAGGAGTATTGGTGTTAATTATTCATTGAAAGTTTACTATATCGTGCACAAAAACTGTATGCCTCTTCATTATATTTTTTTCTTGGAAGACTTCTAATGACTTCTATTTTACTAGGGATTTAATGTCAATTTAATTGCTTGTCTGATCTTGATTTAATTTGGTGATGCCTATTGACAAAATTATCAGTTTCTTTTTAGGCCTTCTAATTTGGCTTAGAACTAGTTTTTAAAGTATGACTTTACAATTCTCTATATGGCTGTAGTTATATCCCCCTTTTAATTTCTGATTTTGTTATTTTGTACATTCTCTTTCTATCTGTCTTTTAGTTAATTAGAATAATGTTTTGTCTAACTTGTTGATTTTCTCAAAGAACTAATATTTGCTTTGTTGATTTTTTTGTATTGTTCTCTCTGTTTTTATTTAATTGACATCAGCCCTGAGTTTGATTATTTTTTGCCATCTACTATAGTAGAGGGGTTTCTTGGTCCTGGGTGGCCAGCTGCTGAGACCCACAGACCTGCCACACCAGACCCATAGCCACCCACCTTTGTTGCCCAGGCCCCCAGAAATGACTCAGATGCTTATATTAACTTTATGCTGTTTGGCCTATGGCTCAGGCACATTGCTACCTTACTCTTACATCTTAAATCAACCTATATCTATTAATCTTTCCTGCCATGTGGCCCATGGCTCACCTGTGTTCCTTACATGTTGCTCCTTGGGTGACTTGCTTGGTCTTCCTGACTCTGCCCTGCTTCTCCTACCTATGCTCTGATTTCTCCTCCTACTTCTTCTATGGTGCCTGGCATGGCCCAAAACAGCTCCTTTATTTAAAGATTGATATTCACAGCATACAGAAAGGCATTCCCACATCAATCTACTCCTCTTGAGTGAGCTTGCTTCTATTTGTTTTAGAAGTTTTAGATGTGCCTTAAGTTGCTAGTATGGGATCTCTCCATTTCTTTTCATGTAGGAACTTAGTGCTATGCACTTAGTCCCTTTCATTGTGCTGCATAAGTTGTGATGTGCTCTGTATTGATTTTCATTGAATTCTAGAAAATATTTCTTTTTTAGAAAAAAATCTGTCTTTTTCCATTTTTGATTAAGAAAAAAGTTATTCAGTTTTTATAAGTTTCCAAGCTTTCTGTTGTTTCTGTTCTTGTTGATATGCAGCTTTAATACTTAGTGGTGTGGTAGGATACAGGATTTATTTTAATATTCATATATATGTTAAGTTCGCTTAGTGCCTGAATATGTGGTCAATTTTGAAAAGAGTTTGATGAATTATAGAAAATAAGGTATGTTATTTTGTTTTTGAATGAATTGCTCTGTAAATATTTGTTATATCCTTTGATTTATTATTTATGTGAGTTTCAGTATTTCTACGTTTAGATTTTGTGTGGATATCCTGTCGATTGGTGTGAGAGTAACAAAGAATTCTACCATTATTGGAATGTGAGGGTAAATATATGTTTTAAGCTTTAATACTGTTTCTACAAAATTGAGTGCCCTTGTGTTTAGGGTATAAAGATTATAACTAAAACATTATCTTGTTAGATTTTTATTTTTAATGATTATGATGTGTCCTCAATTATTTTGATTAATTTTTGAATGTCCATTTTCTTATATACTAAATGGCTATATCAGCTCTATTCTTAACTATTTGTTTGGAATATCATTTTTCACTATTTACTCTAAGATGATGTCTATTATTGGTGCTGAAGTGTGTTTCTTGCATGCAGCAAAAAGATAGATTTTGTGTTCACATGCAATCTATTAGTCTATTTTTGTTATTTTGTTGGTGCTGTGGTGTATTTGTAAGTGTGTCTATAGGTTTGTATGTATATTTCTTCTTTTCCTTTGGCTGGAGTGAGATTATTTCTTTTTTTCACCTTGGTATAGTTAACCTTTTTATGTTGGAAAATTTTTTATCGCATATGGAGGGCTAGATTTATAAATATTTTTTTATTTTTCTTGATTTATTCTCTGAGGATTTTATGTCATTCACTCCAATACAGCTTGTCTATCAGTTTCTCAGTACCAATCCCCCACTTGTTTACTGCCTCCTCCCAAAATGTTAAAAAAATCAATTATGAATACGGACAAACACCTTTTCTTCATTTTCTTGACTCTCTATTGCTTCTACATTCATTTTAGTGTCATTGGAAGATGTGTGTCTTGCAGCATTATTTTACACACAGAAAGTATGATTTCCAAATATTAATGTATTGAGTTGTTGGTCAAGTTCAAGTCCTCTCACTTTGGTACACCATGAAAACTAGAACATCATGACATTTCTCCCAATAGTGTGTTATTGTCATGAGTCATAGAGATTCCACAGCAGTTTTGTGAGATTCCACACACAGTGTTTCTCAAACACTCCACAAAATCATATATTGGGTAGATGTTGTGGTATACCAGCTCTGATCCTCAGATGTGTTCCTGGTGGCAGCTGAGTTAATTTTTCAAGGCTGCTGGGACCACACCTCTCAGGGGAGTGGCATAAAAAGCTCTCCCAGGCTATGGTGAAGTGTGGAAGAAACTTTCCCAGGTATGGGGGCACAATTCTCCTATTAACATCTAGCTCAGCTTTTCTCTGGCAAGAAAATCAGATGAAATAAAAAATTGTAATTTCTTACAGCTGATGATGTTTATAAGAGAAAGTGTACAAATTCAACAAATGTTAAAGTATCCATCTTTTTAAAAAAAAATCTGAAATCCATTGGAAGAATTGAGTACTGAGGCAAGAATGAAATAAAAAAAGTAACTCTCAAATTTTATGTTACACACAGATGAAGGCAAAAAATCTATGGGTGAACCTATAGATGAAGACTTAATAACTCATTAGAGGAAACTATTATAATAAGGTGGTACTCTGCTCCTGAAATACATAAATTGAGAAAAAAATAATAAAAGGGCCTTTTGATATATTCACTCATAAGGCTGTAGGACATAAAGAATGAGATGTGTGTCATGGACCCAAACAATCTGCATATTAAGCCATCCTTTTTAAAGAAATAATTACTGTGTAATCAGATATAATATAGGAGAAATCAGTAATTGATAGTCAAACTCATACGAGCCATTAGAGATATTTTTATAATGTCAGTTGAGATCCTTGCAGTACCAGGGGTAATATTATATCACTCAAGGAAGTTGAAAATATAAGGGTGATAGTTGATGTCCAGACACCAGACAAGCCAAGAGTGTGTTCACTAGAAAGTTAAAAAAAAAAAAAAAGAGTTAATGTTGCAGGAATTTCAGGGTTTGTATGTGGTTTTAGTAATTTCACTGAGTTTCACGAATGCACATATTCCCTGGAATTCAGGAGAGGCTTTAGTTTATCTGAATCATTTAGTCTATTGGTAAATGAAGTTAAAAAATTGCAGTATATGAAAATAAAAGCAGAGAAATGATTCTATCCATGTCACTATAGAACAAATGTATCAAAATTTATATCAAACAAGAATATTTAAGTAAAGTTTGACAGAGGCTCAGATCTTCTTCTTTACCTTGTGATGTCCATAAAGTATATGTGACAGATCAGAAAATGGGAAATGAAAAATGATCCTCCTGTTATATATTAAGACTATGTCATAGTGTGGGAGTTAACCCAACTCTTAGACTAACATGGTGGCCAAGGGAGATGTTATATGAGGATTATGCAATGTTACTAGAGACTTTCATTTCAAATTCAAAATTTTTAGTTTCCTATTAATATACAAAATACTTTAGACCATGGCAGCATGGGACTTTGCAGTTCTTAATTTAAGATAACCCACCACAGAAGTAAAAATAGGCATAAGTTACTGAATATAGACACAATGTGTTATGAGAGGACTAAATGAAGCCTGTCAGAAAGCTGGGCATTTATTCTTCCCTGGAGTATTCCTTGAATATTTCTTCTTTAGACCCAAGAATACTGAGCTTATATGTACTGACAGTGTGTGGCTAGCACATAACTGTTAGAGAGTTTTACTTGACAACAGGGAGAAAGGCCTGTATGGCTAGTTGAAATGAGAGCTTGTAAAATTAAATATATTCCTATCAGATTACACAAAGTCATTTCAAAAGCAGATTTAGATTTACTAATGGAAAATGGCTATAAATTATGTTATGCCAATTAAAATACTTATTCAACAAACAAAGTAAAGGGTACTTTTTAGGCTATTTTCATCCTTGACACACACTCTCTCTTCTCTTCTCTTCTCTTCTCTTCTCTTCTCTTCTCTTCTCTTCTCTTCTCTTCTCTTCTCTTCTCTTCTCTTCTCTTCTCTCTCTCTCTCTCTCTCTCTCTCTCTCTCTCTCTCTCTCTCTCTCTCTCTCTCTCTCTCTCTGTGTGTATTTAAAACACCAAAACACCTTAGCCACTGAGTCCCAAGGTGAACTGACACTTTTTTTGTAATAAATAGTAGTGGACAAAGGTTATATTCACTTTCCTATTATTTCTCATTGGATAATTGCCCAGATTCTTGCTTTCCTAAGCTGGCACATTATGATTACAAACAGGTAATTACATAGAAGATGTATATAATGCTAAACTATGAATGTCTTACAGACTTAGCAAAACATCTGGAAGTGTAGTAAATAAACGTTATTAAACAGTTGAAGTGCAGAAGGCACCATTATAGAAAAGGTAAACAATTTACTTGGACAATCTTGTCATTGTGTAACTGTCTGTGCTTTGCCAAGCTTTCCTTAAAATAACTCTAGTTAACTCATTGGTTTCCTGAGATAGATTAGGACAGAATTCTTTCTTTCTTCTACTAGTTTGTTTATCTGGGATAAATAGACATTTCTTTATATCTTTTGAGAATTTAAATAAGAAAGTTTTTGATTCATCCACATAACACCATGATTAATCTAAAGAATTTTACAGCAAGGCATTTAATAAAGTAATCAAAAGTCAAAAAAAATTTTAAAAAAGTGTACTTAAAGAAAGTAATAACTTATCTCCAAAATGATTATTTACTTGACAAGGAAAATTGAACTGACATATCTTTAAGAGAATGTTTATATTAAGTTAATTAAGATTAAAACATGCTTCATAAATGTAGGCATTGTTGTCCTGAGGGCAGAAACCAGAACAGGTACAAAAGTGACTCATAACCATTCTGCAACTCTCTGCTTCCTGGTTGTAGATGCAATGTGATTAGCCACTAATTATTCCCATTGCAGTATCTTTCATTTTTTGAGATGTTATTATATAGAATTAAATAATAAAGAAATCCTTCTCTTGTGTAGCTTTTGTTAGGCATTATATTGTAGAATTAAGGAAAGCATAATAAATTATGGTATCAAGGCATAAGGTTGTTACTGTGATAATTGAAACTATGTGGTTCTCAAGCAAACTGTTTGGTGGAAAGAAAATGAAAGAGTTTGAAACTCTGGAGCCAGTCATGGACATCTGGAAGGGCAGACTGCTCAGCAATATGCAGATTGTGTTGGCTCCTGAGGCTTCAGTAGGAAATAAAAGTCAAATCTGAGCTATAGAGGTCCTTCCTCTTATCATACAACAAAGAACATGGTTGCTAGTGTCCTGAATAATTGTAGAAAACTGAATATTACAGTAATGAATTAATGCCTTTGTAGCCAAAAATTTCTGACCTGATCTACCCCTAAGGTCCAAACCTACAGCCCTGTTGCCTCCTGCTCTGTAAGAATTAAACTAATTACAAACTGTTTGCCCTGTGGCTCAAGCTTATTACCAACTAGCTCTTACAACTTAACCCAACACTTTCTTATTAATCTCTGACTTGCCATGGGGCGAGTGGCTACTGGTACATTCACATCCTGCTTCTTTGGACAGCAGCTTGCAGTATCTCTTAGACTCCGCCCTCCTTCATCATTTATTTTTGTATTTTCCCCATAGCCACCACTGCTCCCCTTTCCACTTTCCCCTGCTCCCAGTCTTTCTTAGCCTCCCCACACCCCACCCACCTATTCCTTCCACAGAGAGGGCAAGGACTCTCAAGGTGAGGCAGTTCCATCTGCCACATCCAGGTTGAGGTAGGACCAAGGACTCCCAACGACCCCCCACCCACACATCAAAGCTGAGAAAAGTGTTCCTCAGTACAGAATAGGCTGCTAGAAGCTAGTTCATGCACCAAGAATTAACCCTGGTCTGACTGCAAGAGGCTCCAAAAACTACCCACCTGTTCAACTGTCATCTACATTTGGAGGGTTTACTTGCTTTCTATGAAGGTTCCACAGATGTCATTTCAGAGTTAATGAGCTTCCAATAAACCCACAACTCAGTGGGTCTTTTCCTCAGGATCCTGATTCTTTTGCTCAAATAATCTCTCCTCCTAATCTTCATCTGGAATGGGAACTCTTCTGGGTGCTTAGATGTAAATCTCCACACCTGCCTGCATTAGTTGCTGGATGAAGGTTCTGTAATGGTAATTAGGGCAGCCACTTATTTGCTTATACAGGAAGGCCTGTTTAGGCACCCTCTCCACTATTGCTTGGGGATCTAGTTTGGGGCATCTCGTGGGTTCTTGGATTATTTTTAATATCAGGTTTCTCTCCAACCCCACGTTGGCTCCCTCTATCAAGATATCCATTCCTTTGTTCTCCCCTTTTGTATACGCCCTCAACAATCCCATTCTTTTATGTTCTCTTCCTACCTGCTTTTACTTCCTCCTCTCATATGATCCAAATTTACTCTGGAGATCTGCTCTATTTCCCTTTCCTAGGAGGATCTATGGATGCCTCTTTTCATTTCCCCTGTTACCTACTGCTCGGAGTTTTGGGTTGTAGCCTGGTTATTCTTTAATTTGTGTCTAAAATCCACACATAATTGAGTACATACCATGTTTATCTTTATGAATCTGTGTTACCTCCCTCACGATGATATTCTCTGTATCCATCCATTTGCCTGCAAATTTCAAGACGTCATTTTTTTTTTCTACTGAGTAGTACCCCATTGTGTACGTGTATCACAGTTTTGTAATCCATTCTTTAGTTGCAGGGCATCTAGGTTGTTTTCAGGTTCTGGCTATTACAAATGATGTTGCTATGAATATAGTTGTGCTAATGCCCTTAGGGTAAGAATCTACATCTTTATATGCCCAATATTGGTATTGTTGGATCATTTGGTAGATTATACCGCTTTCTGAGGAACTGCCATACTAATTCCCAAAGTGGCCCTACAAATTTACATTCTCACTAGCAATGGAGGAATGTTCCCTTTACTCCATACCCCCTCCAGCATAGACTGTCATCTATGTTTTTGATCTTAGCCATTCTGACAGGTGTAAGATGGGCACTCAGAGTTGTTTTTGTTTGCATATATATGATGACTAAAGATGTTGAACAATTCTTTAAATGTCTTTCAGCCATTTGAAATTCTTCTGATGAGAATTCCCAATTTAGCTCTGTACCCCATTTTTTAAATGAATTATTTTTTTTTCACCTCTAGTTTCATAAGTTCTCTATATATTTTAGAGATCAGTCCTCTGACAGATGTAGGGTTGCTGAAGATATTTTCTCATTATTTAGGTTGTCATTTTGTCCTATTGACCATGCCCTTTGCCTTACAGAGGCTTCTTAGTTTTAGAAGGTTCCATTTTTATTGTTGTTCTTAGCATCTGTGCTACTGGTGTTATATTTAGTAACTGGTCTAAATAACAAGGATATTTCCCCTTGTTTTCTATCTTATTCAGTGTAATTGGGTTTTATTGAGGTCTTTGATTCACTTGGACTTGACATCTATTTGTATTCTTCTACATACTACCATCCAGTTATGTCAACACTATTTGCAACATCTGTTGGAGATATTATCTTTTTCCATTGTATATTTTGGTTGTCTTTGTCAAAATCAGGTGTTCATAGGTCTGTTGACTAATGTCAGGGTCTTCACTTTGATTCCATTTACCTAAAAGTCTGTTTTAATGCCTGTACCAAGATGTTTGTACTACCGTGGCTCTATGGTAATGTTTAAAAGTCAGGGATGTTGATGCCTCATGAAGTTATATTATTGAACAAGATTTTTTGGCAATCCTGATCTTTCTGTTTTTCTATACAAAGTTAAGTATTGTTCTTTTCAAGTCTGTGAAGAGTTGTGTTGGGTTTTTGATAGGAATTGCATTGAATCTGAATATGGCTTTTGGAAAGACTGCCACTTTTACTATGTTGATTCTACTTATCCAAGAACATAGGAAACCTTTCCATTTTCTGGCAGGACATAAATTCACCACTTATCATGGGCCTCTCCAGAGTCTGCTGGGTTTCTGTTTCTTCTGTTTTCTCCTTTGTATGTTTGTTTTGCTCAACTCCATTGTGTTTCTTTTATCTTGTTATAATTTATTTTATTTTGAAAAGTGAGATATTTGGATGACAATTTGAAAAGTCATGGTCTTGTGTTGGTTTATATTATCAATTTTTTGGGTCTATAAACATGACTCTGAAGGACAATCTAGGTTATGTTAAGGCTGGAAACCTTAAGACTTAAAGGCCTAAACAGAGGTCAAATCATTCAATGGGCTGAAGTCTGCAGTCAGGACAAACAAACCAAAAAAACTGAATACAAGCATTCATCACTCTGCTGCCTATCTGGGAACTCAGTTTGATCAGTCACCTCCTCTTCCACCATTCTTCTGTTCTGATAAATTGTATGCTCTAGAACTGACTGCCAGAATAAACCTTCTTTTCTGCAAGTTGTTCCTTTTTTGAGGTAATTAGTCACTGAATATATGCAAGAACCTAATTAAAGACTCTCAGAAGATTCTTGAACAAGAGCATCAGGGGAAAAAAAATTGTTATTAGAATGGCTTATAGAAGCCAAGGAGTAAAACTGTAGAACATTCTCTCTTTCTCTCTCTCCCTCCCTCCCTCCCTCCCTCCCCCCCCTCCTCACTTTCTCTCTAACTACACATGAGGTAGAAGAGCAACAACTTCTACTATTTCAATCCTTCAAGTAATTGTGTGAAACCAGAATTATTTGGTAGTATAACAGAATCTTTTTTAAAAAAAATGATTATGAGTATAGACAGGCCAAAATTAAGTAAATTTAGAATTGGCTCATGTATATTTCAGTTAAATTCAGATATCCCCCATACTTTACTGTGAAACTTAAGTAATTAAAGTGAAAAGAAGACTCCTGTTTGTACAGTGGGGCTAAGAGGCTTTAGAAGCAAAGGGCATCCTTCAGAATAAATACCTCTTAATAAATGCAATCAACTCTCTTTCTCAGCTAAGCAAAATGTTCATGTTTTATAAAAACCTGGTATACTGGCTGGTTTTGTGTGTCAATTTGACATTATAGACTCATCAGAAAGGAAGGAGCTTCAGTTTAGAAAATGCTTCCATGAGATCTAACTGTAAGGCATTTTATCAATTAGTAATCAATCAGAGAATGCCCAACCCATGGTGGGTAGTGTCATCCCTGGGCTCTGGTCCTGGGTTCTCTAAGAAAGTATGTTTTTTCAGCCAGGGGAATCAAGCCAGTAAGAAGCACCCCTCTATAGCATCTCAATCAGCTCCTGCCTCCTGATTATAGTCCTGCTTGGGTTCCCATTCTGACTTCATAAGATGATGGACTATAACCTGAAATATTAACCAAATAAACTCATTCCTTTTCAACTTAATTTTTGGTCAGGATGTTTCATCACAGCAATAGAAATTCCAAGTAATACACCTGGTTTATATTTTCATGAATTTAAGTCACTTCATTTTCATTTATGTTTACAATGTTCATTGCAGTACAAAGTCAATAAAGTTGTATTACCTTTCAGTACCATGAAACATCTCTAATGGGAGACACCTCTACATGGATAAATAATGTTGAATGGTTCCCGTCTTATAGTTTCTACTGAGACTGCTGCTTGGAAAATATATTTTCCCAACAATCACATTTTATTTTATCTTAAAAAAAAAACCTTAGCACCGATTTAATAAGTTTGTCATTATTATGGATGTGTATGGATCCTTGAAAACATTCCACAGAGTTTTAGATCTTCTATATTTGGAAATATATTATATTATACTAATTATATTATATCATATTTATTATAATGTATGAGCAATTACCCTCCTTCATATGATAAAATGGTCTAAAAAACATTGTTACATACTGTTTAGCTCAGAAGGAAGTATTAAATTGTATGTTAACTCAAGGGTAATATCTTTTATGTCTTTGGTCACTTTGTATAAGGAACCTATGTTGGTTACCAAGAATGTAGATACAAATGTCTTTTCTAATAATTACAAAATAACTAAGTAAAGGAAGGTATTCAAATATACATGTTATATCAGACATTGACTTAGAATCAAATAGTTGAGCCTTACTCTAGTGTCACTGAGATATAGCCAGAAAATGAGGCTTGTTGGAGGGCTCACATCCTTCAAGTATAGGCCAATTCTATTTGTTCTGTATACTTCTTTTATACTCTTTCTGTAGTATGTTTAAAATTTTATTTTGAATACAGCTTTTCTTCCATATTGATGAGAAAAGATTGCTAAATGAATTTTTTATACACCTCAGGGAATGTTTTTGTACAATATGTAGAGTCTGAGTACAAAATGTGGGCTCCAACAATTTTAATCATACAAGCTTGTATATTGGATTTTAATGAAATAATTTTTTTTTTTGCTAAAAAAACAAAACAAAAATATGTTCTCTGATTCAGTCTGACAGAGGTTTGGCAGTCATGAACAAAATTTTGCTGCATGGGATCCTGATAGATTGTAAACTTTAGCCAGTTTTCCACTTAAATAAATCAGTCTGAGTCCTTTAAATCATGAACACATTGCTGAACTTCACACTATCTAATACTAAGTAACAACTTAATGAACCGATAAAATTTTTTTCATGTATTTCTTAACTCTATATGCACAATGTAGACCATGGGAAGATATTATTACTGTTGGAAAAGAGACAGTTCTGCTTGTCTTCACACTCAACCAATTTTAAAATACCTGCAGGAATCTTTGTAGATGACAGCAAGTAACAATGTGATAGCAATAACCATTCTCTGTGAATTTGTTCTTCTTAATTGAAATTAGCTACTTGTTGATAGATTTTTCCTTAGGCCTCAGAAAAAATGACCTGGAAACTTCTCTTTTTAAATGTTCATTTTACTTTATAAAAAGTCTTTTTTATCCCTGTATCCCCCTGCTCCCCTCCCTTCCTTCCTCCCAATCTCTTCCAGTCAGCATTCAGCATCCACCCTCCCCTTCCTTTCATCCTCTTCCCCAAAAGGGCAAGAAGTCCAGAGGTGGGCTAGCCCAGTATGGCACATCCACTCCAGGAAAGTCTGATTTCCTAATCCCCAAATCAAGACTGGGTTAGGTGTTCCTCTCCAGGGAATGGGCTCCAAGGGCCAGTATGAAAGCGTGGCCTTTAGCTTAGGCTTCTCTCAAGTAGCTCTTATTTTTTAAATTAACTGATTCCTATTCATTTATACTTTACCACATGTGTTTCTACCTCTCTTCCTTTATGTCTTGCTCCCTCTGCATCTAGCTAATTACTTTTTATGTCTTTCTCCTAGAATTTTCTTTGTCTAGAAGACCCAGCTAGACTTCCTGCCTAGCTATTGGTCATTTAGCTTCTTATTAAACCAATCAGACGGCACCTTAGTAATGATGTTTCTTCACATTGCACACACAAAAAAAGATCATTGCACAACAGCTACTGGAAAAGGAAGAGTCACTTCTCTTGAAGGGTGTTTCCCTTGGCAGGTCAACCATGTGAGTGGCCCAGGCACCCAAGAGTATATGTAAAAATATAAATTTGACTTGATAAAGTTAAAAATTAAGAAAGATAATAAACAAAGTTCCCTGAGTAAGCATGGCATTGAATTTCTTCTGTGGATTTTGAGAAGGTGCATGATAATGATGATAATACATTATGCATAATTATCAAAAATAAAACTATGAAGAAAAGTAAAAGAAAATATCCTTTCAAAAGAGAGTTCCTGCTATTATTTCCTGAGAGATACTGAAATATTTTTCTTTTTCAAAAGGAAATGAGGAGACCTTACCTGTCTATGATAAGTTTAACATTATCTGATATTACTGCCCGTAAGAATAACATGTGACTAGCAGAATGCTATTATTAGGTAGAGTTCATATAAAGGCCTAAATGAACTTAGAAAGCTCAATTTAATTTCAAAAACAATTTTCTTGCCTTCAAACACATCTTCACAATCCTGCAATTTTGCAGAATCTACTTCTACTTCTATTTTAAACTTCATGTGTAACATTTTATGACAACAGACATACAATAAGAAACTAAAGAACAGCTCTTATGTACTGTAGTGACATTAGATTTTTGCCTTTATGTGGCCTTTGGGAACTATATAGTGAAGTAGTAGGGTTTCTTGGTCCCGGGAAGCCAGAGGCCCAGACCCTGCCACACCAGACCCCTTAGCCACCCACCGCTGTTGCTCAGACTCCCAGAAATGACTCAGACACTTATATTAACTTCATGTTGTTTGGTCTATAGCTCAGGCACATTGCTAGCTATCTCTTACATCTTAAATCAACCCATTTCTATTAATCTGTATGCCACATGGCCCGTGGCTCACCTGTGTTCTTTACATATTGCTCCTTTGGGCTCCAGCTCTGTCTGCCTGACTCCACCCTCTTTTTCCTACCTATGCTCTGATTTCTCTTCCTACTTTTTCTATGGTGCCTGTCATAGGCCAAAACAGCTCCTTTATTTAAAGACTGATATTCACAACATACAGAAAGGCATTTCCACATCAATATAGAAAGGATAATGAAAAGCAGGTACAGCTAACACTAACTCTATCTTTGCTAGAGTGCCTGATAGGGGAAGTAACTAAAAGAACATACATATGCTAACTTATAGAAAGGAGTGAAAGCTTGATTTGAAATATGAGATTTTCCTAGGCCCATCTTAGAGTCTATTAAAAATACCTGGTGTGGAAGGCACTTTACAACTAGATATAATAAACACTCAAACACTCACCTATATTTTATTCATCCAAATACCTATGATGTCATTATGAGGTAGACCATGGAGGCAGTACTGCTGTCTATGTATTTAACCAGCAGCATAAATACAATTGGATTTGTCTAGAGACTTGACTTAGTGGTTAAGCGTATTTTTCGCTCTTACATAGGTTTGATTCCAAGCACCCGTAATGCAACATATAACTATATCTAACTCTAGTCATGGGGATCTGAAGCCCTATAGAGATCTTCTCAGTCACCAGGCATATATGTGTTACCCATGCACACATGTAGGAAAAACACTCATATACTCAAAATAATAAAAACAAACTAATCATACATGGCTTTTACACACAAATTCTTACAAACTATAAACCCTGAAAAGTACCTATATTTGAGCAGAAAATATAACATAGTAGGAAAAGTAAGATATAACTCTCAATTTATTCAATAATAGGAAAATGATAATATAAAATTAATAGTTTTGGAAAATTTGCTATAGCATGGTACTTCCTATAATCTCATATATCTCAACTTTGCTCCACAGGGTGGTTATAAAAGTTTAAGTGAGATTGTGCAGAGGAATTTAAGTCCTAGGTCTTAAGGTGTTGACACTGTTTTGCTATGTTTAGGGTAATTGGCCTTTAAAAAAAGAATTTATTTATTTATTTATTTTATATGTTGTGTGGGTGTTTTGTGTGGTGCAGGGCTGCACACCACATGCATGCAGTTCTACAACAGGCCAGTAGAGAGCATTATATTTCTCCTGAAACTAGAGTGAAAGATGCATTTTAGCTGCTCTGTTGGACTTTTGCAAGGGGGGTGGGGCACTACTCAATATGGAGGAACAACTTCTCTGGGCCTTGAACTTAACTTTTATTTTTGTAGCTTTCTATGCTGTGTTAGTTTGAGTGAATCACTCACAAGCCAAGAGAGAAATTTCAGGAGACCAGGTGGGCTAAATACATGATGTAGGCAGGCTACTTGTTTAGGGTTCCATGTACCCACGCAAGGTGCTGGCACTTTGCAGTCTTTGCTGTAACATCACTTTTTGTCAGGGCTGAAGTAGATCTCTCATATCTTATCCGGGAAGACACTGCCAATTAGGCCTTCTGATGAAGTGCAGAATTGAGAAGACCCTCCTGTGGTAGGCATAGTTAGGAGTCCCTCTTGATTCTCCAGGTAACTGTTCTCAGGAAACTTGAGACTAGCTAGAGCAGATGTGTTGTGGGGTTTCTTGGTCCCAGGTGGCCAGAGGCCTAGACCCTGCCCCACCAAACCCCTTAGCCACCAGCCGCTGCTGCTCAGGCCCCCAGAAATGACTCAGATGCTTATATTAATTTTATGCTGTTTGGCTTATGGCTAAGGCACATTGCTAGCTAGCTCTTACATCTTAAATCAACCCATTTCTATTAATTTGCTTGCCATGTGGCTCGCCTGTGTTCCTTACATGTTGCTCCTTGGGCAGATTGTTCTAATCTGCTCAACTCTGCCCTGTTGTTCCTACCTATGCTCTGATTTTTCCCCTTACTTTTTTATGGTGCCTGTCATGGCCCAAAACAGCTCCTTTATTTAAAGATTGATATTCACAGCATACAGAAAGGCATTTCTGCATCACCTCCCCCTTTCTGTCAAATCAAAAAGGAAGGTTTTAATTTTAACATAGCAAAATTACATATAACAAAATAGCTATCAAGCAAGAAATACAGTTACAATATCTAGTCTATTTGTATCTAGCAAAATTAAAGAAAATACTCTATCATCTACCTTATCCTTATGAATCTAAAGTTTTGTATCTAATATATTTTTTAAATGACTAAAAAAAAAACTATGCCTATACCTATCTAATCTTCAACTACATCAAAGACCATAGAAGGATATATTTACCCAAGTAAACCGGAAGTGCAAGCAACTTTCAAAATCTAGAAATGACAGAGATGACACCTATCTGCCTGGACAGTCACCCAAAGTTCCTTTATAAAGTTGGGGCATCCATCTTCAGCCTACAGGCCCAGAGTCTCTTTCCATTTCAGTGAAGCAGGAAATCTGCTCTGTCCATTCATCAGTTGCTTCTCCTCGAGTCCTGAAGAACGTCTGACAGTTTTCTCTGTAAAGCAGGAACCTGAATGACCATCTTGGCTTGTTCTGCCAAAGTTCAGAGGTCATCTTCCTATGGAACCTGCATGTCCAGTTTAAACAGCATAATGTCAAGCAGTCAATATAAGGACAGGTTCTTGTCCAGTGGCTAGCTATTTCCACAAAGAGAGTAGACTCCATATGGAGTTTCTTCGATGCCCTTTTTTTTTTGTTTTTTGAAGAAGAAGAAGAAGAAGATTGGTGCTCCCAGGAGCAAATCTGTCTCACTGTCAAGAAAAAGTCTAAGTTCTTAAAACATTTTAAATGTGGTATTCTGTATGTCTTAGAAGTGTTTGAAGATTACCTACATACTTGAAATATATCTTTGTATACCTAAAAATCTAACTAACATTCATTTCTTAATTATACATTATAATTTTAACTCAGTTACATAAACATCATATCTTAAACAAGTGTAGAAAAATTCATACAGTATAAGAGAATTGACCTTAAGTTTGTATCAATAAACCAAAATCTGTACTAATGTAAAACATCTCAAGATTAACAACTGATTTCCTGATCTAAGTAAATTTAATAATCTAATTTTTAAAAAATTTATTAATATACCATATCCCCTTTTTCTTCTTAGAAAGAGATTGACTATGACCATTAACCATTTATAATGAAAACAAACATTTATAAACAATATTTTTGGAATTTGGGTGTAGTTTTCTACTATTACTTTTTGCTGATTATGGGGTGTTGAAAATCTCATGAGTTTTACAGGATCATATTCTCCAGTGTTGAAGTTGATGTGGCTATCTCTTCCTATCAGAGAATTTTTTCAGGGGGTCTTGGTTGGTGAAACCATATTTGCCTGGTATCAATGCACAGGTTCTCAGCTTCTGTGGAAAAAAAAGCAGAATTCTTCCAAAGCAATAAGTCCTATACACACATTTCAAAATCAAAAATAGCTTTAAAATATATATTCTTGTTTAACTTAGTAGCCCTTGCATTTGTAATCCATTGTCTTTCTGCAATTAGCTCATTAACAGTTCAAAAATTAAAAGAAAACATAATAACAACCAAAATCTAGATTTTGTGTTTAATTTTCATCTTTACATGGCTTATTATAATTTTTTTACTCTATTTCCTTTTTTAAAGACTTTCTCTACCTTTTCTCTTTTCTCTCTGAAGCCTATGTACCTTTTACACACATTGTAATCTGTTTACAGGGTTTTTTTTTAAAAATCTGAATCTGTTTTACTGTGAATCTTTAGTCATCTTTTAACTAGAAGAGCTTTTAAAATATACTCTCTTAAAGAGCT
This sequence comes from Phyllotis vaccarum, assembly GCA_033318265.1. Classification (NCBI taxonomy): domain Eukaryota; kingdom Metazoa; phylum Chordata; class Mammalia; order Rodentia; family Cricetidae; genus Phyllotis; species Phyllotis vaccarum. Next base: position 89,318,467 of record JARWLC010000007.1, read on the forward strand.
GCACAGTTTTTGTAGATAATGCTGAATAAGTAAGTTCTCTTAAAGGGACCACATCTCTATTTGTGGCCAGTAAACAGAGCAGTCCCAAGAAAATGCTGGTATTAATTACCTGTCTTTGTTTCTTTTTTGTTCAAAATAAATAGAAATCTAAAATCAATCACATGCTACTGAGTCTTCTGTGAGATTTTTGGAACCCACCTGATTGCAGCTTACACTGCCCCCTGCCAGTATGCCGGCGCCATTTTGAATGTGACCCAGATGCCAGGCTTTCTTTGTACAATGACCTGCTTCGTATATACAATTTGGAAGCTGTCTTGGCTCAGTTTCTGTGATCTAGAACCCTTTCTAATCTTTCTCAGGCTTTAAGTGCATACTCGCCCCATGTTGGGCGGTATCTATTGTAGTGGGGTTTGTTGGTCCCTGCAGGCAGAGGCCCAGCCTCTGTCGCACCAGACCCTTTAGCCACCTGCTGCTGCTGCTCAGGCCCCCAGAAATGACTCAGATGCTTATATTAACTTTACGCTGTTTGGCCTATGGCTCAGGCACATTGCTAGCAATCTCTTACATCTTAAATCAACCCGTTTTCATTAATCTGAATGCCATGTGGCCCGTGGCTCACCTGTGTTCTTTACATGTTGCTCCTTGGGTAGCTTGCTCAATCTGCCTCTGACTCCGCCCTGCTGTTCCTACCTATGCTCTGATTTCTCCTCTTACTTTTTTTATGGTGCCTGTCATAGCCCAAAACAGCTCCTTTATTTAAAGATTGATATTCACAGCATACAGAAAGGCATTCCCACATCACAAATGGAACCTGCAGCAAAAACCACGTACCTCTGATGGAAAGCACATCTGTACAGGACTCTGAATGGAGAAGGGTGATTCATGCTGCTCTTTTCCTACAGCTCATTTCACTGTATATTGAGAACGGTTTCTTCCTGATGAATGAATTATTCTTTTATATTTTTTAATGTGTTGATACTTTTATAATTTTTAATTAAAATAAGTTTTTTTTCCAATTTCTGCCATTGCCTTCCTTGCTTCATTCCTCCCAGTCCTCCCTCAGCTTCTCATACTCTATCTCCCATCTGTTCCCCAAGGATAGCAAGAAATCCAAGGATGAGTCAATTTAGTCTGGCACATCCTGTTGAGGTAGGTTCGTGTCCCTTCACCCAGTATGAAGGCTATATTAGGTGTTCCTCTCTAGAGAATGGACTCACACACTAGGAACAATCTCTGGTCCTATTGCAAAAGGCTCCACAAACTACCCATGCCATTTGACTGTCAGCTACATTTAGAGGGTTTAGTTCCTTTCCATGAAGGATCCTCAGCTGTCATTTCAAGGTTCATAAACTCCCAATAGCTCAGATTACCCATCTTTATGGGTCTCCTTCTCATTACCCTGAACCCTTTGCTCATATTCTCTCTCCTCTCTTTCTCCTGAGCTGGGCCAGTAGTTTGACCTGGTGCTTAGCAGAGATCTCTGCTTTGATTGATCCATTGTTGAATGAAGATTCTATAATGGCAATTAGGGTGGCCATTCATTTGATTACAGGGGAAGTCCTGTTTGCACCCTCTTCACTATTGTTTGTAATCCTAGCCTGGGACATCTTGTGGATTCTTAGGTATTTCCTTAGCAACAGGTTTCTTTCTTACCTTTCTCATCTTTCACAATGACTTTCTCTATCAAGAAATATCCTGTTTGTTCTCCCTCTCTGTTTCTCCTCCCACTCAACCATTTCCATCTCTCATGATTTGTTCTAAATTTCCCCTTATAATCTCAATTTACTCAAGACACCTTCTCTATGTCTCTTTCAAAGGAGAATCTCTCTTAAGTTCCTTCTGTTTCTAGCTGCTTAAGATTGTGTATTGGAGCCTGGTTATCCTTTACTTTAGTCTAAAATCCACTTATGAGTGAGTACATACCCTTTCTATCTTTCTGAGTCTATATTACCTCACTGAAGATGATACTCTCCAGATTTATCCATTTGCCTGAAAATCTCAGGATGTCATTCTTTTATTTACTGCTCAGTAGTATTCCAATTAATGGAGGTTGCATTTTCTGTGTAAATGTACCATAATTGTTTAATCCATTCTTTAATTGAGGAACATCTAGGTGTTTCCATGTTCTGCCTATTACAAATAATGCTGCTATGAAGAGAGTTGTACTGAAGTTCTTGGGGTATTAGGATGTAAATTCCCAAGAGCGGTATGATTGAATCATTGGGTTGATTGATTCCCAGCTTTCTGAGGAACCACCATATTGATTTTGAAAGTTGCTAAACAAGTTTACATTTTTACCAGATATGGAGGAGTGTTCCCCTTACTTCAATTCCCTCCAGCAAAGGCTGTCACAGGTGTTTTTGATTTTAGCAATTCTGACAGGTATATGATGGAATCTAAGAGTTGTTATGATTTGTATTTCTCTAATGGTTAAGGATGTTGAGTAATTCTTTAAATGTCTTTCAGCCATTTGAAATTCTTCTGTTGAAGAATTCCCTAGTTGGCTCTGACTCTCATTATTTAAGTGGATTATTTGGTTTTTTGACTTCTAGTTTCTTGAGTTCTCTATGTACTTTAGAGATCAATCCTCTGTCAGATGTAGGGTTGCTGGAGATTTTTTTCCTATTTTGTAGGCTGTTCTTTGTCTTATTAACCATGTCCTTTGCTTTAGAGGAGCTGCTCAATTTCAGGAGATCCAATTTATTAATTGTTTTTCTTAGTGTTTGTATTATGGGTTTTATATTTAGAAAGTAGTTGCCTGTGCCAATGCCTTCAAAGGTATTTCCCACTTTCTTTTCTATCAAGTTCAATTTGTTGAGGTCTTTGATCCACTTAGTCTTGAGTTTGTTCGGGGTGATAGATGTGTATCTATTTGCATTCTTCTACATACCATCATGCCAGCTCCATTTGTTAAAGTTTTATTTTTTCATTTTGTATTTTTGGTCTCTGTGTCAAAAATTAGGTGTTCATAGGTGTATGGATTATGGTCTAGGTTTTCATTTTCATTCATTTATTTACAGTTCTGTTTTTACGCCAGTTCCAAGCTGGTTTTGTTACTGTAGCTCTATAGTATAACTTAAAGTAAGGGATGGTGATACCTCCTGAAGTTCTATTATTTAACAGGATTGTTTTAGCAATCCTCAGTTTCTGGTATTTCATATGAAGTTAAGTATTGTTTTTACAGTGTCTGTAAAAAAATGTGTTGAGATTTTAATGGAGATTGCATGGATCTGCTGATTGCTTTTGGTAAGATTGACATTTTTTACTCTGTTGATCCTACCTATTCAGGAGCATAAGAGATCTTTTCATTTTCTGATATCTTCTTAAATTTCTTTCCTCAATATCTTAAAGTTCTCATCACATAGGTCTTTAACTTCTTTTATTCGTTACCTCAAGATATTTAATGCTATTTGTATCCATTATAAAGCATGAGTTTCCTCTATTATTTCAGCCCCTTTATCATTTATATATAGGGGCTATTATTATTTTTTTATTTATTATTATTTTTTTATTTAGTCTTCTACCCTGCCACATTACTAAAGGTGTTTGTCTATTTTAGGGTGTTTCCTGGAAGATTTACTACAGTCTCTTAAATATACTATTATATCACATGCAATAGTGATAGTTTGACTTCTTCCTTTCCAATTTTTATCTCTTTGATCTCCTTTTGTTGTCTTACTGCTTTAGCTAAAGTTTAAGAATGATATTGAATAGATATTAGAGGAGAGGACAGCCTTGTCTTGTTCCTGACTTTAGTTGGATCACTTTGATTTTATCTGCATTTAATTTGATGTTAGCTGACATGCTGTATATTGCCTTTATTATATTTAGGTATTTTCCCTGTATCCCTGATCTCTCCAGGACTTTTACAATGAAGGGTTTTGGATTTTGTCAAAGGCTACCTCAGCTTCTAATGAGATGATAATGTGTTTTTTTTTTCCTCCATGTTACTCATTTGATGGATGATATTGACAGCTTGTTGTTGTTAGACCATCCCTGAATCTCTGGGATGAAGCCTACTTGATTATGAGGGATGATTTTTTTTTGATATCTTCTTGAATTCTGTTTGCCAATATTTTTGTATCAATGTTCATGAGGGATAGTGGTCTGTAATTCTCTTTCTTTGTTGTATTCTTCAGTGGCTTGGGTATCAGTGTGACTATAGCCTCAAAAAATTTGACACTGTCTCTTTGATTTCTATAGCATGGAACAAATTGAAGAGTATTGGTAATAATTCTTTGAAAAATCTAGTAGAATTCTGCACTGCTCTAATTTTTATTTTTTATTTTTGGTGGGGAGGACTTTTAATAAGTGCTTCAATTTCCTTGGAAATTAAAGGTCTATTTAGGTCATTTACCTGCTCTTGATTAATTTTGGAAAGTGGTACCTATCCAGAAAGTTGTCCATTCCTTTTAGGTTTTCTTATTTAGTGGAGTGTAGGTTTTTGAAGTATAATCTAATGATTCTCTGGATTTCCTTGGTTTCTGCTGTTATGCCCCTTTCTGATTTTGTTAATTTAATTTTTTCCCCTCTCTCTACATTTGTTTAGTTGGATATGGGTTGGGCTATCTTCTTAAATTTCTCAAGGAACCAACCCTTTGTTGTATTGATTCTTTGTACTGCTCTCTCTTTTTTTTCAGTTTTATTGATTTCAGCCCTGATGATTATTTCCGGCTGTCTAGTGTTTCTCCATGAATTTGCTTCTATTTGTTCTAAAGCTTTCAGCTCTGCTATTAAGTCTCTTGTGTGAAAGTTCTCCAGGTTTTTATGTAGGCATCTAGTGCTTTGAATTTTCCTCTTAGCACTGTTTTCATTGTGTGCCATAAAGTTGGGTATGAGTAGATTCATTTTCACTGAATTATAGGAAGTCTTTGATTTCTTTCTTTACTTCTTCCTTGACCAAGAGATAGATTAATTGAGAGATGTTCAGTTTTCATGAATTTGTTGGGTTTCTTGTGTTCTTGTTGAACTCTAACTGTAAACCATGATGGTCCAATAGGAAACAAGAAGTTATTCCCCCTTTTTTAAATCTATTGCTATTTGCTTTATGACTAAGAATATGGTAAATTTTAGAAAAAGATCCATGGGGTGCTAAGAAATATGTGCATTCTTTTAATTTTTGGTGGAATATTCTGTATATAGCTATTATGACCATTTGAGTCATGACATCTGTTAGATCCCTTATTTCTCTGTTAAGTGTCTGTCTAGTAGACATATCCATTAGAAAGATTGTGGTATTGAAGACTCCCACTATTAATGTGTGGGGTTTGATATGAGATTTAAGCTTTAGTCATTTTTTTTACATATTTGGGTGTGCTTGTCCTTGTGTTGGGGGCATAAAATGTTCAGGATTTAGATTTCATCTTGATGGATTTTTTTTTTTCCAGAGATGAGTAAGTAATGTCCATCCCAATCTCTTTGTATTGATTTTAGTTTGAGGTCTTTCTATTCTTTTAGATATTAGGATTTCTACACCAGCTTGTTTCTTATGTCCATTTGATTAGAAAGCCTTTTTCCAACCCTTTTCTCTGAGCCAGTGTCTGTCTTAATTTGATGTGTATGTCTTGTATGCAGCAGAAGGATGGATTCTGATGTTAAATTCATTGCATTAGTCTTTGTCTTTTTGTTGGTGAATTGAGTCCATTGATAGTAAGGGCTTTAATGACAAGTGATTATTCGTTACTGTTACATTTTATTTTATCTTAGTAGTTTTATGTCTCTCTTCTTTGGGGTTTTCTCTGTGGGATTATTTATTGTTTGTAGTTTCAGGGGTGTATCTAGCTTCCTTATGTTGGAATTTTCCCTCTAGTGCTTTATGTAAGGCTGGATTTATGGGTAGGTATTATTTAAATTTGGTTTTGTTCTCAAATATCTTCTTTATTTCATCAATTTTGACTGACATTTTTGCTAGGCATAGTAGTCTGGGTTGGAAGCCATGCTCTTGTATGTATAATATCTAACCAGGACCTTCTGACTTTCATTGTTTTCATTAAGTAGTCTGGTTATTCTGATGGGTCTTTACTTATAGGTAACCTGGCCTTTTTCCTTTGCAGTTTAACTATTCTTTCATTATTCTATAGGGTTAGTTGCTTATTATTCCAAGCAGAATTTTTTGGAGGGGTGGGGTTCAAGTCTCTTTGTTCTGTAAGCTTCTTATATCTTTATAGGCATTTCCTTCTTTATGTTAAAGAAGTTTTCTTCTGTGATTTTCTTGAATATCACTTTGATCTGGTATTCTCCTTATTTGATACCTGTTATTCTTAAGCTTTTTTTATGGTGTCCCAGAATTCCTGGAAATGTTTGTGTTATGATTTTTTTTGGCTTTTGTGTTTTCTTTGACTGATGTATATGTTTTCACTATTGAGTCATCCATATCAGAAATTCTCTCTTCCATCTCTTCCATTCTATTGGTTACCCTTGCATCTGTAGTTCTGGTTTGTTTCTTCAGATTTTATATTTCCAGCATTCCTTCAGTTCTTCTGTCTTTTATATTGCTTCTATTTCAATTTTTAAATTTAGAAATATTTTCTTCACCTGTTTGATTGTTTTTTCTTGGACTTATTCATTTTCTTTCAGGGATTTGTTACCTCTTCCAATGTTTTTTCTTCTATTTTTTAAAGGAATTTTTTATCTCATCTTTTATGGCTTCTATTACTTCCTTGAGTTGGTTTTTAAGATCATTTCCTTCTGCTTCTTCTGCATTGCCATGATTAGTTCTTTTTTTTTTTTTTTTTTTTTTTTGGAGAACCATCTGATTCTGGTGGTGTAGTAATGTTCTTTATGTTGTCATATGTATTCTTGCACTAGTGTTTGCCCATTGCTTCCTCTGATCAATGCAAGACTTGTATGTTACTCAAGGAACTGATTGTGGTACAATCTACTCTGGCTGTGTCTGTGTCTCAGGAAGCCTCTCTTGATCCAATGGGTTTTGGTCCACTTGGAGATAGTATATTCACATGTCACAATGAGCTTTTCTTGGTATAATAAGACCTGGCTGATTCTGTGTCTTAGGGATCTAATCTTGTTACAATATGAGCTTTTGATCCAGAAAGTGCACTTAATCCTATAAGGGTCTTGATGCAACAGGTGCTGGTATATTATAGATCTCAGGGACCCCCTTTTTATCTATTAGGTACTGACAACTCTGGGTCTTAGGTAGCTACTCTTGATTCAAGAAGTGCTGAGAGGCTGTGTGTCTTAAGTATCTGCTGAAGTCTCCAGTAGGCGATGGGATGGATTGGGGGTTTGGGTGGGATTTGTAGTTGGGAGTATGCAGTGAACTAAATTTTATTGGGGAGTCCTGGTCTGTAGGGATTTTTTTCTGCTGGCCTGGACTTAGGGGAGAGATTAGTGGAGGTAATTGGTCTTTGTGAAGGAAGTATGTCACTGAGATTGGGTTTGGACATCTAAAGACTCATTACTTTCATTACGTTTTGCTTCATGCCTGATTTTTATTATCTGAGACATCAGTTTCTTACTTTTCCTGCCATGGCTTTGTTTTGCTATCATGGATTTTAAGCCTCTGAAACAATAAGTCCAAAGAAATTTTTTCATCTCTAAGCTGTCTTGACAACAGTATTTTATTACAGCATAGGAAAATAAGTCATTCAGTGTTATTACTGTGAGACAGCAGAATCTTAGTAGCACTTTGATGTAGTGAAGGGAACGGTTAGTTCCTTAGTTCACTATTATGTTTTGTTTGTTTGTTTGTTTTCTGAAAAGTGTTTTTTCATGCCATCTATACTTTCAGAATGTGCCACATCACATATTGTGGCCTTGGATATCAGGCCCAAATTCAGTGACAAATTATGACCTATAAACTACAAAACTGTGAGTCAGAGTAGCATTCCTACTATCTAGGCTGCTTAGTCGGAGTATTTTATCGTAATGATACAAATATAACATTCTCAGGTAAGAATTCCATTTCAGAAAGATTTTTAGTCATGTGAACTTTTATAAGTGTGATAAAGTAAATGTGGAATTTTACATTTTATGTAACATCTTCTAAAACTTTTGTTTGAACTAGAAAATTTTATGGGTCTCATTTGTTCATAGTTTTGGAAAGCTGCTGTTATAGCAATTCATTGTAAACACTGTTTTCCTGGGTATCATTCTACATGGGTATAAGAATTCAATAAAACATAAATATTCTATTATTTTGTTATAAAGGCAACTATAATATTTTGTGTATTATACATCATTTCCTCAGTAGTTGAATTGTTTATGCAGTTTTATAGTATATGAAAATATTTAATCTTTTACAATTTCCTATACAGACATTTAATTCTATAAAACATAATTAACAAAATCCAGCATTAATATTTTTATACAAATGTGTAAAAAATTTTTGTAAGACTTTAGCTATGCTTTTTTACATACAAAATGATTAGGAAAATATAGTGAAAACCAAAACTATGTATTTTGCTTTTTATATCAAATGAATTATTATTATTAATTTTTACATTCGATTTATAGATCAGACATTTAATTTCTTCATTATTGGAATAGTATAAACTCTAAAACTATGAGCAAAGGTGGGTCAATTATGTAATACTGTTTCAATTAAAAAATAAATGAGGAAGAGAGAATTAATAGAGTCTACTGCTGCTGTGGGTATTAGTCACAGAAGATTTAGTCAGACTTTCTTCTGAAGTAATTGACCTTCCTTAGAAAGAAGAAAAAACTAAAACAAAAATAACCAGTTTTTAAGTTATTAGTATAATTTAGGTCTCTCATCATATTTAGTCATGTGAGAGCCTAAATTAAATTAGAGATGAACAGGAAGCAGGCTACGCATTTTGTTAGCATGGCTTGTGGATGATAGGGTATCTTCAGTGGAAATCAACTCTTAAGAACAAAAATGTCATGGCATGAGACTGTGGCACAATGATAGTTTATGAATAAAGAATAATACTGTTTGGTACCTTGAAGAATCAAACACTACCACTCAAAACTGGGGCACTTGGGCCATTTTTATTTTTAATAACAGACATTCCCTTGATTTCACCAGCACATCCTAATATTTAAAAGGAAGCAAGTCTCTTGCCATCTTTGTTCATCATTGTGGATTTTAGAAAAATTTCTGGAATATCAATTTTGACAATTTTCAAGAATTACGTAAACTACTTGGAATGTTCTAATAAATCTATTTTGTTTTTATTTGTTTGAATAGACTATATTTTTTGATTCAAAACACTGATAAATTCAAGGCTCAAAATAAAATATATGAATCATGAAAGCTATGTTTGAAAAGTCGTTTTATACTAAACCAAACTGTTGCATTAATCACCTCTATGAGGCCAGCTTATATATTTTTCATTTCTTTGTTCTTTTGTTTCTATCTATGCCTCATCTGATATGTTGACATCTCAATGACAAGTAGGAGCAGAGATTTTAATTAACTATAACACCTATGAAGAAAAGCTATCATCTCTGCCAAGTAGAAAAAAATGTTAGTACTTATTTTACAAATTTTCTATAGAAATTAAGTGAATACAGAGATGGTGTCCAATAACATCTCTAAATAATGATATCTATGCAAATGCAATTATGCTTCTCCTTCTTTGGGAGATTATTTTGTTTTAAGAGATATCACTGGATGTGATAAATACATGATTAAGTGTTAGTAATAATGAAATAGGTAACCAAACATGCTTTTACAGTCACTGAATATTTATACAGCACCATTTTTTTGTATTCCTCAAGATTAGGAATATGAGAGTGGGTAGTTCAGTAATATTCTTTAAATGCAGATCAGATGATAATCAAATTATTGAAAGTAAAGACAAATTTTGAACTATAAAAGTTTATTTTTAATTTACATTGCCACATAATACAAGGCAAATTGGTGTTATTGTTATTTAAATTGCTATTATTTAATCAAAATTTACCTGAAAAGCATGGAGAAGGTTACTGAAGAAACAGTAAGGCAGTTTATGCCACACTTGTCAGAAGTGTCTCTGTCCCACATGGCCAGTCCTGTAGCCATAAAGTTACAAATAGTCATGCAAAGGCTTATATTTATTATAAACTGTTTGGCCTATGGTTCAGGCTTATTATTTAATAATTTTTACTCTTAAACTAATACATAATTATTTTAATTAAAAAATATTTTAACATGCCATCACTGTTCCCTATCCCTTCTCTTCCTAGTACTCCCTCAGCTTCCTCCTCTCCATCCATTCCTCAGAGAAGATAAGAACTCCCAGGGTGAGTCAATGTAGTCTGATATATTCAGTTGAGTTAAGACCAAGCCCCTCCCTGCAGTGTCAAGGCTGAGCAAGGTGTTCTTTTGTAAAGAATGGGCACAATGAAGCCAATTCATGTACAAGTAATAAATTCTTGTCTCACTGCCAGAGGCCCCCACAAGCTGCCCAAGTTATTTGACGGTCATCTACATCTGTAGGGCTTAGTTCAGTCCTACTTAGGTTGCACAGCTGTCATTTCAGAGCTAATAAATTTTCAATAGCTTAAGACAGCTCTTTCCGTGCTAACCCATGATTCTTACTTGACTTAGTACCTTTCCTCAGAGCACCAACTCACCTTCTTTCCTGTGCATCCAGATATCTGTCACTCTGATGTTTGCTTTATAGAATTTGTCTAGTCTGTTTGTCGCACCTCTACTTCCTGTCTAGCTTTTGGTCAATCAGCATTTTATTAAACCAATATTTACAATGACAAATATTTACAGTGCACAAATACAGTGCGCAAAAGCAGAGTCCCAAGCATACACTGGATAAGTAAATTAAGGAGTCATATAAAGGAAAATTATTAAGAGAACTCTATGTATGTAAAATCAAATATAAAGTCATACAAAATATAAACATAGAGCAAAAACAATAGAAATATTTTTCATTAGGAACCAACCATATTAAATCTCTTTTCTTCTTGAAAACATATTTTCATCTGGGCAATAGTAGTGCACACCTTTAATCCCAGGACTTGGGCCACATACACAAGTGAATCTCTGAGTTGTTTGAGTCTGGCCTACTTTACAGAGTGAGTTCCAGGACAACACAGGGTACACAAAGAAACTCTGTCTCAAAAAATAAACACACAAAAATAACAAGTAAAACAAAACAAAATAAAGTACAGTGAAAAGGAAAATATAATTTTGTTAAGTTTTATAAATGGATGTAAGTAAAAGTAATGAATATATGTCTTCATTTTAATGTAGTCACCAAATTAGTATAAAATAGGCATGTTTGAGCTGCAGGAGGAAATTTGACATATGGACTTGAACATAGAGAAATAGAAAATACTTAAATTTAAAAGTTAAATCAGGATCTATAAAAATGTTCTGAAATAATGATAATATGGTTACCATAACTGGCCCTGTTACATCTATAAAAGGAATATAAACTTTTGAAAACTTTTAGGTTCAATGTGGATTGGAAGCTTTCTTATGTGATGGAAGAAATAAGAATTGTTATAATAACAAAAGAAAAATTATTCTAACAAAGAACAGAAAGAACACATCAGAAATTTTAAAGTTGGTGAACAGTTGTAGAATACCTTAGAAACACAAGAAGATGTGTGCAACAGAGGGTTCAGATAGGAGACCCACTGGAGAAGAGCTGGTAGAACCCTCATAAAATAGTTAAGACAGATGGCCTTGGTGAGTATAGACTGGCTGGTATACCCAAAAAATAAACATGTACATTTTACAAGTCTTAAAATAGTTGGAACTTTTTGGGAGACAGTGATCCTCTATACAGACAAGTCAACCATAAATAACAACCCATGTCTCAAGAAATTGTGGCAATGTGACAATTTGAACAGAAACTTACTCTTTTAAGCTGATCGAAGCAAGAAAATTCATGTCAGAGATTCTAAAGCCAATCTAGAGACAAGTTCCAGATACAGTGATGAAGAGCATGGGTGGGGGGTCAGTTGAAAGAAAATAATATAGCATGAAGTTTGTTCAAACAATGAAATGTACAAGACAAGAAAATCCTTCTCTGAAGGCTTTAACACAGACCTTATCACTTCTCATTACCTTTAACATCAGATATAGCTCAGCTTTGAGTATGCAGGAAGTTTATAAACTTTGAACCCATCTGTCTTCCACTAGATTTACTGTTGTAGAAAATGAGAACTCTGAAGCTGTTATTGGTTCTTTACAGTTCTATAGCCCTAGCCATCTATTTCTCCCTTTCCACTGCGAAGATTTCATTTCTCCACCATGCCTGGCCCCTCTTTTTACATGGATTTTAAGACTCAAAATGATATATATGGTAAGAAGTTTACTGGCTAATCAATCACATGAGATGTCTCATTTATTTTTTTGTATTTATATTTTATATCTTCCCACCATTATATTCCAAATGGCCTTTTCATTTCTCCATCTTATTTAATCTTGGTTCTCATATATTTCCCCTTTCCTTTTTACTTCCTTTAAGTCATCCTTACTATTTATATATTAAAATTTTACCATGCTTTTTTTTTTTTTTACCATTTTTGTTCTATGATCATTGGTGGTTTGATATTGGGGTTTAATCAAATTTAAGTGTATTTCTAGCCCTTATTAAGTTTAGGGCAGAAGTTTGTTTTCTCCTTATTGAGTGGTATTGATGATCAAGCAGATCAGAGTAGGCTACTCACCAAGAAAATCACCAAGTAAATAGTGAAGATATTTCCAAAAATACAAATATGCACGTCATGACATGGAATACAGTGAAAAGTGTTATCATAGCCTAGGTAAGACAGGGTGATAAATATTCAAGAATAGAGGTAAATATAAGTAAAGGCTACATTCAAAATCCACAAAAATATCAACAGTATCCAAAGAATCACCAAAGCATCTGGGAATTCTAGATTTGAGCAAGCATTTAGAATTGAGATAGATGAAAGACGTGAGATAAAAACTAAACACAAGCAAAATTCCTCAAATAAAAGAAAATAAATGAAGAGACAAGCATAGAAGATACTGAGAATTTTTAGTTGAAATAGCCAGAGAAGAAACTCTCCACAGCATGATACAGTTAAGATATCCAAATACAAATAAAGAAACTATATTAGAATTTGCAATAAAAAGGGATCTCCTTTTTTTATAATGACTAAAGTAAACAACTGTCAGTGAAGATTTCTAAATTAAAATTAAAATATTAATTTTAAATTAAAATACTCTAAATTCTCCAGCTTAATAAAATGGCATTAATTGGTTGACTGTATTGAAAGAACCCATTTTTGTAAAACTGTGTAAGTGTCCAAGTTAGTCACTGTTTTTATGATTTTTATTCATGCTGCACCTGCTCTCAGCGAGAGAAAGTAGTACAAACAAAAAAGAAGAAATACAGTTGCTCCTACTTGGGAGCTGCAGCGTCCTGTGCTTAATTCTGAATCAGAATGTTCTTAGAGATAAAAAAACTATAACAGAAATTTGTAGGATACAATGTAAAAGTTTTACAACTATTGATTTGATTTTCTACGTAACAACAAAGAATTCAAGAAAACTCCACTCATAAACCCATCACAAAACAGCAAAGGATATGACTATGAGGAAAACTAACCAAAGAGATGAAAGGCCTCTACAAAACAAGCTTTAAAAATGTTGAAGTAAATAATTACAGAATGCTCTAGAAGATGGAAATATTTTCTATGCTCTTAAAATATCAAAATAAAGATAAAATGACTATATTTGTAAAAGTGTCCTACAACTCCAATGGGATCCTCAACAAAATTCCAAATATACATTTTTATAGAACTAGACATAAATAAAGAATTTCAAAATTAACATGAAAATAATAACCCCCCAAATAATCACAACATTATTGGTCAACCTGAAAGGCAAATTAAGAAACTGACAAAGATGGCAACACTGTATGATCTCACTGTGGAACTCTTGAATGGACCATTTATAAGAACAGGGTGTAAACATGCTGACAGAACATCCTGGTCAAAGAGGATATTTGTAGCTAAATGTTGAATATATATATATATATATATATATATATATATATATATATATATATATATATATATATATATATATGTTTTAATTTCTAGCATGCAAGAGATCTGTAGGTCTAAGTGCTTCTAGACTCTCACGATGATAGGTTGACCATGTTCTTAGGTATTTATCAGATATGCAGTCAAATAACCGGGCAGTTATTTAAGCAACACAACTAGAATATTAGAAGTCTTTGCAATTAATATGTCACCCACTAAGTGAAAAAAATAATGATTCATCTTTCATATTATAGAAGTAACTAATTTCACTAGAGACAAATGATGGAAAAAGTAGCAACACTATTTTGAGAAAAGATGCAATACCTCTGTAAATATTTAATTTAAAGATATTTAAATTCATTTTATTTAATGATAGCTGAAAGATTTACCCGAAGGGGAGAGAGTATTAAAGCAGACTGCTTTCCAGAGAAAAGTTCCAAGCTATGGAAGTGGAGCCCTAACCCGGGGAATGTATCAAGGGACAGAGGCACATTTATCCTTATTGTCTGCTATGTGTAGTTTGGGGAATGAGGAATCACATGTGGTGACAAAAAACAGGAGTTTGTTATCTAAACAATGGGGACCAAAATAAAACTTTTCTACCTAGACTTTGATTTCTGGATATTCAGCAAGGTCAAAGACTTCTGAAGACATGTCCTCTTTAAGAGGAAGGTTCCCTTCTCTGGTAAAACCTGCCTTCATGTACAATACAGAGAGTGGCCTTTGTCAACACATATCTGCAAAAGATAATTTTTTCCAAAAAGAATTTGTAAACACAGGCTTGAGCCCACAATGACATGGGCCTTGAGACTATTTCTTGCAAAAACCCGTGAACATCCAAACAGGAACATTAATTTCGAATAGTTCTAGGGGGAGCTATTTGGGTGCTAAAGAGAGGCAAAACCCAGTATCCATGAAATGAAAGCCCCTCAGTCCCATCTCACGGGAGCCACCAACTCAGTGGGTCGTAGATGCACAAGGAACTGCAAAATCTCAGAAAATGAGCAAAGTGAGAGATAGAAGCAACAGAGGGCTCAAAGACAAATTTCACTATGACCTTGAGCGGGGGCACCTCTGGTTAAACGTAAAAGTCATAATGTGCCTGTTATGTTAAAGATGAAAGATTAAAGAACTGTCTCAAAATGAATTTAGCACCTAGTTAATTCCTCTTTTATTCATAATAGTTGCCATTTCTGGGCCTCAATTACTGCGGGGTATTTCCCAGTATTCCATAGCAAATTTGATTCTTAAGTCTGAATCAGTAAAGCCATTCTTAAATTCAGAATATAGATGCTTTCTGACTTATAACAATAAAAATGAACGTTTTTGAGGTAGGGAGTAAGACAAATAACTTATACTAGCAAAATATTGAATATTACTCTTTGTATGCCCACATAAATACATCAGCTATTCAGTACACCTTTCAATGTCAAAAACTGATCCCTTATAGCTGTTTTAGAAAAGATATTTCAGATTAATTAAGATTTTATGTAATTGTCAAGAGCTCTTACTTTTTGTTGTTTTCCCTTTGCAATTATACTATTCCAAAGCATGCGATTTCAAGGTCAATTCCAGAAACAGTCCTCAGGCATGGTTATGATGTTTATGTTATAATGACTACATACTTATTTCCCAATGGTGTTTCTAAAACTTTTGAAAGAGAAAGTAACAAAAAGTATTTTAGTCTAATCCTTGCATTAGTTGTTTTTGGCTTTTGTAGGATTTATTTAGGATTGCTTAGGCAACATATATATATATATATATATATATATATGTAAATGCATTATTGTCACTATTCTTTCTACTAAAAAGTATATAAATCAGTTGTTTGAAATGAATAATTTTTATTGTATTTTACTTTTTGAGATACATAATATATAGTAAGATATAATAAATACACACTCTGTGCAGACTCTTATTTCTGGAATAATGGTCACACCCTCCACTTTTACATTCCTAATGGAATTTACAAACATAATATAGCATTTGATAGGTCCAATGAAATTACATACTGGAGCAATATGATAAAAATCAGGTAATTTTTTGAATGACGTATGTCTTGAAATAAGTATCTTTAAATTTACTGTTTTCGTTTTTGAAAGTTGTTCTCTTGAGCTGAAAATAAACGCTACCTAAACAGTAACACGCCATCACTTACTTAGTGTTAATGAAATATAAACAATTTCAAAATATCAATATGTATATAAACATTTATTTTTGTAAGTGAAACCTTTAAAATATCATATTACTTGAGACAAAATGAATAAGGATAAATACAGTCTTAACTGTTTTTTTTCAAAAACAAATGCCTGAAGTTGTATAATTTTATAAACAATATAAGTTACATTAGTGCATAGTTCTGTGATTTGTAAATATGGTACATGAATCAGGTGGAAAAACAGAAGACTTCATTTTGCCAGATTCAGTAGATGGCATCACATGCTGAGAGAAAATTTCAGTGTTCTCTCCCTCTTTCACACTCACTCTCTCTCCTTTTCCCTTCTCTCCACTTGCTTCTTTTCACCACTCTGGAGATTAAGTGAAGGACTGGCCATATCTTAAACAAATTCTTATAATTGCATTATAACTCCAGTGCATTCTGAATTATTGTTTTTTAATATTTTACTAGATGTGTATCAGTAACTTCCAAAGATTGGCCTTGAGTTCATATTGTAGCCCAGGCAGACCTTGAACTTGTTACTGGTCCTCCCCCCCACCCAAACCCAAGGTTGGTGGAAAAAGAGACTTAGTCATCTTGTTTCTTCTCCACACCTCATTTGTTAGAATACCAGTTTCTTTACTGAGCATGGTATGGTGGCATACTCTAGTTTGAATTACTGACAGAAGGTCCCAACATTAACTACTGTAAACTCATGACTTAAAGATAAAAACTCTAAAACATTAGATATAAAAGATAGAGTCAACTCATAGTAAATACTTTAAGGTAAACTACAAAAAATACTTAAAGTATAAATTAATTTTAGTAAATTTGTGCTATTTATTTGATATCATGACTAAATATTCTCAATACTTTTAAGAATAAGTTATTTTTTGGTTTGTAATTTATAATATAGATATAATCTGGCTCACTAATATAGCTGTTTTTAGTTCTGGTACGGAATATCCCCTCCATTGGCTGATATCTTTGAATATTTGATAAAAATTTAAGTATTGGTCAATTTTCACATATTAGGGTAGAATGTAATAATAACAAGTGCACTGCTTGTATCTATGTCAGCTTGACTCAGGTTAGAGTTACCAGGAGTGGAGGGAGCATTAGTTAAGACAATGCCTTCATAAGACCTGACAGTAGGGCATTTTCTTAGGGATGGATGGGTGGTTGCCCAGCCCATTGTGGGAGGTACCAAGAATTGTCTGTTGGTCCAAGGTACTAAGAAAGCAGGCTGAGAAGGCTGTGGTCAGAAAGCCAGTAAGCAGCCCCCACTCTTCCATGGCCCCTGCATCAGCACCTGCTTCAGTTTTTCTACCTTCATTGTATTTAATGATGAACAGTTATTTGGAACAATGAGTGAAATAAGTCCCCTTTCCCCCCAGGTTGCTTGTGGTCATAGTAATTAACTACACAAATAGTTGCTTAACCAAGACCGCAAGTTTTGACTTGATTATGAAGAAATAAGTATTACTGCAAAGACAGAGAAAATGATACTCTCATTAAAGCAATTTGGAAAATGTTTTATGAATGTTCACAAAATCCAAAAGTGAATAATTTTAACAGCAATCATTTATATTTCTATGAGAGACAATATACATTTATACCAAGAATTTAATTGTAATAAATGATACAGTTTAGGTTCTATATGTCATAAGCTAGCATTATTTGGGGCTTGCCTAACTTCATTGAGACAGTCATGTTTCCTGTTGGTATTTCCCCGTGTTTTCTTATGTTACAGAATCATAAAGTGTTAATATTTCATCTACTAATTAAATTACTTTTGATTAAACTATAATTGACTATTTTATTGTGTAACTCTTGGTATCAACTTTAATAACATTTATGTTAGATAATATATTGAACTTAAAATACTTTAGGTATTATAAATTAAAAGGCAAATAGCATACTACTAATTCAATTTAGGCTTAGTGTTACATTTAATCTCTAATTACAATAGTAGAGTACAGTATTTCTCCTCATGGGTTTTCACAATGATTCAAGCATAGAGGTCTAGTGCATCACAACAGTTTCATTAAGCAAATTACACATTTTCTCAGACTTACACTTAATACTGTGGTACAGTTTTGGTTATATACATAAGACTACCACACTTTACAGTAATGCTTGCTACAAAATACCCTTATCTTTTTCCAGGTCCTTCTGTATCATCACTCCATTCTCTCACAAATACATGACCCCTTTTTAAAATTTGTTGTTTGTTTTAATTATTGTTGTTATAAACACAAAGGGAAAGGCAGATGGACAGATGATAAGTAGAGTAATATACATAGATAGATGACAGATAGAAAGATGAATAGACGAAAGACAAGTGACAGATGATAAATGAATATTAAAAAAATAAAACAAACTTCTGAGTACATTTAGTGTTTATATCCATTTAAGACAGATCACTTGGTATTAGCATTTTAGGAACTCTCAAAGGGACTGGGTAATACTTCCTATTGTATCAATTGTTAATTGAAGGGTAGAGCTTTAGGGTAATTTCCTTATTCCTTAATTTTGCTTATTCACTTACATTGATATTCATTTCCATTTATTATATACTACAATTACCATTGATAGTAGGTAACCATAGATAGGTTACTTAATATACTCACTCATTTTTATTAGGACTATGAGTCAATATTTAACACTTTTTATAATATGATTACAAGGTATTATTGCTTTCATATTATGATGTCTCTCACTTTCTGAGGTACATAGGGATGTTTATCATTTGGGTGTGTATCTTGAAATTTCCATTTTAATTTAGAGAAAAAAAAAAAAAAAAGGATCTCATTGCTGAACGGCACACGGCTATCCAGTTGCTCTTGGTGAGGCTTTGTCTGTTCTCCATTTTAGTTCAGATCAGCAAACTGCTCCTTCTCCCTTCTCAACACATACTTTCCTTCAACCACTGAAGATAGGAACATAGCATGAGCTGCTCTTGGAATATGCTGCCTCCTCTTGAATACTACAGTTCTTGAGACTTTTTTCCACTTCTTATGTCCAAAGAGATATATGAAAATACAAAACAGTTTAAATAGGTTAGCTAGGAAACGTTTATTTCCCCTCTTTTATCTCTAAATTTCACTTTCTGACTGCTGCTTGGGAAACAGTCTTATTCCTGAATAGATGAATATTTACAGGCCAAGAAACAAGGACACAATGTCAATAATAAACACCATAGAAGTTTACTACTGTAATGAAATCATGTAATCTGGGAGATAGTTTAGCCTAAGCTCACAAAGTCTGTTCTAGCAAAAAACTAAAATGTTTATATGTTTCCACACTTATTAATTGAATATTTTTAAAAGCCACGGCTAGAGAGAAATCAACACCTTTGCAATCAGCATCTGTTTTCTTTTTGAAAGCCTTTGTTTTAGAAGGTCTTCCTGAGACCATAGCCTGTATCAAACTTATGATGTTCATTCCTGAGAGAGGGAGTATATGCCTATCTATACATTGATCTACATTAATTTTAATTTATATAAACTTTGGTAAAGCCTTCTAAGTCAGCTGTCAGGTGCACTCCTGGAGAATTTGAGTACAATGCACCAGCTATTAAGTTTTCCTTTAATGCATTACATAATTGACACTATAAAATATTCAGCAAAATCCTGATCATAAATATTTATTTAACATACTTACTTCTGGAAATATTCAAATTTTGCTTATTCACTTACATTGAAATGAATTTTCAATTATTATATATGTGCAGTTAGGTTAGATTAAGATTCATTTATCATGTTTCAAATATAATTTACTCTGAAGCATTGGTGAATTTGTCTTGCTTTATTGTAAAAGATCTCTTCTTTTATATACTATGTTTATGTAGGTGCTTTATTACATTTCTTTAGTTAACCTGCTACGATTTTAAGAATAGTTGAATCTGATTACTTCTTTCCTTATTGCATTTAGTTTTAATTTTGTGAATGTTTGTTATGTGTCATATGTTGTGTGTGATGTGGTGTGTGTGTGTGTGTACGTGTACATGCATGTTTGCATGTACTTGATAGTGTGAGTGTGTGTATGTCAAGTTCTTAAGCCTACATTTGGTGTCTGTCCCTGATAACTCTCCATCATTATATGTTTTTTAGATGAAATCCCCAAATGAGTTGGAGCTTATTCATTAGACTTGAGATACTAGGCAGGGAGATTCAGGCATATATCCTTCTTAATTTTTAGATCTAAAACTGCTGCTACAGATACACTGCCAAACTATGCTTCTCCTTGGGTCTTGAAGAACTGAATGCTTCTTGATGAAGTGCTTAAGGGATGAGTCAAATCTGTTGTTAGTAAAGTTAAAATAATAATGTCCCTCACATGTCTCACCACTGGAATCCTAGTTACCTAAGCATATCCGAATATTTCATCTCAATTTTACAAATTTAAAGCAGAATAAATTGTTCCATGCTGAATATGAACTGAAAACTTTATGGATTTTATAGAGAAAACTTTTTGGAATTTTTGGAATTATTTCTCTCTCTCACTCCAGTCAAAGTAAACATAATCCTTTTTATCCCCAATGTATATTCTATCAAGAATCAAGAACCTTTGTTTTAGGTATTTTATCTATTTTACTTAGGTTTGTAAACCTATTCTGTAAGTGGGTTGACTCATAAAAATTATTATAACACTTGTCCATGCATAACTATTGTTCAATAATATGGCATTGCTTTTCCATATTTCTGATATACAATATATTTAGTCTTTAAAACATTAAATTTCTAGCATTCCAAAATTGAAAAAAGTTTAAAATATTATATATGAATAACATTATTTTAAAAGTCAGGTTTATCATCTCTAATGAGAATTTGTGGTATGGATTACATAAATCACTTTATGAATTCAGAAACAACCTCATAATTTCAGAACTCAAAGGATTAAGAAAAAAACTTTATTACATTCTGCTTTTGTAACTTAATAGAAATATTCTTGGGATGAAAATAAAATATCAGCAAGGTAATTGTTGTAGAACAAAAATTAAAATAAATGATCATATAGTTTGACTTTAGGTACATGTAAGTTTCTATTATCAGTGTAATATCAGGTGCACTGCTAATATTTGAATTTATTTCTGTTTGTGAAAATAAACTAATCATTATATTTTTGTCTGAACTATGCCAATGGTTTTTCTGCAGCCATTGGCTAGTAATCATTTTATTTGTAAACTGTATCTGGACTTATTTTCTAACAATGAGATACATTTTTAAAATAAAGATATAGATTTTTTTGTTCTAAAAGAGAGCTGGTTTTCATTTACTGTTTCTTCAGAGAAGGTTTATATTTTTGTTCCTGTTTTGCAGTTTATCTGATTCATTACATTTCCTTTTCAGGTTCTTGCTGTCTTCAAAGAACTTGTTATTTAATTTTTGCCCTAGAATAACTGACCCAAGCATATTACTTCTTCAAGGAGATATTTGAAATTTTCACTGGGTTTAGAAGATGTATCTCTTGTAAAAGTGATTTCACATATCAGTTTGAGGAAAGATATTCTAGAATTAAATTACTTCCCAGAGGCCAATAAAATTTTCTTATGCAGATAAAAATTTACTTTACTTACATGAACTATATGACTTTCCATCAGGAATGTTGAAATCAGGTGTTGCATCAATTATATTGCTGTGTGCACCTAACATTCATGACTATTAATTTAGGACTCTATAATTCAATGAATGCAAAGAAAACATAGAGAATTATGAATTGATTTTAAAAGAACATTTGAAAATATAGAACAATTAATATGCTAAAACAAGTTGATAACTAGGAAGACCGGTAAGAACTGGACTCTGCAGGCAGTAACCTGTGGCAAGAGATGAACAGATGCTCTGGGGTATAATGAGACTGTAGGACATGATATGAGTCCTTACAACAACATCTTCAGACAAACTGAGCACCATTTAATATTCGCAGATTTTGTACATAACTGAATTTGCAGGAGGGATTTCTTACTGAGATATACACTTCAAATTGTATGATATAAGTGCAATTGAAATGTCATGAATAGAAGAGAAAAAGAACAATATTTGAAGTATGTAAAGAAAACAATAGCCCAAAGAAGCCCTGAGACTACCAAACAAATATATACTGAATTTTAAGAAAGTTAAACAAACAGAAGCAAACAAAAATATACTAGGCATATCAACTCATATAATGGTGTAAAATCTAAATGCTCTTTACAGCACCACCTATTTGAACACTAGGCCTCTATTTCATGTTGCTTTGTTGAAAGGCTGTGGATTTTTACGATATGAGGATTTCTTGTTAGCCATAAACCACTAGAGCTATACAGTGAATATATATCTTAAATATCAAGAAGAAAACTCTTTGTTTAAAATAACAGAGGTTCCATCATTTTGAGAAATTATAGAATATATTCAAGTAAAACAGAAGCATCAGGGTTACAAGTATTGGAGGAACAAATTGTAATATTCTGGTGAAAACAACATATACTACATTCGTTATTGCACTATTTCAGAGTAGACTTATGCTTGTATTTTAATAGCCATTGAATTAATTGCTTTTTTATATCAAAATACGTCACAAGTGCAATTTAAGAAAGAGTAGACTTATTTTAGTTCACAGTCCATCATGATGAGGTAGTCATGGCCTCAAGATCTTGAGGGAACTTGTCAGATTGCATTTGAAGTACGAAAGCACTGGTTAAGGCTTTTACATCAACAACCTTAGTTCACAGAATTATACTGTCCACATTTATGTGGGTTTCTTACTAAATAGAAATGTATTTTACTGTTACTAAAAGAAATATGCAGGAGAGCAAGATTTCAACCACTGAGGTTCCTACTACTAGAATTTAAGTCCCCAAATTCTCATGAGGTCATATAAGGGTAGCTATTCCATCTATTAAATAAGGTACCTCAACATTTTCAATCTGATGCTGAAAACCTAGAAGTTACTATGTGAGACTCTGAGTCTTTGCTACTGAGTCTATTGGCAGGTCAGAGAAACTGGGTCCTATGATAGTAGAGGACAGTGGCCTTGAAGAAAGTGATGTATACCCTTGCTCAGGTGGCCTACCAGTTGGAAAACACTGCATACGTCCACAGTGGGTTTTTATCCTCTCAGGGAAAACTATCTAGAATCACTCACAGACATACTCACAAAGGTATCTTCTAGATAATCATAACTTCACTCAAATTCTCATTGAAAATTGACTTTCATAGTTAGTTATATGTTATTTTAAATTTTATGAAAATAAACTATTAAGTTTGCTTTTGAAAACAATTACTAATTTTAAATATTTTAGATTTAGATTATTTTATATATTATATACAAATTGTATATGTTATACAGTTGAGATTAATTTTGTTAGTATGAGTATATTTCTATGCTTTTTAAGATATTACACCTATACAGTTCATCTAACAATATAAATTACAAGCCATTAAAAGTTATTATTATCAACTACTTATGATGTAAAAAATATAAGTTAATAGACATTGCAATCAAACTTATTGTCATATTAGATATGTTTCCAAGGTCAAAGATATATTTTAGAAAAATAAGTCTTCTTTAAACACTTCAAAGATCTACAAATATGATGTTTAAAATATTTTAATAACATAAGTTACTATTTTTATGACAATACTCCTGGCAGCACTCACCTACTTCAAAAAATATAGGAATAATAATAATAATAATAATAATAATAATAATAATAATAATAATAAACTCCATTTAGAATTGACCTTCTTTGTGGCAAAAGTTAGCCAGTCTGTTACTGGGCAAGAATTGTATTTGCCTTGACTGCTGACAATATGATGTTCAAAAGAGACAAACAAGACACACACAGAAGAAACAAAACAAAACAAAAAACAAGCAAAACCTGCCATACTTTGCCAACACCAAGTAAGAAAGTCTTAAAAAAAATCTACTTTCCAAAAACGTCTATTAAATATGCTAAACCTATAGACAAAAAATAAATACTTCAACACAATAACAACAACAACCTTTTGGTGACTGCCCAGACAGCCAGCTGTTTCATTTTTACATATTTTTAGAAGTTGCTTGTTTACATGTCCTATTTACTTAGATAATATTATTTCCTTTTTTGTCTCTGAGAGTGTTAAAAATAAAATAGTTATAATATTCTAGTAATAATTTTAAATAAACTCACTTAAATTTAAAATATATGTCTGAACATAAAAATAGTTTTCAGCTAACAATACAAGTTAAGTAAAAAGTAAATTAAGTATAATTCTTTAATTCACCATGACAAATAATATGTTTTAAAATTTGTCAATTGTTAATATACTATAAACTACTCATATAATTATTGCTTATATAATTCATACAATCATTTTGCTTATTGTATATAGTTTTTCTTATGTTAGTTAGAGCCTTTGGTATCCTTAATACAAAAATACAATAAGACATACCGAAAATTTCAAAGCACAATAGCTATAACAAGAGAATACAAAAAATCATAAATTAACTCCAGTCTGAGAAGCTAGAAATAATAACATAATAACAAAGAGAGAATTGAAGTAACAGAGCAAGAGCTAGTATTTCTGTTGCTTAAAAATTAGTTTAAAATGAATAATATATTTACAAAGTGTGAACTATGGAGAGCATTGGTTAAAAATAAGAAAGTTAAATCAAATTATGTAGTTTATGTGAGACGCTTATATGATAGGTATAATTATACATGTTTGTAGAAATGATGACAAATGATATGCCTCTTTTTCAGTAGGGAGGATGTATCAGGCATAGCTATGATAATTTCATCTCAGAATTCAGATAATGAATGATTGTTAATGAGCAGGAGACATAAAACAGTAAAGAGGTGAATATTTCCAAAGTACATTGCAATTCTAAACATTTATGTGGTAAAATGTCTTTAAAAATATAAGAATAAAAATTAATAAGATGAGAAAAATAAACAAAGAAACCTTGTTTCAGCCAAAAATTACATTTTTTTCTAATTCTCTTTTTTAGGTAATAGAAAAAAAATTATTAAATGAATGTGGGATCTGAAAAACTGTATAATCTGCACTGTCCTGTTACTTATTTTAAAAAACCAACACAATTATTATTGCACTTAAATTACACTTAGCCATGACAACATAAAAAGAAAAGACAAATAAGCAATGAGGAAGGAATTGATGACATGAGTAATTTATTTCTAGTATCAAAATGGCTACAAAATTTTAATGAAGAAACACTGTGAACAACTTCAGGTTTATGAATTTTACTTAAAGTAAACAGCTATATAATGTCTGGACTGACATACTGGACATTCCAACAGCTAGAGAAAACAAAACCTAAAAGTACAGAGATGTTCGAAGGGCTAACAAGTTGTGCATGTTTCACTGCACTAAGTGATTACAGACAGACATCACTGCAACTTTCCCTGGATGAACGGATGCTCAAATGGAATCTTTTGTCTTTTGACAGTTCAGTTCTATCATCTGTTCATTGTAGTTCTTGCTAGTACTGCATTTATTACACAAGTTCAGTGAACTATTAATAAATGACAAATAAGTACTTTAGTTCATACTGGCTTGGTGGTAAGTTCATAAAAAGTTTATGAAAAAAATAAACATAATTTTCTATGATTTTTTCCAAGAAATCAAGGCAAGAGTAATACTTCTTAATTAATTATTTATTAGTTTACTTATTCAGGTAAAAACTATACACAAATGATATAAGAGAAAGTATAAACAATATATTCCCTGATTTACCCAAAAGTCTTATTAAAGCAATATCTACTGAATTAATACATAATATAATATAAATAATATAATATTAATATCTTTTATAATTATATAATGTAATTATATAATTATATAATGTAATGTAACAATGCAATTATATTAATATCATATAATATTAATTTTAGATTAATATTATATAATATGAATATATATAATAGAATAATATAAATAAACAAATATATAATGTTCTTGTTTTTAGCTAGGAACTCAAGGTAAGTTCAATATACAAAAGTCCATAATAGAGTTGACTATATTAATGGCAGAATACCAAAATCATCTATTAACTTGTAGTGATATTATCTATTTAATAAAAATAGTCTGGAATATCAGAGGATAGAGCTACCCACAGGGTCATACTACAAAGGTAGGGGTGTGTTGACCCAAGCCTTTAATCCCATTCCACAGGAAGCAGAGGTTCCCTAATATCTGGGTATGGGTATTTATTATAATACCAAATAGTATTTGTTCAATATCTGAAGCTCAACTTTGGGGCACAATCCCCCCCCCTAAAAAAATATAAAAGAAAACATAACTTATGGCTTTGCAGCCACCAATACAAGCACGAGCCACATGTTACACTTCTGGTTAGTTTGGAGTTTTCCTCCAGCCAGATCTGCCTTTTAGCCAGTCCATACCACAGCTGTTTCTTCTCTCCTATTACCTGGGTGAGTTTTTCAATGACTTCCTCTTCTGGTGGGGTGTGGCTTTCGCTGGATTCCCATTTGAAGCTACTGCCATAATTGTCTTTGTCGGTAGATTTGGGGAGTCAATTGGAATTTCTTAAGCCAGGGAATTAGTTTAAGACAGAGTTTTTTTTTTCTCAAATTAAAAAAAAATATTAATATGGAATTTGATCTTTTATAATACTCTAGAAGGTTTGAAAATCGAGCTGACCCACCTTAGGACTTTTTGCCCTTTTGGGGGAGAGGTTGGGTGGATGGGAAAGGGTGAGGCTGAAGGCTGACTGAGAGGGATTAGGAGGAGAGAAGGGGGTATCAGGGGAATACATACGTTAAAATGTTATTTTTAATAAAAAGATAGGCTAAAATAAAAACACCTATCTGACTGGACAGTCACCCAAAGTTCCTTTATAAAGTTGGGGCATCCATTTTCAGCCTACAGGCCCAGAGTCTCTTTTTATTTCAGTGAAGCAGGGTATCTGCTCTGCTCATTCTGGCACAGTTCATCAGTTGCTTCTCCTCGAGTCCTGAAGAATGTTGAAAGTTTTCTCTGTAAAGCAGGAACCTGAATGACCATTTCAGGTTGTTCTGTCAAAGTTCAGAGGTCATCTTCTTATGGAACCTGCAGGTCCAGTTTAAACAGCATACTGTCAAGCAGTCAATATAAGAACAGGTTCTTGCTAGTGGCTAACCATTTCCATAAAGAGAGTAGACTCCATATGGAGTTTCTTTGATGCCCATTTTTCTGTTGAAATATATTGGTGCTGCCAGGAGCAGATCTGTCTCACTGTCCAGAAAAGTCTAAGTTCTTAAAACATTTTAAATGCCATATTCTGTAGGTCTTAGAAGTGTTTGAAGATTACCTATTTAATTTAATTATATCTTTGTATACATAAAAATCCTAACTAACCTAACTATAAGTTTAATTATCAAAGGTGACTATTAACCTTCATTTCTTAATTATATACCACAATTTTAAATCAGTTACATGAACATCATACCTTAAACAAGAATAGAAAAACACATACAGCATAACAAAATTGACCTTAAATTTGTATCAATAAACCAAAATCTACACCAATGTAAAGCATTTTGAGATTAACAGCTGATTTCCTAATCTAAGTAAATTCAATAATCTATTTTTTACAAATCATTTATATACCATATCCCCATTTTCTTCTTAGAAAGAGATTAACTATGACCATTAACCATTTATAATGAAAACAAACATCTAGAAACAATATTTGGGGAATTTGGGCATTGTTGTCCATTATTGCTTCCTGCTGATTAAGGGGCATTGAAAATCTCACGGTTGTTGAGACTGAATCAGCCTGCGGTAGCTGATAAGGCCATTTCTTTTCATCAGGTTATTCTAGGTGGTCTTGGTTGATGAAACCATATTTGCCTGGAAGCAATCTACAGGTTCTCATCTTCTGGGGAAACAAAAGCAGAACTCTTCTGAAGCAATAAATCTTTAGACACAAATTTTGAAATCAAAATACCTTTAAAACATACATTTTTGTTTAACTTAGTAGCCTTTGCATTTGCAATCCATTGTCTTTCTGTAGTTAGCTCATTAACAGTTAAAAAATTAAAAGAAAATACAATAACAACCCAAATCCAGATTTTATGTCTATTTTTCATCTTTATGTGGTTTATTATATTTTTAATACTCTATTTTTCTTTTTAAAGACTTTTTCTATCATCTTTCTTTTCTTTCTGAAGCCTATGTACCTTTTACACACATTGTAACCCGTTTACAGATTTTTATTTTCCTATGAATCTGTTTTATTGTGAATCCCTAATCATCTTTTAAACCATAAGAGCTTTTAAAATACACTGTCTTAAAGAGCTGCATAGTTTTTGCCTAGGAAACCAAATCAGTAAGTTCTCTTAAAGGGACGGTATCTCTGTTGTGTCCAGCAAACAGAGCACGCCCAAGAAAATGCTGCTACTAAGAAACTGTCTTTGTTTCCTTTTTGTTTAAAATAAGCAGAAATCTAAAATCAATCACATGCTACTGAGTCTTCTTTAAGACTTCAGGAACCCGCCTGATTGCAGCTTACACTGCCTGCTGCTAGTCCGCTGGCACCATTTTGAATGTGACCTGGCTGCTACACTTTTTTTGTACAATGACCCGTTTCGTAAATACAATTTGAAAGCTGCCTTGGCTCAGTTTCTGTTAAAATCCTTTTTAAACTTTTTCAGGCATTAAGTGGAAAATTGACCCACGTTGGATGCCCACGTTGGGTGCCAGATATAGGCAAAGTTTACTTAGAATGCACCAGTGTAGGATAGATATTTATTAAAATATAAACCAACACTCCTAGTACAGGTAAGAGTTTATAGTAGCACCTGAACAGGGACTGGAGTCTGGAACAGTAGACGAGCAATGGACGGATGATGGATTCTGATCTTGTCTCTCTAGCAGCCAGGAACCAGGAAGCGGACCCTCATGTCCCAGAGGCCCCTTATCAATGGGGTTGGCCACACCCCCTCCAGGAGCTCAGGACCCTGGATAAGCATCTTAGGACCTTATCAGCTGACACCTGAATCCCACTACATATTTCTTCTGGCTTTTCTTTGGCTTTTTGTTTTTCTGATTATTTCTTTGTTTTATTCTATTCAGGTTTGTTTTGTTTTATTTTATTTTATTATTATTTTTAAGATTCTTGTTTACAAATGAAATAAAACAATAAATGATATAGATTTCAATGGTTAGCTAGGTAGGGAATATCTGTGAAGGGCTCAGACAGGGAAAATTGTAATAGTATATTTTATGAAAAATGTATATGTTCAATCAAATGAATAAAAAGTTAAAAACCACACATCTCAATGTATGTGAATAGAAGTCTTCATAACATTGGTAAGGAATTTCTAACTATAACCTATTGGTAACATCATACTGGTACCTTCTTAAAAGTGTCACAATCCTATCTTGGAAGAAGACACGGACATTGTTTTTTATTGCTCTTTCATTTCATTTCATTTTTTATTTCATATGTCTTTGTAGAAAAACTTAAAACTCAACACTTTGTAAATAATAAATATGTATAACAAGTTTGTTAGATACAAAATCAATTTACATAAGTCTATTCACCTTAGCCAAAGGTGACTAATATCACAAAAAGACTGTTAATACTTATTTTATATAAAACAGAAATAATTTATATCATGGTTGTGTGTATAGCAGAAATATTTAAAATCAAGTAACATTATACCAAGAAAATTTTTATAGATGTCCATTACAACCCTGCCATTCCCCAAAACATTACAGGATGTTACAAGTGCTCTGGGTCACCTTGTGGAATTTCATGGTATAAGATGCCATTGCTGAAGGTTCAACATACTCAAGTTATAGAATATGGAAAAATCTGGAAGCTTTCAGCTGGAAGAATCATCCCTACTGGCTAGTGATCATGTTACTGGATGGTACTATGTACTCTATTTTAGGAGAAAAGTAATCCGCAATCTCACATAGCTACTAATTCCATGCATTACAATAATGACCTGGCTAATAAGATATGATACTGGTTCAGTAATGGTACCAAAATTATGCAAATAGTTTTTTATTCTGGTTTCAAATCATACTTCACATCCTTGACACCAGTGATGAAGCCAAGAACTTATAGTTGTAAAAGTCATTATCCCTAAGGGGAAATCCACTACTGTTATTTTGCTAAATGGCTAAAATATTAAGATGGTTCCCAATGACTTAATGTCATGTCTATAGATCAGTTATCACTCAATCCTCAAAGAGAATCAAATTGTACTGATGGGTGAAACGTAGCCATTTCTTTATAAATTTAGATTTTTCATGATTTTTTTTTTGTGCAATCATTAACTTACCTATCTTTTGGGATCTTTCATCTCTCTCTTCCACACAGATAACAAAGATTTGAAGAGAGGGATGTGATATAGACTTCCCATTTAGGTATAAACATGTCAAAGTCTCTTATTATTTCACACAAGTTGACTGTGCTGACAGTTGAGCAGGTTTTCCCCAAGGCCAATGGCCTATTTATCTAGCCTTGTTTTACTAACAAGATTTTGCTATTTTAAAAATGATGTTTTTATTTTTTAGTCTCTAAAAATACCCAATATATTTTGATCATATTCATTCCATTCCTTAACACTCCTCCAAGATTCTCCCCTGTCTTTGTACTATGTAACTTCATATAGTCTCCCCCTTTCTCTGTATTTCTTTCTCTCTGACTAGCCCACTCTCATTTAGTTCATTAAATTACCAGACATTATCCTATATGAGTGATTCAGCATCTCCTAGAAACAGTTTCTACTAGATCCTCCATTAGAGGTAGGACTTTGATGTGGTAATATCTTTCTGTATACTGTGAATATCAATCTTTAAATAAAGGAGCTGTTTTGGCTCATGACAGGCACCATAGAAAAGGTAGGTGGGGAATCAGAATAGGTAGGAAAGAAAGGGAGGAGTCAGTGACAGATCGAGCCAGCTGCCCAGGAAGAAACTTGTAAGGAACACAGGTGAGCAATGGGCCACGTGGCAGACAGATTAATGAGAATGGGTTGAGTTAAGATGAAGGAGCTAGCTAGCAATGTGCCTGAGCCATAGACCAAACAGCATAAACTTAATATAAGCGTCGGAATGATTTGGCAGGGCCTAATCAGTGGCAGGTGGCTAAGTGGTCTGGCACTGCAGATCTATGGGTTTGGACCTCTGGCTGCCCAGGACCAAGAAACCTTATTGTAACAGGACTTCTTAATAACTTTCCCTCTTCCATGCTAGAGTTCTGTCAGGTTTGTGCCATTGTAGATCTTATGCACACTGTCAAGTCCGTGAGTTCATATGTGCATCTCATGTTGTATATGAAAAACTATGTTTCCTAAAAAATCTCTATGTAGATAACGCTTTCCTGGGATTCACAGAGATCCTTGACTTCTGCTTCTTGAACATTGGGATTAAAGGTATATCTCACCATGCCTAGCCTAAACACATAAAAAATTTTAACAGCATTTTAAGTAAGTAAACTATCCAATTAAAGTGAAAAAAAATAGACCACTAAATTGATAGCATAATTAGATGTGATGGGGAAAATAGCAGGGGAAATGGGAATATGTACAAATGTGTAGAGCACAAGAACTTCCTTATTAACTTAATCTTCTTATGTTATTCAATTTCACTCGTTTTACTCCAATTTATGTAACATGGAAACCTGTGACATGTCTCTTGAAAAACAACAATCACATGGTTGTTTAAAACAGCTCTGTATATATCAACAAAAAACTGGGTGGAAGTAAGATGGATTTCCCTAAGTGAGCAGATGATATAAACAAAGCAACAGTGCTCCAGAACCTAAGGAATGTTGACCAACTTGTGCAAAGCCACAGATGAGTTTCATATGCACATTTGCTCTCTAGGAAGTTACATTTTATGTGGCTCCATTTATATGATATATGGTTCAGACCACTGGCTGAACAAGTACAGGAGAAAACAGAAATTTTTAAATGTAGTTTTTATTCTGGAAGATATTTAGGTTTCTAGAAAAACTGTGAAGAGTATCCTATGACCTATCATAGACTCCAAAGCCAGTTTTTTTTCTACAATGAATTAATTTGTCATTTCATTCTTTTCAATTTGTTAAAATTTATAAAATGCTTTTGATTTGTTTTAAAATACTCATAGTTTTGGCTGAAACTGTGTTTGTTTTTGTTTTCAATCTAAAACAAGATGAGTTACCTAGGAAGAGAAATATCAAATAAGAAATGCCTCCAGTGGATTGGGGAGTTTAGCCCACTAAGAGTGGTTCTATGTTTGGGTAATTAGTCCTGAGTGGTATAAGAAAACAGGATAAGCAAACCTGATGGAACAAGCTGGCAAGCATCATTCTTACAGTCTCTGATTCAGCTCCTGCTTCCAGGTTACAGCGTTGGCCTTCCTCTTGTAATCCAAATATATCCCCTTGTGCCTGTTTTAAAAAGATTAGATTAACAGGGGCTACAGAAATGACTTAGAGGTAAAGAGTACTGGTTGCTTTTCCAGAGATCGTGGATTTGATTTCCAACAACAACATGGTGGCTCACAACCACCTATAATGGGATCTGGTGCCCCTTCTGGCAGGCAAGCAGGAAAATATATATGTAATAAATCTTTAAAGATAGCTTGACAATATAATCAATGTTTTAAAAGTAATGATTACTAAAATTTCAAGTTATAATCATTATAAATATATGTTGACAACTATTAAGATTCGTAGACACTTTTGTACATTCTACCATGTAAAGTTTGAAGTATTGTGATAAAATCTATGGATATTTTAGTTACATATACATAAAAATATACAAATATATTATATACAAAAATTAAGAAGTTTGAGCTCATTACAATTTTAGGTAAAATCTAATGTGAACGTTAATACACTGTATCTTTAACATATTATGGTTGTATGATAAAGTTTTATTATTTGAATGAATTGATTAGGTTGATAATTTTTCTATGTTTACAGACATTTTTAGTCATATTACTAGCAGTTCATTAAACTTTTTGAATATTTAGCAATTTCCCATTTTGCTGTTGTTCCATTACTGAAAGCTGTTCTAATGCTTCTTTATAGGAATTTTCAGAGAATTAATTTTATTAATGTAGTTTTAATTTTTCCAGAGAGTATTTATTCCAGTAAGTTGTTCAAATTGATGAACATAATTAAATATAATATTAAACTAAAGGAAAAGAAAAAAGACAGTTTAATGAAATTAGTGTCAAGTTGCATTTTATTTTATTTAATGGTCTTCAAAAGCATGATACTTTATATTTGCCAAATTTACATCTTATGAAAAGGTTTAAAAACCATTACATTGAAATATTTGGACATTTCTAATAGGAAATATTTTAAACTAAGTACTACAAACAATCATGTATACTTCAACATTTTATTTAAAATTACAAAACCCTCTGTTCTCTCTTTGAAAACAGAGGAAATTTTTCCTTAGTTTCTACACCTTTGGCTGAGGGAAGCATCAAAGTAAAAAAAATAATCTTACTCTCACATAGAGATGAGTAAGCAGTCTCTGTCAATGGAGCTGCTCCTCCTAGGGTGCGAGTGAGCAAGAGGATGTAATGTTATTGTGTAATGATAAATTTCCATATGAACTTAAAGTATGAGTAATAAAATTCTATAAGCTTGTAGCATATGTAAGAAATATAATTGTATACATTCAACAAACTTACCATGAGCTGTCAAAGGAAAAGGAAAGTACTGGGTTGTCTGTCGTTTGACAATGTCTTTATCAGTATTTATTTAATAGCAACAAAAAAACATACATGTTAAGCTTGTTGTGATTTTAACCATACTGTGGAGTGCTGTTAAAACACTGAGCCCAAGCAACATTACAGACTATTCACAACATTCAGCATTGTATAGACCTATGTCTAAGGCATTGACATAATTAAAGAGGAACATAGTACTCATAAGAAACTTATGAATTATTAGCTGTTTCATAAAAAGAAAATGAAAAATGACTTTGGAGTGTTGAAAGCTGCAAAATGTGTTGATTATTTTTATAAAATAAACTTATTTTTGAGAGAAAAGTAATGTTATATGTTACATAGTTTAGGATTTGCAAATTTCTTCAGATATAAAATTCATGTTGTAGTGTTACTACTAGCATCACAGATCTTGTAACACACTGTTTGAATCAGGTTTCATTTGAGAATATGTTAATATTTAGGATCTATAACCATGTTCATTACTTTTATATTTGAGTAGGATGAGTGGAATCCAGGGACTCATATGTTCTAAGCAAGCATTCTACTACTGACCTACATCCTCTGGCCATGGGTTAGGTTTTCAGTACTAGGAAATAACTCATATTGATAAATTCCTAATTTTATTTAAAAAATAAAAGCTCATTACATTTTTTAGAAGACCACACTTACTAAAGTAGCTGAAAGGAAATATAAAGACCCATGTCCTAGAGTAAAACAATGTCCATTTTATAGGCAAAATAATGTTGTTTAAAACACACATGAATAGACACTGAGTAAGGTCAAATTTCAGATAAAGAGAAGACGAAGACGTAGCATAGTGAAAGAGCGAGGGTGCTTCTTCCTGGAGAAGTGTGAAGGGAAGTACTCCTTCACCTGTCTTCCCAGAGGCATGTCAGCATTCCAAAGTGCAAAGAAGAGTTCTTCTCTTTTCTTTAATTAATGAAATGAAAAAAATTGGGATTATTTAATTTCTAACCCATCAATAATGATTAGATGCTGAACATACAAAGAAGAAACAAGATTTTCTTTGTGCTACACAAATATCAAGATCAAAGTAATACCACCTGAGCCTCATGCCAAGATAACTCTATGTAGCCCAGAGTGAAGAAATTAGATGAAGTCCTGCATAAGTAAAATCCTGAGCCAGTGTATGTTACTGACATGGTCATAATAATGACAAAAACCAAGAGCTCAGACTCCTGGGAGATTGACAACACTGTTTTCATATATAAACCAGGGTTAATGTTGGCAAAGACTTCTGGCATAGGTTTGCAATTAAAAAATAAACAAGCAACGGTAGATTCTTTTTCCTCTTGAATGTTTAAATACTGGAACTTCTTTTCTATAGATACCTAATATTAAACCTAACTTCTATCCATCCCTCTGTATTGAACCTATGAAAGAAACTAGGGTGTGGGTTCATAGCAGCAGTGGGTGCTCTTTATCAGAATACACAACCCCAAATGATCTCAGCATTACTGTACATATGTATCTGTGTTTCTGTTTTCTCTCACCACCCAGAGGTAGGATTCCAGGAGCCATGACATAAAAGTGAGAATACTAGAGAGCCTGAACATTAAATAAAATGACATGATTATATTGTTGAACTGATAGTCTATTTATTTTAGGAACAACATGAGTAATTTTTCTGACACAGCGCTGCTTTTCAAGCATTTGTAGTACTCTATTCTGAGTACATGAATAAACTGTATATATGATCTATAGAATAAATTATAACTGGTTTTAATAATAAATCCTGGAGTCAGGGGTTAAGGTAAATGCTGAAATATCAGAGAATAAAAGGAACCAGCCACATCTACCAAATCCTTGTGCCAAAAGAGCCTGAGCTCCCATGGTCTTCTGCCTTTTAGACCTCTTTCCACACAGGTATATCATTTCCTGTCTCCACCTCCCTAGTGCTGGGACTAAAGATGTGAGATTCCCAAGTACTAATATCAAAGGCATGGGATTCCAAGTGTGGGATTAAAGGTGTGAGCCTTTAGCACCTGGTTCTGTTTATCTTTTAGACTGGGCCAATCTCATATAGTCCAGCCTGGCCTTGAACTCCTGATCTCCTAGTTTCTTTTTCCAAGTGCATGGAATAAGGGTGTATGCCAACAGGGCCTTAAATCTATAGTTAAGTAGTGGCTAGCTTAGCTTTCTGATCTCTAGGTAAACTTTATTGGTTAGAACACAAAATATCATCACAATAATCTATTTATTTAATTATTAGTGCTATTGAGAGCAAAGTATTCAATTGTAAGTTTCATCCTTCACAAATTACTGGTTAATGGTATAGGAACCTTTCAGCTTGTGACTTCAGCACAACAGAACAATTAAGTGTCTATATAACCCTGATAGATCTAATGTAAAAAGGAAATATTTGCTGACTACGTCACTGATTTATAACTTTGGTTTTGACCACATTAAACCTAGTCTAACTGTCCTATGGTAATAAAAGAAGTGATATATACATAGAAGATAAATTGATAAATATAATAGATGACAAACCTCTTATAGAATCTTCTTTACTTAGACAAATTAAATATATACTTCATAGCCCATACATAAAGAGACTGTTGAGGGTTTCTTATCCAACATGAAGAAAAAAGTTAAAACTATATTGAATATACCCATATTCATTTTTTCTAAAATTTCCCAAATGACACAGTTAAAACCATCCATTTCTACATATTATAAGTAATTTATGAATTATAGAAAATATACAGTATGAATCTGTGTATCTTAGTTCAGTAAGCTTAGAGAGAATAGAGAGGTGTTCAAGGCCAGATTGGGCTAAAGTAAAAAATTAGAAACCTATAGAATGATATGTGAAAATTATATGCAAATTTGTTATTTTCTGAGAGATTTGAGTCTAGAAACATAAAAATTTTCCCAAGTGACAACTGAAAGATGATGATTTATATGTAGGCAAATAGTTGATAAATACAAGGCTATAAATACTCATATATTTGCATATACAACCACACTTCTTAAAAGTAGATCATTTCAAAAATTCAGGAAGTTTGGAAATTTGTTAGAATTAGGAAGATGAAAATGATTATAAAGCACAAATACAGATACTAAAACTCACAGAAGTTTATCCATGCCCTCCTTTACCTCTAAGAAGAGAAAAGATTGGTATCTGTGCAGAAATCACAGCCCGTGTAGGGAAAGTAACCCTGGACAAAACCACATGGAGCTATCTGTCTGAAATTTTAGAACAATGTATGGAAATTAATTCTGACTACAAATGAACACTCACTTTAAGACATCTTCCAATTTCTAGTGTAAGAGACCAAGAACTTTTAAAATCATGCATTTAACTCTGACACTAAGGAAGCACAAGTTTGGAGCATAACAGAAACAGCAAGTGGCTGGTATACTGCTGGCTAAATGAGACAGCATGATTGAGTTATTCTGAAGGTGAAGTAAAATTATCGACAATGTGCATTTTCACCAAACAAATCAAATAACTTTCTATGACAGTAACTGCATGAAGAAATTTCTTCTCCATATGTTCTTCTTCTTTAAACTGAGTTTATTATAATTAATAGGAACAAACACATGTACACATCTAAATAAACCTAAGCCTTGTGTTCAGTTTCTTGTTTTGATTCTTATTTCCAGAGCATCTACCATTCTTTCTCTTAAATCAATTTTTTGATACTTGTCTAATAATTGCAAAAATCATATAAGAGATTTGTTTACTTTAACGGAAAACTTGGCCAAGGTTAGGTACTTTGTTCATAGCACAGAGCTAATCAAAAGCAGAGATCCATGAACTTGAGATGTAGTTTAGCAGTTGAGCATATGCTTCCTTTACACAAGCTCCTATATTCAGATCATAGGTATCTTGACTATAAGGAAGTTAACAATAAACCTGCTAACATGTGTCTTACACTATTTTAGTACTCTAACCACAAAATGTTCCTTGAGTATTTAGTCAGAGATTATCTGAAAAACTCTACATCAATATATAGCTTACTAGTTATGATACTCTCCATATACCACTGCAGAAATAAATTGTTTTTAATCATAGGTAAAGGTAGCCAATTTTTGATAGAATCATCCTACCTTTATCAATATTTAATCAGGACTCCTAACAAAAGTAATTTGGTCATAATCTTGATATGTTCTGCAATTGCTATAAGGACAGCTGTGTAAACAAATAGATGATGGATTCAAGGCATAGCAGTACTTACCATTATTAGTTCAACAAGATTTAATGTCTCCTTAATATGTCTTTATAATTAGCCCTTAACAGTAGAATTCCTCTAATATCATTGTAACAATTCATAAACATAATAATTGGTAAAGAAATTTACACACGATAATGAACTGTGTTAATATAGGGAGTAAGTCCACAATTTTAAAATCAAGACAAGTATTTAAGTTGTACAGAAATAGAGAAAAAGGATATTTTGGTTGTCTTTAATTTTAAATTTATTTTTATTTAATATGTACATATGTTTTAACTAGTTCATTGTGAATTTAAACAATGAAATTTGAACCATATTCACTCCTTCCAACTCCTCCCATATCTATCCTCCCTTCCTAACACATCTAAATTTGTGTATTATTTATTTTAGCCATACACTCTCTATTGAACTATCCATATATTAATTGTAGTGTGAAATTCTACTACAGCATTGTTGCCATACTAATAACACTCTTAAAGAAACTAACATTAGATTATTAATTTATTGTACAAGTCAAAAACATTATTGATTTTAAACTATTGCTATTTGTAAATTATGTCATAGAAAAATTATGACACAGTGTCCTTCTATGTATTAAAACTAAAAAGAAACATGTCAAATTTATATAAGTGCCTCCAACCAGCCACAACACTATAATTTCAATTTGTGGTTTTTTTTTTAATCAAAGTAATGATAGACTAAAGAGAAAACAAATCAGACATCTATTTTCCATGGAATAATCCTTCTGCATGATGTGAATATGTATTACTCATTGATAAATAAAATTGTTATTGACCTATACAAAAGAAGAATGAAGCTATGTGGGAAAGCAGATCTGACAATGCTTAGGGGATAAAAGGAAGAGTCAGAGAGATACAAACAAACTTTCCAGAAAGCAAGACATACTAGAGGACAGGTAAAGCCATAAGCCACATGACAATTTGTAGATGAAAAGAAATATATTAATTTAAGTGTAAGGTCCAATTACTAATATGCCTGAGCTATTGGCCAAGCATTTACAATTAATAGAAGCCTCTATTGTAATTTGGAAGTGGCTCCCGCAATGAGAAAACTCTGTCAACAACTATTGACTGAACATGTCAAATGCATTTACAGATCATAGAAGGGTATTGATAACAGAAAGATTGTGGCAGGATGCATGGGGTTTGCACACTTTCAGCCAGATAGGATATGAGGAGTGAATAGGAAAGTGGACACAACCTAACTAAAAAACTATCTCCAGCTGATAGATAACTACTTGCAATGGAAAAATTAATTTTCTCTAATGGAGTCTCATTGGGCATACAAATCACACTTAAGTGCAGATCCCATGACCAGCAATGAATGGCAAGAACACACTGAACTTAATAGTATTTTGTAGATTTTTTTTCCAGTATTATTTTTCTTGAGGGTTTTTTAAAATCTTACTTGTGTTTTAAAATTTCCAATGAATGTACTTTTTGAAGATCTCTCTCTCTCTTCCCTCTCTCTATGTGTATTTGCTTTTTCTATTTTTTTTAAACTTCTGTTTGCTTTCTAAACACAGAGAGAAAGAAGGTATAGAGTTGAATGGATGGGGAGAATCTGAGCAGATGGGAGAAAAGAAACATTTGTCCAAGTAAAGATAAATGTTTTCCTCTAATCTTCTATGTTGAGGATTTGGGCAACATGATATTGATCGGTTGTGGTTCAAGTAATGTGCAAATTGTTCTTTATCTACTGATAGTTTTATAAGTAGTTTTTATTAAATATTTGCTTAAATTGAAATACAAAAAAAAAGGTAGGAAAAGAAGCCTCTTTGTAATGAGAGTCATCATTAACCTGTTTTTAAATTAAAAATTGAATAACCCTTTATAGTATAAATTGTTCCTAAAATTGTTTTCAGCAGCTATGCTTCAAGGAATAATCAATTTTATTCCTACAATTAAAGGTAATTATAAATCTTTCTTTTTAGTTATTTGTCTTTATAAAGTTGATCATAATGTATGTTGTGATTGAGAGTTTGGATCATCTTGACACAAGCTAAAGTCATCTGAGAGAAGGGAAACTCAACTCAAAATACGCCCCCAGAAGATTAGGGTGTAGGCATTCCTGGAGGGAATTTTTTAAATTAGTGATTGATGCAAGAGGCCCAAGCCCATTGTGGCTGATGCCATTCCTGGGCTAATCGTTGAGGCCTCTGTAAGAATGGAAGATAAACAAGCCATGTATAGTAAGCAGCAGCCCTCTTTGGCCTCTGCCTCAGCACCTTCCTCCAGGTTCCTGCCCTGTTTGAGTTCCTATCCTGACTTCATTTGATGACGAAGGGAGTGTAAGCCAAATAACACCCCCCCCCCTTTTTTTTTCCAACCTTGCTTCTTGTCATGGTGTTTATCACAGCAAGAGAAACCCTAAGCCATATATTATAGTGGCTATAATGACTCTGTTATCATATATCTGTACATTTGGCTTTTGCTTCCTTATCTTTATCTCAAGTCATTCAGAGATTTCCTAGATTTTTTTCTAGCATTCTTTTAGACTGGGCATTTCTTTCACGTAAGCATCCATTTCTTCTTCCTTGTCTTCACTACTTTACATTCTCTCTTTTAACTCCCGTTTTTTGTTGGTGAAGCTTTTCCCTGAGGGTTCTGTTTGAGTTCTTAAATTTTTCAGTTCAAAAATTTATATTTCCCACAGTTTGGTTTTCCTTTATCAATTCTATATATATATTCAACTCTTTAATTGTTTTTATTAATTTTTCCCTATTTTTGTGTACTTTCATAGATTTCTTTAAGGAATCTATTTATTTTCTCTTTTAGGACCTCTATTATACCCATGAAAGCTATTTTAAGGTTTTTGTTTCATGCTTCTGTTATGTTTAAAATCGCATAGCCAATCTCATTAGGGTACATGGGTTCTAGTGGATATGCATTCCCATGGCTGTTACTGTTTTTATGTTGGATTTGAGAAGATGGTATTCTAGGTCCTTATATCTATCTGGTCTTGTCTTTGTTGGGTAATTTGTACTGTGGTTTCCATGACACTCTCTGCTTCTATGGGATTGTAATGACTGTGTGTCACCTGAAGGGAATACTTCTGGGATTCTGTAAGGTGTGCCAAAGGAGGGGTAAGAGATAAAATGTCTTTTAGATATTGGGGAAGGATACTTAGGAAAGTAGGGCTGAAGATATTCACAGAAGGGGAAAAAGCAGGATTTTCCACCTGGATTCTTTTAGTCCTCTGTTGTAAAGAGGTTTCTTGCCCCCCGTGGCCTGAGATTCCAGACCCACACACCTAATGAGCCAGACCACTTAGCCACCAGCCGCTGCTGCTCAGGCCCCCAAAAATGATTCAGGCGTTTATATTAACTTCATGCTGTTTGGCCTATGGTACATTACTAGCTAGCTCTTACATCTTAACTCAACCCATTCTCATTAATCTGTCTGCCATGTGGCCCGTGGCTCACCTGTGTTCCTTACATGTTGCTCCTTTGGGCTTTGGGCTTAGTCTGTCTGACTCCACCCTACTTCCACTACCTATGTTCTGATTTCTCCCTCCTACTTTTTCTATGGTGCTTGTCATGGGCCAAAACAGATCCTTTATTTAAAGATTGATATTCACAGCATACAGAAAGATGTTCTTACATCAGTCCTCTGGTATTTTTCACAGAGTGAAAAAAATCCACAACATGTTTACATGTTTCTAGAGAATACCCTGAAGATTTCGAACTGGAATTACAGGATGGGCTGAGAGGAAGATTGGAGGAGTAGTGCCTGACCCATGGAAGTGAAAGCAAGGGGGAAGTAAAGGCCAAGGGAGATGGTATGCTGCAGAGTTGGGAGTGAGACTTGGTTGATGGAATTAGAGGAAAGAAGAGAAAGGTGAAAAACCTTAGGCATCTTCTTTTCTAGCTGGAGTGGGTGTGTGTTCCCAGGGAATGCTTGCCTGGAGTTACAGACTGGGATAAATTCATGAATGGAAGAAAGAAGAATGGAGGGGAGGAATTCTTTAATGCAGCAGTGCTTGGGGAAGGAGGAGAGGCTGCAGACCTGAGTGAGGATCAGCCTGCAAAAATGGACTTAGAGGAGATGAGGAAGATTTCGAGTCCTGTAGTTAGTCTACCTAATTCCTTGGCTTTAGCAAAACAAAATAGATTTAAATAAAGAAAAAATAAATAAAAGTCTGAACATATTAAAAAAGAAAAATATTTTGATATTTGAAGCTTCGGTTATTATATATTATCTACGTCTTTGAAATATAATTATTAAGCATAGTAGTTACAAGAATTTCTAATTTAAATATTTAAATAAAATGCTTTTCTGCTCAGGATTGCTTAAGTCATCCTGGATGTTTTTTACTTCATGTACTATTTAAGATTCCTTTTTTATATCTGTGAAAAATGGCTCTTTCAACTTTGATATTATATTAAACATGCAGATTATTTTAGATAGGATGTTTGTTTTACAAAATTGAATCTCCCGATCAATTAATATGGGAAGACTTTCCATCTCTATGTATTTCTTAACTGTTTTTTTAGTGTTCTAAACTTTTTGTTGTAGAGGTCTGTTTTTCCCTTGGTTAGGTTAGCTCAAGAATTTATGTGTGCATTTTCATTACATACTAGTCATTATTATATAAAAAGCTACCAATTTAATACAGCCACTTTGCTGAATGTAACAGTATTTAAAAAATCAGTCATGTCTAAGTGTGTGTGTGTGGTTTCGTAGTTACATGAAAAAATAGAAAAATCATTTGTAAAAATTTAACCTACATTGGTCAAACTATTACTCTTTTGTGTTTTACATTCACTAAGATATATGCCAACCGAATTCCTAGGTGTGAGCTAGCTACTGTCCATGGAGTGGACATTTGGTTACTGAACATTATTCCCCTGCTAAACTGTTACATTGCCAAAGGCAAAAGAAAGGACCTCCTCATTAGAACACAACCATTATTTTGTGATGTTATTGACTGAACCAAAATAAATCTCTAAAAACTGAAAGTATACTTGCCACAAACCAGTTGATGAGACTTATTTGAAATAAATTGTAAAATAGGCAGTAGGGAGGGGTTTGTATTCCCCATCAAGAAGGCAATACACTTTAAATCACATTTCATTCTTAGACAAAAGTCAGAATGCCATTCCAAGCAACAGTAAAACCTTTTCTGTTACTTTGATGGAAAGCTCTATGCAGCTCATAAATCAAGATACTAACCTAGTGCATTAAGCAAACCACATACCCTTTTCATCCATCCCATGTGCCGTTCAAGAAGAACAAAATGCCATCAATCTTTAACAGCCACAGTACAGTAAGGTAACATGCTGGCGCCTCATTCTCTGCTCAGATTTTCCATCTCAGTTGCCAGGGCTGCAAAGGCTATAAAGAAACTGCATGCAGAGTCTCTTGCTCCTATTGTTACTGCTTGATAACTTTCATTCACAGCCTACTTCCATTCTCCTCCCTGCTTCAAGAGCCATATTCATTATGTTCAATTCTGAGCTGTCAGGTGAGGGACCAAAAAGGTCTGTGATCAAGGTAGAGCCAGCAGAACCCTTCATCTTGCATGCAAAAAATCACAGATAGCTGATACAGGGCCTCTGAGTGAGGAGACTATTATTATTTTGTGCTTGTTCTGATCTTGGCAGTAAATTTGTCCTTGTACTACAACCATTTGACCACAGGTACTTTATCTAGGAATCAGATGGCAAAGGAGCCACAGCAATATCTCAATATGAGATGACACTTATTGACTATAACGTTAATGGGCAATTATTCCCAGGAAGTATGAATTATGGGTTTGATTTGAAATTCTATTACTTTCTGTAACTTTATGTGTCTGTTAAAATAAGAATGAAATCTGAAGAGAGGAAACAAGTATTTACACTACTCATTTATAGGCAGATAAAGTGAAGGATATTTCTGGTGGATTAATGGTCATTTTTAGTTACTTTTTAAAGCTCTCAAGCATCCTGAAAATGAAGTTAAAACACAAATGATATTGTAAATTAAATAGGTTTAATTGTTGTGAAATATTATTTTTCACAGAATTAGTGAAAATTCACATACTAGAATTGACTGACCATCATATTTATCTAATTATACAGTTATCTTTACTTATAGCACCAAGAATTACAGCTATTATATAAACATGTAATGTCTCCCAAGAGCCAAGTATTAAAGGTATGGCTATCAGCCCATGTCACTATGAAAGAGGCGTAGTAGAAAGAACCTGGGTCATTGAGGTCACTTCTTGAGAGTAAGTGGGATCCTAGTCTTTCCTCTCTTTATTCT
This sequence comes from Phyllotis vaccarum, assembly GCA_033318265.1. NCBI lineage: Eukaryota > Metazoa > Chordata > Mammalia > Rodentia > Cricetidae > Phyllotis > Phyllotis vaccarum. Next base: position 89,362,727 of record JARWLC010000007.1, read on the forward strand.
TCTTAGCCATGTTAAACAAGTGGTTTTTTTTTTTTTTTCTTTTGCCATCAGTGTTTGTCATGATGTGCTACCAAGCCCTAAGTGATGGAGCAAAGTGACTAGGTCCCAAATCTCAAACATTGTGACCCAAAGTCTTTCTTTCTTTTAAGTTGAATTTTAAGCTATTTTGTTTTGTTTTTAGAGGGATGGAAAGAGGACACCATATCTAACTAAATTTATGCATGATTATTTAAGCAAAATACCAAAAGTCAATGCCTCTTTTATAGATGTGAAATAGAATACATTATGTTCCTTAAGGAAATGAAAATCATTTATGTTGTCATGGGTGAAAAAGTGCAGTCAATAATCATAGCAAGTCTTAAATCCAATTAAATATTGATAAAATATGTGTGATAAATTTAGTTCTTTTTAGTGACTTTTTTTTCATTACAGTGCTTGATTTTGACTATTAATATCCACTTCCCAAATGTGAGAAACAAGATGTTAGCTTGGGAGCATTAGCATTGACAGTGTGCTGGCAGAAATACAGGAGGGGACAGAAAGATTATAAAAGCAAGAAGATCAGGGACATTGTTGTGACATTGTGTCTCCTAGTGATATTAGAAGGTACACCAAAAAAATTTCACCAACATGATTCCCTAAACATGACCTAAAAGAGCACAATAGCAATAGACATATCAGTGGGTGGGATAAGACCAGGAAGCTTTACCACTACAAAGTACTACACATAACTGAGAAATGTTGTGAGTTGAAGAAATAGTGTTCTCCAGGGAAAGGACAGCATTACATCAAGTGGTTGTTCATTACAAAGTGGATAGCCCTGAAAGTATACATAGAATCAAAATTATATGGATTGAACAGATTGTATTCATGAATATTTATGTTTGTATGTAGATGCATATAAAAACAATTAAAAAGAGACATGAATTTGAAAACTATCGAGGAGAGATATGTAAGTGTATTTAGGAAGAGGGGAGGAGGAAATGATATAATTGTTACAATAAGATTTTGTGGCCAGGGCTGCCAGAGGTCCAGACCCACAGACCTGCAGTGCCAGACTGCTTAGTCGCTCTCTGTTGCTTAGTCCCCCAAAATGATTCAGATGCTTATATTAACTTCATGCTCTTTGGTCCATGGTTTAGACACCTTTCTGGCTAGCTCTTTCATCTTATCTCAACCCATTACATTAATCTATCCTGCCACATGGCCCGTAGCTCACCTGTGTTCCTTACATGTTGCTCCTTTGGGCGGCTGGCTTGATTTGATCTGACTCTGCCCTCCTTCTCCTACCTATTCTGATTCCCCACCTACTTCTTCTATGGTTACTGCCATGGCCAAAACAGTCCTTTATTTGAAGATTGATATCCACAGCATACGGAAAGACATTCCCACATCATATAATTATGTTATAATTCCAAAAATTTAAATAAGTGGTGGAAAACATACTAACTCAGGAGTCCCTAGGACCTGTCATTCCTTGGGTCAGTCCTCTGTTTTCACTGACACTCCCTCTTCACTCCACTGCCTGTATCCTTGAAAGTACAGAGAGCATTTTCCACATGACTTACAGCCAAAACTAAACTAGTCTCCAATGCAACTTCAAAGAATGACCCAAGTGCTTTCTCTATTTGTACATGGAGAATTTGTTGTCCCCACACATACTGTCCATACTTTAAAAAAAAAAAAGGCTCCCTTTTCAACTTATGCCTATTACATTTATGTCAGAATATACTATAGTATGCTACCCTCTATCTCATAATTTATCTTTAATCTCCTTCCACATCTCTCTGTTTGCATTGCAGCATTCTCTGCTTTACCTCTTCATCCTGTGAGGACTCAATTTCAGCCTCTCCTTTCCTTTTGTCTCCTGCTGTCGTTCTTCCAGCAACACTGACATAGTACTTGCTACTCACTACTTTGTACTTGGAGTTGCAGGACAGAGGAGAAGCCATTCTCTGTTTTCGTAATTCATATTCCAAGCCTTTCAGATCACAGTGTCTCTTGCCTCAGCATTTGTTATATCCCAGCTGCTCCCAGGTTCTGTGTCTTGGCTGCATACCTGCCTTTCACTCATTAAGTATCTTACACATTTTCTAACCCGAGGGATATAGAATCGTGAAGAAGTGGAACAATGAAGGAAAAAATCCACTTCATCTTATTTTCTAGCACAGAGACAAAGGTTTTGTTTATTGTTTAAATCGTAAGTTCACAGTCTGACATTGGCTATTTTCTTCCTTAGTTTTCCATAGCTGTGATTAAAACAATGTAACCAAAAGTAACCTGTGGAGGAAAAGAGTTATTTCAAATTATAGTCCCACATTACAGTGCATCATTAATGAAACTTGATCACCATCTTAAGGCAAGAATCCAGAGAGAAGGTCTGAAGCAGAGGCACTGAAAAAAAAACTGACTTACCAGTTTGTTTTCAATACACAGCAAGGTCACCTAATCAGGAATGACACCACACACAATGGGCTGGCTAGATGCTCCTGATTAAATCATTAATTAAGAAAATTCTTCACAGACTTAGGTACAGGAAATCAGATGGAGACATTTTTAAGTGGGGTTCATTTTCTCAGATGACTCTAGGTTGTGTAGGATAGACAAACAAAAGTGATTGGGATGAGTTGAGTGTCAATGAGAAATGTGGAGAGATATAAAAATAAGGGGAGTGAAATGGGTAAGAAGGATTTTGTTTTAAATGAAAGGAATGAGCTAGAAATGATCTTAAGATGTGTTGTTTGAACAGATAGAATGTGAATGAAAAAAATAGATTATGAGATAGCATGCAGAAATGTCCAAGGACATAAAATCTATATACATAGAAAAAGAATGAAAAGGTGGCTCAACCATTAAAGGCTAGACTCACAACATGCACAACAACAACAAATTGTTGATTCCCTCTTGGGGTCTCCTTCTTTTTGTTGTTGTCCCCTGACCGGGAATTGAACCTGAACCGAGGCCGCAGTGGTGAGTGCACAGAATCTTAACCACTAGACCGAGTCACCCTCTGTGAGTCAGCTTCCCAGCTCGGTGTGGTGGTTAAGATTCTGCGCTCTCACAGGGTTCATTTCCTGGTTGGAGAGAGAGAGAGAGAGAGAGAGAGAGAGAGAGAGAGAGAGAGAGAGAGAGAGAGAGAGAGAGAGAGAGAGAGAGGGAGGGAGAGAGAGAGAGAGAGAGAATACGAGACCCAAGATCCCAGCCACCCAAGTTAGTAGGCATTCAAAGTCTCATAATTTAATGTTTCAGCTTGGATTGTATCCTGGGATTATGTCTCAGTCAGTGGAAGGTTTATAAAGTCACTTTCTACTATTTATTTTTGCAAATTATATCTTCATTTTCTTATGTTCATTTATTTGAAGAATAAGAAAATCTTTGGTAATGTATGCTTGAGTATATATTCATTGTATACAGGCCAATAAATACATAATATATACATACACATATATAAATGAAATCATTAGCATATTGATAAAGTAAACATGTATTTAGCTTTTTATTAAGACTAAAACACAAAGTGCCTAGAAATTTAACTTGTGCCATGCACTGCTTATATGGGGTATAATTGGCAATGGAGAGACCCTCTGAGATGTTGTGGAGTTTGGAGTGTTAGCAAGAGGCTATAATTACCCATGAAAAATCAAATGTGATAGATGAAACTTTTTATGCCTTAATTATACTAAACTTGATTGTAGAGTAAAATTTGTCTTGAGGAGAGGCTTGAATCATAAAACTGACTGGAGTATGGTTTTGTAACAGGTCATCATCCTGATACAAAGGCTCTAACACGTAAAGGCCAAGCTGAGCCAGGAAAGATAGGATTCTGTTGTCAACTCTCTACTTCTATTGTACTTTAGTGCAGGTGGTGAGGGAAACTGAGTTACACAGAGCATGTTAGGAGGCTATATTCTTGCCTGGAGTGCAAACAATGAAGTAAGTCAAATGTTTCAGCAAGACTAGCTCTTCGGTGTTGTGATTAACCAAGCATTGATATGAGGCTTTGATTTTCTTTATTTCTGCTACTACTAACTATAAACATCTTCTGAGTACTCATCTTCAAGCATACAGTGAATGAGAGGGTTGGTTTCTTTTAAGTGCAACAAATAAATATAATATAATATAAAAGAAAGACATTTCCACTTAGTATAATCAATAATATCATTTATCTTTTGCTGTGGCTTTCATGGCTCACAAGACACTGAATCAGCATGGACATAGTCATCCTGGAGGCCTTTGTCACACTGAGTGGAGGTAGGGTAACATTAGCTGGAAAAAGCTGATGAACTCTGATTTTGCTGAGTTTGTGTGTGTTCTGTTTCATTTTGGTTCTTAGGATAAATCATTAGAACCCCTACTCCATTTTTTTTCTTATCTTTGGCAAATCTGGTCTTCTTCATTTTACACTGAAGTATGTATTCTGTGAATGTGGCTCATTTGGTCGAGTGCCAGCCTAGAATGCATGCAATTCTGTGTTCAGTACTCAGCACTGCATATATCTGACACAGCTATGCATTCTTCTGTCTTTGCCTCTGGGAGGATCAGAGTTTGAGGACTGTCCTTTACTACATAGAAAGTACAAGGCTAGTCTGGGATATATACAAGGGACGCTATCTCAAAAAATACAAAGAACAAAAATAAAACATTGCAAGCAGCCCACTAAGGAACAGAAGAAAAGCTTTTGCAAGTTGATAAAGTACGTCAATGTGACTTATTCATTTTTCAGCTATGACAAGACTCTTTTAAGCTCAACAAACAAAGCAAGCCTGCATATTATACAAAAGTCATTTAGCAAAAGCATGGGGTCAGAAATAATCTTATCTTCTCAGATATAGTCATCCTGCAAAGTTGATTGAGTGCATTATGGACTCTAGTGAAAGTTTCAGACTGTCTGGGGTTCAGTGCTATGTCATGCTTCAAACAAGAAAAGAAAAAAATATTAGAAAAGAAAAAAAGTGAAAATAGGTTTGAATATGTTTGGCTATTAGTTCTTTGAGTCAAAGGGGCCTCACATTCTTACATCTGTACAGAGAAAATATTGGCAACATCACTACCTCTCCAATGTTTTGAGGTTTCCTGTAATGGAGAAACGACTGACTCTGTGTTACAACATCAAACTTGTTACACTGAGTCCTCTGTTGTTTACCTTTCATGTACTCTGCTGCTGTTTCTGTGACAAACTTACAGACTAGACCCTTGGGATTTGTCTCTTCTGGAAGTTACACTCTGTAATAAAGTGGACTCATTACTACTGTAATGTAGCAGTTAATTGAATTGCTGTACTAGTTGACTTTGACCAAGGTCATTTGAAATCAGATTCTGTTTTGACAGGACTCTCTTAGCATCAAGAAGCACCAAGTTGTTAATAGCTATATTTTATTATATTTTCTCTCCTTACATTTTAATAAAAAGAAATGCATATCAAACCTTGCATTTATGAATTAGAATACCGTTCCTAGAAAATGACTTATTGATGCTGAAGTAATTAACCTTTCATTAAAACTTGATATAAAATTCTTCCCTTCATATATCTGTGTTTATTACTCATGCCTCAGAGGAAAATAGATCAAATAGGACAGTGCTATTTTTTTTTTCCAAAAACACTTTTGCAACAGAGAGATTGCAAAATCTTGAATCATCATACTTTCCCTCACCTCTACTGACTGGAGGAAATGAGGAACTAGCTCACAAATAGGTATAACACTCTAAATCATACATCCCCATCATCTTTTCTGGAACAGATAGGAGACGAGAACTAAGATGCACTTCTAAATCCTCCTGCAACACCAAGTTGAAGTCAATTCAAGATTTTGTTAAAATGTTTTTTCATTTGAAAAGCGGAATGCCTAGCAGTTTCAGTTCTCCATCATTATAAGTGCTAAAGTAAGCTAGTTAAGACAAGATAGAGTGAACATAAATGCTCCCTTATTACCTCCATCTATCCATAGGAACATTTAAAAATAATGCATTTTGTTTTTATTTTTTTCTTTCTTTCTTTTTTTGTTTGTTTTGTTTTCTCGAGACAGGGTTTCTCTGTATAGCCTTGGAGCCTGTCCTGGAACTTACCCTTGCTTTGAACTCACAGAGATCTGACTGACCCTGCCTCTCCATCGCTGGAAATGAAGGGGTGTGAAACCGCTGTCTGGCTACAATTTTGTATTTCTATCTCTATATATCTTTTTGGTTCATGTGTGTGTGTGTGTGTGTCTGTGTGTACTTGTGTCATGGACTATGTGGAATATCAGAGAATAACATGCAACAGTTTATTTTCTAATTCTCTCCTGTCTGTAACAGCACAAACTCTTATCTTTTGGCATGGCAACATATACCTTTACTAATCAAGACACCATTTCCAGCCCACCAGAGAATCCTTTCAAAGAATATGTCTGATTTATTCCTTTTGATCTACAAGATGTATGATCACAGCATAATCACATCATATAGTGGCATCATAAAACAGTACAGTGTCTTCTATTTAACTTTTCTTTTCTTTGATAGAACTGACCTTCCTAAACTTCAAAATCACAGCAAATTCACCATGTAGAAACACAGTGGGCAACATCATTACTACACCTTCTGTCAAGGACACCTTGGCAGTACCTGTCAGTGACTTCCAAAACACCATGAGACAAACACTGCACTCCTCAGAACATCAGCAGCAATGAAACTGTTGTCCTGCTCTCTCCACAGTATTCATAAAAATACAGTGGGTTTTTGACATATGGTGAATCTGAAAGACCCTGCTGCCCTAAGCATGTGACCAAGGGTCAATGTTAAAGGAAGAACTTAAAGGCAATCATTCTCCTTCTCCAAGTGCTTCTTTCTTTCCTTCTTCCTTTCTTTCTTTCTTCCTTCCTTTCTTTCTTTCTTTCTTTCTTTCTTTCTTTCTTTCTTTCTTTCTTTCTTTCTTTCTTTCTTTCTTTCTTCTTTTTTTGTTGTTTATTTCTTTGTTTTATGAAGCAGGGTTTTTCTGTGTAGCACTCACTGTCCTGAAACTTTCTTTTGGACAAGGTTGGATTCAAGCTGAGACCTACCTACCTCTGCTTCCCAAGTGCTGGGATTAAAATGTTGAGTCACCACACCAAGTTCTTTCATGTGCTTCCTTAGAATAACAGTTACAAATGCAAGAATACCCATGTAAATATGTAACCATTTCCTCCAATTTCCTTGAGAGTTCAAATTAAGAATTAAACCCTCCAGCAATTATTGAGACAAGATTCCATTAATGATTCTTAAGGGAAGGTAATAATGTAAAAGGAGATTCATTCTTATTTACAAAAAGAACTATGTTATTGATATTTATTCCTTATCACTTTGAAATAAATAACAAAACAGCAAATAAATAGTTGAACAAAGCATTACTAATGTTTGATATAATTAGTGAATATGTCATATATTTAATAACATAGTGGAAATTAATGAAAATATCATTTTTTAACAAACAGAATTTAAAAAGTCAATATTTCATTCTCTATAAATGAGGATCAGTGGTGAAACTGGAAAAGGGAGATACAATAAAGGGCATGCCATACCTACCCTTGATGATTCTACCTATTAGCATTGCATGCAGAAATTATCAAGTTATGAGGAATAAGCCAAAAATAAGAGAATAGGCTAAAAGAGATGTGTACTAAGGATAATGTGCAGTAAGTACAGCTGAGGATGGAAGAGAAGTGACTCATGCGTATCTTGGATCCCTTTATATCTTTAGTTTATAAGTCTTCTCTGAATTCAGTGAAAAAACAAATGATTGGGCATATAGCCTTAAATGGACTGTCAAAAGCTTATGGAAAATTTCAATGAAAACAAGAGGCATGTGAAGATCTTTCCCAATTCTGTAGGCTGTCACTTTGTCTTATTGGCTGTGCCCTTTGCCTTACAGAATCTTCTCTGTTTCAGGAGGTCTCACTTATTGATTGTTGTCCTTAGTGTCTGTGATACTGGCGTTATATATTTCCCGATTTCTGTTCTATCAAGTTCAGTGAAGCTGGGTTTATGTCCATGTCTTTGATTCACTTGGATTTGAGGTTTTTTGCAGAGTGATAGGTTTGGATATATTCGTATTCTTCTCCATACCACCATTCAGTTATGCCAATATCATTTGTTGAAGATACTATCTTCTTTCCATTGAATATATTTGGCCCCTTTTCAGAAATCAGGTGTTCATAGGTGTGTGGATTAATATTGGGGTCTTTGGTTTGATTTCATTAACCCACAAGTCTGTTTTAATGCCAGTACCAGGCTGTTTTTATTACTATAGCTCTATAGTATAACTTGAAGTCAGGGATGGTGATTCCTCCTGAAGTTCTTTTATTGAGAAGGATTGATTTGACAATCCTGAGTTTCCTGTTATTCCATATGAGGTTGAGTATTGTTCTTTCAAGGTCTGTATAAAGGATCTCTCCAGGAGTTTATCATGAAGGAGTGTTGGATTTTGTCAAAGGCTTTTTCAGCATCTAAGGAGATGATTATGTGTTTTTTTCTTTCAGTTTGTTTATATAATAGATGACATCCACAGATATTCATATGTTGAACCATCCCTGCATCCCTGTGATGAAGCCTACTTGATCATGGTGGTTGATTTTTTTTTTTTTTTTTTTGATATGCTGCTGGATTCGGTTTGCCAGAATTTTATTGAGTATTTTTACATCAATGTTTATGAGGAAGATTAGTCTGTAATTCTCTTTCTTTGTTGCATCTTTGAGTAGCTTCGGAATCAAGGCAATTGTAGCCTCATAAAAAGAATTTGTCAATGTTCCTTCAGTTTTTACTTTATGGAACAGGTTGAAAAGTATTGGTATTAGTTCTTCTTTGAATGACTAGTAGAATTCTTCACTGAATCTGTCTGGTCCTGGGCGTTTTTACTTGGCAGACTTTTAATAACAGCTTCAATTTTGGGGTTATAGGTCTTTTAGGTCTTTAATCTGATCCTGATTTAACTTTGGTAAGTGGTATCTGTACAGAAAGCTTTCCATTTCTTGTAGGTTTTCCATTTTAGTGGAGTATAGAATTTGAAATATGACCTGATAATTTTTTGGATTTATTGGGTGTCTGTTGTTATGTCCCCCCTTTTCATTTCTGATTTTGTTAATTTGAATATTGTCTCTCTGCTTCCTGGTTAGTTTGGATAAGGGTTTATCTATCTTGTTGACTTTTTTGAAGAACCAACTTTTTGATTCATTGATTCTTTGTTTTGTTTTCTTTGTATTGTATTGATTTCAGCCCTAAGTTTGATTATTTCCTGCCATCTACTCCTTCTAGGTGAGTTTGCTTCTAATTGCTCTAAAGCCTTCATATGTGCTGTTAGGGCTCTTGTTTGAGATTTCTCTAGGTTTTTCATATAGGAATCTGGTGCTATGAGTTTTTGTCTTCGCACTGCTTTCATTGAGTCCCATAGGTTTGGGTATATTGTGGATTCGTTTTCATTAAATTCTAGAAAGTCTTTAATTTTTTCCTGACTTCTTCCTTGACCCAGAGGTGACTAAATTGAGAGATGTTCAGTTTCCATGAGTTTGTAGGATTTCTGTAATTTTTGTTCTTGTTGAACTCTAGCTTTAGACCATGATGGTCTGATATGATACAGGTAGTTATTTCCATATTTTTTGGTATCTATGGATATTTGCTTTATTTCCAAGTATATGGTCAAGTTTAGAGAAAGTTCTATAGCATGCTGAGAAATATGTATATTCCTTTGTTTTGGGGTAGAAGGTACGGTATATATCTATTAAGTCCATTAGGGTCATTGAATCTGTTAGATCCCTTATTTCTCTGTTGAGTTTCTGTATGGTTGACCTATCCAAGGGTAAAAGTGGGTATTAAAGTCTTCTACTATTAGTGTGTGGGGTTTGATGTGAGATTTAAGCTTTAGCAGTGTTTCTTTTAAAAATGTAGGTGCCGTTGTGTTGGGGGCATAAATATTCAGGATTGAGTCTTCACTTGGTGGATATTTTTCCTGAGATGAATAAGTAATGCCTATCCTTGTAGGCAGAGTTTTACTTACAAGGCACCAGTCCAAGAATAATATTTATTAAAATACAAATCAACACTCATGATACAGGTAACAGCTTATAGTTGCACCTAAACAGGGACTGAAGTACCCAAGCATCGATGATGGATTCCAAGCCATTCTCTCCGACAACCAGGAACCAGGAACAACAGAACTCCCAGGGTCCCAGCAGCCCCTTATCAATGGGTTTTGCCACACCTCCTCCAGGTTGGCCACACCCCTTCCAGGAGCCCAGGACTCTGGATAAGTGTCTTCGGACCTTACCAGCTGACAACTGAATCCCACCACATCTCCCCCTTTTGTCTAACTAATAAGGTTCTAAACTAAGACTACATATGATAGGAATTATTATGAGGTAATATCTAGGAGAGGATAAAGTACAAATTACAACCAAAACCTAACACCTATAAAGTACATCATAGATTTTTAGAATATTGGTAGATGGTAGGGTGTATAAATTACTTCAAAAAGTTCATCTGGGAAAGTAAAAATTCAATACCTGAATGTTCCTTTCTAAGGGATAATAGGGTAATAACCTTAAATACCTATTCTTCAACCCCTTCAAGACCTGAGAATGAAGATGTATCACCTGAAAGTCAGCAGTACATGGAAGTAGTGGCTTTCAAAATTTAGGAGAGGACAGCAACACAGCTACCTGGACAATGACCTGTGGTTTTTGCGCCGTTGGAGCATCCATCACATTGGCTACAGGCCTATGGTATCTGACAGATCTTTTCACTAGCAGGGCAATTTTGGAGGGACTGTCTTATCCTGTCTAGGCAGGTTTCATCAGTCTCCATCTATCAACTTGTTCATCCAGCTTGGATATTATGTGTGTACTGTCATCAATCAAGGTAAGGGTAGTTCTTTACCCAACCAGCCATTCTTTTCCAAAAGGTCAAACTCCAAAGGAGTATCCTTGATGCTCAACACCATCTCTGGAAAGGAGCAGTGACACCAGGAGTCATCGTGTGTCTCATGGCCGAATTCCAAATTTTAAATGCCATATTCTCTGGGTCTATGAAATGGTTGAAGATTCTTGACTATCTATGGTATTCTAACCTGTATCTGAGATGACTATGATATGGTATCTTAAATAATGTTGACTGTTGTTTTTAACATCTTAAGGATTAAACCCTGTACTAAAATTAGAATACCTATGTAAGGGGTGTATTATCTCTGAACAATTACTTTAAGCATGACTATCAAACATTATCCAGGTGTATATATACAATGTAAAGTGGCCACAGCATTTTAGAAATGTATATACATATATATCATCTAAACAGAGGTATATAAAACATCTTGTGCATATATCATAACTAGGGCAATCATACATTATATCTAGTATAGTTAAATGAAGGTAGTAATTGCATAGTCGACATGACAATAATGTGCAAATATTTTAAACAGAGGTAGAAGCATATATAAAATATAGCAATTACAGATTCAATTTTACATAATAGTCACAGATTCAGATTTATATCGATGTAAAAGTTGCTTTGGTTATATAAAGCAATTTCAGATTAAACTTTGTACCAATGTACAAATTATCTCAATTAAACATATAAAATGATTTTACATTTGTATAATATACAAATATCTATGCCAGTGCAAATTGGACTGGTATCTTGTAAGTAAAACTCTGCCTACATATCCTGGTCTCTTTTGATTTATTTTAGTTTGAAATCTATTTTGTTAGATATTAGGATGGCTACACCATCCTGTTTCTTGGATGATTTGATTGGAAAGTCTTTTCCCAACCCTGTACTCTGAGCCTGTATCTGTCTTAGAAGTTGAGGTATGTTTCTTGTGTGCAGCAGAAGGATGGTTTCTGTTTTTGAACAGCACCTCATGGAACTTTATCTAAAATTGACTTGGACATAAAGCAAATATTAGACTACCATGTTACTTTTATGCCACAGAAGGATGACTTCTGTTTTTGTATCCATTGTGTTAGGGTGTGTCCTTTTATTGGTGAATTTAGTCCATTGATATTAAGGGATATTAACGACCAAATATTATTATATCCTGTTATTTTTGGTGGTGGGAAATAACTACAAACAAAAATCACTATTTTGCTTCAACTTACCTAAAAATACAATCAGTCTTTACTTGATTGATTTTATATTTTATTAATAATTATATAAGTTTATTGGACAAAGGAAGTGCATTTCATCTTACTACAGTTTTAGGGGACTGTATACATTAGAACTGACAAGACCAGCAGGGCTACCCAGCAAAACACTGTCGCAGAATACAAAAAACAGAGGAAGAACTCAGTGGCAGAGAACTCATTTAGCATGTCTACATACTTGGATTCTATTGCAAGAAGTTCTTTCAAAATGGCTAGTATGGAGTGAGTATAAAATATTCCCTATATGCTCATGATTTCATACACATTCAGTCCTTGTCTTACTATTGGGTTATCAGATTCTGTAAACCCTTGGGACTTTTATCTAGATCCTAGAAATAGACCATTTTTTTTTAATGCTATTGAGGTTACCAACTGTTTCCATTCTTTACAGAGTTTCAAGCTTCCTAATATTCCAAGATGCAACAATATGGTATGCAAGCTCTTGTCCCAATGAAGGATGGTGTGATCTGTCAAGCAGCATCCACCTTTATAGAGTTACACCCTCAGATATTATAAACTCTTTTCCTCTGTCAGGAATTTTGTCAGAAACATGAAATTTAATACACTTGTAGTGTTTTCAGATGTGCTATCTTGCATAACCTCTAATTTTTCTATAATATAGTTATTATTGATAGTGTTAATTGTGTTATTAAAGTGTTAATTATGTTATTAAGCATTTCACTATATTTTACTTCAGAGTGCACATGTTTCCTTAAGGACTCATAATATTAAGCATATTTCAATATTTTCTTCTTTATGAATATGTGAAGTGATTTTCCAAATATTTACCTATTATATAGTATATTATCTACCTTTTTAAGTATTGACAATTACTTATAAACAATTAAAACATAATAAAATATACTGTAAATGTTTCAGCTTATAGCTATAATTCATATGATGATAACATTACAAAACATGTTATTGTTTCATTTTATGTCATTAAACATTTTTCAGCCATGCACTGCATTTTCTAGTATCATATATAAATGTGTTCTCTAAAGTTTTGCAAAGGTTATTTTATTCTTCAGCTATATTGTAAAATTTTTATATTTTATTTACCTTTTACATTATCCTTATAGCTAAATTGGAGAATAATTATATAGTAGAGATAAGTAAACTACCTTGATAAAATAAGTTTTTATTGAAACCAGTGAGAAGTCCCTGACTACAATATTTGACAAACACGTCTGTTGCCCTGAGTTTGAATCCTAGAATATCTCAGAATACAAGTATATAATCCTAGTGTTCCTACAGTGAGAAAGGAAGTAGAAACAGGATAATCCAGTTACAAAATTTATCACTGAGCTGGAAATGTTTTTCATAAGGCAGTGGGAATATCTTGGTTTGAATCTCCTCCTTCTAACACTGCCTTAGTCATGCTTTAGAAACTAGATAATATGTGTTACAATTTTTGACATTTTATGTAATGAATGGTGATGATAATGATACTTGTCATTTGCTTGCCTGATACATTTGGTATCATTAACTCTGACTTTCAAACATAGTTGTATATCATCAATTTCTACCAATTTAAAATTGTCCCTTTCTGAAAAGTTTATGTGCTTTATCTCATAAGGTTCACACTTAAAAAATTTCACACCACTAAACTCATTTTAAAGCCAAAGTTGAACACCAGAGTCTAGTACATATTTTCCTTTCTCATGCACATTTTCAATAAATCAGGCAATCTCTAATCTCATTGGGAAAATTTGGAGAACACACTATTGAAAAATTCCTGTGCTTCAGCTTCCTTTACCCCTCACTCTGTGTGGTGGTGAGCTCTCTATCCCCATGAAACACCCAAGCCCTTCTAGAAATGTTTAAGATGTTTCTTTTGATTCATTAATTTTAGTTGTGTCTCTTCATGATATCTCACATGATTATTACATGTGAACCTAATATTTCTTGTCATTCAAAGTTTCTACAAAGTTGTAATCTTTTCTTATGGCGACTTACATTACAAACCTGAAACCAAATTAAAAAAAAAAAATGCCATAGTAATGTTGAATGTCAGGACAACAGGAATGCCTGTTACCTGGTTAAGGGTAATTGTATCCCTAGATACTGAGAACCTATTGGGCAGGTATGAGCTTGAGTTAGTCTGCCAAACCCATATGAAAAATCAGAACATAATTAAACATCCTTGCAATTCTAGTTCTGGGAAGACAGAGACAGGCAGATCTCTGGTGTTTGATGAATCAACTCACAATTTAAAAAAAATATGAGACCCAACAAGTAGAATCACAGAGATATTAAAATTGTATTATAAACTCCATAATTTACATGATATTCATATTCTCCAAAATAAGACATAAAAATTTTTATACGTAATGTAGAACATTTCAGACTTTTCTCTTTATTAGGAGAGAACCTCTTTTCAAAAATCTCAGTGAAAACATTTAAGATATTTTTGCTTTTGTTGACTACTGGCTGTTGATTATAAACATTTTCAGTTTTCCAATATTTATGTAAAATATTCTTATAAAAAGTCTAGAACATAGAGTTAAAAATCAAATCACATTTGAAAATATCTAATGTTAAAAACATAAAAATGAACAAAAACTGATAAAATCTATGTGATAAAGCTCTAAGTCAGTAGTTCTCAACCTGTGAGTTGCAACCCAATTGACAAACTTATGTCCAAAAACATTTACTTTAAGATTCATAAAAGTAGCAAAGTTATAGTTATGAAGAAGCAACAAAATAATCTTATAGTGGGGAGTCACAACAACAGAAGTAATGGTATTAAAGGGCGGAAGCTTAACAAACGACAAGAATCCTTGCTCTAAGTGATGTTGGTGAAGGGTGCTATGCAAGATTTTCAACAGTGACAAAACTTGTGAACATAAGTGGTGTTCTGAGAAAAGTGGCATATGATTAATGCCCTCAGAAAATGGAAATCCCAGCTACCTGAATTCACAACCAGACATGAAATTCCAATTGGAAAATAGATCTGAAATTCAAAATAGCTAATGTGTTCTGCATGTTATAGATGTTTAGGGGGATTATTTTGTTCCATTGTAAATAATTATCCTAACCACTGGTTTAATAAAAAGTGCTGATTGACCAAAGGCAGACAGGAAGTGTGGGTGGGGCTACTAGACTAAGAAAACTCTGGGAACAGGAAGAACAGAGCAGAATGCCAGAGAGAAGCCAGAAGAAACAGAGGACAACTATACTGCTCTGAGAAAAGGTACCGAGCCACATGGCTGAACAGGATAAGAGTCATGGGTTAGATTAAGGGTAGAGTGTTAGCAAGTTATATGCCTGGTCTTTAGGCCGATCAGCCTAAAACTACTGTAAGCATCTGTGTGTCTCTGCGGGTCTGTGGGTCTGCGGGCCTAAACCTTGAGGTTAGATCCAAATGTCCGGACCAGAAACCTACAGAGATGTATGACTATGTATCAGATACTGCCATAGGTAAGTGTATATTGAAGTCATCCATGGTTTTGAGTTTTCTACATCCAGAAGAAAAGCATAGAAGTAGATTTTGATTCCTATATTGTTATGTAATGCAAAGGTTCCCATATGTTTTAGCTGATATTAGAGAGTTTATGCATGTATGAAATAGCATACTGTATATATTTGCTGTTTTTTAGTTGATTAATTAATCCCAAATAGGTCTACTTCTTTAATGGTTTATAACACAAAGAAAGAGACATGGTGTGGGAACAGCTTCCTGTCTATAGATACTCATAGGAAGTGCACTCTTCAAAACAGTATTAAGACAACTTGGAGTTCTATATTTCAGTATCAGCAATATCAGGGACAGAAAAAAGCTCCAAAATTTCTCGATGTAAACTATGATTTCAAAGAAAAATTTCAATATTATGATTATGCCATTTCTGATGGTTTTAAAGAAAATACATAATAGTGCCATAAAGACTGGCACTACTAGGAGGTGTGCCATTGTTTGAGTAGGTATGGCCTTGTTGGAGGAAGTGTGTTACTGTGGGGGAAGGCTTTGAAGTCTCCTATGCTCAAGCTACATCCAGTATGGCTCATAGTTCACTTCCTGTTGCCTGCAGATCAAGATGTAGACCTCTCAGCTCTTTCTCCTAAACCATGGCTTCTGGCATGCTGCCATGTTCCACCAGGGTGATAATGATCTAAACCTTGAAAACTGTAAGCCATCCCCAATTAAATCTTTTCCTCTTAAGAGTTGCCATTGTCATGGTGGTTTTCTTTTTTCACACCTATAGACTTCCATTAAAAGTTATCAGAGAGGAAATAAAATAATAAAGGATGGCATCTTGATCTCAGTGTTCCTCTCCAAGTAGAGAAAGTATCTCTATATATTTTTGTGTGTATATATAAGCAAAATAACCCACAGGCAGTAGACTGAGCTAACCTCACATATGCAAAAGGCAGAATCTGCCATGTTGGGATTATAGGCATGCATCTATCATGTTTCTAATGGTGACTACATTTCACATTTATGACATGCTTGTAAAAATGAATGCACTTATTAACTCTATTAAGCTTTTAAATTTTATTAGATCAGATTTTTTTTAATGATGGTGAGCTCTATTGGCTATAAGTTAAACATTGTTAAAGCAGACAAAATAAAAATTTCCATGATCAGTTTTTCAAAAATCATAATTTGTATTATCTCTGAGCAATACAGATATGTTTTACAGCTACAGACTATGAATAAGTATAATTTATGAAATCTTTGATGTAAACCTTGATGCCAAGTCAGTAATAAGTAACTTTAAAAAATTTGTTTTTAGACATGTATACTAGAGACATACATGTGTGTAGTCATGCATACACATGCTAACTATAAAGCTGTATTTTTCATAGAAAGAATAAGAAGATAATTTTCCTTCATGTGATAAATATATACACACATACTTTTGGACTGTATATTATTTAAAAGTTGAGATTTCTGCATTATTCAACCAATATAAACAGACAAATTCCCTAAAATGTTATGGTAATTAAAATATATTAGAAGTTCAAATATCAGTGTCTATTTTACAAAAGCACTTATCCATTGTAGCTTGGAAGTGATAAAGAAGCTCTACTGTGTGTTATATTTTACAGATGGTGGGTAATAAATATATTGCTTCTCTCTGACATCTGCTTTGTACTTTTCTTTCCTGACTATAAGAAAAACTTTGATTTTTTGAAATTACATCACTTTGCCAAAAAAAAAGATTGGCATTCTCAGCATAAACTGGTCCTTATTATATTACAAACTCATCCAAATGTTTGATGGAGGAGGCAAAATCTTCCCTATCTGTTCCATAGGGAAATTTATGAGTTTAGAAGTATGAGGTGTGTCGGCAAAGATGAAGTTTTCTTTGGGGAAGGAAAATAGAACAACAATGGATTGATCTTGTGATGGGGATAGATATTAAGTGGATAAATTGTATCCTTTGGGTGGCATTATCAAAGTTAGGAGGGGAAGATAGAAAAGATTTGTTTGAAAAATGGATTTTTTTTCCTCAAGACTACAATTTGTAGGTGTCACAATAAATGAAGCCCCATAAAAAGTATGGAGAGGGTTGCTAGCAAACAGAAGCAGAGGCCTTAAGACAGAAGGAAAGACTAGGAAAAGAATCTCAGCATTGAGCACAAGAGAAGCCTTCAGATTGCTGGAAAATTTTATCTGCTTTAAACCTGTGCTTCAGAAATGGGTGAAAATAAATGGGAAAAGGAACCTGTATTACTCCCAAATAAAAATAGAGAACAGAAATGAACGCCTTTGCAGGCAATGAAGAGGCACACTGCTTGATGTCTGAAAAGTCCAGAGGTGAAGTTAGGTAAGTTCTTAAGAACAGCCGTAGGCAAAGCAATTGTACTCCTGGCCTCAGGCTGTGTGGTAGTAAAGCACTTTGTATTTGAACTTAGCCAAAGGCACAAGAGAACACAAAAGTGATAAAGCCTTGAAGACAAGGTTATAAGGGTTTTTTTTTTTTTTTTTTTTTTTTTTTTTTTTTTTTTTTTTTTTTTTTTTTTTTTAAATTCAAAGCAGCTTTTCTTCAGCAAAGGGGTAAAAATTTTCTAGAGTCCCCCAGGACAAAGAAACACAGAGGCAAAAGAATTAAAGCACGTATGACTGTATGAGCCAGGTTTAAGAGCTTTCACCTAGACCTAGAAGATGGGCTGCATACTTCAGGAAGACTACAGGTCATGAGCTGTTGGCCTAATTTCCATTGGCTGCAGCAGGGAATTGATAAAGATGTGTGTGTTCACATAACAGGGACAGTGAAGAGGGCAAAGTGAGTAGACGACACAATTATTTGCCCTCACTCCACCCTTCCTCCTATCCCATCTCCCTCCTTCCTTCTGACCCTCTACTGTTCTCTCCTATATGCTATTTGTTCCTTTCAACTTATATCTTTCCCCTTCTAGCTCTTTTCTCTTATATTTTCTGATAAAAATAATTCTCAAAATGCAATCATTACTATGTGCCAAATATTATAAAGCCATTATTATTGTCTGATTATTTAAAAGTATTATCTATAAAGCACAATGAAACATCAAAATCTACTGACATGAAGTTCTGGTAAATTTTTTTCTTAATCTGAAACAAGATTGCTCTCTCCTCCTCTCAGACTTTCTGACAGTTCCTCCTACCATCTTAATGAAAATTGGGGAATATTGATTTTGTTTGCTGAATACATACTGTAGTTTTCTTATTTTCTAGACGCATTCTTCATCTTAATTTCTGTCTTTGGGTTACTTCTGTGATGAAACACCATGGCCGAAGCAACCTGAGGGGAACAGGGTTTATTATTTCACCTTAAATTTCCAGGTAACAGTTCATCACTCAAAGTCAGGGCAAGAACACAAATAGCAGAAATGGAGGCAGAAATTTATGCTGTTGACATAGAGGAATTCTTCTTATTGGCTACACTCCATGGCATGTTCAGCTTGCTTTCAGATAGAACCCAGATCACCAACCTAAAGTTGTTTCAAACAATGGGTTTAGCCCTCTTACATTAAGAAAATGTTCTACAGGCTTGCTTACAGTACAGTTTTACAGAGACATTTTTCGTCTTGGTTCCATTTTATCAGATGGCACTAGTTTTGCCAAGTTAAAACAAAATAAGCTAGAAAAAAAAGCTCTATATAAACATAACTAACTGTAGGCACAGTTTAGTGTCTTTGAGAAAAATGTCTTTCATGCATGCTTGCTGGATAAGAAAAAAAAGCTTATAAATTGACACTAGGGAAAGAGTAAAAGTGAATCTATCTATCTATCTATCTATATCTATCTATCTATCTATCTATCTATCTATCTATCTATCTATCTATCTATCTATCTATCTATATATCTATCTATCCAATCACCCATCTATCTATCTATCCATCCATCCAGTAAATTAGATCATATTTACTTGAGAGTAGAGGTTGGGATTCACTTGAAATTTAATCCTCTCACCCAAGTATTTTAAGGCTTAAATGTTGTAAACAATAATTTTCTTTAGCCATTGAAATTAAGAGGAAGTAGAAGTTGGGATATGAGGCTCGCTCCTGTAATCTCAGTGCTTTGGAAATTGGGTAAGGCCAGGACAGCAAAGACTCATGGGAAGATTCAACTCAGACAGTAAATAAACAATTCAATTAGCAGTTGTCATTGGCCTGCTTCTTTTCATGATATCCATATGTAGAAAACACATTTATTTCTGAGGACTTTTTGAAATAACTCCAAGGAGTTGCACAAATGCACACAACTAAAAACCTTTGAAGGCCATATGAATCAGGCCCACATTTATCTTTGATTGAAATGAGCTTTGTGAAGAGCAAAGTGCAGAGAGTTTTATCCTTTATTACATGCCACCTGGACTCTTCTGATGTATCTGAGCCTCTATTGTCATTTTGATGGCTGATATTATCAAAACCTAGGGACTTTCCACAGAATCCCCAAGAAACCTAGAATTACACCTGCCCTAAAGTTCAGGAAAATATTTCCCTATTTGCTCACATGCAATAAAACATATATCAGGCTCTCTAATTTTGTTTGAATTATCTCTCTTTACTATTACATTTGATCTATGTGCTTCTAGTATGAGTTTATAGAGTGCCGATACTATCAGCATTTATGCAATCTCCTTTTTTTGAGCTTGAATGGGATATAGCAGATGACAGAGGGAAAGAAGCATATGAGAAGAGATTGACACAATCTACTGTAGGCAGAAGCTGTTTGTTGTGTCTGCTCATATTAAGTTTAATTTTTCTAATTCTTTATGTAACAACAGAACAAGCCAGGATGCAACTAAATCTCCAGCATCTCTGAATCTGGAGGGAATGTTGTTATCATTTGGGGGCACACATAGAGGAAATATAGCTTTCTACTCTTCTGAAGTGTGAGAGGTTCCCCTAGAGATTTAAGGACCTTAATTCATACTGAACCAAGATTCATTCATGGCATCAGTGCTGAAAAATAGATCATGCCTTAGACAGTTCATGAAGCCAGTTCATGAAGTAGAGTTGCATATTGTATTAATATCATTTTAGTTTAGGATTAATTGTAAAGATTTTATAACAAACAAACCAACCTAAAAGCAAGCAAACAAATAACCTGTGCTCTGCAGAAAGTAAGATACACCCAAGTGTGATTGTAGATTCTTAAAGGAGAATTTTCTTAATTGTTCACACAAGATCATACAATGGATTATGGTGTATTTTGATGCTACTACTTTATAAATGATGTCAACTTATGGAATTAAAATCAATTAGGCAAACCTCTGGTCCACAGGGATACACAAGTCGGTATATCTATGGTGTAAACTTTGAGTTGAGACTCTCAATGTGTGTGGGAAGGTTATATCAATTAGTGCCTTAAGCCTGAATCATTTTATTGAAAATAATAACTAAACCAGCAACTTTTACAAGATAGTTGTTACTTGTATAAAGTTTATTGATCTTTAAAAGGTAAGTAAGGCTTCAAACTGACTCTGAGATAAAAGGCACTTTTCCATTCTTCTGATTCCATGATTATTGTGGCTTTCTGTCCTGCCTCGTGTTAGCTATATCTAATCATGTTTCCCACAGATAACTAACTTTGTTAGGTATTTGAGATGGTTATGGGCATATCTGCTATGATGCCTCCTTATAACCACCATTAACACATCTTTCTGCTTATCTATAGCTTCTCATATGGACATATTATTTTTGTTTGCATCAAAAAGATCACAGATACACAAACAGTAAATAAAGATTCTTGTGATTAATTTAAAAAAAGAGTAGAATTTTTCCTTGTTGTACTTGTGGGATGTTTTTTCAAATTCATCTCTACAAGTTAAAAGTATCAGATAAACAATAACAAAGATTAAAATATAAAGGTCAAAACCAGGGAGTTATCTAAAACTTGAAGTTTCCAAAAACTCTCAAAGCATACAAAATTTACAATGCTTATCAAAGATTACACCATTTTTGGGAACAGAAATTCTTTAAAAAGATAATATGCATACATGTAATATGAAGACCCTCAGAGATACAGTTTTCTTGAATTGTCACAATTTTGGTATGGATTTTTCAAGGATGCAGGTGCCTTTATGTTATCTATGCTCTGGTATGTAACCCCAATATAACCATTAGTTTGTTAAGCTAAATTTAGATCCATTCTTTATGGTCTTTTGCCAATTCCCTGTCTTTAGTAGACATTCTCTTACATCTCTCCATGAAGATCACACAACATCAAAGCAGATATTGCTATATAAATCAAATCTATAATAAAAATAGCCTTTTATTGACAAACTAATTTAAAAATCATCTGATTCTAGAATATGGTTATTAATTTTAAGTGAATAACAGCAAAATATCACACTAATATTTATATTTAAAATATTTTTATAATTCAGACATTTATCCCATATTTCATTTCTAGGCTAAATCTCCATTAGAAAAATTATCACATTTTGTTCTACCCACCAAGTGTTATCAGTGGCCTAGCACATTATCAACTTTTAGTATCTTCAAAACATCACAAATGTCATGTACATACATGTGGATAGTTAGGTAGAAATGGATGCTTCTTTCTTGTTTCAAATATCTGGCCGTGTCTTTCCAAATAATTGACTCAGAGGCTTAATAACTTACAAGTAGTTTGACCTATTGCTCAGGCTTATCATTAGCTCTTAAAATTACATCAACCAATTTTTATTAATATATGTTTTGTCAAGTGGCTCACGGTTTTGACTGTATTCTAAAATATTCTACTCCTCTGGCAGCTGGCTGGCATATCTTTGACTCTGCCTTTTCCCTGTATCTCTGTTTGGATTTCCTTTCTGGCTTTTTTCTGCCTTATTATAGGCCAAAACAGATTCTTTAGTCATCAATATTCATAATGTTGAGAAAGACACCCTACAGCACTTAATTACAAAAATATCTATATGAATATTGAATATCAAAATTCCAAATCATAGTAATGATAACAATTTGTTTTTTCTTCTTATATGCAACACATTGTTTTATGTTAATAAAGCATTTGCGTTGACATAAGTATTTTAGGATACAGACTCTGAGATTAAATTTGGGTGTAATTGGGAAAAGAAAGGAAGGAGGAAAAGGAAGAGAAAGCTCTCAACTAGAGGCAGTTTATAAACATTTCTGTAATACTAAGTATTAGACATAATTTCGAGCCAGACACGATGAATGTAAAGTATATCATTTTATTTTTAACTCTTAAAAATCAGGCATAAAACAATATCTATCACAAATACAGCCCTATAGAAAGCAATAGAAAACCCCCAAGCTAAGAAAATCAGATACACCCATGAAACCACAGTCAATCAATAATCCCAAAGAAGAAGAATCCAAATAAGGAAAATCCAAACATGATACCACCAAAAATAACAGGAAATGAAAATCATCGGTCATTTACAACCCTTAATATCAATAGACTCAATTCACAGATAAAAAGACACACTCTAACATAAGTGTGTTATGTTTTGATACAAAAGCAGAAGCCATCCTTCTGCTGCATATAAGAAACACACCTCAACTTCAAAGACAGACAGAGGCTCAGGGTAAAAGGTTGGGAAAAGAATTTCCAATCAAATGGTCATAAGAAACAAAGGTTATTATGTTGTTCCATTGTAAATAATTAACCCACCCACTGGTTTAATAAAAAGTGCTGATTGGCCAAAGGTAGACAAGAAATGTGGGTGGAGCTACCAGTCTAAGAAGATGCTAGGAATAAGCAGAACAGAGCAGAATGCCAGAGAGAAGCCAGAAGAAACAGAGGAGAACTATGCTGCTCTGAGAAAAGGTATAAAGCTGCATAGCTGAACAGCATAAGAGTCATGGGTTAGATTAAGAGGAAAGAGTTAGCAAGTTATATACCTGGATCTTAGGCCAATCAGCCTAAAACTATTGTAAGCATCTGTATGTCTCTGCAGGTCTGTGGTCCTAAACCTTGAGGTTAGGCCTGAAAAACAGGGCAAAAAACCTCACACTACAGATACATGGGAAAAAAAAAAACAACCTTTTTTTAAAATAAATAAAACAAATACACTTATCACATGTTTTAAAAAAAGAATCACTGATAACAGAAAGATTGAGAGAGAAAGGTAGTTATTGCTGGTTGTCATGGCTGAGAGTTCTGGAAGGATAGACAGTTATGGGAAGAGTTGAGAAGCGGTTCCTTCCATTACCCTCTGTACTTCCTCCCTTTCCCCTTCTTATGGGGGCTGTCACCCAGACCATGGATCACTTTCTTGACTTAATATTCCATCTTAGAGTTTCAAAGTGATTCCAGGGAGACTATGTACTATATAAAACTTGGATGGCTGTTTAGTTTGCTTATATTTTTGTATCGTTGTTAAATGCAGAGTACTTATCATTCTATGTAAACTTTCAGGCAAGTGTGTCCTGTCTCTTCCTGCAGCAAAAGTCCTGTAAGTTGAATTACTGAAGCAAAGGATAAACGTATTTCATCTTATGAGAAATGAAAAGAAGAAAATTGTTTGTATATATTTCCTGTCTTCGACAGCATAAATGAGTTCCAATCTGCAACATTTTGATAACACTATTTTTAACTATTGACAATTTTTATTAGCATAATTAGTCAAATTAGAATATTCTGTATTTCTTATAAAGTTATTAATTTTTATGAAATGATGCTATTTTTATTAGATTTTCTTCATAACATTTGCATATATTTTAATTTTTGTTTTTATCACCTTGCTTTCCAATAAATGTTTATGTTTCATAAAACTTTATGCTGATCTACAAAAACAAAACAAATAAACAACAACAACAAAAATGAAATATTATGAACCTTAAAAGGCTCTGAATAGAAAAAGATACCATTAATTGAACTGTGAGAAACTATCAAATGGGGAAGAATTCATTCTAAAATATATGTTTCGTTAGGTGCTATGATCTAGAATATACAAAAGAACTTTAAAAAGCAAATAAAAGACAAAAACCAAAAACTGAACAAAAGAAATAACTCAATTTAAAAATAAAATATAGGGATAAAGTATGTTTGAGAAACATTTAAAATGTTCACTATCATTGGAAATTAGGGCAATGCAAACTATTTTCAGATTTCATTTTACTTCATGTGAATGGCCAAGACTACTAAAACAAATGACAGCACATGCTCGAAAGAAATGTGTATTCATGAAAATCCATGTAGAGCTTCATTACATAGCTAAAAATTAATATACTATCAACTCCATCTATGTGATTCTTGGGCATTGTAGTGGTATGAATAAGAATGGTCCCTGTGGACTAGGTGTTTAAATGTGTAGTCACCAGGAAGTATGTTCTAAAGAATTACAAGGATTAGGAGTTATGGCCTTGTTGGAGATAGTGTAATACTGTAAAAAGTCTTTGAGGTTTTCAAATCCCATGCTATGCCAAGTCTCTCAGTCTCAGCTTGAAGATCAGCTTGTTACATTCAGCTACTGCTCCAACACTTAGCATGTTGAATGGTTTCCACTACTTGTGGCTCAGATGTATTCAAAAGAGGAATGAGAAGTATTGTAAGAGCTAGATTTGATTGGTGCTCCCAAGGAAATGATATCTTCCAAGGAAGAACAACAGGACAGATGGACATATGAGCTCAGAGACTATGGAAATCCTAAAAGGACTTGTACAGATTCAAGCCAGACAGAGTCTCAGCACTTAGAGGCAGAAATGGACAGTATGCAGACAAATAGAAAACAGAGCACTTAGCTCTAAAAAAGATATCTTCATCAAACCGTCCTTGCAAGACTCAATACTATATGAAGAAGAGGAGTTACACAACAGAGCTGATGCGCACACACACACACGCACGCACACACACACACACACACACACACGCACACACACACACATATATATGCACATGTAGTGTGACCACACACAGAAGATCTGCAAAAATTAGAGCAAGGGAAATCCCAGCAGGGAAAAGAGGAAGTGTAATCAAACTTTCATTCCTTATCAAGAAGCTATTTGCAGTTGATATCAGCTGAAAAAGGATATCAGTCTTCTTCAGTGGAGTGTCACTGGCTATATCACTGGGTACATTCCATGTTCATGAGTGGTTGGACAACACAAAACAAAATAAATTCTACATTCTACATGTATACTTTTTGGTTCTTCTTAGGAATTAATACATTTGTATTTTGAGTTTAATTTCGTTTTGCATCTTTTTTGTATATTTACTTGTTTTTAGACAATGAATATGAAGTTAGAAAGGGAGAAGGAAGGAGGACCTGTAAGGAATTAAAGAAGAAAGTTACAATAATAAGCGGAGTGAAAAAGAATTAAAAGGTAAAGAAAATATTATTGAAAATAAAATTGATAGTCCTTACCACATTCAAATTGATCTTGATTTATGTCAAGAGTTTCATTTTATCCTTATTTTCATTCATTAATTCACTCAAGAATGTGTTATATATTCTTTATTTTCAATATAAGTTCTAGTTTTAAAATGAAAGATAAAATAATTACAAAATAATAATTTTTTTTACTTATAAGATAAAAGAAAAATTTTAATTTCAACCTTCTTTCTTCCCTAGGTAGTTTACATAAACAGAGTACAGTTACTGTAATGGAATTGTTTTCTCTTCAATTGTAAATAATTTTCTCTCCTCCCACCTACTAGTGTAATACAAATGCTAATTAGACAAAAGCAGACAGGAAGTGTATGTGGGGCTACCAGACTAAGAAAACTCTGGGAACAGGAAGAGCAGATCAGACATGCCAGAGAGAAGCCAACCATGGAGATACCAGCATACAAAGAGGAAAGAAACTGAAATGCTGCTCTGAGAAAAGGCACCAAGCCATATACTTAAACAAGATAAGAATAAGAGCAAGAGCTAGTGAGCAATATGCCAGAGCCATAGGTTGATCAGCATTAAATTAAAACAAACATTTATTTGTTTCCATGGGACTGCAGACCTGCTGGTCTGTGGGTCTGGACCAGCATAGGCTGTCATTTATACTTGTGATCTTAGCCATTCTGACAGGTGTAAGGTGGTATGTTACAATAAGGTTTTCTAGCCCCAGGTGGCCAGAGGTCCAGACCTGCAATGCCAGATCCCTTAGGTGCCCACAGCTGATCAGCACCCCCCCCCAAAAAAAAAAAAACCTCAGACATTTATATTAAGTTCATGCTGTTTGGCCTATGGCTCAGGCACATTGCTGGTTAGCTCTTTCATCTTAATTCAGCCCATTTCCATTAATCTGTCTACCATGTGGCCCATGGCTCACCTGTGTTCCTTACATGTTTCTTCTTTGGTGACTGGCTCGGACTGTCTCTGACTTCACCCTTCCTTTCCTACCTATTCTGATTCCCTACCTACTTTTTCTGTGGTGCCTGTCATGGGCCAAAACAGCCCCTTTATTTAAAGATTTATATTCACAGCATACAGAAAGACATTCCCACATCAGTGGTATATCAAAGTTGGTTTGCTTTTCATTTCTCTGATGGCCAAAGATGTTGAGCATTTTTTAAGTGCCTTTCAGCCATTTGTAATTATTCTGTTGAGAATTCCCTTTTTAGTTTTGAACTCCATTTTTTATTTGAGTTATTTAGGTTTGGGGGCTGTAGTTTCTTGAGTTCTCTATATAGTTTAGAGATTATTGAAGATCTTTTCACATTCTGTAGGCTGTAGTTTTGTTTTATTGACTATCATTTTCCTTACAGAAGCTTCTCAGTTTCGGGAGGTCCCACTTAGTAATTGTTGTTCTTAGTCTCTGTGCTACTGGTATTATATTTAGGAAGGGATCACCAATGCATTGAAGGGTATTCACCACTCTCTTTTCTATCAAGTTCAGTGTAGCTGGGTTAATGTAGTCTTTGAACCACTTGGATTTGAGTTTTGTGCAGTGTGATAGATATGAATGTAATTGCATTCTTCTACATACTAATATCAAGTTATGCCAGCATCATTTGTTGAAGATACTATCTTTTTTTCCATTGTATATTTTTGGCCTATTTGTCAATAACTGGTTGGATTAAGGTCAGCATCTTTAATTAAATTCCATTTATCTACAAGTCTGTTTTTAATGCAGTACCTGGTTGTTTTTATTACTGTAATTTTACAGTATACCTTGAAGGCAGGGATGGTGATACATCCTGAATTTCTTTATTGAGCAGGATTGTTTTGTCAATCCTGTGTTTCCTGTTATTCTCTATGAAGTTGAATATTGTTCTTTCAAGTTCAGTAAAAGAATTGTGATTTTCATGAGGATTGCATTGAATTTGTAGATTACTTTTGGTAAGATTGCCATTTTTACTATGTTGGTCCTACCTATCCAGAAACATAGGAAATGTTTCCATTTTATGATGTGATCTTCAACTTCTTTAAGATAAACTAATATCAATACTCTTCAAACTGTTCAACATAATAGAAACTGAAGGAACATTGCCAAACTTGTTCTATGAGGCTACAATCATCCTGATACCCAATCCACTCAAAGATGAAGCAAAGAAGGAGAATTACAGACCAATCTCACTCATGAACATTGATGCAAAAATACTCAATAAAATACTGGCAAAAGTGAATTAAACAACATATCAGAATAAAAAAAAACCATTCACCATGATTAAGTAGGCTTCATCCCAGAGATGCAGAGATTTTGCAACATATGAAACACTGTGAATGCCATCCATTATATAAAAAAACCTGAAAGAAACCAAAATACATGTTCATCTCCTTAGATGCTGAAATGTCTTTGAAAAAAACCCAACACTCCATGATAAAAGTCTTAGAGAGATCAGATATGTAGGGAAAATATTTAAACATAAAAAGGCAATATGCAGTAAGCCATCAACCAATATAAAACTAAATGAAGAGACACTCAGAGCAATCCAAATAAAATGAAGACAAAGACAAGGCTGTTATCTCTGCCCTTATCTAGCCAACATAGTTCTCAACGTTTTAGCGAAAGCAATAAGAGAACAAAAGGAAAGTAAAGGGATACAAACTGAAAAGAAAGAAGTCAAACTATCTCTATTTGTAAATGATATGATTGTATACATAATTGACCCCCAAAATTCTACTGGGGTACTTCTTTAGCTGATAAATACCTTCAGCAATGTAGCAGGGTACAAGATTAACAAAAAAAATCAATAGCCCGTATACACAAATGCTAAAAGAACTGAAAAAGAAATAAGGAAAAATTTTTATAATAGCTGCAAATAGCAGTAGATATCTTATGGTAATTCTAAACAAAGAAGTCACAGACCTGTTTGACAAGAACTTTATCTTTTAGAACTATTTCTTAATGGTGCCATTGAGTGGAAATAGAAGACAAAAACTATTTAATCTTTGTGATACATCTTAGAAATATTGATTTGCATAGAAATCATGAGTTAACTGCATAATTCAAATTCAGTTTTTAGACTAGGTCCAGAAGAAATTATATTAGTGAATGTTTGCCAATCTAATTTTCAGACTGACAAAAAAATTCTTCAACTACTTTAATTAATAAGATTTTACTCTATGTTTACAACTAACCTTCGAAAGGAATGTATGAATCTCTTAATTTAATGGCTTTGAATTTTTATGTCCCTCAGATAAAGCTACAACTTGTCATCATGTAAAGGTAAAGAACTAAATTATCTCCTTATTTCATAGCATGTGAGTAATATCCCCTAAGTTAGAATACAAATACCTGGAAAACTGAACACACTCATATTTAAGGAAGCTGGCCAAGCCCTTGTAGTGTCCTCTTGACAAGTATGCATGTGATGCTGCATCTTCTGCCTCTGAAACTGTTTCTCCTTTTCACATCTATTTCTGTCTGTTTTCATATCCTTGTCTTTATTTCTATAAAATATGTTGATGTCCTTGTGTCATAGTTATAAAAATTTACCAATGTCAGATATCTATTCTATCATTTTCTTTCTCACAATCACCTAACTCTTAATAAAAATTTATAATTCAATGAATGAGTTGTAAATAACAATTCATTCTCCAAAGATGGTGATACTTTCAAGAAAAACATAGGATATGTTAAAAAAAATCAGCAAATTAGATAGGATTTTGTTTGATTGTGAGATCACAGAACTACAATATGGGGTAGATGGTTTAAGATTAAATAATTCAGTAGGTCAACAAGAAGGTTGCTAGAGTCAATTTCTCTGTGATTCTCTTGGCTTTGTTTTTAAGACTCCTTTTTGCTTATCTATGCAGTTGTAAGCCACAATAATATAAGTAGAAAAGGTAAAATAAGGGCCAATTTTGTATGTGGTTTTATTCTATCTTAAATTTCCAGAGAACTTCATTGTAAACTTCTCCTCAAGCCTAAAGCAATATGCTGTATGTTGGATTCCATCAGCAGATAGTATTGTGCATTTTTTGATTACTGATCCATGTTTCAGACATTATTAAAATTAGGGGATACCAACTATGGAAAAATGTGTGACCTAGAAAACTTTAAATCATGTCAACTATTATTAAATATGCATAAATAATGATATTGTTACTTATTAAGATAAATTCAATAATTAATCTTATAAACAACATATGTATAGTAACATTTTATATGATAGATATTTATTAATAGTATATTTTGATAGCTAATTTCAATGTTGTATTGATTATGCTTCAGAATGGCTTGGAACTCCCAAACCATTTCATGTCCTCCAAGTATCTTGAAATATCAGCATGCCTCTCACTGCCTGGCTTACACTGTGCTATCAATTAAACTCAGACTTATGTAGGATGAATAAGCACTCTTTATACTGAGGCACATCTCCAGTCTTGGTGTTCTAAAATTTTTTAAATTAATTCATCTAATAGGGATGAAAGCCACACTGAGTTCAAAATTTTTTCACATATCACTACTATAACATTGAAAGCATCTCGGTTATTTGATGAACTAGATTTTTGTACTTTGTGTGCACATATACATGATCATGTGTATATGAGGGTGAAGGTAAATGTATATGTATTTTCAAAATGAGATCAAAGGTCAATCTAAAGTAATTTCTCTCAAGAGCCCTCTACCCTTGAACTATTTCTCTACATTCCCTATCTGTTTCCTTGCCAAGCTTTATCTCTGGATGCTGAGGGTGGAGCACATGTGATCACTTTGTTGCCAGCACTTACAGCCCTAGGCTCTGGATCCTTATTGCAGATGTTATGCATCTTCTTTAATGCTCTCTGTATCATTACTTGATGAATCTGGAATTTTATGTCGATGGGTGAAAGCTGATTAATAATTAATGTTTAGCTTACTATTTCTCTTTCTGACACCAAAATATTGTTAGCTTTATGACCATTTTTAGGAGCCCTCCCTGTTATGGTAGGAGGTTTAGGTATCAAATTTATTGTCCAGATACAAAAATATTTTGATGAATAATCTAGTCAATGTAAATTTAGATTTTTTTCCATAAATAAGGATTGCTCCTTATTTATGGTCATGTGTATTTGTACTATTTTTCAAAGTGAAATGTTTTCATTTCTGTGTTAGCACATATGCAACTATTCACTACTTCCCTTAGCTATTTTGAGCAACTTATATTCTTATTCCCATCTCATTCTTGCTATCTGTGATAAAATCCATATTTGTGTTTGGTGCCTTTTGTTTTTAGTTTCTTCAAGTCTTAGGTGATATCAGAATTATATGAGATAAATATGTTTTATTCTGATGCTAATATTTTCCAATAATTTAAGTTTAAATAAATTAGTATTAAAAAGAAAATTTGTGCTTCTTTTCCTTAATCTTTTGTAGGGAAGATTACAAAAGCATTCTTTCAGAAGTGCTTATCATGTCCAGTAATTAAAAGCCAATTGAGAAACACTAAATTGCACATAATTGTAAAGCACGTCACAGAAATCACTTTAAAGTTAGTGATGATAACTTCTTCCTGTAACACATTTACTCCAGTTTTATCAGCAATATTCATCAACCCTTTTCTTGTGCTCTGGTGTTGAGGTAGTACACTTCTCCTATATCCTATGGGCATGTGTCCTCCTGTACTATGTACCAAAATGGGAACCAGAATCCTTTAATGTTTGCTTGATTATTTTATTCTAGGGATTGACTAGGAAGTGACCAGTTTAGAACTCTAAGCTTTGTTTTAAAGGAGTAGGGTTAGGAATAGAACCACCATCGTTTATTCTGTTTAATTTCGTATATATGTGTGCTTTATATTACATGCTAAATGTTTCCTTAAATAAACTTACCCAAATATATATATTATATTAAAATAATTTCCATGAAACATTGATATTTAGCACTGCTTGCATTCTACAGTGCATTGTATGACATTTTTTATATTCTTTTTGCAATTAATTTTGAGTTCACAACTCCTCCAACCTTTTGGCAACATACATGCATGTATGATTAGATTCCTCTGGTTTGCAGATCGGCTACAGATTGAATTTGCAGGTCATTTTCATGATGAACCCTTGTTTACTTGGCTTTGCTTACTTCTAAGATGATTTTATTAAGCAAGCAATAAGGAGGGACAGGCAGCAAATAACAGATATGGAAGCTTGTGAAATGCTTTGTATTCTGAATATAAATGTGCTACAGAGTGAGAACATGATATCACAAATAATGAGATTAGAACAATATCCAGAACACATTCACTGCTAATCCATTTGTTCAGGCTTGGACTAAATCAGTAAGCCCTTCCATGACTACATTAAAAATTACTTCCCCAAACAAAACTTTTTTTTTATTAGCTTTGATTTTCTTTCCCATCAGCTTTTGTACAAATAAATTTGTATCTATCACAATATATACAGAACAGTATATAAAGGAGAATATACTAATCAACACCATTAGAGGCTTTGTCTAGGAAGGTATGAGTATAATAATCAAGATACAAAAAATGGAGATAGATCAAATATCATCCTTCTATTATTGCCACTTAATATATTAGCATAAAAATTGTGAAAATATAATGTGACTTTGTTTCCCTATTTATTTCTTTTTTTTTATTCAGGGATATCAGCAAACAATTTTAGAGAAACACTCCATTTCTTTACTTGTCTAAATATATCCTAATATTCACAGAACCTCTGAAATTATAACCATGATTTGAAAATGTCACATGCATGTATTCAGGCTAATTATAAACTGAGAGCTCATACCATACTCTGCTCCAGGCTAGGACTCCTCTGAAGGTCCTCATAAGCCTGACTGTGAGAGGACAAAGTGATTAAAAATCAAGCTGTATTCTCCAACAGAAGCTGTTAGTGCAGTCCCATGATTTGGACAAAAGAATCCTCATTGAGGTATACCATCTGTGTTTGATTTTGAAACACCCAAATATCAGAGAATGTTTCAATTATTCAAATACAAAATGATATTCTATTATATATATATTTCTCTAAAATAAAATATAAGTGTATCCTCTGCCATTCACTAAGACCACATAAATTCCTACAGCATAATCTGATTTCCCATTAGGAAAAACATAGAAGCTTATTTTTGTAGGTTATTTGGTAAATATAGGAAAGAGAATTTTCAGAACACAACTTTCCGTATTGTAACAGTGTGATACATGTTTTTGATGACTATTTTTAGTGAAATAAATTTATAAAATGAATCAACTTGAGATTAAAGCATTGTTTTAGGTCAAAGTTTGTGAAGTTTAAGGAGATTTTTTTGTGGTGTGTTTTCTTGTTTTCCTCCTATTGCCTCGGTCCCAGTGATAAAAAATTATGGAAAGTGTATGATGTGGATAATTGATCAAGTCAGGCTCAGCAAAAGACAACAGGCCAGAACATGCATCCTCTGTCATCTTGAAGTGCTCCCTCCCACAAACCTCACAGGTCTCAATGGTTCCACCTCCTGCCCCTTATGCCAAGCAAGGGACTCAGCTTTTAAAGCAGGAGGTGGAAGATACTTTCACAAACCACAATAGCAGACAATGTCAATATGTAAACAAAGTTCCCAAAGGAGCAGATTCATTCTTATTTTGGCTCCACTTTATTTGTCACAAAATAAATAAATAAATAAATAAATAAATGAATGAATGAATGAATGAACGAACGAACGAATAAATAAGTAAGTAAGTAAGTAAATCAATCAATCAATCAATCAATGAATCAGTCAATCAATCTTTGTTCTTACTCCTCGATATTAGGGGCACGGTAAGTAATGCTGTGGACCCTCTCTAACAGCTCTAACAGCGGGACCTGACTTCTGCATTTAGAGCAGAAACTTACAGTGTCTTCACTGGGCTATAAGGCTGAGACCTGGCTAAAGACATGGATGATTTTTATCCTTTTGGATATTCATAACGATGCTATTCAAATATCTCTAATTACATAACATATTCTCAAAAAGTACATTTTAAAGACCGAAAGCCTCATTTGCAATGTATGTACAGAATAAATTTGTATCATAAAACTAGAAGAAAATGTTTCTAGGGCCCTAGATATGCTATGCTTTTTGATCATGGAGCATTGATTGTTACTTAGCTTTGAGAGCTAGTGCCAAAGTCAATCACATTGTAAACAGATGTTGTAAGATAATGCATTTGGCCAAATATTACAACACATATTTGAAATATTGATTCAAGGTTGTGAGACAATTGTGCAGGAACAATGATTCATGTTTGGGCAGTAAACAAAGGGAACACCGTGTCTCATTTATTGAACCAATTACTTTTTTCATATTCAAATTTTGTAGCCTTACACATTTTTATAGCTATATAATAACTATTAAAGCTATGTAAAACCTTGCTAATATGCATTTACTCTTTCATTAATTTATTTTTCTACATTTGAAAAAAGATCTCCTTGTATTCCCAGAAAGACTTTAGCCTCGAAAGTTCCTACCTCAGCTAATGCATTTAAGATTTATGATATAGATATGTGTATTACAATATAATTATCAGTGGAAAAGAAATTGTTTTGTTTTATACTAAAACTAATATCTTTAACATTTATGTATTTAAATACATATTGTGTAATAATATATGATTATGTATAGCATGTTACATGTGAGATGCTATACTGTTTTATTATCAATCCCTGCCCTATTGTAAAAATATTCTTTTGCATATAACAGACACTTTTTGTGAGAAAGTTGTCTTGGCAGAAAGACGACCTGTTCTAAAGGTGTAACATTCATCCTGTGAGTCTGAGGTGTGAGAATGCCTGGGGATATTTCCTCACTGGCTAATGTGATAAATAAGGTAAGAAGTAAGACACTTTAATTAGCTTTTTATCTTTTCTCACCACCAAATTTATGAATTGATCTTCCTTCAAAATAACAATATCTTATAAATAATTTTGAATACTCCAGGAAAATTTGGCTAAGACACTTGCATCTCATCTGTGTGTGTGAATGTGCCGGCACATGTGTGTGTGTGTGTGTGTGTGTGTGTGTGTGTGTGTGTGTGTGTGTGTAATGTATGTATATGGGTATGGGGATCAAGGTATAAGACTCAACCAGCAGATCATGGAATGTGCACATTCTAAATCATGTGATGAAATCATGAGTTTGAAAACAATTTTATCATTTTGTATTGGTTTTAGTTAAAGGGTCTTTGAGCTTTTTGAGATATCTGTGGCATTTTGTTTTCATTCATTTTTTTATTAACACTAAATTTAGGGAAAGAACAATTGTTATAATTATGAACCAATCTCAGAAATATTGTTGTGAACTTAGGTCTAGAGTTTGGCTTATGTTCAGTGCCTGTATTGCTGAGATTTGAATTTGGGTCTTTATTTATAATGTGTAAGAACTTTGTCACTTGTGTATTATGTATTATGCTTTTTATAGTTTGTGACACGGGATCTCCATTTTACCATGAACTCACAATCATCCTGAATCTTCCTTCAAATCATGTGATTTTATACCAGTGCCACTATGTCCAAAATTTTTATAAGCAAATTCTTATACTTGACTATTCTGTGTGTTTTTGTCAGATAATATATGTCCATCTTTCACATCTGAAAAACGCACTCAAAGAAAATGGAAAATAGCACTAGTATATTCTTCTCCTCCTTTCCACCTGAATTTCTGCAACCATTATCGTTGTCTCCAATTTCACTCTTTTTATCTAGAATGTCATATAAATAGAATCACAGAGACCTGTAATTTTACAAGGACTTTGATGACTATGATTAATGGAGTTAAAGGACCACCGGCAGAATGAGGTGAAAGTACTTCTGAATTAGTTAATGGTAATGTTGCTGATGATATTAGAGCAATGTAAGAAATGAGTCAGGGTCTCATGAAAATCATTACATGATCAAGAGCTGTAGTTTGTTTTATTTATTTATTTATTGTATTTATTGTATTTATTGTATTTATTTATTTATTTATTTATTTATTTATTTATTTTAGTTTAAAAAAATGGCATTTTTAACTGGGTTTTGCTTCTTTGATTGATTGATTTTTTTAGTTAAGGTTTCACAGTGAACAGCCCTGGCTGTCCTAGAGCTCTCTTTGTAGTCTAGGCTAGTCTACATTCGCTGAGATTTGCCTGCCTCTACCTTCCAAGAGCTGGGATTGAAGTCATGCACCACCATTGCCAGACAATCTCAAAAACAGCAATACTAGCTGGCCACCACATACTAATACAGCTAAATCTACCTGGGGTTCTTGGTCTGTTATCTAGTGTGGCTTGCAATCCCTGAGCTACAGTCATTCTCTTGCTTCTGGCTTGGTACCTGAGACTCTACGTGCTTACTATCATACCCTATTTCCAAATATCGTATGTAATAGAGATTCATTAACTGATTTTCATAGTAAAAAAACAGATTTTATTGTTTATTTTAAATATACCTACCCTTCCAAAACACAGCAAACGTGCTGTGGAATACTGCTCTTGTACAATGTAAAATTTTGTTGCTTGTATTGTTTAATAAAATGCTGATTGACCAGTGGGAAATATAGGTGGAGTTAGCAGGTTAAGATAATTCTAGGAAGTGAAATAGCAGGAGAGGATAGTAAGATGCAGAAGATGTAGGATGAGAAAGCTCTACTGAGCAAAAAGACACCACACCATGTGTCTAAGCATAGATAGAAATAGAGGTGAACATGAAGTATAATAGTTAGATCGTAATATTCCTGAGCCATATGCCAAATAGCTTTTATTTAATATAAGCCTTTGTGTGATACTTTGGGACTAAAGAACTGTGGGTCGAGACCTCAGAGCTTGGTCAGGCCAAAAACTTCTTAATACAGAGAGGTGAATTTTATTTTATTTTATAAATTTATTGATTTGTAAAAGAGCGTGTGTATACTCATAAACTTGGATTGATAATACCTTTCAAAATATTAATTTCATAGAGAAAAACAAATCTAAAGCTATACACAAACAAAATAAATCTATATGTGCTAGATTATACTGGAAAGAAGAGATTAATATAAAAATACTTTAAAGAATGAACAATGAGTTTTTGCTCTACCATTCAAAATGTCTGTATCTACACTAAGTTAGAAAATATGATTCCAGACAGACTTTGCAAACCCATGGTGACTAGAGCTGCCTTGAGTACTGGGAATTGTCTTGAATTTGTATGTAGCTGAGTTTATCACATTTATTTTTTCCCCTGCATCCACTTTTGAAGTGCTGAGATTTCATATGTGAGTCATATTCTTTGTTTTTAAACATATTATTAATTGTAAATAATTCTGTGAGGTTAAGGCTGAGTAACCAGAGAAGGGACTAGGCTAACAGCATGAGAATGTGTAGTACTTACTGTGAAAACAGAAAAATCCTGTAACTCTTGACCCCTTCTTGAGGTTCCTGAAACTAGCCAAGGTCAAGATGGCTGCTTGAGACACACCCAGCAGCCTGAGCCTGATACTTCCTGAATTCCTGAGACACACCTAGTAAGCAGCTTGACCTTCCAAGATAAGGTCTGAGATCACATTCCTGATCTAGTAACCTAGGTGGGGTCACCCAGGAAAACCCTACCATGAGAATTGTTAACTGTTAACTGTTTGAAGTTTGCACAATGTGTCCTGCTCCAGGAAATGAATGTCTTCAGGTGGTTTCACAGGAAATAGCTTGCCTGCCTGCATTCCTATACTCTGTCCTAAGCTGACCATTGGCCCCGCCCTGTTAGCTCACTGAGCCCACCCATACCTCCTCCCCAACCCAGAGTAGGGTATAAGAATCCTGCCCCAAAAAATATTCGGGGCTTCAGGCTTTTCTATACAGTGCCTGGAGCCCACACATGTGTGTACCGGTATTCATATTCATTAAACTCTCTTTTTCTTTAATGTTAACAGTGATCATTCATTAGCCGTGGTCTTGGGGTGTCTTGGGGTGCCCTAGGGGCACCCGCCTATTACACTTACTATGCATAAATTATATACCTACCGCGATTCTTCTTGCTTCCTGTACCTACTCCGTCCATCATTCTACTTTTGTAGGATTCTCACACAGTGACAACTCCAACTTGAGAAATGTATAGCCAAGTTAATGGACCCTTCTCTATGAAAAACTAATAATTTCTTGGGTAATATGTTTTTCTCTTCTAATACTGTCAAAGCCCAAGTGAAGGCAGGTTTAGTGAGACTCTAGACACTCTTGAGAATAGGGTAAAAACAGAAATCAAATGACAAGGTGTAAATTATAGTATTCATGCTATTATTCCTTTTTTTGCCATGGAATAACTCAACTCTATGTAATTTCCAAATCTGCTTTTTCAGCCTTATTGTTGATTCTCAGGATTTTTAATTACTTTATGGTCCTGAAGAAGGACTTTCCAGATGGTGCATAACAGCCCCCACCACATGATAAATATCAACAGAGCATTGTAAAATCCCCAAGATGTTGACAGAGTTTCTGCTCCTTGTGATAAGATCTAACTAAGTATCTATTTGTTCCAGAAAAGCTTTGTCTGCCAGATTATGTGGTTACCATGGTTCCCTACCCAGCTGCAGGTAGCCACATTCCTGACCTCCTACCCCATGATTCACTTCCTGCCCTATAAAAGCTTTGCTTATTTGTAATTCGGGGCCCATTGTTTTTGATACAGTGGGTCCCAGCATGTGGAATAAAGTTTTTTTTTTGTTTTTGTTTTTTTTTTCCTTTCTAAGACTGATACCTAAGACTCTGCTTAGGTTTGTCTTGCTTGCTCGCTCACTTGCTCCAACCCTAAAATGGTAACATGAGCCTTAATATTGCTGAATTCTTAATTTATCTTGTTTTCAAACAAATAATATCTAATATAGCTCTCTGGCAGCCCTTCCCATGCACTAAAGCATTGCTGCCTGAGAACCACCCTTGATAAGTTGATGTATAGACCAAACAGCTTAGTTCTTGTTTCCAATATCATAAAATCAAAGACTTAGTAAGAAATATTTTCTTTAATATTAATTTTCTCTTATAAGATATGACTGTGGAAAATGAAGAAGCTATCAAGTAGAACAAATATTAAAACTTATGTAAATAAATAAAAATGTTCACAAGAATAACTGTAAACTCCCTTTCTGTTATTGTTATCAGTAATTGAGATGAGAAAAACAGCAGGTTATTTCTATCAAATCAAAGACTTAAAAAAATTTATTGTATTAAAAATGTATAGAATTGTCAGTAGACAATGAAACTACTTTATGAATTATGAACAAACTTCAACTTGTAATTATTGAAAATACTAACAGTTAAACAGGATACAACTTTTGTGGATGTTTATAAAATTTGTAATTTCTATGATGTGTCAAGTCAATATAAATGTTTATGTATAATTTAATTAACAAGGGTCATTATAATAGTAAGTGTAATTAATTTCACAAAGGAGACACCTATGTACCACTTTCACCACTCTTTTGTGAAAGTGAAGATAATGTACAAATCTGTAACACTGAATATTGAACACTAGTTCACCCTTAGTTTTGTCATTCATAGTACTTTCATATTTAGAATAAATACACATGAAAACAAATAGGACGCTTCCAAGTTGGAATAAATATTTTTTCTATGGCATAAAAAAAATATAAAGGCATTTTCAAAAATTTTTCTTTTGAAAAAATATCCAAAAAGATCACAGACTTATACCTCAGTATCCGCATGTTAGAAGCTGTCAACAGAAAAAGCTTTCTTCATGTGGAGTAGATTGTCAGCCTCAGCTTTCATAGCAAAGCCACAAAAACTGAGCTCATGTTCTCTCTAGAGTGAAAATATGGAAAGAAGAACGCCAGCTATATCAGCTTAAGGGATGTTTGACTGCCAGCAAAAGAACCTTTAGTTATAAAATATCAGGAATGTAAACCATTTAGACTTGCTCAGTCAGGAACTGATTGCCTGTGTTATTGAGGGTAACTTGGACCTCATTTGGAAAACAATATTTATACATACTCACATAATTCTGCATTTCAATTGAATCATTCCCTAGGAATTTCACATGAACAAGGAACAGTGTTATTTAATAATCACTTCCACACACAATAGGTCTCTGTCCAATTATGTCATGTTTCTGATATTAATTATAGACTTCTGAGAGTTTAACAAATAGTAGCTTCTTTTAACACATTTATTCTGAAAGAATGTTTAGTTGCACTGCGTATAAAATATCATCCTCTTCTTCTCCAAATTGCCCAAGGTCTTCAACCTTGTCTGCCTCACAAGTTCCCATTTCTTTGTTTATCTGCCTTGATGACTTGCTATCTTCAATAATCTATGGGATCATATGTCAAAGAATGAGAACCAGCCATGGCCACACCCTCAGAAAAGAATTGTTGTTCCTTCTCAACAGCTATCAGATGTCAATAACTTCTCTAAAAGAAGTGTGAGTTGGCAAATACATCCACTGTTAATGTCAAAATTCTGTGAGGCTATATTTTGTGTAGCTAACCATTGCTGTTGAGAGTTATGGCTACCTCCTTCATTTAGAAAGCATTTAACAGTATTATGTCCATCTTCTGTTCCTTATATTCTCCTAACCTCTTTTTATATGAAGTTTTTCAACGTATAGTAGTGGTTAGAAAAGATAAGGTTGCTTCCTTCAGATTTAAACATTCAATCTATTTAAGCACTTCAACCAATCTCTGCATTGACTGTTGCTCACTGCACAAGAAATTTTTAATGACCAACGCCAAAAGTGGCCAATTAAAATAGAATGAACATATATATTTAAAAAATTTTTTTCACAAAACAAGACTTTTTCTAATCATAAGATTTGGTTCTACATCAGAAACCATGACATGCCCAGTCAAGATGTTTTGACCAGGATTACAATATTAGGTTAAAAAAAATTCCCTCTCGCAGAGGGAATAACTACATCACAATTGTACTAGTTATTTTATTGTTGTTATTGTTTCTGTTTTCACAGAGAGATCTTTTATTTTGGTGGAAAAATCACAGTGGATATTTTCTGACTTAGGCAGAAAACAGCGGAAAATGACTTTATGGGTCTAATTTTTAAGAGAAAATGAGGAAGTCTTTGTTAGAATGGGTTAAGATAGAGTGGTCAGGAGAAAGGACTAGGTGAGAAGGGGCAGGGGGATTTGTCCCAAATAGAGAGAGGACTACCTCCTGGTGTTCAGTTGTGCCAGTTTTATACCAACCAATAGGCATACTGTCTAGTAGGTTGATACTTAGCCCTGTGTAAGATCATAGATGTCTTTCCTCCTCTGGCAGTCTGCATTTCACCTTTCATCACTATAAACAATAACTACAAAGGAAGTTGGTTTGAAATTGGTTTCTTTGTGTCCGGTGGCCAAGGTGTGCGTGATTGATCCACCACATGGGGCTTTGTATTTATAGCAGAATTTACGGTCAACTAAATAACCTATGCTATTTTGGGGATGCCTTGGCTCCCTGGCCATTAACTTATATGGTGATATCCACATTCTAGAGCTTCCATTTGTATTTATTAATTATACTTTCCAAGAGCAGCACTGGCAATCCATATAGGATACTGGAACTCACTGTAAAAGTTATATTTTAAAGTTGAGCTACTATAAATTTCCATAATGTTCTACATTTAACTCATTCCTTACTCTTTTCCTGATCTGCTCATCTGTCACTGCTAATGCTTAAATCCCCGAATTGTGTTCTCTTTCTCATATCATATAAACTGTGTTCAATTGGGTTGTGAGATATTAGGTGTACAATGTGGCTATTGACTCACTCTTCTTAGGAAAAAAATTCTCTCCTTACATCTGGCTTATAATACTTTCATATGTTTCTCAACTGAACCATTCCACAACCAATAATTCTCTTCCTTTCCATGGTCTTCTATAAGTCTCCTAACTCCTTCCCTTAATGTGCCCCATGCTACTAATATTCTAAGTTCTAGATTTTTTGTTTTCTACTCACATATTAAAGCACAGAAAACAAGACATTTGAAGATAAAATTCATACATAAAGAAGACATGTATATACACACACATATGTACATATGTGTATTTCTAGTCTGACCCACTGATTGTAATTTTCATGATTTTATTTTTATTATAGCTGAACAATAAATACTGTCATAATATATGCTACATTTTTCATATCCAGTTTTCTCTTATAAGACATCTTATGTTCTATAGCTATTGGCAATAGAGAAACAATAAACATAGATGTACAGATGTCTCTGGGGCTGACATTTTGGTCTATGCTAAGAAATGGTCTAAGTGACTCATTCAGAAGTTCTGTTTATAGAATTCTAGTATGATGGATACTTATTTCTAAAGAATCAGCATCAGTTTATTCCCTTACTAATAACATATTAGAGATTATAGTCTCTTTTCCTCCAAAACAATGACAATATTAGTTGATTTTCATATAAGTGATGGTTGTATTTACAACTTGGGTGCTATAG
This sequence comes from Phyllotis vaccarum, assembly GCA_033318265.1. NCBI lineage: Eukaryota > Metazoa > Chordata > Mammalia > Rodentia > Cricetidae > Phyllotis > Phyllotis vaccarum. Next base: position 89,405,013 of record JARWLC010000007.1, read on the forward strand.
AATCTTAAAGTGGTTTTAATTTGTGATTTCAAAGTGGTTAAAGATGATAAACACTTTTTCAAGTAACTCTGAGGTGTTCTTGTTTCTTCTTTGAAAATTCTATATTTCATTCCATAGCTCATTTTAACAGGGTTGTTTACTTTAATGTTTAATATTTTCAGTTCTTTGTATATTACAGATTCTAATCCTCAGCCAAATTTGTAGCTAGCAAATAATTTCTACCATTTTTGGAGATGTATATTCCACTCACTTTCTTTAGTTTATTTTATTGCACTGAATATTCTTGGTTTTGTGAGAATCATGTATGAATTTCTACTTCTGTTTCATGTACCATCTGATGAATTTTCAGAATGTGTTTATAAGTGTATATGAGTCATACTCCCTATGTTTTTCTGGTATTTATGAGAATAAGGTTTGTGATGAGGTCTGTGATGAATTTGGAGTTGTATTCAGAGGGAGAAATAAGGATCCAGTTTAATTTTACTTTCTGTAGAAACTTACTCTCCCAGCACCATCTGTTGCAGTTGCAGAGTATTGGCTTCTTCAGTAAATGTTAGCGAACTAGTTGCTTGAATTGATACATGACTCCTTACTTCTATTACATGAACACACGCATCATTATTTTTAGTGGAAGTGAAATGACATTTTTACTATGTTTTTGTACTGAAACTGGAAATCAGGTATTAAGATACCTTCCATGTTTTCCATTCTATTATTTTATAGCAGATATATTGTTTAATTTTATTTGTAGTTACTGTGACTGAGATTGTTTCCTTAATTTATTTTTCAATGTATTGCATTGGCTTTAGCATATACATTTTTTTATATTGATATATTGATGACATTATTTATCGTGCAAAATATCATCTGGAATCTCTTATGTGTAAAATACACTTGTGAAGCAGGGCAGTTTATTTTATCTTCTTATTTGTGTCACTTTCATTTGTTTTGCTGTTGAAATTCTCTGAAAGTAATGCATTATGCTGAAGATAAATAGAAAGAGTGAATACTCTTGTCATTTTCCTGAATTTTGAGGAAATGCTTTGAATTTTTCCCATTGAATTTAAGGTTGGTTGCTAATATTTATCCTTTACCATAATTATATATTCTTTATTTATTTCAATCTAAATGCATTAAAGTATCTACTAATCAAATTCTTTTAGAATTTCTATTAGAATAATGATATGATTTTAATTTCATTAATTATATTTTTTAGTTTATGTATATGCATATGAACCAATGCTACATCTCCAGAATGAGGTCAAATTGTCAAACTGTTCATTAATCAATAATTTTTCTTCCTAATATATGTTGATATGTTCTTTGACAGTTTTTTATAATTTATATTGAGAGGTTTTAGGTTCATGTTTGTCAGGAATATTTAGCTGTAATTTATTTCCTTATTTTTATTTTTATTGTTTTACTCTTTTATGTTTTTTTTTGTAATAGAGCATTCCTGCCTTATAAAAAAAGTTTGAAAATATTCTTTCATTTTATGTTATAGAATAATTTGAGTTGTATTGACAGATTAAATATTACTTAGAATTTTGCTTTAAATTTATCTGATTAAAGGGTATTTTACAAACTGGAGCTCTTTTAGTATTGTTTCAATGACATAGAGCCCTTTTAAAAGATATTTACTTCAGCTTAATTTTAGTATATCATGTGGATCTAGAAATCCATCCATTTAACTCAAGTTTTCAAGCTTAGTAAAATATGGATTTCTAAAGTATATCTTCCTATTAGGTGCATTTAATTGGTATTTGCTTCATTGTGCTTCTTTTATTTTATTTTATTATTTATTTTTTTCTCATGCCATGCAATCAGGCTTTCTTCTTTTAGTTTCTGCCCTCCTCCAAACTACCCCCATTTCACAGGTCTACTCATTGCCTTCCAGATAAATGAGTAGAATATGACAGAAAAAGATATATGACATCTTTAATTTCATTAAATTGAGTTCTAACTTTATTTCTTTTTGCTAACTTGGCTAAAGACTTATCTATTATGTTTATCTATTCAAAGAAATAAGTATTCTTTCATTGATTCTTTGTATGTTTTTCCATCTTTTATTAGTTTGTATTATGATGTTTATTATTCAATCCTGATTACTATTCAGGGCTTGATTTTACAAGGCCTAAAGTTTTATCAAGAATTTATTTCCTTTAGAGCTTTAAATTTTTAGGGATAAGCACTATTAGCTTTAATCTTAATGCTGCCTTCTTTGTTTGCTGCAGATTTTCCCAAATTGTGTGTGAATTTTCATTCAGTTTTAGAAATTAATTCTTTATTTCTTCTTATAACCAATTCCTCTGCATTGCTTGTTGTTTTATCTATATGAGTTTATGAAATTCTATTTGTCTCTACTGCTGTTTCTATTTTGCTATGATAAAACAGAATACTGTATTGTTATTTCTATTTTTCTATATTTGTTGAATGTTCATTGCATCAGAGTATGTGATAAATGATGGAGAAAATTCTGGAGCTTGCTTAGAAGAATGTGTGTTCTGTGTAAACATAAAATATTATATGGATGTTTGCTTTATACGTTCTATTTTATTCATAACATCTTTTGACTCCAAATTCTGCTTAGTGTTGTCCCTAATGTTTGTCCGTTGGTGACAGAATGTTAGTGAAGTCCTACACAATATTGTGCTGGAGCCAGTCTATTATTTTAATTAGGTCAAACGGTATTTCTTTTTATTAGATTATATGTATTTCTGTCTTGTGGTACGTTTTGAATTTAGTTATCATCCTTATGGTTTCCTCTGCTGATCAGTACAAAATGACCTTTACCCCATCTGATCAATTTTCATTTGTTGACTACTTCGGGTGGATATTAGAATATATTCTGCTTATTTATTAGTTGAGTTTCTCTTTCTTTGTTTTCTACTTTTCTTTTACTGAAAATAAGTTTTTTTTTTTTTTTACAAACAATATCTTCTGATAATGGCTTCCTTCAAATCCCTGAGATTGTTCCAGTCCTCTCTGCTGTCAAATCTCCATCTTTTTTGTAAAATGACATATAAAGAGCAATAACAAAATAAATTAAGACAAACCAAAACCAAACAAATGCTTGTCACTTACACATGGTTGCCAAATGGAGGTAGCTTCTGGGTTAAGGATGGATGGGGGTTGGTGTACAATTTTCTTCTCATCACTGGGATCCTATCTGGTCCAGACCAGTGTAGGTTATGTCCGTGGTGACATTGTCTCTGTGAGTTTATATGTGCATTGGTTCTGCTATATTTAGTCTGCTTTTTTTTTTCTTGGTACCCTTCTTTCACTCTGACTTTGAAATTATGTCTCTTTCATTTCAGGGTACATTGTGTTTTGTGGGGAGGAATTTATGAAGACATTTCTTTTAAGACTGGAATTTCTGAGTTCTCTCATTCTCTATTTACTGTTTAGCTGTGGGTTCCCTATTCCATTTTTTCTTCTGCTAGAGGAAGTTTTTTTGGATAATATCTGAGAAAGACACTGATCTATGTTCATAAAAGAATGTCATAAGGAGTCATTTTATTGTTACTTTCCAATTAGATTCTTGTTAGTTGGTCCTACAAGACTTGAAACTAGTCCTACTATTATAAAACTAGCAATATTTCAGGCACATCATCATTGTAGAGCAAAAATTTGTATCCTAGTCAGTGTCATAAATCTACCTGCAAATTTTATACTTTCATTATCTTTTAATTGTAATATAATATTCCATTGTGTAGATGTACCCCATTTTCTTTATATACTTATCTTTGGATGAACTTCTATGTTTTTCTAATTTCTTGCTCATATTAACAGAGCAACAATGAACACTCATGAGCAATGTGCAAAGTTTTTTCATCTTCTAATAACTTTTTCAATTTTGTCAATTGCTTAATGTTTCTGCTTTTGCCTGTTACTATACATGTCTTTCACTTTCTTGGTTAGAGTGATTCCAAAATATTTTGTTTTTCAAGGCAACTGTGAAAAGTTTTACTGATTCCCTTCTCAGTCTCATTTGTTACCTGTTTATAGGAGGGTTATTTATTTTTTGAATAATAATTGTGAAATTTTATTTTAATAGAAGTAACTATCAATTATTTACATTTCCTGGTATAATTTTAGGTTTACTTTGTATATAATCATATCATCTGCAAATGAATATACTTTTAATTACAGACTTATATTCCCTTAAAATTTTTAATATTTGATCTATTTTAGATTTTTATTGATCCAGATAAGAATCCACATATATTAAATAAATATGACAAGTCTGGACAACTTGTTTCTCATTTTAGCAGAAATGCTTTGACTTTTTCACCATTAAGGTTGATGTTGTTTGTGGGCTTAATATATATTTTCTTGATTTATTTTTATTTTTATTTTTTTTGGTCAGAGTCCTCTTCTGCATCAACTGATGTGATATTGTTCATCTTGTCTTTCAGGCTGTTTATACGGTTCATTATATTTGAAATGTGTTGAATCATTTGAAGATCTTTTAGATGGAGCAAATTTAATTATTGTGGATGATCTTTTTGATATGTTCTTGAATTTAGTTTGAGAAAAACTTATTGAATATTTTTGCATCTGTGTGCATAAGGGAAATAATTGTCTAATTCTTTTTGGGGGATTTATTCGGTTTACTTATCAGGACTATTCTAAAATTAAAAATAGAATTATTAATGCTTCTTCATTCTCAATCTTGGGGAATAGTTTGAGAAGTTTTGGCATTCTTTTAGACTCTGTCAGAATTCCAAACTAAAATCAGCTGACCTTGGGCTTATGCTGGCTCCTGGCATCAGGCTGGATTGAGAGCATAGATATGTGCCTGTGGAAAATTCCACCTTGGCCCTCGCAGCCCCCTCCTCCCTGAGAACTGAACCTTGAGACAGCTAGAGGGATAAACATGTTTTTTCCCTGCTCTGCGGTTTTCCTGTTATTGCTACCAACCCCAGGGGTCATTAGTCATGGGACTTTCTACGACCTCGGGTGTGGGGTGACTAGGAGGAAGTTACTAGGAGGAAGTATTAGAGGTATAAAAGGTTGTGTTGAATAAAGCTCGGGTCTCTCACTTTGTGATCCTGGATGATGGAACCTGACGACTCCTGAGTGCTGATTTAACCTTTAACCTCGTGGTCCCTCACCTGACTTGGTGCACTTTAGCCGGATGCGGCAGGCTTATTTTGGTTGGGGCACTATTTTACTGCATCTATGTCACTAGGGGTTATAGGTCTGTTTAAATTGATTATTTGATTTTGATTTAACTTTTTGACTTTGTTTTCCTGTCTCCAACTTTTTTATTGTGACAAAGCTGATCATCTGAGCCATTTTAAGCATACAGTTCAATGACATCAATCGCACCTGCATTGTGTTAAAGTCAACACAATTCTGAAAACATCTTGCCAAAAAAAAAGGATACTTTGTTCATTAAACAATATCTTTCTCCTTCAACTCCTAGCAATGCCATTCTAGTCTTGGTCTCTATGACATATCTTATAAGTAAAGTCATATATATAAATCATTTTTGACTGGTTTATTTTACTAAGAGTAATATCCTTAATATTTATCCACATACAGACATATTAAAACTTCTTTTATTTTAATGACAAAAAACAATTCATTGCATGTGTTTAATTTATTTTGGTATTTTGTCATAACACTATGTATTTGGCCACTCATTCATTCAAAGTTAGTAGATATCTATTTAAATTTTAGGTGTGTGTCTCTTTGGAAAGCTCATAAAGTATTATTACATAGAAACTCAATATTTAATAAAAAGCAGTCACTGGAATCTAATCTCTTAAGATCCACCACCAACCAGATGTTTTTTGTTGTTTTGTTTTTAGAAAATATTCACTTTTTACCTTAAGGTGGTGTTGATCTTTTGTGATGAAGTGTTAATTACTGAATGAGGCCTAACAATACATATTGTTCTTTAATACAATATGCTTGTTTCCTTTTCTTGGGAAATTAAAACAATTAATATTTGGAGTTATTATGTAAACATGTTTATTAATTTCTATCATTTTGTTAAAAGTGTTTTTCCTGACACCTTTTTTGATTACTTATCATAGTATTGCTTATTTATGTCCATGGCTAGTTTTTGCTTTTCGTCTCTTTATATTGAGATTGATTTTCTAGTATCTTCTGTAAATTTGGATTTTTGGTCATAATTTGTATACTCTATATTTTTTTTATCATGAAAAAGCATTTATATATGCTTACTGTTAACATATAACATTTTGCTTAATGTAATAGCTTGGGTTGTAAGTGTGGTCTTACAGAACATGGTATATATTCCTCTATATACTTCTGTCTTTAAATAATTTTATTGCTTTCATGAGCTTGCCTTTATAAACTACATGACCATTCTCATTTGTAGACTTCAATAATGTTTATTATTTATTTTAATTATAACATTTTATGTTAAATTTCTTCACTCATCTTTTCCAGTGTATGTTCTATAAGATTCTTGTACATGTCAGGGCATCCCTTTTTTCTGGGTTCAGATCATTTTCTTTTATAATTTGTTTGAAAATATTTTCTAGAATATTTTTTTTGCTGGGAATTTTTCTCTCCTGTGCTCATAATTCAGAAATCTGGCATTTCAAATTATTCTAGGGGTCCCTTATGTTTTAATAATTTTAAATTTATTGACCTTTACTGAATGCTTCAATCTTTGAAATTGTTGTTCAGCCTTGATGCTGTTTTCCCATAATATATTGTATTAATGATGCTTTTCACTGAGCTTTGATGATATTTTTCAGTTATTGAATAATTTGTCTCATTTTTGTCAATTTTTATTGAATTTTATTTTTATAACTCGATTTGCTTTTTTACTTCATTCATCTCCCCTTTTTAAAGTTCTTTTGATGTTTATCTGTGTCTTCTTTCAATTTTTTTAAACACAGTTTTAATTTCTTCCCATTAGAAATCTGCTGATGCTGTTCTCATTGGAAGATATTACTATGTAATTAGTAATTTGGTGGAAAGATATGTTATCTTTTTTTTCGTGATTTTTTCCCCCGTGCTCAGATTTAACCTGTTGAGTTAATTTGCCTCTTGAGTTTCTATTTTTTAAAAAATTTCCTTTATGTAAAATTAAAACATACTCTTTTTCAGTAGAAAGATTTATGATATTCAAGTGAGAACTATGGTATAGTAGGATTGAAATATTTTCTTCCTTTGTGAAATTGATATTTAGGGCCAGAGTTTATTTTCGCAATCTTTTCTAAGGGTCATGTAAACCATCCGTGATAGCTTAGTTATCCTGCATAAATCTGCAGCATTCCATTGTCCTTGTAAGTCATGAAATGTCCTATGCCTATGAAGTGCATATGAGATGAAGTTTAGCTTTCCCCCACGTTTGTCAGATTTGGCTCCATAGGTTGTCCAATTTAATTGTGGATCTTAGCCTAGGTTACATTCAATCCCTTTATAAGTCTATAGCATCCTCTGCAACTTAACAATCATGGTGAAACTCTCTATTTGTCTCTGCACCTTTCCTTGGGTTTCATGTTGTCCTTAATGAGGGTCTATAACTTCTGTCGTTCTTGTGTTCTTTGAGCTTTACATTGGGTTCTTACGTTAATGCCTTGAAGACTGCTGAATTGCTGTGTACTCTTTGTCCACCATAAAGTGTTATTTGTATGAGCTTGGTGTTCTTTCTTTTCTTCTGCAACAAATTAGCACAGCGATAGTTACAAATTATTACTGTGATTGCTGCCAACTGCCATGAGTTATAATATAATGAAGATTATCATAATAATAAATTCACTAATCTCTTCTACTCTCATTTCTAGATCGTTAATTAAAATGAAATTTACCAGGCCTAGAGAGAGATAGAAAATTGACTGACAGAATTCTAATAGGAGCTTTATAGACTTAATAGAAGCTGTCAATATCATAATAAAATTTCTTAACTTTAGCTAAGATACAGTTACTCAGAATTTTATGATGCCAGAGGAAGGAAGTTGATAAGATGACTAAAATAAGACAATAGTCTAACATCTATCATTTCAGTTATATTATATCATTTATTTATGTCCTCATCTAATTTGACTTACTGATTTATTAAATATCAGGCCAGTTATCAAAACTAAAAATCAGAAAGATTTTTCAGTTTCATTACAAGTATATTTTTGTTTTGTTTACTTATATTTTAGCATTATCAAGTTATACTGTCAGTGGATTTTAACTCTGAGCATTGATTTGAACATAACTTTCTGACTGTGCACTTATTGTCATGAAAGGAGAAATAATGTACTTGTCAATAAAGCTGCTTAACCCATGGAGATTCTATGCCTTTTTTTTTGGCTGAACTCTAACCATTGCAGGACAAGAAGGAAAATTAGTGGTGCTGTGCCTATGGCTCATAAAATTATAACTACATCTGATTCTCCACTATTCCAATGGAATCCTCTGAGAAAATTACAAATAAATATAGACTCTTACTAGTTGCATATTCATAATTCTTTGTCTCATTCTCAAAATTAATTAATTATTCAATTAAAAACTGAGATGCACAGATGACATGACTTGCTGAGACAATAAAAGATGCAGAGAAGGTGATTTCAACATAATTTGTCTGCAAAACCTCTTAAAAGAATAAAGTGTGTAAAAAACATTTGATGCACTCATGAATTTTCTAGGTCCACATTTCTTGGAGTTTCCTTTAGTATTAACCTTAAGTAATGGAGGAGAGCAGGAAAGATTAATTTCTATATTGAGGCTTTGGTTCCTTGACTAGTATCATTACTCCAAATATTTTGCATAATTGAACCTATAGAAGAGGCCAGCTTACCTTTGGTCCAGGAAAATTTTGTATTGATTGTGAATATTAAAATCAGAAGGCTTTTGAGAGACTCCTAAAAATGTTACTATTCTGAGAATATATTAAAAAAGATAGTATTTTGATATTCAGTTTCTTCAGGTTGGAGATGAAAAGCCACTGGAATCTAAGCACAAATTGGACATATGTACTGCATATTCTTTAGAGAAACCTAAGGAAAAACAATCTTATATGTACCAAACAAACATGTTTTTAAATATTGAGGTGGCTGGCTAGGATTTCAGAACTGGAGTGTGAAAACACATAGAAATTGTTACTCGGATATTCTTGTTAACAAATAAGAGAGAGTTTATCAGACAAGTTAATTTGAATGTAGAATTATTCCTAAATTTTATTACTGTTGCAAATGTCTACTTTTCCACACAACTAGGCTATCTTTCTACAGTTCTGGTCAGAAATAAACAAATGCACCCACTTTTCTCATTCCCTTTATTTTCATATTACCCATACTTCAAGAAACTATAATAATGTACCGGTTGGGCTATGGGCTTTTCCTTGTTTAATATAACTACACTCAGAACAGCAACATTCAAATACTACATGCATGCTTTGGGGCTTAATGGAAAAATGGTAACTTTGATTAATTTCAAACTTGGTGAATGATTCATTGTAAAAGCAACAGAGTTTTTGACCTAGAAAAATGTAATCCTTGGATATTTAGATGACAAATTTTTGAAGAAAGGCTTTTGAAGTGACTATACTTCTCAATTGCAGCATTACACCACATATCTAAGTGTATAATACAGCCTTTCCAAATAAAGGCAATAAATTCTACATCTTACCTCTAGAAGCTTGTATGAATGAAAATGTCAAACTTCTGAAAAAAAAACAAAAACCAAAAAACAGGTTCTCATTCTCTAAGGCTCTATTATGAGATGGCATTCTAGGTTGATTACTTCCATTTATATTGTTGGAAATAGTGAGAAATCAGCCTGGAGATGAGTACTTGTTTTGCAGTTATTGCCCCATTTAGCTATTAGGAGAGAGAGAGAGAGAGAGAGAGAGAGAGAGAGAGAGAGAGAGAGAGAGAGAGAGAGAGAATTTTCTTTAAAAGCATGGTCACTGTTATGCATACTCAAACTACAGCGGAAGATTAGACTTTCCAGAATATTTGTTTTATTTCTGTTTTTTAAAGGTCACAAAATTGAGTAGATGAGGAAAACAGAATCTATCTGAAAAAACATTTAGATGTGGTGTGTATAATCAAAACACCTTGTTCATAACTTTTAAAGAATGAACAGAAATATATGTGTATAAGGTTGATATATTTGGAGAGCCCATGTAACAGTTTGAGAAGTTCTAGAACATGAAAAGTTTCTTCAATTATTTTGATACTACATTATCACAGATTTAGCAAGGTGACAATTTAGTATAAATTTTGATGTTTTATATATTCAGGATTATTTTAGTATAAAACAACTTACAAAACCATGGCCATTGGTTAAAATCATCTTTGGAATTGTTTCTTTGGGTTATACATATATATTATATTACATAAACATGTGTATTTAGATATTTTATTTATTTCTGCACATAGTTAACTTAAAAAGTTAATGCGAATATAATCTGGTAATAAGAAAATATTATACTTTCTTACAATATATTTCAGTTTGTATGGGGTGGTTTACTCTGTGATCTGGCATTTAAGAGAGTGGGTGCAAAAAATTATAAATTAATCTCTGTTATGAAAAGTACTGTTATAAGGTATTTAATTTTCACAAAGCTTTTGTATTTTGAATAAAAATTATAAATATTAGTTGCCTTGAAAACTGAATAGATTTACAGAATGTCGAATACATTATTAACTCATTTTCATGTTGTAATATTATATTTAAAAACAACGAATATTGGTTTTATATAGTCATATTTTTTTCTATCTTGCATAAAATATATTTGGTATTATAATGAAAATGCAGAGCCAGATATTAGAGAAAAGCTGAAATAAACCACAACCATGATAAACCAAACTAACTCCTCAGGCCAAAAGTAGTGGGTTCTGTCTCCTCAAATCTTTAGACTGGATGAATCTGAGTTTTCACTGGAAATGACACATGGCAAGGGGAAGAACTCTGCCTTCTCCCCTTTTCCCTTCCTGATTTAACTTTCCTAGTGCTAGGATTAAAGGTATATGCAACCTCTGCCTGGCTCTGTTTGGCCTTGAACTCATAGACATGAAGAGACTCTCTGCCTCCCCGGTGCTGGAACTAATGTCATGGGCCCTGCTTCCTGACTTTTATGACTTGGCTTTATGGATGGCTTTGACCTCTCATATTTCATGCTATTTTTATTAAATACACACTATATCACCACATTTCGATGTGGTACAATTCATGTAATTGCCTAAAAACTATTGTGAAAACTCTAAAATAAAGTTGTCATTGATTTTCCAGTGTGTTTGAAGTCTCCTCTTCACTTTTAATAGAAGGTATTTGTTCAGGACTCTTACTTTCTCCATTGTGTTGTTCCAAATATTATACCTGTAGTAATAAAAGTAGGATTATTCTGACTGTGAAACATTTTAAACTCCTATGAACTCAACTTCAAAAATTTTCCTAAAACAAAATTTATTTCTTCCTAATTGTATTGGTTATTTTAATTACAAGCAATATTGTACTAATACTAATGATGAAAATTAATGTATCTTGACATTTTAATTATCATCTGAGTTTTTTAGCCGTAACTTCAGAATTTTGCAACACAATACCTTATTCTGGAGCTGCATAGTCAGCTATATGTTTTAATGGACAAGAGAAGAAGACAGAATCAGGAATAAAGCCATAATCTGGTGAAGCATTCTGAACATACACAATTTACTTAAACATTAAGCTGCCAAATATTTGGGGGGTGATAAAATTCTAAGATTCTTCTCGGTTATTTTGCATCTGGTGATTATAAAGTTTTATAAATAGAGAGGAATGACTATAGTGGAAAGAGTTATGAAGTGAAGTAGGAAGGAAATCTGGGAAGATAAAGATATGGAGATAAAGAAGTAGATGACAGATACATAGATAGATGATAGATAAATAGACAGATAGATAGATTGATAGATAGATAGGTAGATAGATGATAGATAGATGATAGATAGATAGATAGATATAAATAGATTGAAAGATAGATAGATGTTACATGAATAAATGAGATTCAGGGATAAATCTCTGAGGAAATTGGAGATATTAGAGAGAATAAACACCACAGTCAGATCTTACCCAGCTGTCTTCCAGCTTCCTCAGCCTGACTTCTCTTGGCTTCCTTTCTCTGTCTTTTATTCCCGCCTTAATACTCTTTTGGTAAGTTAAGGCATGGCCCCACCACTGCCTGCTTGGAAGCCTGAATTCCTTCTGTAATTTACAATGACCTCAACTCAGTTGGTATTAAGGGCATAGGTCACCACTCCCAGGATGCTCCCTGTACTGTGAATCACCACTCTCTGATCCTCCAAGACTGACTGTTGTTAGATCTCCAAAACTTCTGGAGCTTTTATTAAATCCCCACAGATAGATGGTAGATATTTGGAAAGATAGATAAATATGTAAAAACACATACACACACACACACACACACACACACACACACACACACACACACACACACATAGAGCCAGTCACCAGAATATTCTACATCTTTGACCACACATATGTCCACATAAATTTTTCCCCTCTTATTACACAGTAAATCCTCACACATACACACACACACAAAATCATATTGGGAAGAACAATAAAGTTGTTTCATCAATCTGACTATTCACAAGATATGTAGTCCATCTCTAAGCTCTGGTGTGGTTGCTTACAATAGACTTATATCAGTTATATGATTCATCAAATTTTATCAATTAACACATTGATAGAATTTCAGGAAATGTGATATCCATTGTGTAATATATTATGCAATATTATATCATTTAGGAGTCTGAGGTAAGAGAATTACATACATGCTTCCAAGCCATTCATGCTTCGTAGTGTATTCAAGATCAGGCTTTTCCAATTAAAGCACACACACACACACACACACACACACACACACACACACACACACACACACACACACACACTAATTAAAAGAAAAACAACAACATAAACCATATAAAATTTATTTTGGAAATCTGTGTTCTGAAATGAATAATGCTGATTCATCTTCATAGTTACATAGAGAAAATATAAAATTGCATCTTATTAAATACCTGCAAAAAAAGATGACTGTGAATTTAAATCTAACTTTGAATCTTCATGCAGCTATTTCCTTCATTGAGACAATATCATTTTTACATATTAGCAATACCTTAGATTGAAGCAGTTTCCAATTTAGACAGTGAAACATGAGAAAAAGTGGGAGGTGGTCAAGATTTCAGCTACTACACGGAACACACTCTACACAGAAATATACATGCTATGTGACTGAATTACTGTGGATCCAGATACTTAATACACTTAGAATATATGATTTAAGTACCGTTAAATTTAACTACTTATTCCAATTTAATAACTAAATAAGAGTTTACTGTCTCAACAATGTCACTCCTTACTGCCTTTACATCTTTATTATTATAAACAGAATATTAGCAGAGAGAATATTGATAGTATCACAGTACTTAAATGCTTTATAGTTTGTGTTATTTCAAAATTATGAATAGATATTAGCAAAATATTCTCCAGAAGTATGTTTTCCCTATACTTTTGGTCCTTTAGTTGTTAAAAATACTCTGATAATTTGGAATTACAATTTGTCTTATATTGAAGTGCTGGAGATGTTGTACATGATAGAAAAATGCTGCAAACTTATGCTGCTTTACCAGACAGATAAGCGCACTTCTTATTAAATTAATGTTTGTTCTAGTTTTGTAATATGTTGGCTACTTTGAAATCATTTAATCAACAAGTCACTGTTCAAATAGCATTTAAGTTATCTACATTTTCAAAAATACACATAATTGAAATTATTTTATTTTAACAATATAATGAAAGATATTTAAAAGCCGTCATTTTTATCATCCCTCTCTCCAAAAATGAAAGCTGGAGAAAACTCTTGACAGTTAAAGCAAATGTTATAACAGGTAAGTTCATTTTGGGGGGCCTGGGTCCACTCATAGAAAATAATCTTAATATGTCATCATAGTTCATCAATATAGCAATGTATTACTCAGATTGTCTTTTAATCAAACTTTCTTCCCTAGATCTAGTTGCTTCATGGTAGGAATATTAGTTTTTTATTCATAGTTGCAACATAAACACCATGAGTATTACAACATTTTGAACAATTATTAAGAAGCTCATTTGTGTGAGTGTGTGTGTATGTGTGTGTGTATGTGTGTACATGTGCACGCATGTGAGCACACACACATACACACATGTGTACAACCAGCAAACTACTCTAGAACACAGTATTAGCTCAAGAGGTTGTAGACACATAGCAAGGGAGATGAATGAACGCAGGCTTCCCAAACTGGAGTTCTGAGTAGAAAAACAAGACTGTAAGATGCCTCTAGTCTTTGGACACGTCAATTTACTTCCTAAAAGTTATTGCATAAACCCAAACCTGGATGCTTTTAAACTTGTATAGGAAATTAATAATGTTAAATTTTTCCTTTAAAAAGAAAACAAAACATAATGGCTTTATCTAATGTTTATGAGAAATAAAAATTCATCTGTCTCTACTATTTTGTTATGCAGTAAAGTTTTAGATTTGATACATTCAGAACTTTTTAAGAGTTAAGAACTATGTTGTAGCAAGTTCCAAACTCATCATTTAGTTTGCAGTAAATAATAAAAATTTTCTTTCATTCCAATATTTCAGCAAATTTTAATAATAAAACATTTTTTTAATGTAAAACTTACTTTTTCATATATTACAATTTAAAACTTCACTTGAAAGAAAAAAATAAAAACCATTTTCTTTATTTTCCTATATGGATCATTTCATAATTTCATGTATAGAATGCAACTTATATAAATTTAATTCAAGAAAGATAGTAGACACATTTAATCTCAGAATTTAGGAGGCAGCAATAGACTATTGTGAATTTGAGGCCAATTTTTTTCTATATACGGAGAAACTGTATCAAAAGTAAAATTAAAAACAAAACTGTGGGGATATTTTTAATATAATAAAAACATTTGGAGATATCAGAGGGATCTATCCAAAGTCAGTCTAGGATAACTCACACCTTTAATCCCAGCACAGGAAGTATCTTTAGAGTGGTGACCTACACCCTTAATCCAATCTGAGTTTCTGGGTCATTTTAGTTTACAGGAGTTTCAGGCTCTCAGGCAGGCAGTGGTGGGACCATGCCTTACTGAAAGAAGAGAGTATTTAAGGCAGGCATAGAAAGAAGTCAGAAGAAGCCAGGAGGAGCCAAGCTGAGAAAGCTGGAAGACAGCTGGGTAAGATCTGACTGTGTTTTTTGCTCTTCCTAATATCTGCAACTTTCTCAGAGGTCTGCCCCTGAGTTTCCTTTAGTTGTGCAACACAAAACAAAATAAAAATTAGTGAAAAGCAAATCTCATGTGATATAAAAATATAGCAGACATCAAATATATTTTTATTTGTGTGTGCTCATATGTATATGCTTATGCGTGTATAAGTTTGTGTATGAGTCAAGTTATGAGACAAATGTTTCTAATATTTGGTCAATTTAAGACCAATTTAAGAGTGTAAGAAACTGTCATTATAACCTGAATTTACCAGTCTGTTCTCCTGCATTTGAATTGATAAGACATTGCAGATACTAACCTAAATAGACTAAAGTTACTCCTGAGCTAAGCAGGCAAGCCAGAGACCAGAAACCAGAATAAAAGAATTGGCAGCACATGGCCCTAGGGAAGGTTTGTCAGGAGAGAACCATGGAATCATGCATGGGGCTCTGGATACCTCTTGACCAGGAGCTCTAATAGAAGCACAGAAAATCTGTTGTTGAACCCACAGAACTTTCCATCAGATTAGAAGTGATTCAGAACAACTAGAATAAAGTGGTACTATGTATTGAGCTAGCTTTTCCACCACTTTAGGGACATATTTTAAGGATTTTTTAAGAGCAAGGCCTTGAAAGACAAAGTGAAAATAAAATTGGAAATAGACTCTATTCTGTTATAAGGACCCAGAAAACCTGAATTTTAGGATAAGCATATATGAGCTTTGGGTAAATTTGTAAAGTTTTACTTCAAGTCATAGGATAGTCATTAATATTCTGTGATTATTGATAATCTTCAAAAATATAAAAAAATTCTGATATTCTTTTGTGCATCTAAACCAATATTGAAGACCAATAGCCTGGTGAAAACCAATATACTGTCAATTGCCATGGGCAGTATATGGAGCCTCATGGGGTAGGATCAGACTGTATTCCTGTCCTAAACTGTCACCTTGGAGCTCATTTCCTACAAAGGAACACCTAATCCAGTCCTAAGATCAGAATGAGGGAATTGGACCTGTCTCAAATGGATACGTGAGACTGAACTGGCTCACCTTGAAACTCCTTGCCCTCCTTGGGGAGGGGATGGGGGATGTGGTGGGGGGCTCTGAAGGAGAACAGGCAGGGGATGAAAGGGGGAAGAGAGGGTGAACTGGGGGATACATGAGAAAAAAAAATTAAAAATTAAAAGAGACCCAACATTATGGATTTGACCTAAAGAGATGTCAAATATATTTATTTCACATATTTTTAGAATAATTAATATTATTTTTCATTGTTTACTAACATCATAAATTCAGCTGAGAAGAAAATCACGATGAACTATTTCTCACATCATGTTGGACCATGGGCTGTCCATAGCAGTTTGTTTTAATAAGTTCACTGATGTTGAAAGTGCCAGCTCACTGTTGTTTGTACCATTCTGCAAGCAGTGCATTCCACTGTGTGAAATCTATCCTTTTCAAGATCCATCCATACCACTCTTGGGCATATAACCAAAGAACATTTTATCCTACCACATGAACCACACTTGCTCAACCATGTTCATTCTTTCTTTATTCATAATAGTCAGAAACTGGAAATAACCAAATTGCCTCTCAAGAGGAGACCAGATAAATAAAATGTGGTATATTTACACAATAGAGTATTAATAATTGCCAAAAATTATATCATCAGAAAAGCAGAGAAAGAGATGGAATTTGAAAAAAAAAAAACATCTTGAGTTGGGTAAGTCAGAGGCAGAAAAATAAATACAGTTTGTATTCATTTATATGTAAATATTAATCATTTAAAAATGACAATGAACATATAACCCCTCAGCCCAAAAATGTTAGGTACAGCCAAAGGACCTTGGAAGAATACATGGACAATACAAAGAAGGGAAAATAGAATATATTTTATAGGTGGATTGCATGGTAGACAAACTGGACGACAAGGTTGGAAGAAGAAAAAAGATTTATTTAAGGAAGTGAACTAGGAAGAGAAAGGTGGAGATGAGAGGCATTTGATGGGTGCTATGGAAATCTAGTACAATGGAAGCTTCCTAAAATAAAGGAAGGCAATCTTAATGAGGTCTCCTAATAGTGTGTGTGGCAGATATGGAGTCCTGTCCATCTGTTGTCACCAGATGAGGCTGGAAGTACTTGGACTGAGTTGCATTAAATTGAATTGGCATCCAATGGGCCTCATGGAACCTTCTATATAAGCTAGGATGTTGCTGAAACAATGGGTTTGTCTATACAAACAATCAGGGGAACCCCATTGCTGAAAAAAAATATCCACACAACATAATGGATACGATGCTTATATGGAGCATAAGTTATTGTGTCTTTGGTGCAGGAAGGTACATGAAAGGCTACTATAGGATAAATGTAAACAATACCCCAGTTATAAAATCACTGACCTATAATCTGTCTTAATTTAGGAAAGATATATTAATGCAATGGTGGAACAAAATTTGTGGGAGTAGACAACCAATGTCTAATTTGACTGGAGGCCCTCTTCCTGAGGAAAAAAATCAATACTTGACATTGCTTGGGTCTCCAAAATTATATATTGTATAGCCCAAAGACCAAGAGTAAAACCAAATATAACTGGTTTTAAAACAATAATAAAATAATTATTAATGATATTTGGCTTTTCTTATAGATCAGTGCCTTATTCAGTCTTTATCAGAGATGCTTTCTCCTGCAAGAAATAGGAACAGATTCAGAGACCCATAGCCATACATTACACACAAATACATGCATACATACATACATACATATATATATACATATATATATATGTATATATATATATATATTGAGAGAGAGAGAGAGAGAGAGAGAGAGAGAGAGAGAGAGAGAGAGAGAGAGAGAGAGATTGAAACACAAATTCTAAATGGGATGTTTCTATTAGATCCTTCCATTCAGAGCTCAGGGAATTCTGTTGGAGATGGGATGGAAAGAGGTTAGGACAAAATGGAATGCAATACAAAAGGAGAATAAGGTCTTCTAAGTCAACTGAGCAAACCTCATATGATCCTTGTCTTGTTTTGGGTATCTTTTTTTATTACTTTGCCTTGCCCAACTTAAATATTATGGGTTTTGTTTTACCTTATTATGTTCCTGAATATTTGTCTAACTATGCAAAGATTTAAAACACATTTATGTCATTTTACATTGTCTATCTAAGGTACCCGATTGGATTGATCTAATAAAAAGCTGAATATCCAATAGTTAGAGAGTACGTATATTCAGGGAAAGTAAGTATTACTGGGAATTTAAGTTGAGTAAAGAAAGAAAAGAAAGAACAAGGAGAATCCGGGAGACATCATGGAAATGCCGGGGGCCAGCTAGATAGACTCAGAGGTATCTATAACATAAAGTATAAAAATAGTTATAACATATATATATATATAAAATAAAGTATAACATAAAGGATAAAAAAGCTAAAAATCCCCGAAACAGCATGTAGAAGAATAGAAACAGGTTAAATAAGTTAAAAGAGATAGTGGAAAAAGCCTAATCTAAGGCCAAGTGTTCATCATTAATATTAAGTCTCTATTTTTATTTGGGAGCAGGTTGGTAGCCCAAAGAAAATTCCAACTACATTGTCATATTTTATTGTATTGTGTTTGGTTGTTATCTCTTAGAAAACAGTTCTTCTCAAGTGAGAGACAGAAAGAGCAGGTGTTTGGAGACGAAGGGAGGGGGAAGTATTATGAGTAATAGAGATAAACCATAATAAGTATATATGACATGAGAAAATAATCTATATATAATATTTATAAATAATCTATAATATACTATTCAGGTTTTCAGAGTCTCAATTAAAAATATTTGAGGGGAAATTGTGATGAAAATAAGTATGCAAGCAAGTTAACACACATGCATTCTTTCTGTATGCTCACGATTAAACATGTAACATGGCCAGATACTTGCAGTTCTTACTTTGGCTTCCTTATTATAATGGACATAATCAGAAATCGCAATCTAAAATAAAAATGTTTCTCCTCTCTTTAGGGGGATTGTGTTGTTTCATTGTAAATAATTGTCCCACCCACTGGTTTAATAAAATGCGCTGATTGGCCAAAGGCAGACAGGAAGTGTAGGTGGGGCTACTAGACGAAGAACACTCTTGAAAACAGGAAGCACAGAGGAGAATGCCAGAGAGAAGCGGAAAGAAGCAGAGGACAACCATTCTGCTCTAAGAAAAGGCACAGAGCCACATGGCTGAAGAAGAGACATGGGTTAGATGAAGGGTAGAGAGCTAGTCAGTGATATGCCTGGGCGTTAGGTTGATCAGCCTAAAATTATTGAAAGCATCTGCGTGTCTCTGTGGGATGCAGGTCTGTGAGTCTGAGGGTCTGCGGGTCTAAACAAAGACGCAAGGCACAAAAGTCCGGGCCAGAAACCTCCTACTACACCCCTCTGTTGCTTTTGGAAAGATTTTCCACAGAAATAAAGTTAGAGAACTATTTTTAGATAATTTTGTGTGTGTGTGTGTGTGTGTGTGTGTGTGTGTGTGTGTGTGTTGTACACATGCAACAGTCTAAGTAGAAATCTGGGTGTTCTGTACTGTCACTTTCACCATATTCCTTTGAGACATGGCCTGTTACTGAACCAGAAACTTGACATTATCCAGATAAACTGGATATCTAACAAGTCTCAGAATTCCTCATATCTATAAGCTCTCTAAGCAAATGGTTCTCAACATACAATTTATGATCCCTTTGAGGGTCAAACAACTCTTTCATAGGTGTTTCCTAAGAACATATGAAAACACAGATATTTACATTACAATTTATAATAGTAGCTAAATCCAGTTATAAAGTAGTAATGACAATAATTTTATTATTTTTTGGGCTCACCACAACATAAGGAAGTATATTAAAGTGTCAGAACATGAAGAAGGTTGAAAACCACTGCCTCAAGGCATTGAGAATCACTTTTCTAAACAATGAGGTTTCAAGGTCTCATGCACACACCAGATCAACTAAGTGCCTTGCTTATCTACTGAGATATCTGTTTGCCCTGTGCATGGGAAGAGTATTGACTGTCTATAGAGAGAGCAAACCAACTTCCATGACTGAAAAAAAAATGAGTTTTTCTGTCTTGTTATAAAAGGAGTTACAGGAGTGTGACTTTTGCTGTCTTGTTAGAAAAAGATTTGCAAGAATGTGACTATCTATGATGCAATTCAAAGGCTTTTATTTTAACTTATTCAAGATGATCTTTAATAAAGTTGAGAAAAATATGTATTTATGTAGTGAACACATTTTGTATTGTTGGGTTTACTTTTTCTAGTAAGACATAAGTTTCTTACCCTTTAATAAAATATTTTGTAGACTCATGAATTTCTCTGTTGGTACCCTAATAACCATTCAGTGGCTTACTATTAATGACAAATTGTTTGATCTATGGCACAGGATATTACTAACTATATCTTTCATTTTAATGCATTAATATATTAATTTATGTTTCACTATGTTACACATGGCTTTAACTGTGTTCCATTATATCTTGTTTCCCTGACTTCTTTCAGTATCTCCCCAACTCTGTCTATTTTTTTCTCTGTATCTCTTTTAGATTTCTCACCTGGTTATATCCTGTCTTTCCATAGGACAACACAAATTCTTTATTAACCAATTGTAGCAGCACATATTCACAACACAGAGAAAGACCATCTCACAGCAATACATCACCCAGTATCAATTCTGACAAAGAGATATTACCACACAAGTTTATACATTCTTCTCTACTGAATCTTAGGAAGATTTATTTTATTTCTATGTTGGATGTGAAGAGTGTCCTCTCCTTCCAAGCTGCTCTTGAAATTATTCAGGAAACTGTGAAGAGTCAGCACCAAGACCAAACCATCAAAGCACACTAGGTGATATAAGTTGTAACAGCAGCTCAAAGAATGACTTTAACTACATGTGATTATCGATTGCTTATATTTCTTTCTTAAAAGTAAATCAAAATATCTCATGTAAGTGAAAGGGGCCAAAGTATCCATAAGAAGTAACATATCATCTGTGGCAGTAAAAAAAAAAAAGAAAAAAAAAAGCCCCTGATTTTATCTTATTAAAATGTGTATTGTTAGCTTTTCTGATCACATAACAAAAACAAAATACCAATTATTAATTGAAGAAATCTACATAGAACAAGGATTTCATATATGACACACGTATTGTATCGTGTTCCATCTGAAGCACATATTTGTTTTATTTCTTAGTTGTTACCGCTCTGTCTTTTCATATCTTTGCTATGTTAAATTAATCTGACAACAAAAGAAAATTAGGTGAAAAAGAAGCTTATTTTCACTTGTAATTTTAGCTTAACATCCGTTGATGTGTGTGGGAATCTCAGTATAAAAAAATTGAAGCTAGTAGCAAGAGCAAAGAGATTGGCTGTATGCTTACCCTCTTGTTTGCTTGTGTTCTGCTTGGTTTCTTCACTCTTACACAGTTTAGTATACACTCTGTATAGAACAAGGAATTTATAGTTAAATGATTTTTGGCACATTAATTTGAGACAACCACATTAACATACCCATTGTCTGATAAAATATAGAATACTAATGCAGACTGAGAAATCAGCTTTCACGTTGCTCAGGGTAGGAAAAAAATGCCTCTGAGTTCACAAAATGGAAAAGGTATATGTAAAAAGGCAGTGCCAACTCACACGTTCTTAAGGTAACCATATGGAAACTTCACGTCGCTTTTCTCTTGTTTATTTCTTAAATTCTTGAGCTATAAAAAAGTCTTTTTTCCATATCCCCCTGCTCCCCCTCCCTTCTCTCCTCCCCCAATCTCTCCCAGTCAGCTTTCAGCCTTCCCCTCCCTCCACCCCCTCCCAGAAAAGGGCAAGAAGTCCAAAGGTGGGTCAGCTCAGCCTGGGACCTCCACTCCAGGCAAGTCTGATTTTCTCATCCCAAAGTCAAGGCTGGGTTAGGTGTTCCTCTGCAGGGAACGGGCTCCAGCCCATGGAGCTTCTCTTTTTTCTATCTCTCCTGTTTCTTCTTTATATTCACCTTTGATACCAAACTTTAGCCATAAAATGAGCTGATATTGAAGATAATTTTACATTTCTTAAAGAATGGAGATGCAACCATGCAACACATAAGCAATAACACAAAGATTTTTTTCTTTTATACATGAAAAAGCTATGCTGACCATAGCCAGAGAAAGGTTTAAGGTGTTAGGCAGGTTCCTTTATAAATAGTTTCTGAAGCATGTAGGAAAGCACATATCAGGGCCAGAGATAGTGACCTAGAATTTGCTCAAACGTTTTACTTGTATACTTTTACCCTGCATAGACAGTTAGATAGACCTTGAATTTTATCACACAGATATGAGGTAAGTAATATGTGCAGAGAGCCAATTATTAAGACTGTGAGTTATGTCTATAAATGTTATCTATTAGGCCTTTTCTGCCAGTGAAAAACTGGCACTAAAGTTCTTACATCCCTGACCTTGATAAACTCCTGGGAACTTGTCCTTGAACACTTCATCTCCAGGGAAACTAAACTTATTTTTAATTTGATGAGATCTTAGCTAAAGGTCTTCATGTTACTTGAAAGTATATTTTATTTATCAAGATTACATAGAATAAAAATGTTATTCTTCTGACAAGTCACTGACAATAGTGCCCCTAAAGTGTAAAACATATCACAATGGGACTATGGAAAAATATTGCATAGTTATTCTTTTAGGAAGGTAAGGCATTGGCACATGAGAAAGTTAGACAGAAAATAACCAGAATCCACATTTATCATCCCACTAGCTTTCCTTAGTGGGACCAGTTGACAGATATCCCACAGACTTTCCCTAATGGGACCATAACATGAATGCCATATAATGGGACTCCTCCACGGATTTGCCTAATAGATTACTTAACACAATCATTCATATGGTAGGTCAATCTGTAAAATAGTGACTGTCATCTGCTGGGTACTCCTATGACCCTCTGCAAAAAAATTTTTTTCTTTGAGCCAATCTTTTCAGGTATTTAGGAAGTGTCACCGTGAAAATTAAAAAGAATCATAACACTCCTATGATGGAATAAGTTCTACTTTTAGAATTTTTAGTATATAAAATTCAATCCCATTAAAAATTTTTACTTATTGGTTAAAAAAATATCTTAGTGACACTTAGACAGTTAGACAGGAACAATTAAGAAAAAGTGTTTTGTCTTATGATTATTTAAAGTGGCCATTAAGTTACCAGAGTGTTTATCTCTTGTGACGTTGCTTTTCATAGTTTCTGCTGGAATTTTATACTTCCAGATAATGGATGCTGATTAATGTAATCTATTCATAAAGAACATACTTACAATGTGGAATATTAGCTTTTCATTAGATAGAAGAGAATACAATCAAATGGCTTTGTTGATGCCATGGTCTTGGCTTTGGTTTAGCCTTGACATCTTTTATAACCATGTTTCATTCTCTCCAGGAGTATCATTCATCTCTGATGTCAGTGACAGTTTATAGGAGTTATCTTCTGCCACATTTTCTGTAACAGGTTACTATCACTAATGTGACGTATTCAGCTTCCCAAAAACCCACAATGGGAACATAGATAAGAAGATAAACAAAGAAATGATTGTTTCTGCCTACCAACGTTTATGGCTTGAATACCATTTTAAGAGCTCATATTTTAAGTATATTACACTAAACTATAAATGTTCAATATTCATTAATCACATGCTTAACATAATGAGAATATGTGAAGCATTACTATACTGGTACCAAAGACATATAAACAAGCATGTACAATTCTAGTACCATTTCATTAGGAGAGCAAGATATTCTGAGTTTGAAATATAACCCCATTTTTGCTACTGTTTTGTGCTACAGCTCAGAGCTGTGTGTGTTTTGGGTGGGGTGGCTGTGTGTATGTGAGCTGTTATTATATTTATCTTTGTGTCCTTGACAAAGCTAATGATAAAGTAATAAGTGTTTACTACTGTTCATCTCTATCCCCTTTGAAACAGACTCTTTCAATGAATACAGATTTTGTCTCTGGCACATGAAGTTAGATAGCCAAATATGAATTCCATAGTCCAACAACTCACAGATGACTACTACTGGAAAACAAGAATTTTAAGTGTGTATTAAAGATTTAAACTTAGACCTTTATTCTTAAATAGCACCTAGTTCATCTTTCTCCCTTAATACTCTATAGCTTATTCAAGATTCATGGTTTGTTTCATTTTGTTTTTTTAGACTTGATGTGGACATCTTGAAAAAATTAGACACCAGTGAAATATTGCCTAACTTAAAGTGACCTAGAGTCAATTGATAATAAAGTGCACAATGAATCTCAAGTATAGGCAATACCTAGTATATCTTTTGCCCTGCTAA
The DNA here is from genome assembly GCA_033318265.1 of Phyllotis vaccarum. Lineage (NCBI taxonomy): Eukaryota > Metazoa > Chordata > Mammalia > Rodentia > Cricetidae > Phyllotis > Phyllotis vaccarum. The sequence goes on from JARWLC010000007.1 coordinate 89,429,594, forward strand.
ACTTAACTAAAGCATGATTTCAGCATCCAACACTCTTATTTTGTTCTGAGTTACATGTCATCCCCCCAAAGAAATCTCCCATACTTTATTAAAATTAGAGAAAGAATTCTTGGAATTTTAAAGTTAAAGTATGTGGCTGGTGGGAGGAAACAAGAAAAGAAATGAAATAAATAACAATAAAAGTCTGAAATTTTAATAATATTTACCTTCTTTATACAATGTAGAAGACAATTTTAAGAAGTTATTACCTACTTTCTTTTATTAGAGTAGTCTATATTTTGAAATACAAATACCAAAAATTGAAAAATCTAAAAAGATTTTTTTCTTTATTGTATACAAATATAGAGTGTAATATATGTTCTCTGATAGGATTTTGTTGAGCAAAGAATTACTAATGATTTAATTTAAAAAGATTTTTTTACTTATTTAAACATTTGTTGCAAATGATATTTGTTATAGCTTAAATATTTTTGCTTTTAAATGATACAAATATTATATGAAAATAATAAGATAAATTATACATCAAAAATATTTGTGTTTCATTTACCAATATATTTTTTTCTATTTATGTATTTAAAATGTTTTTTCCATATCTACCACTGTTCCCTTCCTTCCCTCCTCCCAGACCCTGTAAGTCTTCCCTCAGCCTCCTGCTAATCCATCCCCTGTCCGTTCCCCAAGGAGAGCAAGGATAACCAAGGTGAGTCATTTCAGTCTGGAATATTTAGCTGAGGTAGGTCTGAGTCACTCATCCTAGTATTAAGATTGAGTTAGACGTTCCTCTGTAGGGAATGGACACTGAGATGTCAGTTCATGCACCAGGAATGTAATCTTATCCTATTGCAATTGGCTCCACAAACTACCCATGCCTTTTTATTGTTGTATACCTTTGGAAGATTTAGTTCCTTTCCACAAAGTGATTATTTCTGAATCATTGAGATCCCAGAAGCCCAGTGCAGCCATCTCTGTGGGTCTCCTCCTCATGATCCTGATCATTTTGCTCAAATACTCTGCTCTGTCTCTCTTCAGCAGGGCAGGAGTTTGACCTGGTGCTTAGCTTTGGATCTCTACTTCTGCCTCTATACATTGCTGGATGCATGTTCTATAATGACATATTAGGATGATTATTCACTTGATTATAGAGAAAGTCCTGTTTAGGCATGCTATCCACTATTGCTTGGAGTCTTGGCCAGGGACATCTTAAAGTTTCTTGGAGGCTTCCTTAGCATCAAGTTTCTTTCCAAAATCACAGTTCTTCCCTGTTACAATGTAGTAGTTTCTTGGTCCCGGGTAGGGCCCAGACACACAGACCTACAGACCCAGACCTCTTAGCCACCTGCACTGATGCTCAGGCCCCAGAAATGACTCAGACACTTATATTAACTTCATACTGTTTGGCCTATGGCTTAGGCACATTGTTAGCTAGCCCTTACATCTTAAATCAACCCTTTTCTATTAATCTGTTTGCCACATTGCCCGTGGCTCACCTGTGTTCCTTACATGTTGCTCTTTTAGGCTTCTCACTCAGTCTGTCTCTCCTTACAGGTTGATCCTCTGGGCTTCTGGATCCTTCTGTCTCTCCTTACAGGTTGATCCTCTGGGCTTCTGGATCCTTCTGTCTCTGACTCCGCCCTGCTCCTCCTACCTATTCTTATTCCTCCTCCTACTTTTTCTATGGTACCTGTCATGGGCCAAAACAGCTCCTTTATTTAAAGATTGCTATTCACAGCATACAAAAAGGCATTTCCATATTACTTTTCACAGTAAAACAGAATCAGATGAAAAGAAAAACCTTTAAATGGGTTACAATGTGTGTAAAAGGTACATAGAGTTCAAAAAAAGAGAAAGAGAAGTCATTAAAAAAAAATAGAGTAATAAACATATAATAAGCTATGTAAAGATGGAAAATAGACACAAAATCTAGATTTTAATTGTTATTGTGTTTTCTTTTAATTTTTTAACTGTTAATGAGCTAACTGCAGAAAGACAATGGATTACAAATACAAACGCTACTAACTTAAATAAGAATACATATTTTAAAAGTATTTTGATTTTAAAATTTATGTATAAAGATTTATTGCTTTGGAAGAGTTCTGCTTTTCTTTCCACAGAATATGAAAACCTGCGAATGACTTCCAGACAAACATGGGTTCATCAACCAAGACCCCCTGAAAGAATCTCTGATAAAAAGAGATGGCCATATCAGATACAGGGCTGCAGACTATGATCCAGTCTCAGGAACTCGTGAGATTTTCAACGCACCTTATTCAGCAGGAAGTAATAATGAAAAACTACACCCAAAATCCCAAAATGTTGTTTCTAAATGTTTGTTTTCATTATAACTGGTTAGTGGTAATAAGGGGGAAGTGATGTGGGAATGTCTTTCTGTATGCTGTTAATAGCCATCTTTAAATAAAGGAGCTGTTTTGGCTCATGACAGGCACCATAGGAAAAGTAGGAGGAGGCAACCAAGTAGGTAGGAGGAACAGGGCAGAGTCAGAAACAGACCAGCCAGAAGCCCAAAGGATCAACATGTAAGGAACACAGGTGAGCCACGGGCCACGTGGCAGACAGATTAATAGAAATGGGTTGAGTTAAGATGTAAGAGCTAGCTTGCAGTGTGCCTGAGCCATAGAACAAACAGCATGAAGTAAATATAAGTGTCTGAGTCATTTCTAAGGGCCTGAACAGCTGCTGGCCTCTAAGAGGTCTGGGGCTGCAGGTCTGTGTGTCTGGGCCTCTGCCCCCCCCCCCCGGAACTGAGAAACTACTACATTGTAACACTTCCCTCTATCAAGATATACATTTTTTTGTTCTCCCATCTGTTCTTCTCAATCCATCACCTCCTTCTCTCATGATTTATTCCCACTTCCCCTGGCTTGCTCCCCATTGTGATCCCAACTTACTCAGGAGATCTTTGTTTGCTCCCCCAGGGTACTCCTTAAACACATCGACTAAGTTCTTTCTGTTACCTACCAGTTCAGGGGTTGTGGTTTGCAGCCTAGATATTCTCTGATTTGTGTGTAAATCCACTTATGAATGAGTAAATCCCATGTCTGTCTTCCTGGAACTGTGTTGGCTCACTAAGAATGATATTCTACAGATCCATTCATTTGCCTGAAAATTTTAGGAAGTCATTTTTTTAAAATGATGAGTAGTACTCCATTTTGTAAAAGCATTTTTTTTTTTAGTCCATTCTTCAGTAGAAGGACATCTAGGTTGTTTCCATGTTCTCGCTATTACAAATAATGCTGCTATTAACATATTTGAGCTAATGCCCTTTGGATAACAATGTGCCTCCTTCAGATATATGCCAAATATTAGTACTGCTGAATCACAGAGGACATTGATTTCTCAGGAGATTGATTCCCAGATTTCTGAGGATCTACCATACTGATTTCCAAAGTGATCGTACAAGTTTACACTCCCCTCAAAAATGGAGGACTGTTCCCCTTGCTCCACATTCCCTCCAACAAAGGCTGTCATCTGTGTTTTTGATCTTAGCCATTCTGACAGATGTAAGCTGGTATCTCAGAGTCGTTTCATTTGCATTTTATTTATGGGAAAGGATGTTGAACAATTTTTAAGCGTCCTTTAGCCATTTGAAATTCTTCTGCTGAGAATTCACTTTTTAGCTCTGAACCCCATTTTTTATTGGATTATTTGGATTATTGTTCTCTAGTTTTATGAGTTATCTATATATTTTAGAGATCAGTTCTCTGTCATATGTAGGGTTGGTGAAGATATTTTTCCTTTATGTAGGCTGTAGTAGTGGGTTTTCTCGGGTCCCGGACGCCAGAGGTCCCGGACCCACAGACCTGCCCGGGACCGCTTAGCCGCCCGCCCTGCCGGGACCGCTTATTCGCCCGCCGCCGCCCGGGTCCCCAGAAACGACTCAGACGCTCATATTAACTTCATGCTGTTTGGCCTATGGCTCAGGCACATTGCTAGCTAGCTCTTATATCTTAAATCAACCCATTTCTATTAATCTGTGGGCCACGTGGCCCGCGTGGCTCACCTGTGCCTCCTTACATGCTGTTCCTTGGGCGGCTGGCTCGATCTGCCCCGACTCCGCCCTGTTTCTCCTACCTAAACTCTGACTCTCCTCCCACTTTCTCTATGGTGTCTGCCATGGCTCAAAACAGCTCCTTTATTTAAAGATACAGCACACACAAATGCATTCCCACATCAGTAGGCTGTTGTTTTGTCTTATTGACCATGTCCTTTGCCTTAAAAAAAACCTCAATTTCAAGAGGTCTCATTTAGTGTCTGTGATATTGGTGGTGTATTTAGAAAGTGTTCACTTCTTCCAATGTATTCAAGGGTATTTCCCGTTTTCTTTTTTTATCAAGTTCAGTGTAACTAGGTTTAGACTTGTGTTTTGTGCAGTGCATAAGTAGATATGAATGTATTTACATTCTTCTTCATACTACCATCCAGTTATGCTAGCACCATTTGATGAAGATACTATATTTTTGGCCTTTTTGTCAAAAATTAGGTGTTCATAGATGTGTGCATTAAGGTAAGGGCCTCATTTTGATTCCATTAATCTTTTCCCCTAAGCTTTTTAATGTAACTTTTGAAAGGGTAGAGAATCAGTAGGTCCTGTAACTCCAAGTTATTATAGATGGTAATGGCTGCTGAAATCTTTGAGTTTGATAGCTTCTGTACATTGTTCAGGCTTCTGTAGGTGATAACAGTTTAAATTCTGTTCTGTCAAGCAACACTTACGGGACATGTTTACATTTGTCCTGATGTTGATACTTTAAATAGTGGGGAGTATAGAAATGTGCTCCAACCTCCTCAGAAAAAGTTTAAATAGCAAGGAAGAGATGCAGTCCTGAGAAGACTCACATGCAGGTACACAGAGTAGTCTCTCTCTCTCTCTCTTAAACACACACACAAACACACACATGCATGCACACACACCAGTCCTTATATATGCCACATTTGATGTGTGTGTGTGTGTGTGTGTGTGTGTGTGTGTGTGTGTGTGTGTGTGTGTGTAACCTAAATGCCTAAAATGTTCAACATTCAATGACTGATAAATTATAAAATAAGTCATTCTAACATGAACACATATCAAATCTATATAAAATATTTTTAACACACTAGAAACTTAGGCAACTATGAATCTAATGAGATTTCAGTTTTTAGCTTCAAGGAAAGCAAGTTTTCAGTGCTTCCCATGAGTTCCAGCATTAGAGAAAACTGAACATTTAAAACTATATTTGAATTTTTATTTTTTTCTTTTCCTTTGGTGCAGGTCTTAGATATCAGGTTCTCATCTATGAAATGAAGACACTGTACAAATAAGTTGTACTTTCAGCCTTTTCTTCTATTTCTGTTTTGTAGATTCCAACTTAGTTGTCTAGGCTGGATCTGAACTTGTGAATCTCCTATATAAATAGGATTATTAACATGTAAAATCATACTTTTAAATACAAAAATCTGTGATAAATAGACTTTCTTCTTAATTTTTAGTACTTAAACAGTTTGTGTATTTATTTATTAGTTTCCTTGTATCCTGAGAGCAAATATTTAATAGGAAAAAAAAAAAAAGATCAGGCTCTAATTCAATTTGTGCTGTAAACATACTCTTGGATGTTGGGCCATCCACTGTAGCATGATGTACCTTCCAGAGACCACACCCTTAATGATAATTGAGTCTCTCTCTCGCAGAAGCTGTTAATCCATGTGTATATGGATATGTAACTGCGTAAGTGCAGATTTTTATTTTAGTAATTAAATAACAAATATAGGCAAAATCACTTAAATATATCTTCAGCTATTTGCTGCAGAAGAAAATATTTGTAATTATTAGATTGTTTTTGTTATGGCATTACTGTAAGTTTAAAATTATGAAAATATAAATAAGTTCCCAAATTGAGATATTTCACATGACCCTTCGATATTCTTAAAGAAAATTGCCCAGATATGTGAAGGTTGATGATATTTTATTAGTCAAACTTTTCTAATCATATAAAAATAACTCCCAATTAGAAATAATAAAAAAATATTTGTTTACATACTGAATTTTTTGATTATTCATTTTTTATTAAAACAAAATTGTGGCATTAGGAAAGCAATTTTTGTTATTGATTCTAGTAACCGAACTAAAGAAAAGCTAACTACTAAACTTGTAGACATGTGCACAGACATAATCTCACAAAATAAATCAATTGAGCAAATGCCTTCTTGTGCATTTCTTCAGAATGTTATTGCATTATATTAAACTCAATGAAAATTACTTAATGAGCTCAGAATTGCATGTAGTAAGAAAAATGTATCACCATAGTTTTAGCATAAGAGGTACCGATTTTATTACCATTATTTTCCACCCTTGATAAAATGTAATTGTATTTGATTTTCTTTCTGAGGCTTTGACAGCAAAGACTGATGTATTGATTTAAACTACAAGATCTGAAAAGGGTATTTTTAAAAGAAATTCAAGTTAAAGTCAATTTACAACTGAGGACATGATGGTAAGATATCAATATTAAACACTCACCAAGTATGCTATTTACTAAGTTCTTTTGTTTAGGAAAAACACTGAGTTAGCTTTCATAAACTATTCTGCTATACCTAGTTATAAACAAAATCAAAGGAAGTTTCTCCTATCATTTTTTATCAGATCAGAAGATACCTAAGTCTGAGAAAACAATAAATATATTTATACTGAAAAATTAAAAATATCTATTATTTCATTGACATAGGCTTGTAATGTTATTGCCATTAATAAAAATGTATAATTTCTTAACTTTACAAAATTTTAATAAATTACATTTATTTTTAAAAAGTCTAGAAAGAATTAAAGTATGATTTGGCAGTTAGAAGTTCTTATATTAATTTTACATAATCAGAAAACCAAATTCTATGGCTGTAGACGTTGTTCAGCAGTGAGGAACACTTGCAGCTCTTCATAGAATTTGCTTGCTACTCAGCATCCACATGGCAGCATATAATGTTCTCTAACTCCATCTCTAACTCATCTCTCGGTACTCACAAGTACCAGGCACGTACATGGTGCCCATACTTATATTCAGGCAAATACTTACACCATATAATGAAAACAAAAAACTATTTTACATTAGAAGGGAAGTAATGCCAATATGAAGGTAAGATAATTTTTAGAGTCATAAAGTGTTAAAAGATGATAATTCATATACTTGATAAAGAAAGTTTGAAGTGCCTTGATTATCCCCTTGATATTTATTTTTTTCTAAAATTAGTGTTACATATTTAATATACAAGTAAATTTTTCTTATGAGGAATAATTCTTATACTTATTATTTTTAATTGTAAATATTATGTTAAAAGTAATTATTAAAATTCTTTCTTCAATCTAAACATATATTAAAATAATTGGTTATTTACATCAATATGAACCTTTGTCATTTAGATCAATATGAAACTTCACAATAGAGAAAAATACACAGATATTAAAACTCTAACAATATATTAAAAGAAACTATTATTTGGATAACAGTCACAATAATAGTTTTTTGCACATATTTGCATTTTATGAAAAATAATTATATCTTGGTATGATAATATGAAATATCAAATTAATTAGGTTTAAAATTAAGCATAATTATTTAGCTGTAATTAATTTTTTTCTCTTAGAATTAATTATATTATTATTATGCTGTTTTTGGCCATGTTCCTATGATTTTCTATTGATAAACAAGGGATAGGATAATGCTGGAAATAAATTCACGTGTGAATACCTCTTTACCTTAGTCAGTTAAGATTCATCTGCCAAAAGACTAGAATGGGTTTACAGCTCCATCCAGTTGAGCCAGTCACAGATTTCTCTTGTGAATTATGAAGACAATGACAAGAGTCTGTCTTTCAGTTGATGCTGTCCAGAAATATTCTCTCTGTGTACTAGAATTTTAGTCTGTCATATATGGTCAATTTTTCTTGCAGCATGACATTTGTGCTGCTGGGAAGAAAATCTGTTTTGGAAAACATGCACTAGGGTTCATACTTGCAACTCCTTCCTAGACCTGTGAATGATAAAGAGTTGGAATGAGCACTACTTATATTATGATACACAATTAAGAAAAGTTGTAATAAATGATCTATCCATCAATAATTCTTATACTTAAGAAGATATTCAGATATATTGATTTATATAGTCATATAAAAGTGTGCATTTGGTCTGAATACTATGATGCAAATATTAAAAAATGATTCAATGAAAAAATTAGGTATAAGATATGACATCTTGAGTATGTACAACTATCACATGCCAATGAAGAAAAAATTAATAAAAATAAAATAACTAAAAATTAATACTGAGGCTAGCATGTGTTATAGAGAGAGGTTATCAATAACTTCATTAATAGTATCAGAAGAAACTTAGAGTTTCATGGTGATAAATTTTAGTTGCTGTTTCTCTGGCCACCATGTATTTTCTGTTCCTCATCATACTCAGATGCAACTTTTGCATAGGTATTCCCAAGGTTGATGAATGATGATGCTGGTGTGTAAGCAAGAGAAGAAATTGGGACAGAGACTGCACTTTGTGGTTCCCAATAACATCTGCTGAGCCCTGAATACTGGTTTGATATCTTCAGTTTGGGGGCTTTGATGGAGTTGAAAGTTTGATAGTTATGAGGATAGCTTTCCTTAGTTATAATAGAAAAAACTAGATATGAAACTTTAGACTCACAGGATAAGGTATATGCTAGAACGTTTTTAAAATTTTGCTAAATACAAATATATTAGACATTGTCAAACTTCTTGTTTGACAGCTGTCTTGTTATATGCAATTTTGCTTTGTTGAAATTAAAACATTCTTTTTTGATTAGAAAGAAAAGAGGAATTGAGTGAGAGGACTTTCTGTATTTGTGAATTACCGTTAGATAATAAAAGAACTGTTTTGGCCTATACCATGCCAGCTTACAGGCAGGCAAAAAAAAAAATCCAATCATAGATAAATGGAAAAAAGAACAGAGTCAGAGGGAGACACTTCTAACTGCTCATAAGAGGGCAAAATGAAATCTAAAAACTAGCCATGTGGCAAGATTTAGATTAGTAGAAATGGGCTAAGTTGTAAGAGTTAGCTGATAATAATCCTAAGCCATAAGCCAAACAGTTTGTAATTAATATAAGCATCCGAGGAATTACTTTATAAACATTTGCAAGACAGCAGTTGGGAGAGCTTTGTCCAGACCTCAGGCTGGATGGGCCAGAAACCTCTGGCTGCAAATGGATCATGACATCTATAGTGGATTTTAATAGTCTGCCGGACAGATTTAAAGACTTCCTCTTGTATTTAAGATGTTAATATTACTCACTGCTTATAGATCAACTGAATTAATGTGGGAAAAAAAAAAAAAAACTTTCTTACTGTTGGCAATTAAGTCTCTCATTCTACATTTTGCCAGAAGTTAAGCAACTCAAGTGTCTTGTGGCAGTGAAACCAACATGAAGAACCAGGCAGTAGTGACAGCCTTCTTGGTGGGCAAAACACCTCCAGAAAACCACCACCTTGACCTTATAGACATGCTGAGGGCTGAGAGTTAGAAGCATCAGGACATTCTTACGTGGAGCTTTAGGGACATGTTCTTCAACCTGTTTCTCAAGTGAGTAGGTATTTCTTCTCCAGATGCAGAGTTTGTTTTCAAAGGCAATGATGATGTTTTTGTAAATACTCATCACATCCTGAATTACTTGAATAACTCGCCGAAGAACAAAGCAAACAATTGTTTATAGATGACATGATCTACAGTGCTGGGCCTCATTGGGATAAGAAATGGAAGTACTACATCTCTGAACTTGTGTACACTGAAGTCTACTAGTATGCAGGGAGAGGTGAATTTTTGATGTACATGCAGTCTTAGGTTCTCTATTAAATGACAGAACATAAATGAGAAAAGGTGATTTCTCTAATTTGCTACTAATCTCAGCTGAGCTGTTTGGAGCACTTGGCTTCCGATTCATATCCATACACACCTGCTTCCCATGAAAGATCCACAAGACTGCATAAAGAAATTATTCTTCTGCAGGAATAGGACATTGTGTGGTATTCTCACTGTTTTCTGTCAAATAATCACATCAAGTACATTCTAATCTACTATCTTCCATTGAGATGCCTTTACTTCTTTCTATAATATCATATACCTGAGACTACCAATTTAAAAATCAAACTATGCAAGATATCCATTATTGAATTTGGTTTCCACTATCCAGGTTAAAAATAAACAATAATTCTTAAGAAAGAACTTTTATACTTAGTTTATAAAATAAGGCTGTTTTGATTTCCGCATCACTTGAATCTTGGTTTTCATTAGAGAGAAGTCAAACGGATTTTTTTTTAAAAAAATTCCAGATGTTTCTTATCACTGCATGTTGACAATCTTATAACAGTTCATATTTTCTTTTATGAGTTTATTCCACCAGTAAATATCAACTGTTTATTATTTTTATACAAATTTCCCACACTAATTTATCTCTTAATCTTAAAAATGCTGCCAATTTTAAACTTATTAGGTCAGAACAATAGGATTTCTGAATTGTTATAAACACAGTCACTATTAAGACCTAGCTAGTATCATATGGAAGTCAAGGAAATGATGTTTTAAACCCTTATTTTGCATGTTTTCTTCAAGTAGTAAGCACCATCATATAAGTAGCTCAGTAAAAGTTGTTCACTGTTGTTACTTCTTATTAATTAACAGTAAAGCAGACAAAATTTATAAAATAAAGTCATTGAGAACAACAAATATTTAAAATATTGAATGCAAGTAGATTTTGACTCTTCATAATATAGTCAATAAAAAGAAATAGATGCAGCCTAGTAAATAGAAATATTTATGTATCTTTGTTTCTTTTAACTTTACAAATATGACTATAAAGTTATGTTTCAAAAGAGGGAAAAAATCTGCAGGTTGAATGTGAATGGAAAGTACTGAGAGCCTAGCTTAATAGGAGAATATTTACTTTGTATGCACAAGGCTCTGTGCAGTGTCCCACTACTAGCACTGAGGGATATACAACAAACAAACAAACAGTGGTTACAAGAAGATACTACAAAACAATATACACCAGAAAAAGAATAAGAGATTTTTGAGTTGCTAGTAATTTGTATTTTAAACTAGCAATGAGGAAATTTGAAAGAAAATAAATTTGAATTTAATAACCTAAAAGTGATGTAAGAGCTGTTGAATGGGAGACAATGGCACTAAAAAAAATTAAAGGATGATATAATGGGTTTGAGGTGTCAGCTGATGGAGTCCTAAGATGCTTATCCAGGGTCCTAAGCTCCTGGAGGGGATGTGGCCAACCTGGAGGGTGTGTGGCCAACCCCATGGAGAGGGCGCTTATGGGACACAAGGCCCTCTTCCTGGTTCCTGGCTGCTGGAGAGACAGGATCAGAACCCATTGTCCACCCATCGCTCATCCAGCATTCCAGACTCCAGTCCCTGTTCAAGTGCTACTATAAACTGTTACCTGTACCGTGAGTGTTGGTTTATATTTTAATAAATATCTATCCTGCACTGGTGCCTTCTAAGTAAACTTCACCTTCAGAATGGTATAAAATTTATATGAGAAATTGTTAGACCAACAGAGTTTCTGCCAGATCTATGCCATCCCAACATGACAAAAAGTGCCTGAATGAGAAGGAGATAAGTGATTAATATTAAACTGTACATCTTGGTGTAGTATGTGGTTTCTGGCCCGGACTTTCAGGCCTAACCTCAAGGATTAGGCCCGCAGACCTACATACTCACAGAGACACAGAGATGCTACAATAGTTTTAAGCTGGTTGGCCTAAGGCCCAGGCATATATATAACTTGCTTACTCTTTACCCTTAATCTAACCCATCCTGTTCAGCCATGTGGCTGGGTACCTTTTCTCAGAACAGCATAGTTGTCCTCTGCTTCTTGGGGCTTCTTTCTGGCATTCTGCTCTGTTCTGCCTATTCCTAGAGTCTTCTTAGTTTGGTAGCCATGCTCACACTTCCTGTCTGCCTTTGGTCAATCAGCACTTTTTATTAAACTCAAAGGCGGGGACAATTATTTACAATGGAACAACATAATCTCCATACATCTTGGTGATAAATAATGAGTCTCTGAAAGGAAAGTAATTTCTCACTGTCTACAGTGAAATTTAAGTATTTGACTTAACATACTACTAGGATAATAAATGAATATCTTGCAAAGGACCTCAATATTCTAAGAAATATACAAAAATGCTGAAATTGTATAAGGTTTCATAGTGAAGGAATTGAAATATATTAAATGAAGCTCACTCAAGACAAATATCAGCTATATTCAACAAGTGCTAAGATATTGGTTTTAAGAATTATAAATTCAAAGTATGAACTAAACCTTTACTAGAAGGGAAATAGATGCATATTTAAAAACTGAAATCTTTTTTTAAAACTTTACATTATATATATATATATACATATATATACATGTATATATATACACACACACACACACACATCTTGTTGTGAAAAATATATGGTCTTCCAAAAGATGCCACTAGTGCAGAGATTAATAATAAGGCAACTCACCAGCTCCCATATGAATACAGCTTGAGATACTAAATAACAGTAGAAGTCACTAAAATAGAAATCTACAGAAATGGCATTAGGGAAAAATTAGGAAAAGAAGTATACAATATTTTACTGAATTGGCCACAGACATAAAATAAAACTAAATATGGAGAGAACTGGGAAAAGTAAAAACATTAAAAGCATTCAAAAAAACTTTCTAAAATTAAATAATATTTCATATTTCTAAGAGTTTTGTTTCTAGCGTGAGATGTAGTTTATGAGAAGAGTGTATGGGCAAAACAAGTGTCATGGCTGTAGTTCATACAAGGATACACATTCATCAAATGGAATATCTTTTTAGAAGTTTATCTTGGAAAGCCTTTTAAGAAACACCAGGAGGAAAGCAGAAAGTTGAGGCAGTACTATGAGAGAAGCCAGTCAATAAGAAGTTGACTGCAAAGCAGGTTCATAAGGGAACTGTGGGAAGGACCAAATCTTTGGAACTGGCAGTTCATCAGTTGAAAGGTAAGTCAGGTTGGTGTTACATCTCCTATAGTATCATCATGTTAGGCATGACCCCAGTCTGAGTATTAGACAATAGGATTTGTTATGTACCTTTATCTACTAACATGATGAGCAGAAAAATAAACAAAACTAGAAAAAATTAAACAGGCATAGAAGTGAATATTCACATTAATATTCTCACACTTATGGGGTGAATTGTCTTAACTACATGTAGAACAACTCACTGTCAACTCTAGAACACATCTTCCAGTCCTTAGGTTTATTAGTTTATTAGTTTATTAGTTATTCTGAGGTATGAGTAACTCCATTCCTATTTGTACATGGTTCTTCTCGGTAGTTTTGGTGATACTGTCTACAATAATGATAATAGGCTGCATAAGTACTTAGTGAAATATTAGAGGGGCAGATATGGGTATACTTGGTCTCAGAATCATAAATAATTCTGTGCCTTTTCATAATATCCTTTCATTTCTACAATTGCAGACTTTAGCTTAGCAGTGAATAATCCTGGGATCAAGAATGGGATCAAGTTGAATAACTGTGACTTACCTAGACCACGCAGCATTTGCTTTACTTCTTCACCTACAGGTGTTGCTCTACATTTGATAATGCTTTGCAAATTCCATGTGTTGAGCCATTCTTCATTACTCGAAAGCATCTCTGGACTGCTGAAATGGCTCATTAGGTAAAGACATTTTCTTCCAAGCCTGACTACTTGAGTTGTATCTCCAGGTTCCATGCAGTAGAAGGAAATAATCAATTGTAACAAGTTGTGTTGCAACCTCTAATCATGCAGTATGCCTTTGTTCTTACCACACAGACACATAAAAAGAAAATAAAATTAGTAGATGACATACACTAATTCAAAAAAGAATACACCTTTAAAAGACAAGCACTCGTTTTCCCTTTTACAGACAGAAGTAATTGCACCTGAAGAGAACCCTTTCTTTCCAGTTTGTTTAGTGTTAGAAGTGAAGATGGCAGGATCGATGGTGAAGCTTTCAGATTCTTGGATCCATATTCATATTCTTTACTATGTATATTATTCTGTGATGGCTGAACAACAAAAGCAGTATCCACAGCTGTCGACTGAAGAAACATTTATTTGTCAGTTATCTAAGGGTAATGATAAGAAGAGAAGCCAATTCTTTTAGAGTTCTTGCACCACTGGTCTGTGTTGAAGTCCTAGTGGGAAGGTCACTGTCACCAACAGGTAAATGTATGTGTGTGTGTGTGTGTGTGTGTGTGTGTGTGTGTGTGTGTGTGTTGTATATTTATTCTTAGAGAAGTCATCATATCTAGTTTAAGCCTTTGCTTAGAATAATGCTTTATTTTTAAGCTGAGCATAATCCTTTTACAGTCAAAGTTTAAATCACATTTTTTCTTTTCATTTCCACATTTTAAACATGATGGCTGTTCATATAGTCCTGAGTCGCTATGTAGTACCATGATGTACTACCTATACTGTTGGAGGTTTGGATAGGCATCATATTCAGTTTACGGATACAGATTTGCAATTCTTGAGAGATTTGTTCACTTGAAGAATAATCATTTGCTTAGTTTATTTTTCAACTTTCCTTATGGCTACTTCTTAATTTCCAGGAAAGTTAGCTATGTTAACATGAGTGTGAGACCATGTAGATTGAATACTAATTCAAACGATTACAGTGGTGGTTGTTTAAAAGAGGTTTGATATATTATTATAGAACTGAATAGCTGTGTAAATGCAAGATTCTAGTTAGAAGTGGTTACTTTGTAGTTATTTAAATTATCATATTATTTCATAGTTAGAATCCATAAATGAGATAAAACATATTATATGCAAGGTAATTATATGCAAGATATTAAATAGTGAATATTTGAAACTGGTCTTTCAGAGGAGGAAAGCAAAGATGCCATATCAAAAATCAGAAACAGATAGAAAATGAAGACATTAGTATCTTCAGTGTTCATCACCCCCAATCATGCATGCTGAAACTGAAGCATTACCAGCTGCTGTACCACCAGCTTCCATAGTGCAGAAAGGCACTGCCAGGGCTTGGCTATCTCCACCATGTGAAAAATGAGAAATAGATATTTAAGGATCAACAAAGAAACCAATTTGGCGAGGAAGAATTCTGATTTGGGGCAGTTAAATAATTTGTATGGCAGTAGCCAGCTGCATATTTGGATGATTCTGTGTTTATACACATTTTTCAATTCAACTCTACTACACTCTGAAAGCACTGTTGAAGGGTGCAGAAATGACTATATTTCTTCGAATTTTATCACTTACCAAAGGCAGTCAAGCATTTTAAATATTTTATTAAATTATAGAAATAAAAAAAATTAACAATGGACATGGCTATTGAGAAGGCACAGCTTCTCACCAAGACTCTGTGCAAAACTCCTTTTCCATAGAAGGTGTACCATTAGTAGAACCCACCTAGACTCCTAACAGCCAAATAATTAATAAATCACCATGTTCATTCCATCCAAGAAAAAAACAAAAATTGGGACACTCAAGACAAAAAAATTTGAAAACTATACAAGCAATACAACAAAACCCATATATACACACACACATCTTACAGTTTTTAGATTAACCTTTCCAGTATACTTCACATACATGAATTATCAACAGAGGATTCAATCCAAGAAATTGTTAAAAAAAAACAAAAAACAAACAAACAAACAAACAAAAAAACCTTTGATAGTCCTGAGTACACCTGATACTCATACTGAAATTCCATTGGCTGGAACAGACTCTAGAAATAAGCCAATCACAGTTGATGAATATTGCCCTTAAATTTTTGGAAAAAGAACACAGAAAAGGTCAGGAACACTATAGTAAATATTTCAGCCACATCGGGGCAGAAGATGAGGACTGGAAGAGAACAGTGTGATAAACAAAAGAAGGACCTGGAAGAAAGAGGCTACATGTATTTTCAGAGATAGAAGCAAGGGGAAGTGAAGTGCCTAAATGAGTGTACGGAAGGAAAGAGAGGGAAGCAAAGCTGGGAATAGAGTGGGACAGAATCATGATTCAGATAATTGAGAGGCTCAAGGAGTCCTCCTTTATTTTTTGAAATGGATTATGACTTCTATAAAATTGATAATTCAGAGTCAGATCATAGAACTCCTGGACAACAGAAATTCCAACCATACTGTCACTATCAATTATCTTAGGGCACTGCAAGGGCTGCTACTGTTAGAGGAGTGTCAAAAAGAAAAGAAACCAAACTTTTATTCCTATCTAGGGGCTATGAATTAGTTGATTGGATATTAAAATATTGCTTACTGTATATGCTGGAATTTCTAAGACCTTTTATAAGGATGATCCTTTAACAAATTATGTATAAAATAATTTTTTTCCTAGAAAGAACAGCTTCATGTAAAAAGCTACCAGAATTAGGCTTGAGGCTACAAATGTTGCTGTAGCCCTAAAAAAAAGAAAACATTCCCCCTGAATTCTAAAAGAAATTAAGAAAATGTGGGATATTGGTGCCTAGGACAAGTAGTCAATACACAAATGATGTATATTAATTTTTTAAAGAAAATTATGATGTCTGGAAAGAAACATCTTTCTTTAAAGAGATACTTTGAAAAAATTCAATTAGTAGTAGAGAAATTATTTAAATATGAGTTAGTATATTTTTTATCATCATATTAACATGCTCCATTTCCTCCTGAGTGAGGAACACTGATACAAATGAAAAACACATGAATTCATGATTTGGGAGCCCCTGGACACACTGTGAAGGATTCTCATCACACAGTGTAAACTTTATATCCTAGTGGCCACATTATATGGGGGAGTTATGACTGATCTAATGGAGTAAAGATGTTTTCTTATTTTGTACAATAAAGTTAAAGTACTACTACTATAAATATAAACATTTATTTTGTAAACCCATCTTAGTATTGCTGGACTGTGTTGCTTCAGAGTTTTAAAAATTTGACCTAACTCTGATAATTTTAGTAAAACTTTTTTTTAACTGAAATAACAAGTCATGTGATATGATGATTAGGTGATAGCATACCCCAAATAGGAAATGCATCTATTTAATACTGCTTTGATGCTAAATCATCTACTACATTTTGGATATTAAATATTCAGCCATAAAAGCAAATATTTCCTTGTACAGATTAATTTGCATTGTTTTGAACAAAAGCAAGGGAAATGGAAATGATGCCGATTTATACAGAAAGAAATGAAAGCCTTTTGAATGGAAACTATTAGGGTTTTTAAACATGGATAATATGGTTCATTGAATGAAAATGACCTCCTTAGACTAATATATTTAAATACTGTGCCACAGTTGGTGAAACTCCTTGGTAAATATTAGAAAGTATAGCCGTGTTGGAGAAGATATGCCAGTCAGGGCAACGTCCTCTGTCATTCAATAGAAGTGATTCCTCTTTCCTCTGTGCCTAGTGGTTGATTTCTCAAGAACTAAGATCTTAACTTCAGTTACAGTACAGAGATGGTCTGCTGCCATGCTGCCTGCCATAATGGTAACAGACATATTCTCTGAAAATATAAACAAGCTTTTTGTTAAATACTTTCTTTTATAAGTAGCTTAGTCATGGTTTCTCTTCATAGTCATAAAAAAAATAACTAAGGGAAAAGTTACCTCCTTTGAATCCATAAATAACACTCTTTCATATGGCCTTTAAAAACAGGAGAATAGAAACTCTTTATAAAGAAGTGAAGACTGTCAATAGGCATTTAAAACACTTAAGGAACTGTTAATGTTAGCATCAGCCTTTCAGTTGTTCAAACTTCAAAAACCTTTATAATTGTACATTCATGAGAAGCATTAGGAGTGATCATTCAGATTCTATAATTTTCTAACCTTTTCCAATTTCTTGAAACAATTGATACTGATGACAAGACATTGCACACCAACCCTCACCTCCAACCACCACATGCCTTGGAACAGTTGCAGCTACTCATGATACAAGAGAAAAAAATTTTACTCTGGGAAAGTTGATAGTGGTGCTTTTATTGCATAATTTCTAAATATATGCAGAACAAAAGAGACAATACTGGAGAGCACCATTAATAATGGGAAAGTCGCAAGCCATTTTGCTTAACAATCCAATGATACTTTGTGAAGGACCACAACAATCATGATGTAAATTATGCTACTCGTAACAATGAAAATTGCTAATTTGGAACCTAACAGCTAGAAATTTTTAATATAAGACATTTCAGCAGTCTGAATTTGCCAGATATGTTGCTGAAGGTTTTTACTGGGAACAATATAGCTAAGGGTATAGCTTTATGGAAGTGGATGCTGTTGTACTTTGTGTGCTATGATACCAAACAACATAGTAGAAATTTGCTCTCCCTTGAGAGAAAAATCAGAATGTAAAAGATTGCTGTGCAAGCATAAGAACCAGAGATAAGAACCACAACATCTACATAAAAGTTGGCCACAGAGGCAAATGCTTGCAATTCTAGAACTCACTACTACTGAATGTAGAGAGTCACGGAACATTGGGGCTCACTAGATATCTGACAGAGCTGAGAGGGTGAGGTTCAGATGTAGTGGAAGGTATCTCAAACTAAGATGAGGAGTTTTAGAAATGAAATCCTGTCATTGACCTCTGGTGCTCAGATACAAATTCTTCAGTAAGCACCCTAGAAGTATCCCTACCTGACTACATATGCATATGCAGCACATCTGTATGCAATAATAAACAAAAATCAAATAAATAAACACACTTAGTCTCTCACACCTTACACATCTTCAAAGAATGCTGAATCAACTGTGCTTACTAAGGCTTGACAATGTCACATGCATAACAAATCGACATCCACACTGATTCCAAATATGCTTTCAAGGTCATGCACGGTTCTTTCTGGAAAGATTTAACCTCACTAGAGATAAAAACATAAAACACCTATTGAAAATATTAGTCTTGCATGAGAAATTAGCCTTATCAGTGCAAACAGCAATTGTTCAGGATCACCAATATCCTGACTTCCAAAGGGAATCAAAGAGCTGACAACACTGTAAAACAGTCAAGGAGCTAGGATTATGTGAGGCTGGTGCTGTATTATAACTTCTCTAAATTCCAAGCTTGTTATATGTAGCAGGAATGTGAAATTAGTCTAAGAATGTGACCTTAAGAGGAATTCTGAATCATTTTGGAATCTTACTGGTCATATAAAGTTTTACTCTTGTCACTCGAGTGCATCCATGTTTTATTTATTAATATGCAGTGACCCATTTCAGAAAAACATATCAATAGAACTAATGTGATACTACTTAAAGGGTACACACTTTCAAAGGAATGTTCAAGGAACTACTCAAGGATGCCTTTGTGTGCAAATAAATAATTCCAAGACTAAATGTAAATTGCCACAGAAGTAATACAATAATAGTGCAGTACATATCCATTTGAAGATTTGTAGACCAACTTCTTTTAGATGTATAATGTAAAATGATCATTTTATAATCGGTAGAATTATTTCTTCTTGGGATTAAAGAAACAATAAAGGGAATTAAATTGTTAATGGAAATTATTGTTATGTTTATACTATGTGCTACTAAAGGAAGATTACAAGCCTTGGATTCTAATGAAAATGAACCACTACCTCATGTACACCTTTGGACTGCAACATCTATTATTCTCATAGTAATAGTAAGCTAAGTGCATCAGCTTTTCCATTCCTCAAGCTACACAATTAAACAATGGAATGCTTTGGGCTTTAAGTGAAAACTTGGCATTTTGTCCCACCCTAAATATTAGAATATTTGGTACTTGCATCTTCTCCCATAAGAGTTAGTCAAACTTGATCTTTCAATCATTTGTTCAGAAGACCACTTCCCCAGAAGGCTAAATCATTAGAAGATATATTAATATGAGATGAAATGATCTCAATGAGATAATGTAGGGATCCTCCCACAGTAGCCCCATTAAGTTGCTTATAGAACCTCTACTATGTAGCTGCCCACTTTTCTGAGTAACTTTACTTTCTTTCTCTCTTTTTGGCTAAGTTTTAAGCTTGTTTTTCTTAAACTTCACCTCTCCCATTCTTTCTGTCTGAAGACAACCTGTGTTTTCCATCATGCAGCTCTTTGTTTTTATGAATTCTAATGCATGGCTCTCTCTCTTCTTCTACACACTCCTTTCTATAGTCACAGTTGATTAACAAAATGTCAGCTCTATTGGTTTCACTCAAATGCTAATAAATTTACAAATGAGCTTACTTCAGGGTTTATTTTTAACTCATCATTAATAAAGCTAAGAACTCCCCCCAATGAATCTTGAATTTGTTTAGTAATAAGATACCTTTAAGAATAAAAATGCAATGACTATACAAAAACATTTAAAAATAATTTGAAAGACATGCTCATCAGGAGACCAAAATTTATAGGGAAAATGGAAAAGCCAAATGATTTCTTTAAAAAGAACAATAGGTGGGAACTAACCACAGAGACACACAACTGAATAACTTAAAGAGAGTTAGAGAAACTTACTTATAAATGGAATGCTCATTTATAAATGTAATGTTTTCACCAACTCCTTTCTCTCAGGACTCAGACAACTATTCTGAAGAAGGGGCAGCAAGAAAATAAGAACTGGAATGAATATATAACATCAAGGAAATAGTGTGTCCCTTTGTTTTCTAAAGCTACAGATAAAGACATCTTGTAGTTTGAAGGAAAATAGGTGATAGGATCTGGGTGAAGCTGATGTAGAGGAAACCTTGATTAAAGTGTATTGTAGAAAAATGTTTTCAATAAAAACATGTTACAAAAAGAAATTATAAAAAGGAAAAACAACTAACATTTCCAAGTAAAGCATCTAAATAGGGACAGGTTTACTTCCTGCTTTGCTCTTAATTAGGGCTGTATCTTAAAGCTGACTAGTTTAGTGAACTTGTGCAACTGTGTATTAGAGAGATATTTTAGTTTCTAAGACTGGATACCTGCTTCTCAGTATTTAATCTAAGATTAAATAGTATATGCAGTAACAACAGTAATCTTTACATACTCTGAACAGGTTGCTTTGCCAGGTTTACATACTCAACAAATGCTCCAGTGTAGTAGTTGGGTTTCTTGGTCTCGGGCAGCCATAGGCCAAGACCCTGCCATGCCAGACCCCTTAACTGCCCGCCGCTACTGCTCAGGCCTCCAGAAATGACTCCGACACTTATATTAACTTTATGCTGTTTGGCCTATGGCTCAGGCACATTGCTACCTAGCTCTTACATCTTAAATCAAACAATTCCTATTAATCTGTCTGCCATATGGCCCATATCTCACCTGTGTTCCTTACATGTTGCTCCTTTGGGCTTCAGGCTTTGTCTGTCTGACTCTGCCCTGCTTCTCCTATCTATGGTCTGATTTCTCCTCCTACTTTTCTATGGTGACTGTCATGGGACAAAACAGCTCCTTTATTTAAAGATTGATATTCACAGCATACAGAAAGACATTCCCACATCACTCCAGTCCACTCCTTTCACTCTTGATACAAAGGTTTACCAGAACATGGAAAGCCTCCAGGATTGACAATCAGACATTAGAAATATGGAGAAGCACTCTCAGCATATTTCTAAAAGCTCATATTTCATAGAAATTTACATTAATGAGTCCTACATATTCAAAATAAAATGAGTCCTGACAGAAGATAACATTGACTGTTCTCCACACCCTACTGTCACCTATAGTTGAACACTGGACAGCTTTAATAATTAATAATTTATTAATTAGTAATATCAAAAATGACCCTAAATAATTATGAGGACCGATAACTCTCTTAACATATATTCATTTTTAATTCTGTCTTAATGTTAAAAGGGCACAATAAGTCACACTTTGCGGGCCCTTAACCTTGCAAATAAGATAATTTAAAAATACAGTCATGGCAAATATTTGAACTTAAGGTTATGACATTAATATCATGAATACATCAGATTTGGATTGAGGATATTTGTGTCACTAGAAAACAGTTTTAAAACACAAATAATTCTTTAGTCTATGATTGATAATTGATTCCCATAGTAGATTTTTAAAGTTTTGAGCAAAAAGAGGCTGGCTATAAGCCAAATTAGTTTCAAACACCTCTATATTTTCAAAACCAAGTGGAAGAATACACTTTTGGGGTGCTTGTTGTATTATTGCTTCTTGGTCCCATGCAGCCAGAGGTCCAGACTCACAGACTTGCCCCCCCCCCCAGGCCCCAGACCCCTTAGCCGCCAGCTGCTGCTCAGGCCCCCAAAATGATTCAGATACTTATATTAAGTTCATACTGTTTGGCCTATGGCTCAGACACATTTCTAGCTAGCTCTTCCATCTTAAATCAACCCATTTCTATTAATCTGTCTGCCACGTGGCCCATGGTTCACCTGTGTTCCTTACATGTTGCTCCTTTGGGCTTCTGGCTTCATCTTTTTGACTCCACCCTGCTTCTCCTATTTATGCTCTGATTCTCTTCTTAATTTTTCTATGATGCCTGTCATGGGCCAAAACAGTTTCTTTATTTAAAGATTGCTATTCACAGCATACAGAAAGGCATTCCCACATCAATTGCTTATTGGGAAGTCAACCTCATTGTATTGACTATGCTTACATGACAAAGACAATGAATGCGAAAGTCTGTAAAGTAGCAACAGTGATGAAAAGGAAATGTCTCTTTTCACACAGTGACCATTGTTGATAATTGATCACTTAACCTTTACAAATAAAAATACTTGTGTAAGAAATTCTTTTAAAATAATTCTTTTCTAAATAAAATATAAAATATACTAATATTCATTGCTTCAGTGAGAAGTTTTGGTAACAATAAGGGAATAAACTGAACCACCTATACCCCAAAAGAACTTCCATACTTCTGTGGTTTATAGAGCAAACTTTTTAATTTTGAGTATTCAAGACACTTTGTTAGTTCCACTCTATAATAAACATAAAATCTTTGATCAATTTATATTCCAAGACTTTCAAGATTTGAATAGAGTTACTAAACACTTTGTAGATCTTTTGCCTCAACAATTAACTACTTTACATTATGGAAGAAAGAGTAACATTAAGCAAAAGCCCTCTTGATCTGTTCATTCGTAATTGAATACAAAATATATGCAGTTCTTCAAGTTGTTGTTCCTGAAATAATTGATAACATTTGTGAATTGAAAGATACAGGATGCTTCTAATTGTATCTACATTTAACTTGCACACTTTGGTTTTACAGGGTTGGGGAGAACTATATTATTTAAGCATATGTATTTATTATTTACTAAGTGAAATTTAAGTGGATTACAACTTGGGTCTAGATGCATGTATATTTCATGTTTTTATTTGATTAAACAGCTCCCTAGAAAGAAATTGCAAACATATTTTCCAAGTCTATGAACTTGGGTAAAGGGAGATGATTGTCTTTGAAGACGAGGAGTAAGGACATACTTCTCTACTTTTTTGTGACTATTACTATTTTCATGCTTACTTCATGAAATGAACTTAATTTTCTGCTATTCTTTAGAAGATCTTTCTTACTAATAATCATAAAGGACAGAATCTGGTGAGCAGATAGTAGCTGCTAAGGAAATTTCCTAGTAAAATGTGTGCATACTTGGCATCAGTTTTAAACCTAATGAAATCGCTGTCTTCTGTGAGAGTCCTGAATTTTCCAGAGTTCTCTTAACCATGAAAATGTAAAGTAATATTCTGTGAAGTGAGATACATTTGATATGCCTAACACTAAGATGAAAGCAAAGTTGGTAAGGAAATCTTGAAGATGTTGGCAGCAATTTAAAGTATAACAGAAGTTATAATAAATCATCAACTAATCCATTTACATTTAAATTTTTAATAAAAGACCAAATTAAAATATGGTTCAGGCCAAAGAAACACGGTTCTGTAAGCTAAGTCTCTGGAATCAGTCACCATGGTTCTTATAAGGCAATTACAAATTATATCAATACCAGGTCACATGTGTAGACTATGCAACAATATGTGAGTTTGTAAGCATCATGCAAACAGTATTTTTCCCTTCTCTACAAGGTAGAGAACTCTACTGGTAGAACTACTTGCCTGTGACTGTGAAACTACCCTTGTTAATTGAGCTATATTTGAATCAATAGGTTATATGATTTATTGTGTGACTTTTCCATGGTCAAAGTAGAACAGGAAAATATTTTAGAAAAATATGGCATTTCTGTGAAATATTATAGCACTGTTATTATCAATAAATCTACACCCTGTAATAGATCACCTGATTAAGAATCACTGCT
Organism: Phyllotis vaccarum; assembly: GCA_033318265.1. NCBI lineage: Eukaryota > Metazoa > Chordata > Mammalia > Rodentia > Cricetidae > Phyllotis > Phyllotis vaccarum. Next base: position 89,453,861 of record JARWLC010000007.1, read on the forward strand.
GGGGAAGTGTAGTCTTAGTGCTACTTGTGGGACTCTGTCCGCAAGTCTTGTTCAGAACATGTTGAAAGCTGCTTTGGATCTAAGTCATTTTGTAGTAGTCCCACCAAGTCTGAGATAGCTTTAAAGAAGTCTAGTGGCCTCTCCAAACTATGGGCATGGCAGACAGTAAAGAGAGTTACAGAGAAAAAAGAAAGAGAAGCAGTTGCTTGCTTGCAACCAAAACTCTAACATTCGCCCAGAAAAAATTAAGTCATACTTCTGGAAAACCTTCTGGTCCATCCCGTCTGAAGGCATGCATCTTTGAACCTGGCATTTTAATCATACAAAGATCATTCAGGAAATGTATTTTGCTAATATTTAAATATTCATAATCTAGCAGAATTCTCAAAGAACTTATTGTTATATATTTTTTTATCTTTAGAATGAGCGGTTTCAGAGAACAAAGCTGCAGCAGCATATTTAGAAAAGCAATCTATTATCCACAGGCACGTCATCACTCAGGATCACTTTATGCCCTGTCACTTCGTCTGACACTCTTGTTGAAGCTAACCCAGCAATAAGCTGCAGAGCTGACATTTGTGCTTTGTCATAATAAGTAGCCTGACTACAGTAAGCATCCTGTGTCAAGGCACATTATGAACTTCTTCATGTTGACCACTGATGGAACGTAAACATCAAGATGTAATTAGACATCAGTTTAGAAAATATTTACAAAGTCATGAATCATACAAAAACTGAAGAAAGGAGTTCCATGCCAAATGATGAAAATTAATTTTAATTTTTAAATTAACTTAAATATGTCCAACCCATCTGTTATATTTTATTTCATTTGTATATTTTTAAAGTCCTAAAGCATATTTTTGTAAATAATGCAAAGAATCCATAGTTATTGATGGTTTTCATTCAATTTAAAAATGAAAGTGACTGTATAGTTCCACATCATTAATATCATAGGCATTTAGCAATGTGAAACATACATTTTGTAGATAATCAATGGTAAAATGTTTCTGAAAATCTTATGTTAGCACATATGCTTTACTTAGTGTGTACCTTAAATAATTATTTTATATAAAAAATTGAGACAAAGTCTCAAGTAGATTGGATTGTTTCTTGCCTCTAAATCTTAATGTTGGGATTACAGCTCCACAACTGCCATGCATGGCTTTTCTCTAAATGTTTTCTTTGTGCAGACATATTTCTGTAGTTTATTCTCTTACTTTTGAACTCAAAATTTCCTGTTACAAATAGCACTTTTGTGAAAGTCTTTCAGAGAGAGGGAATATGTATTAGAAAATTAACCAAAATATCTTTTGTGAACTATAGAAAAAAATCAGCAATTATAATTTGTATTGTAAATATTGCTCCACAGATAAATTACTGTCATATTAAAGAGGTAAAATCTGATAGCACAATATTGTCTTCACATGAAGGAATATTTTTCCTACTCACAGAAATTCTTCCTCTCTTCATATATACATATATGTATATATATATACATATATATATAATCATCTTTATAAACATCTTCATATCTTTTTATATTGCTGGTATATTTCCCAAATACAGTAACTCCATTTGTATCAGTGATTCATTGCAAATAACAGTCCAGTCCAGTCAATTCACACTGAAAAATAATCAACAAGAAGTGAGTCAACTCTTATAAAAGATCACACAACCTATTACAGGAGATGCTTGACACAAATAATTATTCTAGTACTTCTGTCAGAAATGTTGAGAACTAATTCTTCTACTTCCACGAATATAGAGCTTTAGTGTGAGAACAGATATTTTTGTGACTGACTTTTCCCATTATCTTTTAGCGAGTTTGAAGTAATTCTGTGACAGCCTGATTGCCAAGTTTTCAAGGTAATTATATTTTGTACTAAAATTATTGGCAAAACAATTTAATTAGAACAGAAGAATCCATGAGGCATATGATTCTTATTCTGTGAGTAAGACAAAATAATTCTCAATATTTTTAAAAGCATAGTGATATTTGTCTAAAACCAAGGATGTTTAACTACAATGTACCACTAATAGATTGCTACCAGTTATTTAATACCATGAGAATATTTTCCAAGATGTATAATTTAGAAAGACTGTCTACTTTCAACTTAGGGACTGGATTTCAGGTGAGGAATAAAAAGTGCCATTGGTAAATGTTGCCCAAGTCCACCTGCCTTTGGTTCATGGTAAATTATACTACTAATTTTTCATGAATACACTATTTAAAATATTTATTTGGTTTTTTTTTTTTTTGTTTTTTACTTATGAGTCTGTATCTGTGTGTATGTTCATTTGTGTAGTTACCTATGGAGTCCAGAAGACGACATCTGATCAGCTGAAATAGAGTTACAAGCAGATGTGAGTTGCTTAAATTGATATTGGGAAATAAACTCCATCCTCGGTGATTGCAGCAAAGTGGACTTTCTCTACAGCCCTAATTTTAACTGGAGTATTTTCTGAGAGAAAAAATTCTGAGAAAAAAAATGGGAAAATAATATAGAGAAATTTACTGAATTACTAATATTTGCAAAGAAATTATGTGGTACTCCAATATTTAACTAGAGTGTGTATAGTGTACTTTATATTTTCTCACTATACTGATATGATGAACATTTTTTATGAACTAATATTAAATACTCTAGCATATATTTTATACTTTAGCCACTATGGATGTATAAAAACTAACCTTATGAGAGGGAATTTCTCACAAAACAATGCTCAGAACAATGTACTACAAGCTTACATTAAAGGACACTGATATCAACTATTTGTCCTTGCTAACTGGCTTGGGAAGGCTTCCAGGAAGAGGGGGACAACCGCTGGGTGCATAGCCAAAGCCAGCAGGGTAAGGGTGGGTGGCCACAGGGGAGCTGTGTTCACCAGTCCACAAGCCACCAAGGGGAGCGGGTAGCACAAAGCATGCCAAAACCATTCCAACCTGTCATTCTGGATTAAAAAATATGGCTTCGAAAACAGTTTAAGTAAATTGGATTTACCTGGAGTGGATGTGCCACACTAAGCTGACCCACCTTGGGACACTTTGCCTTTTGGGGGGAGGGGATTGGGGAATGGAGAGTGGCAAGGCTGAGAGCTGACTAGTAGGGAGGGATTGGGATGAAGGAAGGGAAAGGGAGCAGGGGGATACATGAACATAAGACATTTTTTTAATAAAAAATAATAATAAAAATGAAATAAAACAAATTTCCACAAAAAAGAAAACAGTTGAAGATTGAATTATAATCTAAGAACTGATAAGCACCAAGACCTTAACCATGTGACTGGCATCTCTTCTCTGGTGTGGCCTGGGGCAAACTCAGAGTAGAAACTGCCAGCAAAACTTCAGAATCTGTGGGGTGCCTTTTGAAACATCCTGCAGCAATTTTTAGCTTAATATACAAGCATAAGATGGTACAAACATGCCAGAGCTGTGGCCTGACCTAACCTCTCATGGCTCAGGGCCTAGCTTGGAGAATTAAACCCATGGGGATGCCAGTATAGAAGAAATATTTACTTGCAATATATCTTATAAAGTATTAATATTTATTGAGGAGTATATAAACAGTAATGATAGATATTTAACCTTTTTTGCAATATATCTTATAAAGTATTAATATTTATTGAGGAGTATATAAACAGTAATGATAGATATTTAACCTTAAGACAGTTTTTAGAGAGTGGAGCTGTCCCATGCTGAGATGCTAATCTGCTTTCTAAAAATGCAGGAACAAAAGTGGAAGGAAGGTCAGTGTTCCCCAGGTCTCACTGGGACTGGCCATGCCACACAGGTGACCTCATACTCAGAAGCTATGCCTCTAAGCTTCCCTAAATAATGCCAGAATCTCACTGTACTTGCTCGCCTTGTGGAATGGATGTGGGGATGGGATGAGAGGAGGCTGAGAGGGGCCTGGGAGGAGCAAAGAGGGGGGGAGCAGTGGTAGATGTGGGACAAATATTTTTAAATAAAAAAGTACATAAAAGGCAAAGGAGTCAAAGACACATCCATTACTACTATTTTGACTCCAACAAAAAAATCCGAAGCTTTAGGTTTTATGTAGAGAGCCTACTACAGAACCTTGAAGGTTCCATTATTGCTGAATGAGTCTGTGTGTAATCCTATGAGCCTTGCTTAATTGATTCCTTGGCTTATTTTCTCCTTGTCTTTTAAATCCTTCTGACTCCTAAAATTTTCCACCCAATTTTCACATCTTCAGCAGTGTTCCTAATATTTGGCTGTAGATCTCTGCATTTGCTCCCATCAGGCACTTGACCATTTTGACGTGGAATCACACTTGTGTCATGGGTCTCAAGCTAGGCCACTCATTGTTTGGTCATTCTCACAAGGTTAGAGCCATTTATTCCTTGGTGCATTTTGTAGGCAGGACAGGTCGTGGTCCTCCATTTTGTGACATGGTCAGTGTCCCAGTCTCTCCATAGCAGCCTAGTCTGATTATAGAGGATGGCTGATACCTTAATTACTAGGAGTCTTTTTATAGGTTACCCTGATAGGTGTGAGAAATCTTGCACTACCCTAGATTTCAGCATTGGTCTCTAAATGCCTACCTGTGTCAGTGGTCTCTCTCTGCCCTAACTTCCTCCATGCCTCCCTCTGCTACCTGGTCCCTTCTGTTCCCATCCCCACCTGCTATCAGTCTGCCCACAAAAGTCTATTCTATTCCACTTCCATGCATCACCCCAAGGACACTCTTTATATAACTTCTCTGTATCCATGGATAATAATGTGATTAGCCTTTACTAACATCTAATAATTACTTATAAATGCATTCATATTATGTTTGTCTTTCTCGGGATTTTTTTTTCCCCTGTTTCATCCATTTGTCTTCAAATTTCATGATGTCATAAAATTCTTCAATAAACCATTTTTTCTCTGTTGTTTCATTCTACCATTAATTTTCACCTTCATTTGGGTCATCTTGTAAATGTGATTGTAAATCAGAAAACTATAGACTAGAAACACTAGATAAGGGAGAAAGAGCAGGGAATATTAATGAATGAATCCAGAGGCTTCTATGATTAGCAGAGGATGTTTTGTTTCCTCCTCTGCCTTTGATTTAAAATAATCTATGCTGTCCTAGCCCAAAGCTGTCTTACAAATGATTTCCAAAAATTACACAGCAGGATTTCATTTACATCTCATTGGTTTAAACTGAATAGCTATCTTTAGCTGCAAAGAGTCTGGGTAAATCATTATCGAGTCAAGAAAATTAATGCTTCAAAAGTGATTGGAAGAAAGAGAGACATGCATTGGACAAAAAATTGCCAAGCTATGTTTTAATTTTGCTAACAAATTTATGAGCTTGCTAAAAATACTAAAAGTGATTTTCTCTATAAAATCATTTCTTGTCTTTTAATGAATGTTTCCTTTTGAATTCATGGCTTTATTTGCAATTATAGACTATAGCAGTTTGCTTAATATGTGTAGCTTACTATGCTTCAATTCAGAGGGCTAAAGTTGGATCACTATATAGTCAAATAATTTTTATGAATTGCCTATTCTTCAGCTGGTGCGCATTATAAATATCAGGCTGTAAATTTTAACAAGTCACTACTGTGACTTAATATTCATATATTTGTCACTGCACTCTCAAGTATCTATTGTAGGTTTATAAAACATTTACTAATTAGGTTTATGCTGTCATCAAAATGAACTCCACACAAGACAAGGTAAATCCTGAAATGACCTCACGCATCATCTTATTATGTGCCAATAAGCCTGTGTATTTGCAATTATATCAACAATCCTTTAACTAATTGAATTTTTCAATGGTTATATAATTATTAAGAAAATATTATAAGTATTAGAAAAACAAAGAAACAAATGTAAGTTCCATACCTGTTCTTTTATAAAAAAAAAAAAAAACATTGTTTATGGTGCACACATATGGAAAATAAAATATAAAATAATAATATGTTTGTATTAGGTGGCATTGAAAACAATATCACCAATACAGAGGTTTTTCTTTGCTAAGACACAGGAAGATTCTTTAATAGCACTTTTCCTTATATTAAATTTGTGATTATTTCACTTGTTTAAATTTATATTAATCAACCATAGCAGAATGAATGTTTGACATTGTATATAATAATCTATAATAATCTACATATTTCTGTAAAACTAAAAGAATCATTTTTAATAGAACTATGAAATTCATGAGAAACTACATGGAGAACCAAGTTAAGTTTAAATAATAGCAAAGACAGTGCTATGAAGACATTTTAATTAGCGAAGTGACTGGCACACATGCATGATGACTACTGATTCCTAGTGCCACAATAAAAGCTGGATGATGGAAAGGACTTGTAACACAACAGTGAGGAGGCAGAAACAGAAATTAATCCCTTGGAAAAATTGTCTAGACAGCATAGACAAATTGACAAAGAACAGGGTTAAGAAGGTGTCCCTACCCCTTCTCCCTACGCTCCATAGATTATAGTAGAATTTTGGCAAACTGTACCTGGATTTGAGTGTTGTTCTATGTATACCTGAGCATGCACATTACTCACACAGACACAGAAACACACACATAGATGATGTGAAAATGTTTTTTTGTATGTTATGAATATCAATCTTTAAATAAAAGAGTTGTTTTGGCCTATGACAGGCACCATAGAAAAAGTAGGAGGAGAAATCAGAGCATAGGTAGAAGTAGGGTGGAGTCAGGCAGACCAAGCTGGAAGCCCAAAAGAGCAACATGTAAGGAACACACGTGAGCCATGGGCCATGTGGCAAACAGATTAATGAGAATAGGTTGAGTTAAGATGTAAGAGCAAGTTAGCAATGTGCCTGAGCCATAGGCCAAACAGCATGAATTTAATATAAGTGCCTAAATCATTTCTGGGGCCTGAGCAGCAGCAGGTGGCTAAGAGATCTGGGACTACAAGTCTCTGAGTCTGGACCTCTGGTGCCTGAGACCAAAAAAATCTAATTACAACACATAGATACACACACATAGACAGACACACATGCAGAGAGAGAGAGAGAGAGAGAGAGAGAGAGAGAGAGAGAGAGAGAGAGAGAGAGAGAGAGAGAGAAGTAAAGTGAAGAAAATAGACTACCATTCATATAGCATTCCTATGAGTACCTAGATGCAAGTATCCACACAATTTCTCAAACAAGTACCTATAGAAATTTATCCATATAGTTATCAACTTAGACACCCACACAAGTACCACTCAGGTATTTACTTGGGTATCTACACAGATAACAACTCAGATTATCCATACAGGTATTTATAAAGCACCCATATATTTATCAACACATGTACCTACAACACAAATATCTACACAGGTATATCCCTGGATTTGCAGATATTCACAGAAATATCTGAAAAAATAATAAGCACACAGTAACAGTACTGAGATACTAAGATGTATATATGAGTATCTCTGAGGTATTTTATTAATAATAGTCTATACTTTTTCTTTTAATTGGTATATATAAAAGTGTTTTCTCTTTACTAAATTATCAATTAATGACATTTAATTATAAAATAGTTTTTTGGTGTTCTAAGAGTAATTCTGGATTTTAAAAATTCTTATATCAAAAACTATGTAATTTTTCATTTTTGACTCTAATTCATCTCAAAAAATGATCACTGAATCTTCATTGAAAAAACATTTTATTATAAATAGAAAACATGTAAAATAAGGTATGGTGACCCAATGTTTCTTTATCCTATCTCATTTATAAATGTTATTTAAAATAAATTATCATTTTTGCAAATGATTTTCTTTCTGTTTCTAGAAACAGTGTTAGATCTATTTTTACAAGTTTCATCCTCACTCCAATGGCTTTTTTCACAATGTCTTAAGACTTGAGCAATGTAGCAATATTAAAGAAATGAATGAATACAAAGAGAACGTTAATTTCAGTGATAGGTAAAGCAGAAAGAAGAATGTAATGAGTTAAGGATTATAGAGTAATTGATCTAAGGAACAGAGGATACCAAGAATGTCATTCTGAAGGATGTTACAGGGAGTAGAAGAATTTGTTTTGGGAATATAAAGGAAGAAAAATTGAGATTGTGTCAAGAAAAAAGAAATAAATTGAAGACAATGTTAGGGAAAATATTGGATAAATGAGAGCTGGGAGAAATGGAAAGGCAATAACATTTGAAGTTTGTGTGCATAAAGGTGAATGTATAATGTGAAGTCTTAAAATTAGCATGAAATGAGGAGACAAATGGTGTTTATAAGAAATAATTACATGAACAAAAGTCAAATATTATTGCATTGCTTATGCTTAGTAATGTGAAAATTATTATTACCACACAAATGTGAGCAGGTGATGAAAGATTTCTAATAGGAGGCTGAGCCCATGTGCTGAGTCAAAAGGACCTTCCACAGTGAGACTATGTCCTTCGAGAAACACGCTTTAAAAAAAGTCATAAGTCAATTTGAAGCCGAAGTATATGCTTATTATAACACTTAGAAAATGTATTTTTGTCTAATTTTACAATTTTAATTCATATGGTTTAGTCCATATTGATATTAGTATCTCAGAAAATACTTAATTACTATATAAAAACAAATTGAAGGCACACGACAATTGCCCTTTGAATTAGTAAACATCTTAGTGAAATTTTCTTTATAAGTCTGAGAAGTTGTGTTGCTTTAGATGTCAGTATTTTTAAATTATGTTATATTTATTTTTAAATTTCTGAGTGTAAATATAAGGAAATAGCCTTACATTGATTAAAATACCATTGTGTATAAGAACCTCACAATTATACACGCTTTTATTGGCATTAGAAATAGGGTATATATTACATATCAGATATTTAAACATAACTCAAGATTGTAACATGATAAAATATGTAATTTATATGCAACATATGTGATGTCACATGTCACTGGAAACTTAGGACACTAGATTGGGATTAAAATATTCATCTTTGCATGTTTATTTTTAATGGAAAATATCACTATTATTATTATAACTAAACTATCATTCAATGGCTATTAACTGAATGTCTATTATTCCCATAGACTATTCTTACTCTACAACTTTACCATGTGAAATATTTATCAGACCTTTAGAAGTATCACAACACAACCAGTCCTATGATTTGAAGACTGATGATAATAATCTGATTGTTAGATTTATAAGTATGTCTGTAAAACAACAGAATTACACATTTGTAAACAGAAATGACAAAAACTAGAGTGAGAATTCATAAGCAAAATAAATCATTTAAAGCAAAGAATAAAATGGGTAGTTTTATGTACATAACTGTAACATCAATATGTGACATTCATCATTAATCTTGAGGATAGCCCTTGCACTAAAGCTAGCTGATGTGAATGTCAAAACTTGCTTTGGAAAATAATGTAATCTTTTAAATTATTTAGATCTTGATGATAAAATCTGTTTTGTTGAAAATTAAGTTCTACTGTAATAAGTTTTAATGTAAAACAAAAATACTTAATTGTCATAATAATCTCTTAACATTTATTTAATTATATATTTTGTTATAAAACTTTTTTGTGTCCTAAAGAAAAAATAACAAATATTAATTTTAATCTTCAACACTCTCTCCACAGTTTCTTTCAGCTACATATTTCTTTACTTCATTTCTGAGAATCACATGCCCATCACTTCAGCCAATAAGGTACTTTACATAAACAGTGTAGGTATAATGGAACAGTGATCTCCCAATGTGAGTTCTCTTTGAAAAGTCCATATATTCTGTGAATTTTGAAAAATGTTTGATGAATATATTATTCTGTTCTCTTAGATATTAACCTCAATATTTTAGATGTTTTTTTTTCCATTAGTAGAATGACTCGTGTATCTACATGTGTATCTTCAGAACCACTTCTTTTCATGTGAAGTTTCTTAATTCTTTTCTACTTTTAAGAGCCTTCCTTATATAATAACTTCACTTTCCACACACTGGAGTAATGTGTAACTTTTCAATATATTCTTCATGGCTATCGGGGTCTTTTCTATATATACTTTAGTTTATTAAATTAGGAAAATATAAGAAGTATTGCTTCAAAAAATGATTCCAATTTCTTTCTCTTATTAAAATAATATCTGGCATTTCAAATGAACGTATTTTTCTACTTTCTTTTAGTTTTATTATATTTTCTTCCCATTTCATGTCTTTATTTTAACATTTTTATAATTAATATTGGACTCTCAATTTTCATTTCTTTAATTTATCTGTGTTATTTGGATTATTCTGAGTTCATTTTGTAACTCCTATGCAACTAATTACATAGTAGAATATTTAAAACTTTTTATTCATATCTGTTAACCTTTTCATGGTTTCCAACATTTCATGGAGATTCAAAAATATTCTGAAAATAGCTTTATCATTGCACTCTTTATGGTCTTAATGATATCTTTGTAAATAACTATGTAGATCAATTATCATTTCAAATTCTGTCTTTGGGAGGTTCCTTCTGCATGCATGATTTTAATACAATTTTTGATGAGTGTTCCCTATGCATTTAGAGCCTTTTTCATTATATTTGCTCCAAATAGGATAGAGTGTCCTGCCTTGCTTAGGAATGACAAGCCTTTGCTTTGTGCCAATCATGGCACTGGCTCTGATTTGTATCCCTGCTTCTCCCTAAGCTAACTTTTGCTTCTTAAACCCTGAGTGAATATTTGTATAGGAACATGGCTGCATCTTATTAATTACAAATATCTTACTTGTGCTATAGTTGCTGAAAGCTTCAGTTTGGATATTTTTTTCTCTCTACTTGCCACTCAACAACAGCATTTTTGTAAGAGATGCCAAAATAAGTATTCTCTCTCTCTCTCTTTCTCTCTCTCTCTCTTGTCTATTTCTCACTGCATTAAAAGCACATAAGAAGACATCAAGTGTCATTGTACTACCCTAAAAATGAATGTCTCAAGTCTCTTGCCATATCTTTGACCTTAGTCATATTTAGTAGCTGTCTTATACTTCAGAAAGTTTCTTCTGAGTGACAACATACTCTGTGTCACCTGGTAGTTCTACAGTGTCACCATAGCTCATGATCAGAACATAATATATAAAATTTCAATATTCTATTTTTTGCCTTTATATGGTTGTGTTGTGGAAAATACAACATTTTTCCTCATTTAGAAGACGATGCATTGGACTTCTTTCAATTAAAATAAAAGGCAAAATAAAAATTATTTTAAAGTATTTTATCTTATCTCTTCCTACTTTTAAAAAACATTTTAAAATTTAATTTTCCTTTGAATGATTTTACATATGAAAACTATATAACATTTTCCCTCATGTATTTCTTCCCAACTCTACTACTGTCTCTGCTCTCCCCGAACTCCTTATAATATTTCTGGCATTTTAAAATTAATATTAATGCATACACATATGCACATACAACCTGCTGAGTCCATTCAGTATTCCTCCTAAGTACATGTTTTAAAGGATATCTCCTTCCCCTTTGTATTTGGTAGCCGATTGATTGCTCATTTTTGAATAAGACAGATTCTCCCTCTTTCTGCAGCCCTTAATCCCCAGGGATTTTATCTGGAGCTTTGTGAAGTTTTACGCATCCATGTTGGCACATCAACTGTATTTGCCATTGTCCAAGTCCTATTTGGACAACAATATTAAGATTTTAGCAGTGCACATGTCCTAGTCCTCTGACTCTTCACCTCCTCTTCCATGATGTATATGTAAAAATGGGCCTGGCCATCCCATTGCCAATTGTTCTCTGCATTTTCGATCAGTTGTCAGTCTCCAACATCTACAAAAGAAGCTTCTTGGATGAGCATCAAGAGACACACTTTTCTGTTGATATAAAGAACTGTATTTAGAATACAGTTTGTGTTGGCTAGATTTTGTCAATTTGGCATAAGCTAGTGTCATCAGAGGGAAGAAATTTTAATTGGAAAAATGTTCCATAAGATCAGTCTGTATACATGCCTGTGAAGCATTTTCTTGATTTATTATTGATGTGGGAAGGCCCAGCCCACTGTACCTGTTTAGTGCTATCCTTAGGTTGGTGATCTTGGATGGTATAAGGAAGCAGGTTGAGAAAGTGATGGGAAAGAAGGCAATAAAAGTATTTCCGCATGGCCTCTGCTTTAGTTCATGCCTTGAGTCCTGCCCTAATTTTTCTCAGTGATGGACTGTGACTTCAGAGTTATAATGAACCCTGTCCTCCTAAGTTACCTTCATGGTGTTTTATCACAACACTAGAAACTCCCACTCAGACACAGAAATTATATTTATTTAGGGAAGTAGAAATAGTGGGTTCTTCTGTAAGTCATGGCCTCACCAGCCATGCATAGATGGTCAGGTTTATAGTACCAGGTATACATTATCTCCGATTGAGCAGTCCTTAAGTCTAGTTAGACTAGGTATTAATTAACCTCAAAATGTAAGTAACACTATTCCATCTTTTGGATATCTTACATGCTAATCACAGCTGGAGAGGACTACTGATTGTTTCTTTCCCTTGGCAGCTGCCATAGCCCCCTTTGGTACTGTGAGAGCTGCCCTGTTCTTCGGGGAGGAGGATGACAGGTCAGACCCAGCTTGATTACTCAGTCTTTTGTGTGCAGTATGTGATCTCTTGAGCAGAAGTGACTTACATTCAGATTCTGGGAGGAAAACAAGGGAAATGGAAATCACTTATATTCTTTAAAGAAACTTTTAGACTCCCCCGAGCAATATCCATAAGGCAGGTTTTTCATGCCTGCTCTTATGTAGAAAGATTGATATTCAAACTAACCAAGAGGCAGAGAGAAAATATCCAAATGAACAAAACCAGAAATGAAAAAGTTCACATAACAACCAAAACCAAGGAAATCCCGAGAATGACTGTCATACTTCAGAAACATATACTTCACAAATTGGAAAACCTAAAAGAAATGGACTGTTCTCTGGGGGTAATCCTTGTTCAGCTTATGTTTCCTCCAAAAAGTGCTTCCTCCAAAAGCCAAAGACCATTTATAATAAAACCCAAAGAGAAAATATGAGAATCTCCCCTCTTAAGTTGTTGGCCAGTTGTGTACAATATGATCACAAAAAAATATAAGATCTTTTGCTGAAGACACCATGTACTTAAGAAAAAGACCCCAGAGGTCACAAACTGGAAGTGACCTAAACCGTCTCTGTCAAAAGTATCACCTAGACTTGGCCATGAATAATGGTCACAGGGTTCATATCAGAACAATGACATAAGCAGCAGTTTCTTTCAAGTATTTCATCAAGAAAAACAAATTTCTAAGCATTCTTTCTTTAATTAATTTTACTCTGACCTTGAAGTGGTAATTTAATTCCAATTTTCATTTCATGTAAATATTAGGGTGTTCCATCTTGAACTTAAAATCTCATGTAAATTTAATAGGCAATGGCTCAGAACTTTCTAGGTGTGAGAACTACTCCCCAAGTGTAAATTATACCGCTCAAATTACACCAAGCCAGTGGTACTGTAATGCAATGAATTACTGATCTACTGAACTAAATGTCCCATAATGACTCAGAACAGTCAAGCTGTTTAAAAACTACACAGCTTACAGACTAAGGGTTTGGTAATGCTCTATACGAATCATGAGAAACAGCTAATTACCTAGATGTGGCATGTTTTCACACTACTGGTATAAAAATAAAACTGACAGCAAACTCCAAAACTAATTAAATTGCCCAATATACCCACTGCTGCTAATTTATGAAATGAATTTTAAAAGAAATAAAAACATGTAGGCTAAGGGACTGCTTCAATTCATCATGCTAAAGAGATTTCTCAAGCATATAGCAAACTGTGTCCCAAAACACTTGAAAACAGAAGCCTTGTCAAAATACTTGCTAATTGGTAATATCTAAGAGCCAGCCCTACAGAACATCGCTATCTTCACTTTTAAACAATTCATTTTCAAAATTGCAATGTCACTCTATTATCATGAAATAGCCTTAATGTGAGATTTTTTTGCATGGAAAACACTACATTTTTAAACAATAATTTATTAATTAGTGGGTCATATTCTGTGAACCTTTTATTGATAGTATGTTGTAATTCTGTGTGAATTGAACTGAAAGTAAAGTATCTCTCCACCTAAATTAACAACTTATAGCTATTTTATTTGGTTTTTCCTTTCCCTGTCTGATGTATTTATGAGTAGCTGAAGAATGTGTGCACTTTTAACTGACTTCTCCACTGGATGGTCCTGGAGTCTCCTTCATTCTCACAACTGCTTCACAAGTAAGGAACTTCCATCTCTTCCACATATGCACACATGCATGCAATAGCAACTAATGAAGAGACTCTGAATATGATGAAGATCAGGCAAGGTCCTATGGGAAGGTTTTGAGGGAGAAAAGGCATGGGGAGAATGTTGTGATTGCATTATAACCTCAATTTTAAAGAAAGGTAATAAAAGTTATAGCAATATTGTGTTAATAGTTTCCCCTAAAACTGAAACATTTGACCCTACAAGAAAGCTCCTTAAGCAGGAAGATAAACTACTCAAAATAAATTCAGGGGGTTCCTAAAAGTGATCAGATTGACAAGGGCCCTACAGCTCAGAGTAGCAGTAAAGCTGAATATCACTCTTAGAGAAGCAAAACTGAGGACTGTCAGACAAACATACCTGTAAAGGAGACTCTGAGTGGGCCATGCTGAGCTGAACCACCTTAGGACTTTGTGGGGATTCAATAAAAGCTTCAGAAGTTTTGGAGATATCAGAGGGAATCTACCCACAATCTATGTGAGGAGTTAATAGAAGATTCAGAAGTTCCAGAGATCTAACCACAGTCAGTCTAGGAGAATCAGAGAGTGGTGATTCAAACCTTTAATCCCAGCACAGGGAGTATCCTGGGAGTGGTGACCTACGCCCTTAATCCCAACTGAGCCGAGGTCACTTTAGATTATAGAAGGAATTCCAGGCTCCCAAGCAGGCAGTGGTGGGGCCACACCTTAATTTATTAGAGAATATTTAAACTGAAGGCAGGCATAGATTAGAGAGAAGCAAAGCCAAGGGAAGTGAGGCTAAGGAAGCTGGAAGACAGATGGGTAAGATCTGACTGTGGTGTTTATTCTCTCTAATATCTCCAACTTCTTTAGAGATCTATCTCTGAGTCTCATTTATTCGTGCAACGGGACTTCTTTCCCTTTTGGGGGAGGAGGTGGATGCATAGGGAGGGGCAAAGCTGAAGGTTGGCTGGGAGGGATTGGGAGGAGGGAAGGGAAACAGGGGACACATAGATAAAAAGTACATTTTTATAAAATAATAATAATAATAATAATAATAATAATAATAATAATAATAAAAAGAAGACTCTGAGAAGTGACCAGCTGCCTATTAGAAGCAGAAACGAGAGGCACTACCTGGAAGAGTGACTTGTAACAGGTCCTCTCTAGCCTGCTGAGCTGCCTAAATGCTGTGCAATGGGTTCCCGGTTTCCAGTTTTTGTGAGATGTCATCCTTGTTGGTGTGTTCTTAGATAATGCAGTTACTGTAAGTCATTTCTCCTTCTGTTAGCGACCTCTCTACATATTCCTATAAGCAATTTTATCATGGAATATTAACTTAAAGTGGGTTACATTTGTTTGTATTGAGAAATATTTGTTTAATTATGCAAAAACATGTATTTGCTTGATTAAAATTAACTTATGGTCAGGATGCTGAGTCTTCAACTAGCTAACAGCATGTGGGAAGGAGAAAGCAAATGTAGATGGGGTTCTTATGTACAGGCAGAGCAGAAGGGAGAAAGCTCTGCGTTTTTGTTGTTGTTGAAGGTGGTTTTATTTATTTATTTATTGAGATGGTAGATAGGAGAGAGGGTTAGCTACTTACTATTCAGCCTCTCCCAGCAAGCAGAATTTCATATCAACTTTCAAATCCTGAGTTCTATAGAAGGATAGAGATCTAGATAAACTTTCCTTTAGTGAACATAATAGAGCCAGTACTTGAGGAAACAGAATCCTTGCCTGGCTATTGCTAGTGTGGCCTAACTGCTTCTGGTAGCTACGGAGTAGCAATCATAGAGTAGAAAAGCAGTTGTTTAAGTGGCAGTTACTGAATTTCATAAGAAAAAAAGTAACCCCAACTAAAACTCATTGGTTCACTAAGTTGGATTTTGGTAGTAATCTATGTTTTGGTCTGTTGTAGGCTCCCAATCTGGGGTAAGTAGATCTGTGCATTGCATCTGCACAGAAAAAAACAAGCAAATACAGCTGTGAAAGAATAGTGTTTGGAACTACACATATTGTATATTATGACACTCTTGATCAGTGATGGTTTATCAGTGAATTTGGTGATTCCATTTAGCTTTACCTCGTCATGTTTATCATTATCAGAATAAGAATAAAGTACTTCTGCAAACAAAGCACTTGCTGTATAACATGTATATGCACTAAACAAAATCATTAAAAATTGAAATACTCAATATCAAGGACTCCTCTAGCTATAGCCAAAGGACTTTCTAACATACCACAGAGATGATGACTCTTTGATCTTACATGTATTTCTATTCCTAATAAACTGACAATGATAACAGCCTATGTACGACAAACTGAATTATGGATAATGAAATTTTATACACAGACACAGACACAGACACAGACACAGACACACACACACACACACACACACACTTACCTTACATAGCAGATATAGCCTGAGCAACAATAATCTTATAAACAGAGCAATAGAGCCCAGCCCCAGGTGTAGAGTGCTTCCCTTTAAACTACTGATAAAAAAATCTTAGAATCTCCTCCAAAAAATTAAAAGATTACAAAACATTCACATTGATTTGGGTTACTGACAATGATGATTAAAGGATAAAACATTACTTTGAAGAAGATATATCACCCATTTTGATTACACGATTGCGTATTGCCCTAGAAACTTACTCTCTGATGATTAACTCTGCAAGCTGTCAGGTAGAAACTTCTTTGTTTTTACAGTGTTAGTAAATTAGTCAGCTGTAAACTCTGTAAACAACAATAAGAAAAGTCCTGTCAAGACATGACCAACAAAGCTGAAACAGAATGGTATCAGCTCTGAAGCTTCAACACCAAGGTCTCAGAAGGACAAAGGGTAGGGAATAAAAGACAAAGATAGGACATAGAGGATGAGGATGAAGGGAAGGGAACAAGGAACAAGGGTATTTATCCTAGGAAAAGAAAAGTCTATCTGTGGATAGAGAGGAAACTGGCATGGATTAAAGAAAAATGTAAAATGTTGGCTTGCAATAATACAAGTGAAAATCCCCAGTTAGCATGAAGTCTTTAATTTTAATTGAGTGTGTTAACTGCATGAGCCAAAGGGGGTTTTTGATTGCAAGATTTTAATTATTTGATAAACTTGATACTCAGGCACAGGAAGAAGTGGCTAAATATGTGAATAGATCTTGGTGACTTGCATCAGAAATATAATCTAATAATTTTTAGCAAGACATAGGGACTGTAGCAGAAGGGCTAGGCCTGCCAGAGCCATGTTTGCCATGCTGGAGACAGCAGGAGTCAATTCAAAAGCAATGGAGGCAAACACAGCTGTCCGATTGAATCAAAGCCTATTCAATAGGAGGAAACTTGTGTTTGAAGAGATCACAGACCATAAGGAAGGATCAAATATACAGTTATGTAAATTCATATACAATTCAACTGGCTTCTAAATAGCTATTTCTATACCCACAAATTGCTGCATATTTCAGTGCTTATCAGAAGTTTAACTTTGCATCAGCTAGAGACTATTAAGGTGAATTTCTGTAGGGATTTTATAAAAGCTCCAAAAGTTTTGGAGACGCAAGAGAGATCTACACACAGTCAGTCTAGGAGGATCAGAGAGTGGTGATTCACACCTTTAATCCCAGCACAGGGAGTGGTGACCTATGCCCTTAATCCAAACTGAGTTAGAGGTCATCTTAGTTTACAGAAGGAGTTCCAGTCTCCCCAGCAGACAGTGGTGGGGTCACACCTTAACTGAGTGAAGAGAGTATTTAAGGCGGGCTTAGAAAGACAGAAGTTAGAAGAGACCAAGAGAAGCCAGGCTAAGGAAGCTGGAAGACAGCTGGGTAAAATCTGACTGTGGTGTTTACTTTCTCTAATATCTCTGACTTTCTCAGAGATCTATCCCTGAGTTTTATTTATTTGCACAACAAATTTCAATAGCTCAAAATGGAAGGAATTAGTGATTGTGGTGTGCCCATATCGAATAAAACATGTAGCGCATATCTCCTCCCAAGAAGGTTCAGGAACATCAAAGACAAAAGGCCAAAATACTGCAATAAACAATAAGAAATGCTGTTGTGAAATATAATCATCTCAGTATGATAAGGGTTTTACCCATGGAATCTCAACATATGTAATTGCCTTCACAAAACCTGAAAATCAAACCAGTGGATTAAAGTGAAGCGGTAATATTGTCTTTCACCTAGTTGAAGAACTACAGTTAGTTAATTGCTTCTGGTATATGAAGACCATTTTCTTCATGGACAAGACCAGTGTAAGCTAACCATATACTCATATATATATATATGGGAGTCACTAATTGAAATCAAAAGGTTGTAAATAGATGATAAATAACTAGATAAGTAGATAGATAGATGATAGACAGGCAGGCAGGCAGGCAGGCAGGCAGACAGACAGACAGACATATAGATAGATAGACAGACAGACAGACAGACAGACAGACAGACAGATAGATAGATAGATAGATAGATAGATAGATAGATAGATTCTAGGCAGAATGATAGATGAGGATACAGATTTGTGTGTATGGGGGGGTAAGAGATAAGACTCCAGAAAGGTCAGAGAGGGAGTTATATGTGACAGGTAGAAATAATCACAGTGAACTGTAATTACTTATGCAGTTCTCAAAGAAAATAGCAAATAACTTAAGATTTAGAAGTTGAGAATGTGAAGAATATATAAAAAGTAAAGACATATAGAGACACAAAGAAAAAAAATCAGATTTTGTGACTTGAAGAAGATAACCCAAATTCTTATAACAAGCTGATAACAGGAGCCATGGACTCCAATGAAGAAGGTGGAATACAAGAAAAAACAAACAAACAAAAAAAAACAAAACAAACAAAACAAACAAACAAAAAAAAAAGGTGGAAATAAAAGAGGCCCCAGGTTTTTCTATGCTCACTGAAAAGTCTTCACTTCCTAAGACATTTTATACAGCCATTGACAATGAGCCTGCAGTCAGTGAACTAATCTCTTAGCTCCTAAAAGTCAGTAAAATATGGTCTCTGTCTATAAGAGAGCACTGCGATTAGAGCATCAGCAGGAAACAACTATCAAGTTCTCACAGTACTTACTGTTATATCAGCGCTCTAACATAAGAGCAAGTCAGCAAAGAGACAAAATGAGTGCTAGCCCCCTATGGATAGAGAACCTCTTGCATATGCTAGAGAAATCCCAACAGTCTGCATCTAGATTCTCTTATTACATTCCATTCTTATATTAGCATTGATATCCCAGGGCAGTTTGTAGATGCCTATTGAGGCTGTGTCTATGCCCATTTGTAAATTTTGGTAAGTTCAAGAAAACATGAAAAAGAGAAAGATGTAAGAGAATTGAGAAATGAAGTCAAAATATAATAATCTCACAAATTAAAACATCATAAAAAGTTTAAGGACTTAAATGTGAATTTAGATTAGATATTACGTAGCATTTTATTTTGTTGACATAATTTATATACAAAATTATTTATTAGATACTATTAAATGAAAACCTGTCATGATATTAACGTATTTTTTTATATACAGAAATACTTAGAAATAAATATAAGAATCATAAATTTGGGTAATTTTATAAAACTGTAATGGATGTCTAAATTAAGTAATTATAATACGTTTTATAATATTATAATTCAAACGCTATTGAAAAAGAAATGTCAGACTGTGAAGTCTGATAGTTAGAGGAATTGTGAGAAGCTAGAAATGTGCACCTAGAGTGTATTTGGACTCAACTCATGATTCACAGTGTCAATAGAGAGGGAAAAAGGGAAATAAAACAAAACTTCCCTAAGTGTGTACTAGATATAAACCTGTGTATCCAGTAGAATTTGTTTAGGCTTTAGAATCGAATCTTGGATGGATTGGGACAAATAAAAAATTACTGTGCTCATTGGAGACTTATGAGGCCAAATTTTATATGCAGGGGTCCATAAAACAAGCAATGGTGGCTACAATTAGTCTACATGAATCTATCATTAAGTTCATTCTTCACAAATGCAAAATGTCAACACAATAACACTAGAGCATTCCATAATGACGTAATGAGGATCAACATGATCCAAATCTTCAAAATTATATTATCATTGAAAGTCTTGACAGCAATAATCAACATAGAATACTTTACTCAAAAAGATATATGAGAATATATATACATACATATATTTATGTGTGTGTGTAATTGATATCATGTTGTGTTTGCCATCTATTGTTGGACATGGTTTCTATATAGTCCATAGAGACAGAGAGACTCCATTGAAAGGAACAAATTTATCTTTTGCTAACACACACACACACACACACACACACACACACACATACACACATACATACACACACACACACACATACACACATACATACACACACACACACACACATACACACACACACATACACACACACACACATACACACACACACATACACACACACACATATATAAGATAGTATCTTGGGATCAGAGTCTGTGTCTATTTACCCCTCTCAGTGCTAGGACCAATCCAGCTTCGAATGTTGTAAGAACTGTGCATGTTGCCACTGCTCTATAAGTTCATATGTGACCTTGTCCAATTGCATCTGGAGAACCATTCCCCTCTTTCTCTAAGCATTTTCCCATATAAATGTGAATTATATGTTAAAGATAAGAAATACTTCATTTGAACAGATTTAAAGTATGTGTATAGCCCAAGATTTTAAATATTCTATAAATTTAAAATTGTGATGTTCTCTAATTAAAATTTTTATAATTGTGTATAAACCCTCCTCAAAGCATAAACTTACAAAACAGAATTGAGTTATATAAATATACTTACATATATGCATATATAAGCACATGCAAATATATATATATATGTGTATATACATATATATATACATATATATATATATATATAATGCCTTTTCTCTTGTGGATTTTTGAGATGAAAATATGTAGCTATGGCAGTTCTAGAACTCTCTCTGTAGGCCAGGTTGGCAACTCAGGTATATCAATCTGCCTCTGCCTCCCAAGTGTTGGAACTAAAGGCATACACAACCATGACTGGCAGAAATGTTTGTAGTATATATTTTTGCTTTGTTTTTTTTTCATACATTTATATATGATTGGTAATTGATTATGGATAGATAAATAGAGAAAGGTGACAGATAAATTATATATAAATGTAACCATAAAAATCAGATTCTAATATAATTAACAAGAATGAAATTCTTTAAAAAACAAAACAAGTGACAATTAGATGTTTGAAAACATTTAAAATGTTAAAAAATATATTAAAAAATACTGTATTAAAAGTAACCTCTAAACTTTAAACTCCTAAATGATGGCAATTTTATATTTTAAACTAGCACAAAATAGAAAGTTAAAGGCATTTTTCATTTTCCTAGCAAGTCAAAATGCATTGCAGCACATGGAGTGGGGAGAGGAAGAGATATTCTTCTGTACTTTGATAAAATGTTCTGTAAATATTAGTTACATCCTGATGTGGGAATGCCTTTCTGTATGCTGTGAATAGTAATTTTTAAATAAAGGAGCTGTTTTGGCCATGACAGGCACCATAGAAAAAGTAGGAGGAGGAATCAGAATAGGTAGGAAGAGCAGGGCAGTGTCAGAGACAGAAAGAGCCAGAAGCCCAAAGGATCAACATGTAAGAACACAGGTGAGCTACGGGCCATGTAGCAGGAAAGATTAATAGAAATGGGTTGATTTAAGATGTAAGAGAAAGCTAGCAATGTGTCTGAGCCATAGGCCAAACAGCATGAACTTAATATAAGTGTTTGAATCATTTTGGGGGCCTAAGCAGCAGGCTGGCAGCTAAGAGGTCTGGGGCTGCAGGTCTGTGGATCTGGGCCTCTGGCTGCCTGGGACCAAGAAAATACATTGTAACAACATCCAATTGATGTATAACATTTGTAAACTTTAGCAGTTTTCTGTTAAGCTCTTGCCTGAATCAGCTGTCTACTGGTGAGAGTGGGTTACTGAAGTCTCCCACTTTCTGTATGTAATTTAATTTGTAGTATTGTTTCTTTTATGAAGTCAGGTATCATTATGTTCAGGGTATAAATGCTAAAAGTTGAAATGGCATCTTATCAGACAATTCTTTTGATGAGTATGCAGTGCCCTTTCCTATGTCTTCTGAATAGTTTTGATTTAAAGCTATTTTGTTGGAAATTAAAATGCCTATACCAGCTTACTTTTAGGTTCATTTGATTTGAATAGTTTTTTCAACCCTTTACACAGAGCCAATGTGTACTCTTGGTGTTCAGATGTTTTTCTTAGAATCAGAAGAAGGACAGATGCATTTTTTCCTTCCATAGAGTTTGTGGTGGGATTCAGGTGTCAGCTGATAAGATCCAAGGATGCTTATGGAGGATCCTGGGTTTCTGAAAAGGGAGTGGCCCATCCCATTGATAAGAGGCTGCTGGGACCCAGGGAAGGCCCATTTCTTGGTTCCTAACTGCTGGAGAGACTGGTTGGCATCCATCATCCATGGCTTGGATACTTCAGTCCCTGTTCAAGCTCCACTATAAGCTGTTACCTGTATCATAAGTGTTGGTTTATATTTTAATAAATATTAATCTTGGAGGTATATTTTAAGAGAAACTCCACCTACATCTGGCACCCAATTTCCGTGGGCCTGTGCCCACGAACATGAGGGGGCATTTGTGTTTTGAACACTGTTAAAAAGCAGAGGACAGGCAGAGTGTTCAGCTTTGGGAACCTTCACTCCAGAGCATGGGCTTAAAGCTCCCTCCAGCTTGCCCTGCACTTCCCTGCCTGCCCTGCCAGTGCAGCAGCCTGCCCAGCCAGCCCAAGCAGACAAGTTTAAAACATGGCTCTTTGTGATTCCCAGTTGGCTCTCCCTGCCAGCCCAGCGCCGAACACCATCACCCCCCCCCCCAGCCAAGCCAAGCAGTTGCTGATCATGACCTGGGGGGCAACTGTAAATTCCTTTGCACATGCACAAGCGAACAAACAAAAAAGACCTTCTATTTTGTGATTGACATCCTTCTTAATTTGTGAGAATTTGCTTTTTCTAAGGATTGTATTCTGCTTGCTGGGGCCCTTCAAAACCAGGTAGGGTCTGTAGGTAGGCTCCTGCTGTTGAGAGTTTCTGCATCTGCCATATTGTGAGCAGAGCGTTGAATGCTACTGTGACACCTGTGGACCAAACGTTGTAATTGCACCTGAATTGAGGTAATGGATAATACTTATTCCATTAATTACTTCAGGTCATATTTTTCCATGATAATTGAGAAATTTTTGAATGAATATCTTGAAGGCTTCAATACCCCAATCCTACTCTTTTTTGGCTTGTTTCTCTATTTTGTGTTTCAAAATGTGAGAATGATGAAAGAGGTGACATATGGAAATCAACAAATGCTGTCCAGGATATGTGATATGGAAATTTCAAACACTAAAATGGCGGATGAGGTTAAAGAGGTGAGAAATGGAAATAAGCAATTGATGTCCAGGATGTGTGATGTGGAAATTTCAAAAACTAAAATGGAACATAAGATTAATTCTCTGGAAATTGGTTACAACAAACATTCAGATAAGGCTTCCTCTTTGGATGTGGATAACACTGTACAAGAAAAATATAGGCTCTATGTATATGATGAAAACAAGAAACTTGTTGACTACATTAGCGATGAGAACAAGAAAATCATTAATTATGTTAATGATGTGGATTGAAAAATGCTGGTTTGATAAGATCTTTGGAAGGACTGCTTCATCAGAAAATCAAGCTCTAGAAAAAAATCAATAGTATATAAACTCCAGGAATGAAAGCCAATAGTATCCAAAATCATGAATGGGAACCAGTAGTATCCAAAATCCAGGAATGGGAACAGGTAGTATCCAAATTCCAGGAAGGGGAAGACAGTATTGCAGTACTAGAAAAGGGTAGTGATGCATGTTATTCTCATAACAGTTCATGTCAACCCCCAATGGGATACTATAGTACTGGAGATACTCTACCTAAGGTAGTAAACATGACAGGGCTACCCCATTCCCCACTACTATTGTTCCTGAATAATGTTCAGAAAAAGAAAGCATTTGGGGGAAATCCTTGGAATTTGTAGAGTATAGTTATGAGCCAGTAAATATGAGAGACATCAAGAATTTTAAGGAGGCAATATCATTACATGGTATACACTCTACCGATGTAAAGCAGCTTTTAAATTCATGGTCAGCAAAAAACCAGATTCAACCAATTGATTGGAGGCAACTAATGGCTGCTGTCTTGGAACAAAGTCAGAATTTGCAGTGGTAAAGCTGGTTTGGAGAGGAGGCTAGGACCTTAGAACAACAAGGAAAAATTAGGGGTTTCTTTGCTTCTCAGAACAAAATCCTCGGTGAAGGCATGTTTGCTGATGTGATGGCTCAAACTAGTTATGACGAGCATACTTAATATATTACTATGCTGTACTGCTGCACTGAATGCTTGGGAAAAGATTTTGGACCTGGGTCAAAAAATTGAGCCTTATACTAAGGTCAAACAAGGCTTAAAAAAGCCTTATACTGACTTTCTACAGAGGTTTACCATGGCTGTACATAGAGCAGAATCAGATCCAGAAGTAAGGAAGCAGCTAATACTTTCTTTGGCCTTTGATCATGCTAATCTGGAATGTAAAATAATGTTTATGCTTTTAAAGATCAGAACTGCATCTATAGAAGAGGGGATGGATTCAATATGCAATCAATACTGACTCTCTCCATTGCAATGAGGAGAATTGGGTAGGCCAAGCCCTTACTAATATTAAGGTGAGAAACCAAGGCATCACTTTTTTCAACTGTGGTAAACTAGGCCATATAAGATGAAATTGTACACAAAGTACTCTTGGAAATAATACCCAATTTAGGTTTGATTTGAACAGAAGGCCATTGCCTTCTGGGTTATGCAGAAGGTGTGGCAAGGGACAGCATTGGACCAATGAATGTAGATCTACCAGGGACAAAGAAGGCAATCCTTTACCATAGGGAAACACCTTTTGGGGCTTCCCCTTGGAAGCCCCCAAAAATCAGATTCGAAATTCGAGAAAGATAATATCATATCCAGTCACAGTGGAAAACTAGCATTCTCAGGACGAGTAGGGCATCCAATGCCTGATCTAGAAGATCATATGGTATATAATACCATAAATTCAAGAGATAAATCAGAAATTCCAAGAAGAATCACAGAACGAATATTTTGGCAGAATTCAATAAATGAACCAAGACCGAAATTGAAAATATGAGTAGATAATATTTATATAAAGGGCTAAGTCGACACGGGGCCTGATGTTTCGATCATAACCCCACAATCATGGCATCCAAGATGGCCTTTACAGGCAGTGGATATCTAATTTTGTGGTATTGGAACCATATCTCAGGTGAAACAGAGTGTGAGATGCTTGAATGCATAGGACCAGAAGGTCAGAAAGGACAGTTGAAGCCACATATGGCTGAAATAGTGGTGAATCTGTGGGGTCGCGACCTTCTATTGCAATGGAATACCCAGATTAAAATCCCTACCAGTTTTGATATCAACCAGAGACTCAATTATGTTTCAAAAAGTGATGCTTTAAGGTGCCATGAAGAAAATTCACCAGCCCTTCAGGTTGTACAAAAGAATTGCCCAAAAACCACAGAACCTAAAAGGACACTAACAGCACTGCCTTTGAAGTGGTTAACAGAAAAGCCTATTTGGGTTCAACAATGGCCTTTGACAAGAGAAAAACTTCAGGCTTTGGCACAGTTGGTACAAGAGCAGTTACAGGCTCAGCATATTGAAGAATCAACCAGTCCATGGAATTCTCCTGTTTTTGTTGTCAAGAAAAAATCTGGAAAATGGAGGATGGTGAGGGATCTAAGAGCAATTAATAAAGTGATTCCTCCTATGGGCTCTTTACAATCTGGTATACCTCTGCCTTCTCTGTTACCTAAGGGATGGCCTATTAGGGTTATTGATTTGAAGGATTTTTTTTTAACCATATCTTTACAGGAACAGGACAAAGAGAAATTTGCTTTCATAATTCATGTCCAGTTAACAGGTTCCAATGGAGGGTCCTTCCCCAAGGAATGTTGAATAGTCCCACCTTATGCCAATATTTTGTACAACAATCACTAGAAATACTGCACAAGCACTTCCCACAATCTGTCATTTACCATTATATGGATGATATTTTGTTGGCAGACCCAAACCCAAAAACATTAGAAACATTGTTTAAAGAACTAAAGAAAATATTGCCTGATTGGG
The DNA here is from genome assembly GCA_033318265.1 of Phyllotis vaccarum. Taxonomy (NCBI): domain Eukaryota; kingdom Metazoa; phylum Chordata; class Mammalia; order Rodentia; family Cricetidae; genus Phyllotis; species Phyllotis vaccarum. Next base: position 89,480,283 of record JARWLC010000007.1, read on the forward strand.
GACTACAAATTGCTCCAGAGAAAGTATAGGGTAAGATTCTATCAATTATTTAGGATATAAAATAGGTTTACAGAAAATTAAGCCACAAAGGGTGAAATTGAATAGAGATAAATTGAGGACCCTTAATGATTTTAAAAAGCTACTAGGGGATATTGCTCATCTACAGCCCATTATTGGCATAAAAATTATGAATTAGTTAATTTGTTCAAGACTTTGGACAGTGAAAATGATTTAAATAGTCCCAAGAGAATTCTCCAATGAAGCCAAGAAAGAATTAGAGTTAGTGGAAAAGAAAATTCATGAAGCACATGTGGATTGTGTGGATCCAGACCTAGATTTCATACTGGCTATTTTACCCTCTAGACAGTTTCCAATAGGAATCTTAATGCAAAGAGAAAACATTATATTAGAATGGATATTTCTGCCACATAGGCCAAAGAAAAAGCTGAAAACACATATTGAAAAAGTTTCTGATCTGATTTTTAAAGGTAAATTCAGACTTCGACAGTTGACTGGAAAGGACCCTGCAGAAATTGTTGTACCTTTGACTAATGAAGAAATTGATCAATTTTGGGCAGTGAACCCTAGCAAAATTATGTAGTGATTTTGTAAAAGAGATTAATAATAAATATCCTTGAAGCAAGAGAATTCATTTTATAAAGGAAACTAATTGGATCTTTCCTCATGTGGTACAGAATAAACCCATTTCTGGAGCCTCTAAATTTTATACTGATGCAAACAACTTAGAAAAGGCTGGCTACAAATTGGAAAACTTAATTAAGGTGGCTCAGAGCCCTTATAACTCTGTCCAGAAGCCAGAACTATATGCAATTATTATGGTGTTGTTAGATTTCACAGAGCCTCTCAATGTAATTACTGATTCTCAGTATGCAGAAAGAGTTGTTTTGCATATTGAAACTGCTGACTTCATTCCTGATGATACAGATTTGACCTTAGGGTTCATACAACTACAGAATATCACCAGAGATAGGATACATCCTATGTACATAACACATATCAGGGCACACACGGGTCTCCCAGGCCCTCTAGTGCAGGGTAAAGATAAAATTTATTGGTTGCTGACAGGAAACGTGCTAGAGGCCACAGAATTTCATCAGAAACATCATGTTAACAGCATAGTACTAAAGAAGAGTTTTTCCATCACTTGGCATCAAGCAAGTGAAATAGTAAGGAATTGTAACACTTGCTCTTTCTATAACCCACCATCTTTACCTGCAGGAAGTAATCCTAAGGGGACACAGAGAAATGAGATCTAGCAAATGGACGTGTTTCACTTCCCAGAATTCGGAAAGATGAAATATGTAATCATACTGTCGATACTTACCCTGGAATGCAATAGGAAACTGCCCTGAGTTCTGAAAAGACTAATGCTGTACTTACCTTTTGGAAGCCATGGCCATAATGGGAATTCCCACTCAGATTAAGACTGACAATGCTCCAGTTTATGTATCCCAAAAATGAAGCTAATTTTTGGATATTATAATATAAAGCATATTATGGGGATACCACATAATCCTACAGGAGAGGCAATTGTAGAGAGATCTCACCTCGCCTTGAAAGATATGCTTTATAAACAGAAGAGAGAAATGAGAAAACCCAGGGAGAGGTTGCACAGTGCCTTATTGACTTTGAATTTTCTTAACGCTGATGAAAAGGGAACATCAGCAGCTGAGAGACATTGTGTAATAGAGAAATCTTCCGAGATAAATGAACTCATCTACTTCAAGGATGTGTTGACTTCAGAATAGAAGCCAAGATATGTGCTTCAATGGAGTAGGGGTTTTCTTTTGTTTCAACAGGAAAAGAAAAGATATGGGTACCAACAAAATTAATAAAGGTCCACTTTGAAAAGGAGTCCCTTCCTGAGGAGAAGTAATTGTTCATCTCTGATTTGACAAATGGATACATTATAAGGCAGACACATTGAACAAGCCTGGGGAAGGGTCTCAACTTTGTCTTTACAGGAAAATGGATGTAACTATTTTTTAAAACATTGATGAGACATTGGATGATCAATCACCTGTAATGAAAGAGAGATCAATTATGGTATATAAATAATTTCTTTAAAAAATGAGATTATTGAGTTTACTAAGATCAGCAAATCTGCTGTTAATCTCAAAATGTTTTACACTGGTATAGATTTTAGTTTATTGATACAAATTTAAGGTCAATTCTCTTGCTGCATGTATTCTTCTCTTGTTTAAGATATGATGTTTATGTGACCAATTTAAATTTGTAATGTATAATTAAAATGCATGTTAGACTTTTATGTATACAAAGATATAATTAAATTAAATAGGTAATCTTCAAACACTTCTAAGACCTACAGAATATGGCATTTAAAATGTTTCAAGAACTTAGACCTTTCTGGACAGTGAGACAAGTCTGCTTCTGACAGCACCAATTGGCTTCAAGAGAAAAATGGGCATCGAAGAAACTCCATATGGAGATTAGTTTCTTTGTGACATTGGATAGCCACTGGACATGAACCTATTCTTATATTGACTGCTTGACAGTATGCTGTTAAAACTGGACATGCAGGTTACATAGGAAGGTAAACTCTGAACTTTGGCAGAACAAGCCAAGATGGTCATTCAGGTTCCTGTTTTACAGAGAAAACTGTCAGACATTCTTCAGGACACAAGGAGAAGCAGCTGATGAACTATACCAGAATGGGCAGAGCAGATTTCTTGCTTCACTAAAATAAAAAGAGACTCTGGGCCTGTAGGCTGAAGATGGATGCCCCAACTTTATAAAGGAACTTTGGGTGACTGTCCAGGCAGAAAGGTGTCATCTCTGTCCTTTCTAGATTTTAGAAGTTACTTAAACTTCTAGTTTACTTGGGTAAATATATACTTCTGTGGTCTTTGATGTAGTTGAAGATTAGATAGTTATAGGTACAGTTTTCTTAGTCATTTGAAAGGTATATTGGATATGAAACTTTAGATTCATAAAGATAAGGTAGATGATAAGAGTATTTTGTTTAAGTTTGCTAAATACAAACAGGCTACATGTTGTAACTGTAATTCTTGCTTGATAGCTGTTTTGTTATATGTAATTTTGCTTTGATAAAATTGAAGCTTTCCTTTTTTATTAGACAGAAAGGGGGAAGTGATGTGGGAACGCCTTTCTGTATGCTGTGAATATGCTGTGAATAGCAATCTTTAAATAAAGGAGCTGTTTGGCCCATGACAGGCACCATAGAAAAGTATGAGGAGGAATCAGAATAGGTAGGAGGAGCAGGGTCAGAGTCAGAGACAGACTGAGCCAGAAGCCCAAAGGAGCAACATGTAAGGAACACAGGTGAGCCACTGTTCACCTGGCAGACAGATTAATGAGAATGGGTTTAGTTAAGATCTACTAGCAAGCTAGCAATGTGCCTGAGCCATAGGCCAAACAGCATGACATTATTATAAGTGTCTGAGTCATTTCTGGGGGCCTGAACAGTGGCAGGAAGCTAAGGGGTCTGGGGTTGCAGGTCTGTAGGTATGGGCCTCTGGCTGTCTGGGACCAAAAACCCAAATCGTAAGAGGTAAATATAATCTTCTCTTGTCTTTGATGTAGTTGAAGATCAGATAGTTATAGGTATAGTTTTTCTAAGTCATTTGAAAGGTATAATGGATATGAAACTTTATATTCACAATAATAAGGTAGATGATATTTTTTTTAATTTGCTAAATACAAATAGACTATATGTTGTAACTGTAATTCTTGCTTGATAGCTTTTTCATATGTAATTTTGCTTTGTTAAAATTGAAGCCTTCCTTTTTTATTAAACAGAAAAGGGGAAGTGATGTAGGAATGTCTTTCTATGCTGTGAATATGCTGTGAATATCAATCTTTAAATAAAGGAGCTGTTTTGGCCCATGACAGGCACCATAGAAAAAGTGGGAGGGGAAATCAGAGCATAGGTAGGAGGAGCAGGGCAGAGTCAGACAGAATTAGCCAGATGATCAAAGGAGCAACATGTAAGGAACACAGGTGAACCACAGGCCAAGTTGAAGGCAAGATTAATAGAAATGAGATGATTTAAGATGTAAGAGCTAGCTAGCAATGCACCTAAGCCATAGGCCAAACAGCATGAAGTTAATATAAGTATCTGAGTCATTTTTGGAGACTAAGCAGTGGCGGAAAGCTAAGGGGTCTGGTGCTGCAGGTCTGTGGGTCTAGGCCTCTGGCTGCCTGGGGCTGAGAAACCACATTGTAACAATCAATGATGAAGGAATGTAAACAATGTACTATGAGACCAACTGATACAAATATGCACTACTGGGTGATCTCTAAATTCTTACTGCAAAAAAAAAAATGTGGTCCTGATTTGACTATTAATAGGTCTAGATTTGGAGTGGGAGCATGTGGCTTTCTCCCTCTCTCAACCCAAGCATATTGGTAAAGAAAATGTGAGAAATTCTGTCTCGTATCAGAAAAGCCACCTGGTTTGGTACAGAAGACAGAATGTTTAGGAACCAATATTATTGTGACTTCATCTTGAACCTTGTTTCTCACTGTATCTGTACCTTCCAAACATCCTGTCTGCATACAATCTTCTGAAGTCATAAAGGATATAAATATCTTCTTTGGATATCAAAAATGCTTAAGTTTTCCATTGTAAATAATATTTCCTCCTATCAGCTATCTACAAAGAATCTGGAACCGAGATGGGGCCCACACCACAACAACTTCTACTAGTGAAATAGGAATAAAAGGGAGATTATCAGAGAGAGAGAGAGAGAGAGAGAGAGAGAGAGAGAGAGAGAGAGAGAGAGAGAGAGAGAGAGAGAAAGAAAGAGAGAGAGAGAAACAGACAGAGGCAGAAATAGGAAAATCAAGAACCTGGAACCTGGTGCACACCAATCAATGATTGTTTTTAGAAAATAGATTATTCAAAAATGGTTGCAAGATAGCTCTTTATGATTATTCTTCAGGTCACACTTCTAATAAGAATTCCAGATGGAGATAACCAGTATTCTGAGAATGGTTATAAATGTGTATAGTCAGTCCATTAGGATCTAACCATTGTTTTAGCTTTTACAGGATCCCAAAGAGATGCCTTTAACCTTAAGTCAGCAGGAAGCAACCTTATGAAAGACTACACCCCCTTTCCCAATAAGTTTTGTGCTCACAGGGCTGTGAGTAATTATTAATCTAATAGAATAGTTATAAGTTAAAATTGAGTTGAGGACAGAACAATATTATATCCTAAAGGATCTCTTTTTAAGGGGATAGATAGGATAGATAAAGGTAGATTGTTCAACCTACCTATAAACAATTTTAGCCGAATATATAGGCTAAGCTAAAGATAATTTACTCTGGCATAGATAGTTGTATATTGATACAAATGTGAAATCATTTTATATGTTTAGTTGATATAATTTGTACATTGGTACAAAGTTTAATCTGAAATTGCTTTATATAACCAAAGCAACTTATACATCGATATAAAACTGAATCTGTAACTGTTATGTAAAATTGAATCTGTAACTGCTATATTTTATATATGCTTCTACTTTTGTTTAAAACATTTGCACATTAATGTCATGTCCACTATGCAATTACTACCTCCATTTAACTATACTAGATATAATGTATGATTTCACTAGTTATTATATATGCACAAGATGTTTTATATACCTCTGTTTGGATGATATATATGTATATACATGTCTAAGATACTGTTGCCACGTTACATGGTGTATATACCCCTCTGTAATATTTGATAGTAATACTAAAAGTCATTGTTCAGAGATTATACACCCCTTATATAGGTAATCTAATTTTTAGTACAGGTTTTCATCCTTAGGATGATAAAAACTGCAGTCAACATTACTTAAGTTGCCATGTCACAGTCATCTCAGATACAAGTTAGAATATCATAAATAGACAGGAGTCTTCAACCATTTCATAGACCCAGAGAATATGGCAGTTAACATTTGGAATTTGGCCATGAGAGATACAATGACTCCCGGTGTCACTACTCCTTTCCTGAGATGGTGTTGAGCATCAAGGACACTCTTGGAGTTTGTCCTTTTGGCAGAGAGCTGCCCTTACCTTGATTGCTGACAGTACACACATGATGTCCAAGCTGGATGAACAAGATGACGGATGGAGACTGACGAAACCTGCCTGGACAGGATAAGACAGTCCCTCCAAAATTCCCTGCTTGTGTAAAGATTTGTCAGATACCATAGGCCTGTAGCCAATATGATGGATGCTCCAGTGGCACACAAAACCAGTAATGATTTTTCCGGTAACTGTGTTGCTGTCCTCTCCCAAATTTTGGAAGCCACTATTTCTGTGTACTTCTGACTTTCAGGTGATACATTTTCCTTCTCAGGTTTGAAGAGGTTGAAGAATAGGTATTTAAGGTTACTACCCTCTGAGAAGGGGTTGAAGAATAGGTATTTAAGGTTACTATCCTATTATCCCTTAGCAAGGAACATTCAGATGTTGGATTTTTACTTTCCCAGATAAACGTTTTGAATTAATTTATACACCTTACCATCTACTAATATTCTAAAAATATATGATCTACTTTATATGTGTTAGATTTTGGATGTAATGTGTGCCTTATCCTCTCCTAAATACTACCTCATAATAATTCCTATTGTATATAGTCTTAGTTTAGAACCTTCTTAGTTAGACAAAAGGGAGGGATGTGGTGGGATTCAGGTGTCAGCTGATAAGATCCAAGAATGCTTACCCAGGGTCCACGGCCCCTGAAGGGGGAGTGGCCAACCCCATTGATAAGGGGCTGCTGGGACCCTGGGAAGGCCTGTTTCCTGGTTCCTGACTGCTGGAGAGACCGTTTTTGGCATCCATGATCCATTGCTCGAATACTCCAATCCCTATTCAGGTACCACTATAAGCTGTTACCTGTATTGTGAGTGTTGGTTTATATTTTAATAAATATTAATCTTGGATTGGTACATTTTAAGAGAAACTCCACCTACAACTGTTAGTCTGTGTTTTCTAATGTGGATATTTTGTCCAATGATATTGAGTTATCAATGTTGATTGATAACTCAATTGTTATCAATTGTTGATTCCTGATTTGTTGTTGCTATTGTTTGTGGTGACATTTGTTGTTTTGTGATATGTGAATTTGTTTTTGCTTCCCTTCTTTTTATTTTGTGTTATGAAATTATATATTTCCCGTGTTTTAACAATTGTATTTAATTTTATTAGGTTGGAGTTTTCCTTCTCACATTTTTATAAGATGGGATTTATAGACAAACTGCTTAAATTTGCTTTTATTTTGGAATATTATATTTCTGTATTTAGATGATTAAAAAGTTCACTTTATATAAAATTATAGGCTGGCATCTGTGGTCTTTAAGAATCTGCAACACATCTTTCTAGGTCCTTCCATATTTTAAGGTCTCCTAGTTAATTAATGTGACCTCATGAACTGAAAAACTGTTAGGCAAAGGATGTGATCATTCACAAAAAGTGACATCCTACAGAATAAGTAAAATACTTTATCAACTTCACATCAGGTAAATGGCTGATATCCAATATATATTATATATAAAACTCAAGAAACTGGACAATAAAAACCTAATAATCCAATTAAAAACTGTGGTGCATATCTACAAAGAATTCTTAGTAGAGGAAAATTAAATGGTTGAGAAATGTTTAAATAAACATTCAACATTTGTAGCCATCAAGGAAATGCAAATAATATCCACTGAGAATACTGTTAACACCAGTCAGAATGGCTAAGATAAATAACACCAGTGACAGCACATGCTGGAAAGGATGTGCCATAAGTTGAACACTCATTCATTGCAACTGCAAACTGTTAAAGACACTATAAAAACAAGTATGGCAATTTCTCTGGAAGCTGAGAATTGATCTACTTCAAGATCCATGTATACCACTGCTGGTCTGATATCCAAAGGATGCTTCGTCATACCACAAGACATTTGCTCAACTATGTTCATTGTTTTTCTATTTATAATTGCCAGAAATTAGAGGGAATATAGATTTTCCTCAACCAAAGAAGAAAAATGTAATACAAATACAAAATTTGTGGGATTGCTTATGTACATTATAATATCATATATGCAAATAGCAGTGCTTTGGCTTTATCCTTTCTAATTTGAATTCCCTTGGTCTTTTTTAGTTGTATTATTGTTGTAACTAGAACTTCTAGTACTATATTGCATATAGAGTTGACAAACTTGTCTTATTCCTAAAAATTGCCTTTATTATATTTATGTGTGTTCTTTGCACCCTCCTTCCAAAACTTTTTTCATAAAGAAATTTTTGATTTTTTTAAGGCATCCAATGGGAAGATTATGGGATGTTTTTCAGTTTGTTAATGTGGTGGATGAAATTGGCCCACTTTGTCGTGTTAAATGACCTTTTGAATATGTTTGTGGATTTGGTTCACATGTAATTTTGAATATTTTTTCATCTATGTTCATAAGGGAAATTGGTCTGTATGCTCCTTTTTGTTGAGTCCTTGTCTAATTTGAGTATCAGGGTGCCAGTGTCTTAATAAATGAGTTTGGCCATGTTTCTTTTTTCTTTTTTGTGCAATAATTTGAAGAGTACTGGTTTTTAATTCTTTGAAAGTCTGCTCAAATTCTAAACTAAACCTAAAATGATCTGGCCCTGAGCTTTTTTTTTTTTTTTTTTTTTTTTTTTTTTTTTTTTTTTTTTTTTTTTTGGTTGGCAGAATTAAAGTTTGTTCCTATTTTCTTAGGGGTTGTAGACCTACTTAAATTGTTCTTCTGATCTTGATTTAACACTAGCAAAAAAATACCTTTTAAGAAAACTGTCCATTTCTTAAATATTTTCCAATTTTGTGAAGTATAGGTTTTTTAAACTAAAATCTAGTATTTTCTTGTTTGTGATTTTGTTCCTTGTTTTTTTTCTGAATTTGTTATTTACATATCCTTTCTGTGTGTTTTAGATACTTTAGCAAAGTTTTATCTATATAGTATTGATTTCAGCTCCCATTTTGATTATTTCTTGCTGTCTATTTATTTTGGCTATGTTTGAATCTTTTTGTTCTAGTGTGCATGTGTGTAGCTAAGTTTCTATCATTATATCTCTCTTTACTATTTTCTTTTTTTAAAAAATAGAAGCACTTAGTTTTATTAGTTTTCTTCTTAGCGCTGCTTTCAATGTGCTCCGTAAGTTTGAGTGTGTTTTACATTCATTTTCACTGAATTCTAGGAAGTCATTGATTTCTTTATGTCTATCTTGACCCAGTAGAGAGGTGTTCAGTTTCCATAAACTTATAGGTTTTCTGCTGTTTCTATAGTTGTTGACATCCAGATTTAATCCATGGTGTTCTGATAGGATGAGGGGCTTATTTCAATTTTCTTGTATCTGTTCATATTTGCTTTGTGACTGACTATGTGGTCTGTTTGGAGACAAAATTGTGGTGCTGAAAAAGTGTACATTTTTTTATTTGGCGGAAATGTTCTGTAGATAGTTTTGAGAACCATTCTATTATAATATGAATTAGTTATAATATTTCTTTGCTTAGTTTTGTCTGGATAACCTACATCGTCATAGTAGTAAAGAACTAAAGTCTCCCACTATCAAAGTGTGAGGTCTGATGTTTGATTTAATTGTTATTAGTATTGTTTTTACTAACATGGGATCCCTTGAGTTTGTCGCATGTTAAGAATTAAAATATCATCTTGATCAAATTTTGCCTGTAATGAGTATGAAGTATATTATTCCTCGTGTCTTTTGATTTATTTTAGTTTGAATTATATTATGTTATATATTATAATGGTTACCACAGCTTGTATTTTAAGTCCATTTACTTGAAAAGTCATTTCTTAGCTCCTTATACTAAGGTATTGTCTATCACTGATGTTCAGATGTGTTTCTTGTATACAGAAGAATAATAGATTCTATTTTTTCATGCATTCAATTTGTCTGTCTTTTTATTGAAGAATTGAGTTCATTGATATTCACAGATATCAGTGACCAATAATTGCTATTGATTTTTCTGTTGTTACTGATGTTTGTGTATGTGTGTGTGTTTATGTATGTGTTTTTTTTTTATTTTGTTGGTGTGAGATTATGTATGTCCTGCAATTTCATGGATTTAATTAATCTTTTGGGTTGTTTTTTTCATGAAAGTACCTCCTTTCAGTCTAGGTTTTTGTACAAAGATTGTTGAAATTTGACTTTATCGTGGAATTTTTCTGTTTTTACTTCTATGGTGACTGAAAATTTCCATGGTTTTCTGGGGATAGCATGGGATAGCATTTCTACTTTCTTAGAGTCTTCCGGATATACAACAAAGCATTTATGGATTTTACAGTCTCTATTGAGAAATCACATCCAATTTAAATAGATCTGCCTTTATATGTTGTTTTATTTTTTCTCTTTACTTTTGGGATTTTGTTTTATTCTTATATGGCATGGGGACTTTCTGGTACTTTTGTAAGCTTCTTGCACCATTATAGAAACCTCTTAACTTGGGTTAGGAAATTTTAATTTTAATTTTTGTCCAAAAATATTTCCTAGAATTTTTAATATGGAAACTTCTTTCATTTTTATTTTCTCTCTTTCCTCCATTTATAGTGTTCTGCATTTACTAAAGGTTTTGTTCCAGGAATTGAGCTAACATTTTGTTTGATCAAAGTATCTATTTCTTCTATCATATTTTTAGTGACTGAGATTCTTCCATCTCTTGTATTCTTTTTGATAACTCTTGTATCTGTAGTTTTTGCTCATTTACCCAGGTTTTTTTTCCAGCTTTAGGATTCCTTCAGACAGGTGCTACTTTCACTTTCATGGGACAGTTTTATTGTTTCTTTCAACAGTGTGTTTTCATTTTTCTTGCTTTATGGGAGGGATTTATTCTTTTATTAAAAAACAATTATTTCTTTGTCCTTTTCTTGCTTTCTTTAAGGAATTAATTCACTTTTGAAATGAAATGGATCATCTTTATCCATTTTTTAAATGTCTTATTCTCATGCTTTAGCAATACTTGAAAATTCAGAGACTGTATAGTAGATTAGTTGTATTCTGGTGGTGACATATTGCCTTGGTTATTGTTGTTTCTGTTCTTATGATGGACTCTAGGCATCTGGTTTTGGGTTGATTATAAGACTAATAGCTGATATCTGAATTTGTCTTTTTCAGATGGGTGATTTGTTCCTTGGTTTGTGTTTCCTTTCTGGTTTTCCAGTTGCTATAGCTGTGATTAAGCAGGGAGTCTTCATTGAGTTGAGGCCTGGAATTCTGACATCCAGTGTTGTCTCTCCTAAGTCAGGGATCTCTGTTCCATTGACACATAGCATAGCATAGATTTAAAGAAATTTATTGAGTTAACATTTAAAAGCTAGCTAACAAGAAGCCAAAGCCATAGCCTCTGAGTAATTATTTTATAGAAAGATTAATTTTTTTATAATTTTATTATTTTAATTAGCTAGGTAATCTTAAAGCACTTCAAAGACTTACAGAATATGGCATTTAAAATGTCTTAGGAACTTAGAATTTTCTGGATGGTAAGACGTATCTGCTCCTGACAGCACAATTCTACTTCAAAAAGATGATGGACATTTAAAAAAAATCTCCATATAGAGTTTACTTTCTTTGTAATAAAGGTTGGCCACTGGGCAAGAGAATGTTCTTGTACTGAATGGCTGACAGTATGCTGTATAAACTGGACATGCTGGACTCATAGGAAAGTGAGTAATTATTTTATAAATGGCTGTGGGATCACAGTTGTTAAAGCTTTCTCTGGACTACAGAACAGGAGTGGCTAGAAACTTCTGTTTACATAAAACAGTTAATCCCTTATGGAGACTGATGTGGGAATGTCTTTCTTTATGCTGTAAATATCAATCTTTAAATAAATAAAGGAGCTTTTCTTGGTCCATGACAGGCACCATAGAAAATGTAGGAGGAAAACTCACAGCATAGGTAAGAGAAGGGCGGAGTCAGAGGCAACTGTAAATATCAATCTTTAAATAAAGGAGTTGTTTTGGCCCATGATAGGCACCATAGAAAAAGTAGAAGTTACAGCATAGATAGGAGAAGAGCGGAGTCAGAGGCAGACAGAGCCAGACCACCAAGAAGAAGCATGTAAGGAACACAAATGAGCCACGGGCCAAGTGGCAGACAGATTAATGAAAATGGGTTGAGTTAAGATAAAAGAGCTTGCTAACAATGTGCCTAATCTATAGGCCAAACAGCATGAAGTTAACATAAGCATCTGAGTCACTTCTGGGGGTCTGAGCAGCAGCGGGAGGCTAAGGGGTCTGGGACTGACTACAGGTCTGTGGGTCTAGACCTCTGGCCACCCAGGACTAAGGAACCTCATTACAACAGGAGACATCTACAATAGTCTGCTTACCAGTATGATGCTTAGATATTTCTACATCTATTCAAGCTTATAATGAAAGTCAACATGCACCACAATGGCAAGAAGTGAAGTGTTACTATCTATATTTTCTTCATCATGAAATATAAGTGCTAACATTCCAAGTTTCATAGTGCTAAGATCTTTAGTAGTGCTTTTCTCAAAATGTTATAACAAATATTTAATATTGAGTGATATGTGATAATACCGTTAAAATTTTATGGAGTAGAAGTATTTTATTTCTTTTTTAAAGGAAGTAGGAGTCTGATAACAGTCTTTAAAAACTAAAGCTCATGATTTCCTGTATTTTCACTTAAATATTATGAACCACATTTTACAATGTAAAAAGAGTATTGGGATGATATAATACAGTTTAAGTTTCATTATGAGATATGTCAGCCTTATTTATGATGTTTTATAGCTTAAATTTTTGATTTTGATTCTATTATAATATTTTAAATTTGGATCTTTTCTTTTATCCCTTCATTTTTATTTGAATTTACCTTGTATTCTAAATCTCGGCATTTTTTTTTTATAGAATATAGATTAGACTGCATAAGACTGAGTAATGGTGATAAGACATTCTGTTTCACAAAGCATCAACTCTGTGTTCATAAACTGAACAATTATATGCCTTTGTTTAATTGGGAAGATTATGTTTTATATCTATAATTCTTAAATTCCATTTTTTTTATATTTAGCAAGAGGTTATTTTTATATTTCTGTTTCAGCTACATTGGTAAGACAAGATTGAGTTTATTAGACTTTTTTTATATGTGTGTGTTTTCTTTCCAGAACCTTTCTCTCATGATAAATGAGATATACAGTCTATGAAGAGACCTATAGACACCTGTGTTTTGAGAAACCAAAAGAATATATCTATTGGGATATTTAATATTGTCCTGCCTGATCATCACTCATTTTTCTGTCATTTTTGTCTCCATGACCTATGCTACAAGCCAGAACCCAACTGTCTCTGTTACAGTCAGAAAGAAGACATGAGATTTGAGGTCCTGGAATAAATTCACAAGAGTATATTTCATGGACTCATGTACAGCTTATTTTTAGAACTTCAAAATTAAACATATAATGAATTAACATTTTTGGAATTTCATGCCCAGAGCTGTGGTTATGTACCAATATATCTTCTTTCAGGTAAGAGCTGATGTTTCTGTTTGTTGCACATATTATTTATTAACATCCATTGAAAATCATCATTAACTCTGGGTCACATTGAACTATATGCAACAGGATTAAACAAATTTTCAAAGCACTGTAACTTTCCAGATAGACCAAGGACTATTCTAAGAAATTTTGATAAAAACTAATACTATTTATTTTTTTGTGTGTTTTCCATAATCAGCTGAACATAAATTTCCATAGAACACAGAATTGGATTCAAAATAGGACACTAACAAACTTGAATATATATGTTCAGAGATGGATATGACATATACAATAAAAGAGAAGTTATTTCTAGTTTTATTTTCTTACCATATTTACAATTTTCAAATATTAATTCCACTATTTACATAATTGTGTTAATATGAATCAACATATATTCTCCAAATACAGCTAATACACAATCAATTTATATACTATAACTTAAGAATTATAATATCAGTTGCATTAAGAAATACTAATGTATTTAATATAGTTATTTAAAGTCTATCTTTTGAAAATTTAAAACACTTTTGTAATTAAATCTAAATATTTGCTAATGCAACATCTTATTAAGACCACTTATAATAGATCGAAAAACCACATTTAGAGCATTTATAATACATAAATATCATTAAGAAAAAACTGCAAACAAATTTCAATCGTTTTAATTTATTCTTGTAAAAACAAAGATCATGTTTTTTAAATGAAAAATTATTTTAACTAGGGTTAATATAAGTTAAGGTAAACTAGTTAACTAAGTTAAAGTAAACTAAGTTTAAGGAATAAACCTTAATAAATTATGACACAACATTTAACATATAACACTGTTTGGAAAATTTTATGATAAAACTTTAAAAGTGTTAAAAATATATTTCTTAGAAAATTATCAGTGATTTATTATTTGTGAAAGCTCTGGAACAATATATTAATATTTTTACAAAAAGACCTAGGATATTCCAGACTGAACTGACACACCTTGCTGTCCTTGGGGGAATGAATGGGGGATGGGGTAGGAAAGGCTGAGGGAGGGGGTAGGGAAGGCTGAGGAAGGGCTGGGAGGGACTGGCAGAAGGGAAGGGAGGAGGAGCAGAGGTAGTTATGGAATATATACATACATAGTGAGAGCAAAAAGTCATCTGGATATAGTTTATTTAAAAAGGCTATATTCAGTAAAAGGAAAAGAAGAAAATAAAATTGCTTTATCATACATACTGTACTCTCAAACCTCTATGATCAAAAAACAAAGAAACAAAAAGGATTGGTTGCAGTATAACTTCTGCAAAGAACTTCAGTTCACTAACTTAGGTGGGATGTTTTTGGATTCGCAAATAGTGAATCTCAGAATAAAAGACATGTCTCAGGGGATAAAACCATTTAGAGCCCTTGCAGATGACCCTGGTTCCATTCACAAAACCCAAATGGCAGCTCATAACTGCCTAAACTCTTCCAAATGTCCTTTGCAGTCTTGTAACTGAGCTCCTTGCTATTCTGCATGCAGATTGCAGATAATGTTGTACATTTACAAGACGAGGCTGTTTAAACGCACGAAAGAGAAATAAACTAATGAACAAATAGACTAGTTTTACCTTAATGAAATTAAATCACATTTTTAAATGAGACAGAAAGAAAGTTCCCAAGTTCATTCTTACATAAGAGTAGCTCTGGAGTAACTGTTTGTGTTGGAGTATTTTTATAGATGTCAAATCATGACACTTTTAGATTCCAATTGTATTTCAAATTAATATTTTAAAATCTTGTCTCTAGTAAGTAAATACTATAAGACTATAGTCTACTGTTTGATTATAGTATGTAATGTGTAAACAATTTCTTTGCATTAAAAATAGGAAAACAATTGTCAGAAATTTAAAAATGCCATAATTTTTGTCCATTGTATCTTTATTAAATGTTAAAAGATATTAAGTATTTTATATTTATTTGGGTGAATGTTGAAATGGAAAAAACATAAAATCCAAACCTTAGACCTTCCAGGGAAATAAGTGACTACACATTTATTTACTAAAACAGTACTGCTTACCCCAAAAGCTAGTGAACTCCCTAGTCATAATCTTTTAATCAAGATTATGGTACCAGACACAAATTTCTTCCATTGGAGGAAATTGATATAAAATCAAAATATGGATTACTATGCTCAAAACACTAAATCCACTATTGATCATTCACATATTTTGCCTAGAAGGTCAGTATTATGACACGCAGTACCCACAGCTAAATATAACTCTTTGTACCTTTTATTTTTTCTGTAGAATTCTTACAAACTTTTGCCACTGTGAATGCTAGCTCTTAAAAAAAAACAAGTATCCCTTGGTTCAGTTTTCTCCTTCTATAGCAGAACTGTGTGGTGTCTTCAACAAAAGGGTCTTAACATGTACTTCTGATGAAAAAACAAAAGCAATAAATATCTGCCTGTTCTGTACAGGGAGCCCTTGGAGATTACTCAGCCATTAACTCTTGTGGTGAATCCCTATACCTCTTACAGAGACTTTTGATTAAAAATGTATGACTATTGTTTGGCCATATAGGGTACTCATACCCAAACCCTTTGAAAAATAATTATTTTCAAATTATCTTCAAAATAGTAGATTTCCATATGTTTTCATATATTCTTAATTTGAGTTGATCTGCCTCAATGTCCATTTTTCCCTTATTCCACACTACATTATGTTGATATCTTTTCGATATATACAAAAGTTCTACTTATACTGACATATCAAAAGACCCCCACATAAAAACCTTAGTTTCCCTTTAACTCTTGAAGGATTTTTCTTTGTCCTGGCATCTACAGATGCTCATTCCTTAATAAAAAAAAAAAAAAAAAAAAAAAGATTAAAAAAAGAAAGCCTAAGATTTTGAATTTAAGATCTGTGTATAAGAGAATACTTTCTGATTCTGAGTTATCAAACTCAATATTATATCTTCTTTTCAGTTCTAAATATTTCATCAAAAAACATAATTTGAATTTCTATAGTGAAAAATATAATTTGATATTCCTGCATTTCTCTTATGTGTTCATCAAATGATGGGTATATGTTAATTCTATCTCCTAATGTGAACAGAGCTTCTCGAACAATAGATATGACAGCATTTCTGTAGTATGGCATGGTGTGCTTTGAGTGAATTCCTAGGGGTGGTTGTAACAATAGTTTTATATTTTTATATTTTTGGAGGGTGTTATTGCATGAATTCTATTTCGTCTTATAAAAACCAGGATCTAGATATTGGGGAAAACCTGAAATCTCAGAGAGACAGAAAAACAAACCACATCCAGTTCTTACCTAGCCAATTCCTCAGGCCGAAAAGGATAGATCCTGCCTCCATGAATCCTCAGACTGAATGCCTCTGAGTCACCAGCTGAAAGGGCATGGAGGTTCCAGGCCAAGTTATTGCACTTACTTTTCAACTTTTCTAGTGCTAGACTAAAGGTGTATGCCTCCAGTTTCTGACTCTGTTTAACTTTGAACTCAAAAAGAACCAGAAGATTTCTGCTTTCTAAGTGCTGGGAGTAAGGGTGTAATGTCACTCTCTGACCTTAATGGTTAACTTTAGTGTGGCTCTGTCCTCTGATGTCTCAGATAGACTTTATTAGATATACAATATATCACCATAGGAATGTGTTTTTGCACATGTGAATTTCAATGTTAATTTTTGTTATATGTAATATGAGGTAAACAAGATGAATTTAATTTCTCATTTAATTTAGCAATATGCTGTAATACATCAAACCAGTAACTTTTTGTTTATGACAGGAACATATCATGTTACCCTGGCTGTCATTGAACTCACTGTGCAGACCTTGCTGGCCTCTGATTTAGAGATATGCATCTGCCTCTGTTTTCTAATTTTTGGGATTAAAGGCGTCCATCAAATTTTCGTCTAGTTCTAGATTTTTGAGAACACTACACTGACTTCCAAGTGGTTGTATACTTTTAAGAAATAGTATTAGTCTGATGCTTTTCTGTTTCCAGGATGGCTTTATAAAATCCCTTTTATCAAATTGGCAAAAGCAGGACACTGAAAATGAAAAGCTACATCTTGAGAAATGTAATTGAAATCATTTCCCCAATTTTCCATTAGTAGAGAAACAATTTTTAGTAAAAGTGTATAGCAGGCATATATTGTTTCTCAAGCCAACAATTCAATTAAAATATAATTCTATTTATTGATATCTGATGGTTTCGAATAGAAAGATTTAAATTTTAGCTTATTATGAAAACTCAAATTTCACAGAAGGAGAATAATGTTTAGTGTGATAAGGAAGAACAAGGGCTACTTGTTTGGAAATCCAGAGACCCGGTACGTTATATTTATTTTCATATTTGTATATTTCTAGGAGGTCTTAATCTTTCATTTACTTCTTTTATTCACAACTCTGAGTATGGGAATGCCTTTTTGTATGCTGTGAGTATCAATCTATAAATAAAGGAGCTGTTTTGGCCCATGACAGACACCATAGAAAAAGTAAGCAGGGAATCAGAGCATAGGTAGGAGAAGCAGGGCAGAGTCAGACAGATAAAGCCTGAAGCCCAAAGGAGCAACATGTAAGTAACACAGGTGAGCCACAAGCCTGTGGCTTAATGGAAGTGGGTTGGGTTAAGATGTAAGAGCAAGGTAACAATGTGCCTGAGTCATAGACCAAACAGCATGAAGTTAATAAGTGTCTGAATCATTTCTGGGGGCCTGAGCAGCAGTGACAGGTGGCCAGGGGGTCTGCCATGGCAGGCCTGTGGGTCTGAGCCTCTGGCTGCCCAGGACCAAGAAACCCCACTACTACATCTGAGGTCACTTAATATGCTGGTAAAAGAAGGAGATGTTGGTAGAAAACATTAGAAGAAAATATAACATGCATGCAGGTGCATACACAGACACACAGACACACACACACACCCCTAAATTACTCGACATTAGCTGAATCTTTCCAGCATTATCAATAAACAAACTGTGTTTGCTTAGGATCCCTCTTTGGGGGGGGGGCATGAATTTTTTTCCTTTAAAAGTTTTAAATTTTTTTATCTAAAAGTTTTTTTTTTTTTTTAACATACCTACCATTGTTCCCCCTCACTCTACTCCTCCCAGTCCTCCTCCAGCTTCGCCTTACCCAGTCATTACTCAAAGAATATAAGGACTCCCAGATTAAGTCAATGCAGTCTGGCATATTCAGTTGTGGTAGGACTAAGTCCTTTCCCCTACCAAGGCTGAGTAAAGTATTCCTCTGTAGGAAATGGGCTCTAAGAAACCAGGTCATGCACTAGGAATAAATTCTGGTCCCACTGATATGGGCCCCACAAACTGCTTACTCCATTTGACTGTTATCCATATTCAGAGGGCCTACTTCAGTCCCAAGCAGGGTCCCCAGCTATCAATTTGGAGTCAGTGAGCTCTCCCATAGCTTGGGTCAACTGTCTTTCTGAGTTTCCACATCATGATCTTGACACCTTTACTTATATATTCTCCCCTTCCTTATTTGGCTAGACTGGGAATTCAACCCAGTGCTTATCTGTGGATCTGTGCATCTACTTCATTAGTGGCTGGATGAAGGTTTTATAATATGAATTGAGGTAGTCATTAATTTGATTATTTGGGTGAGGACAGTTTAGACATCCTCTCCACTATTGCTTGGAGTCTTTGCTGGGGTCATTTTTGTGGGTTCTTGTGTTTTTCCCTAGCACCAGGTTTTGCTCTAACCCCACAATGGTTCCCTGTGGGAGATTATGTTGTTACATTGTAAATAATTGTCCCACTCACTGGTTTAATAAAAAGCATTGATTGGCCAAAGGCAGGCAGGAAGTGTGAGCAGGGCTACCAGAGTAAGAAAATTCTGAGAACAGGAAGCACAGAGCAGAATGCCAGAGAGAAGCCAGAGAAAGCAGAGGACAATGATGCTGCTATGAGAAAATGTACTGAGCCCCATGGCTGAACAGGTTAGAAGTCATGGGTTAGATTAAGGGTAAAGAGTTAGCAAGATATATGACTGGGCCTTAGGCCGAACAGCCTAAAATTATTGAAAGCATCTGTGTGCCTCTGTGGGTCTGTGAGTCTGCAGGTCAAAAAATTGAGGTAAGACCTGAAAGTCAAGGCCAGAAACTACCTACTACAGTTTTCTCTATCAAGAAATCTATTTTATTATTCTCTATCTCCTCCCCAACTCAACCATCTCATTCTCTCATGCTTTCTTCCCACCTACTCTTACCCAAACACCTATATGATCACATTTACTCAGGATATCTTATCTATTTCACTTTCCAGTGGATCCATGGATTTTTTTGTTAAGTTACTTCTTTTTACACAGTTTTTCAGGGGTTGTGGATTTCAGTCTGCTTATCCTTTGCTTTATTTCTAAAATCCACTTATGAGTGCGTACATACCATCTTTTATTTCTGTGTCTGTGTTGCCTCACTCAGGATGATTTTTTCTAATCCCTGATCACCTTCACAGTAGCATGCATTGAAGCATCCATGATAACATTCCCAGTGACAGCATTAACACATCCCTGCTCACAAAACCACATTTATGTTATGTTTCTTCTGTAGTGAAAGTAAGAGTACTTGAAAATTTAGCTTTACAAATCTCAGCTTAGACATGTCGATCTTCTATTCACATGGCTAGTGCTTCAAATGCTTCACTTGGAAAAGGTATAATTTTATGGTTTAATGCTAAAACTTTCTCTCTATCACAGTAGCAAGAGAGTGGATGCTTTATTTCTAGAGTGCATCTTTATTTCTTCTCCTCCTGTTACTTCTCCACAGAAAATATGCTTTATCACAGTATTCAGAGACATTTCTGTATTGTTGAGTAAATGCTCACCACAAGATCAGCATAAAACACAATAATAAGCCCAAGGCTTAGTAGGGAAATTTTCCTTTAAAATATTTCCAAGAAAACTAAATTTGGATTTTAGAAAGTTGAGCATGATCAATGATTATGTCAATATTTATTACACACCAATTCTATTTATTTATATAAAATAATATAATTGAAATTATTCAGAAACCTAAATACTTTTAAGGATATAGTACTTGATTTATTATGGCTTTCTTTAGTTGAAGTTCACCATTCAACTAAATAATAAATAATTGTTAATGTGTGTGTAAGTTCATATTTGACATCAAATCTACCGAATTTTATTGAAGGGAATACAGACTTCAAAATAAATTCTAGCATTTTAGAATTATTTGAAAATAAAATAATTTTATGGAAACAAATATTACCTCTAGAAATTTACTTTATCCATAGTTTTACTTCTATACTTTAGGTAAACACTATTGCTTTATCAGCAGTATAATTTTTATCATATTTGTGCTGTAAAAATTAAAGATTCTAGTATGTTTGATACTTAATCATTATACCTATATTTCTATTTAATACTTAAATATTTACAATGCAATATAAAACAATAAATATTGGCATGTCACCTTCATGATTACTCTCTACCAGAACTCCAAGAAATAATCCTAATATTATATTTTGCTACAAAGTCATAAAATTGGATCTTAGCACTGATTATTTTCAACATTTCCTATTTCTTAAGAAGAATAATTTTAAATAAAATTCACAAAACAGGAAGGAGGTCACCAAAAGAACACGGCCTACTCAATCAATTGAGCAGTTCATATATGGACTCATAAAGGCTGAAACAGCAAGCATAGGGCCTGAAATGGTTTGTACAACATCCTCTAAGTATAGGTTATATTTGTTACCTTGGTGGTTTTGAGCAACTCCCATGGTGGGTACAAGTGTTTGTCTGACTCCCTTATCTATTCTTGCTTCTATTTTCCTCCTATTGGATTGCCTTGATCAGGACTATGAGGAATATTTTGTCTTATTGTATCATGAATGTTGTGTTCCATTCTATAGGTTTTCATTTGTCTCCTATTTTCACAGTCCTTTGCCATACAGAAACATCTGTTTTATCCATTCCCATTTATTAAGTGTTGATATCAGTATGCATGATATAAATGTTTTGTTTAGGAAGTTGTCTACTGTGCCAATTTACTCAAGGCTATTTTCCAATTTCTCTTCTATCAAGTTCAGTGTGCCTGGATTTATGCTGAGGTTTTTGGTTCACTTGGACTAGAATTTTGTGCAGTGTAATAGATTCAGCTCTACTTGCATTATTCTGCATGCTGACTTCTAGTTAGACTAGCATCATTTGTTGAATATGCTTTAATTTTTGCTTCTTTGTTAAAAATTGGGTGTCAGTAGGTGAGAAGATTGATGTCTGTTTTTATTAAATACTAATCAGTTTTTTAAATCTCAAATGGCTGAAATATACTTAAAGAGATGCATAACATCATAAGCCATCAGGAAAATGAAAAGCAAAACAACTCTGAGATACCATCTTACACCTGACAGAATGGCTAAGATAAAAATCACAAGCAAGAGCTCATGCTGGAGAGGACATGAAAGAAAACACTCCTACATTACTGGTGAGAGCACAATCTTGTACAGTCACATTGGAAGTCAATGTGAAGGTCTATCAGAAAATCCACCACAAGACTAAGCATGTACTTATTTGATCAACTATATTCGTAATATATTTATGTGTAATAGCCAAGTCTAGAAACAACCTACACGTCCCTCAACTGATGAATGAATAAAAAAGTGGTAAATTTACACAATGGCTTAATGCTGAAATGTTAAAAGGAAGCTATTTTCTTTGAAGGCAAATGGATGGAACAAGGAAAAAATATACTGAAAGAGGTCACCATGAGTGAGAAAGACAAACATGGTATGTACTCACTCATAAGTGGATATTTGCTATAAAATAAAGGACACATATGCTATTGTCCACAGACTCAGAGAGATTAGGTAGCAAAGAATATTGATGGCAAATACATGGTTCTCCTTGAGAAGGGAAAAAGAAGACATTTTGTGAGTTGATTGAGGGAAAGTTGGGATGAGAACCTACATGATCAGGTTGGAGAGGAAGGGGGGAGAAGTACTGAAAGAAACATCTGGAGGGAGTATTTATGGGTCAAGCAACAAGCTGTGCAATGGAAATGCTCGGGAATTAATAAGGATGACCTCAGCTAAGACTTCTAGCAATAGCAGAAATATAGCTTAAAATGGCTATATTCTGTGACCAAGCCAGACTTCAAGTAAAGGAAACGGAAAAATAACCCAGCCAGATAACATCAGTTTGCCCTGTCTCCGTGATGTACTGGAATTGGTGCTTAGCCCTGTTGTCACCAGAGAGGCATTATACAGAAACTAATGGAAACAGATGCAGACCGACAGAAAATCATTAGGTAGAGTTTTGGGAATCCTACAGAATAAGTGAAAAAAAATGTAGAAGCCAGAGGTGTCAAAGAAGGCATAAGAAACTTACAGAATCAGAATCAAGTTACCTGGCTTCATAGGGTCTCAGAGAGACTGAACTGACATAAAGGAGCCAAGCATGAGACTGACCAAGACACTCTGACTTTATGTTGCACTTATGTAGCCTGGTCCTCTGTGGAACTCCTAACAGTGTGAACAAGGAATGTCTTTGATTTTTTTCCAGCTTTTGGAACATTACTCCTTGGCTCATCTTAATATATGCTTAGACTTACTGCACCTTTAGATGTCATGGTTTGTTGATAATTCATGGGAGATCTGCCTTTCCCAAACAGAAATGAAGCAATGGATTGGGGAGGTACAAGGACAGGGAAGATGGAGAAGGGCCTGGGAGGAGAAGAGGAAGGTAAAAGTGGGGCCAAGATGTGAAAAGGACAAAAAAATTAAATTGCAAATTATCCAAATAAAAATTTATCTTTAGCCTCTAAAATTGGAATATTAAAATATTTTCAATAAACTTTTAAATATATATTATTTTAGCAGTAATTTACAAATTCAGAAATATATTTTATACAATAAATTAGGATTTACATATTTATTGGGGAGCCACTTTTTAAAATACTATATTACTACTGCTTAAAAAGTAGATATTATATCCAACATATCTCTTTAAGCACTTGGTAACTATAATATATGTTGGTATTACATTTTTACATTTTTTTAGCAAAAAAAAAACAAGATTTATTCATTGAATGGTCAAAAAATAAGTACAGAGAAATAAGAATTAATTTTGTCTCAAAAGTTTGTTGACTTTCTGCTGTAATATTTTTCATAATTAATGATGGCAACTAATTTAAACACACTTTGAGCTATTAGCATTGTAATGAATTTAATGATTTTCTTAGGGATTTTTTTTTGTGTTTCAGTAAATACATTTGTGGTCATGTACATGTTCACACCTATACAGAAACTGCTGTTTGTTCTGTATTGAATCCATAATGGTTTGATCCTAATTAAAAAACTACACTGTGAGAATTGTGTTGTACCATTGTAAATAATTGTCCCACCCACTGTGTTGCAGTGAGGGTTTCTTGGTCCCCGGAGGCCAGAGGCCCAGACTCACAGACCTGCTGCACCAGATCCCTTAGTAGCCCACCGCCACCGCTCAGGCCTCCAGAAATGACTCAGATGCTATATTAACTTCATGCTGTTTGGCCTATGACTCAGGCACATTGCTAGCTAGCTCTTACATCTTAACTCAACCCATTTCTATTAAACTGTCTGCCACATGGCCCATGATTCACCTGTGCTCCTTACATGTTTCTTCTTGGGTGGCTGGCTTGATCTGTCTGACTCTGCCCTGCTTCTCCTACCTATGCTCTGATTTCTCCTCCTACTTCTTCAATGGTGCCTGTTACGGCCCAAAACAGCTCCTTTATTTAAAGATTGCTATTCACAGCATACAGAAAGGCATTCACACATCATCACTGGTTTAATAAAAAGTACTGATTGGTCTAAGGCAGACAGGAAGTGTGGGCACGGCTACCAGACTAGAACTCTGAGTACTGGAAGAACAGAGTAGAAGGCCAGAGGGAAGCCAGAAGAAGCAGACAACAACTATGCTGCTCTGAGAAAAGGTACTGAGCCCCATGGCTGAACAGGATAAGTGTCATGGGTTAGATTAAGGGTAAAGAGGTAGCAAGTTGTATTCCTGGGCCTTAGGCTGATCAGCCAAAAACTATTGTAAGCATCTGTGTGACTCTGTGGGACTGTTGGTCTGCGGGCTTAAACCAAGAGGCTAGGCCCCAAAGTCAAGCCTCTCACTGCTTATGTGAGAGACACAACTCAGAAGCTGCTTTGGGCTCTAGACAATCTTTTAAGCTTTCTCCAGCTTTATGTGGTTGCATATCGTGTATATCATCCACATTGGGCTGCCATTTGTAGTAAGTAGTTTCTGTCCCAGACTTTCAGGCCTGGCCTCAAGGTTTAGACCCACAGACCTACAGAGACACACAGATGCTTACAATAGTTTTAGGCTGATGGGCCTAAGGCCTATGCATATATCTTGCTAACTCTTTACCCTCAATCTAACCTATGACTCTTATCCTGTTCAGCTATGCAGCATGGTAACTTTCCTCAGAGCAGTATAGTTGTCCTCCGCTTCTTATGGCTTCTCTCTGACTTTCTGCTCTGTTCTGCCTGTTTCTGGAGTCTTCTTAGTCTGGTAGCCCTGCTCACACTTCCTGTTTGCCTTTGGCCAATCAGCAATTTTCATTAAACTCATAGTCAGGGACAATTACTTACAATGGAACAATGTAATCCCCCTACATTTTACTTCTGCAACTCTTGCTAAATTAACACATTTAAAGTACCTGCTTATTCTACAATGAAATAATTGATTTTTTTTCCACATGCAATTTTTAGAAAGTGGAGAAAATATATCTAAATTCATCAGTAATGTTGTAATATTCTAGAAACTGAGTTAAGAAACAAATAATTAATTTCTCTATAACAAGAATAAGCTCCATCAATTGTGCTTTATTCCAAAAAAACCAAAAGAATATTGAAAGATAGAACTGCTCTGTGTCAGCCCTTTAGAGAAGTTATTAAAGAACCAACATGAGATAAAAGTTTTCTCCAATGTAGAATGAATTGATACTGTTCATGGTTGTTAAACTTTTATGTTTTGTATGTTTGCTTTAAGGAGGCATTTTATTTGTATTCTTGGCTGTCCTGGACCTCACTCCAAGGTGCTGACATTAAAGATGCTCACCATGCTTGGCTAATAGTTCTGTTAGTTTCAAATATAGGTGTCAGTTAAGAAAATAGGATCCCCAAGTAGTCTGGAATGTAACTGATCTTAGAATTTAAACAATATGGGTCCTAATTAGACCTTAGAGTTCATTCTGCACATTTGCTATTTTGGGTCCAATACAGAAGAAATTCCAGAGAACATATAATAAGATTTTAAGGTTCATCCTTCATGGCAGGTTGAGATCGAAATACTCATTCTATGTTTCCATCTACTAGTTATTTGCCAGAAAAGCCACATGGAAGATTGAGCTAAAATTGAAAAAGAATGTTAAAGTCACTTTTATCTCATTTAACTTATGCATATCTTCACTGAATATAATTTGTTAGTTGTATTTCATATTTGCTTTGTTCTAAGTAGTTAAGTAAAGGCAACATTGGCATGTTTGAAATACATAAATAATTGAATAAATATTTGCCATTGTATTAAGTTAGATGTATATACATACAACACTATGATTTGAGGACTGTTATTTAATCTCTCTAGGGTTAATTTAAATGCAAATGTTCAGCTAAGATCTTAGCAGTTGCATAATCGAGAAGAATTCCAGTTCTGGAATAATAATGAATATTCTGCTAACTATAATTGTTATTTTCTAGGAAGAATGCAGGAGAGTGTGACAAGAACATCACTGTAGGCAGAGGTCTGGTAGCCAACTAGGGCAAGGAAATTATAACTCTTGTCAGAATTGGAAGGCTGGTAGTCATTAGCAGTCCCAATAAAGGGTGATGATATAATTAAATTTTTTATCCTTATTCACTTGTGAATATTAAGCTAATTAGAGAAATCACAGGAAAAAATAATCCCCTGTCAATTGTATCCAGGTCTGGCTTGAACATAGTAAGAGCAGATCTGACTATGTAGTCAAGACAATTGTCAGCCATTGTAAAAATTGTTTTAATTTAGAAGAAATTTTTTAGAAGAAATTTTTAGAAGAAAAGATTTAAATGTCTGTTCTATTTAGAGTTTGATTGGATGTATCCTTCTAGAAATTACCAGCCATGTGTTGCATGAATAAATGAGACTCAGGGATAGATCTCTGAGAAAGTAGGAGATATTAGAGAGAATAAATACCACACTCAGATTTTACCCTGCTGTCTTCCAGCTTCCTCAGCCTGGCTTCCCTTGGCTTTCTCTACTTCTATGCCTGCCTTAAGCTTAAATACTCTATTGGAAAATTAAGGCGTGGCCCCACCACTGCCTGCTTGGGAACCTGGAAATCCTTTTATAATCTAAAGTGACCTCCACTCAGTTGGGATTAAGGGCATAGGTAACCACTCCCAGGATACTTCCTGTGCTGGAATTAAAGGTTTGAAACATCACTCTCTGATTCTCATAGACTGACTGTGGTTAGAGCTCTGGAACTTCTGGAGTTTTATTAACTCCCCACACAGACTGTGGGTAGATTCCCTCTGATATCTCCAAAACTTCTGAAGCTTTTATTGAATCCCCATATATCCTCTTTTGTGTTAAATTAAAAAAAAAAGGTTATAGCTAACATAAGAAAAACAATATACAATAGGTACAATAATTATATACAATATATACCAATATATACAAACAATAAATAAATAATGTCCAGTCCATTAACAATTGACAATTCAAAGAAAATATTTCATTAATTGTCCTATTTTGATGAGTCCAAAGGGTTATACCTAATTCATTTTCTTTCTAACTAAAAACAATTATTTTGATGTCTCTTAAACTTATAAACTTTAACTTCAAGTTTCTTTTCTAAAACTGTCATTAAAAAACTGTTGTTACAATTTGGTTTTTTGGCCCTGGGCCACAGACCCACAGACCTGCAGCCCCAGACCCCTTAGCCACCCACAACTGCTCAGGCCCCCTGAAATTGACTCAGGTGCTTATAGTAACTTAATGCTGTTTGGCCTATGGCTCAGGCACACTGCTAGCTTGTTCTTACATCTTAACTCAACCTATTTCTATTAATCTTTCCTGCCACGTGGCCTGTGGCTCACCTGTGTTTCTTTCATGTTGCTTCTTTGGGCTTCTGGCTTGGTCTCTCTTGACTCCGCCCTCCCTTTCCTACCTATCCTGATTCCTCCACCTACATTTTTTATGGTGCTCCTTTATTTAAAAATTATTACTCACAGTATACAGAAAGGCATTCCCACAAACTGTAACTCTATCTCATCTTCAACTACCTCAGACATGGATTTATAGTCTTATTTTATCTTAAACCTTAGGAAGATGTAAAATTCAATAACTTATTTATATTTAGATAAGTAGTTCAGTAATTCTATAATAGGTGCATAAAAAGATGCTACTAGGAAATCTGGTTTTAGATCAGAAGTTTTCAATTATATGCTTTTTTTAAAGACAAGATTTTTATGAACAGCCCTCGCTGTGCTAAAACTAGCCTGACCTCAGACTTACAGAAATCCACCTGCCTCTGCCTCTGGAATGCTATGAATAAAGTCATCTGCCACTAGCACTCATTCAATTATATGCATTTAACCTGTCCTTACATCATGACCTTATATTATAGTTGTTCATTTTAAAACACTAACATCCAATTAGTGCTTGCAAAGCAGAAATCATATTATAGTAAAGAAGTAGCAAAAATACAGCTTGGGAAAATGAATAAATTGCAAAATAATACTGACAAAATCTCATCCTCAGGGTAATGTGACAAGGTGAAGATTGAGAAATGTGATTTATTTCATCTTTAAAGTTATTTTAATGTAAAGGAAAATTAGAGATGAATTGTAATGATGATCAAAGTTCAATGTTTCAGTAAAACATTATAACCAAATATTCACTATTCTCCATGGCCTGACATGTCATTAAGCCAAATGTGGCAATCAGTTTGATATTGAAGGAGACATCTTCTTGACATAACTGATTAAAATGTCCTGAAATATATATGATGCTTATAAAGGTAAAAAATCACTTTATGTGAATTTCTATTAATTAAAGGTGTTTTTTAATCCCTTTTATTACCACAGTTTTATTCACATGGACTTAATTAATATTGAATCAATAATGCAATAAAAGTATATTTCTGTTTACCAATAAATTTACTAGAGTATTTCAGCACAATACCATCATAAGATTATCATAATGGCCAAGTATGTAGACTCTTGATAATACCAAAATCTAAAACTTGCTGAGTGATTAGTCTATATCACAAAGTGTGTAAGCAATAATGACCTTTAAGAACATGTAAACTGTATATATAGTTGAAATATTGCAAAATGCAGAAAATAAAATTTATATAATACAGTTAAGGCAAAATATAAATATTTTACTTAAAGTGTGCTCTAATGTTTTTCTTGCTATTTTGTCTTTCACACATAGATCATACTAGATTACCTATCTATCTTCTATTTTGTAACTAAATGGTTGGTATGTTTCTATATTTTTGTTATGTATGTACACTACGTATACGTGTGGTTTATGTATATATAACAAAACAAAGATATCCTTCTTTATGTTACCATTACCTTGTTTTTACAGTTGGTGTCTTGGATAGGATATCATAGAGGTTGTTGGGAAACCAAGAGTTGAAATTTTCGTCCTAAATTTCTCTCATATTGAGACATTATTTTCCAGCTTCAATATAAAATAATACATGATGACTGTTGGATAACCTGCATATAACAAAAACAATTAATAAAAATAACAGTTCTTTTTTGAAAGTAGAAAGACTTTGTTACTATAAAGAAATAGAGGCAGATGGAGAAAAAAGTGAGAGAACAGAGAAGTGATAAAGAAGAGAGGGGGAGAGTGTTCCCAAGATGGAAGAAATAGAGAGAAAAAGAGTCAAAAGTAAATATTTTTAACTTAGATTTGTTTTTGTTTAGAAGCTTAATTTCTTTGCAAATATAACTTTTCCCAAATGGTCACATTTTCACAATACGAGATTTTACCACCAAAAAGTGGTTCCTGTATACTTATAAATAATTTATTTCTAAAATATGTTTAATTACTGTAAACAATTGTGTAGATCTTCTGAACGTTTATTTTTCCAATGGGAGTTAGTCATCAACTATAAAATGAGCAATACTGACTATTACTACCTTTGGAATTTATAGAATTAATTAAAAATTGTTAACACTGAATTTACGGTGATTGTATTTTTTATTAAAAGAGTGATCTTATCCATGGGAAGACTAATTTGTTCTAGGATTTTTAGCTAAATCAAAAGTGAAATTAACCGTATAAGATGAGAATGATTAATTTGGATACTTTGTCATACTAACTACTTTCCAACGTTATTAAATAAAACAAATGATCTTATTCTCACTTCCCTAGAGGAACTAGAACCCCCTTAGAGTATTTCTCTAAATAACATTCAATTACTTATCATAAGAGAGAAAGAGCCTTATTCAAAATATTTGTCTCTCAGAAAATTAATTTCTTCAGTTTTACTTATTGTTTAAAATTTCAAATATATTCTCCCTGAAGTTAGCGCATTTCTTTTTATTGGTTTGTTTGTTTTTGAAGGCCTATTTTGTGATTAAGTAATGGCTTACAGGGCTCCTTAAGTACAATATACTATAAAAAAATAACATGTTAGAAACTTTACACAGTCAATAAGACAAAAGGTCAGACTACAGTATAGAAAAAGATCTTCACCAAACCTGTGTTTAACAGAAGGCCATTCTCTAAAATATATAAAGAACTCAAAAAACTAGATATCAGATATCAAATAATTTAATTAAAAATGCAGTTCTATCTAAACAAAGAATTCTCAACAACAACAAAAAAAATCACAAATGACTGAAAGGCACTTAAAGAATTGTTCAACATTCTTAGTCATCAGGGAAATGTGAATCAAAACAATTCTGAGACACCACCTTACTCCTGTCAGAAGAGTGAGAAGAAAAACAGTGATGACAGCCTATATGAAAATGATTTTGAGTTAGGGAAACATTCCTCCATTGCAGGTGGGAGAGTAAACATGTACAGCCACTTTAGAAATCAGTATGGTTATTTCTCAAAAAACTGGGAATTAGCCCACCTCTGATCAAGTAATACCACTCTTAGACATATATCCAAAGATGTACAAAGACATTTATTCAACTAAGTCAATTGCAGCTTTATTCATAATAGTGAGAAACTGGAAACAACCTAGATGCCACTCAACCAAAGGATGAAAAAAAAGTGGTACATTTACACAATGAAGTATTACTCATTAGAAAAAAAAAAGACATCTTGAAATTTGAATGCAAATGGGTGGAACGAAAAAATATTGAATGAGGGAGTCCAGCTCAGAAAGGCAAACACAGTATGTATTCACTCAGTGGATATTAGACACAAAGCAAAGGATAACCAGACTATAGTTTACAACTCCAAAGAAGCTAGGTAACAAGGAGAAGTCTCACAAAATATCAATGGGTCTCCCTGGAGATGGGAAATAGATATGCTTTTCTGAATAACATGGGAGCATTGGAGAGGTGGTAAAGTAGGTGGAAAGAGAATATGAGGGAATGGGATAATTGAGTTGGGGCACAGGTGAGGAGAAAAATGAAATAGATATCTTGTTAGAATCTATTTTAAGGTTAGGGAGAATACTGGTGATAAGGAAATTCACAGGAATCTACAGATGATGCCAGCTAAGACTCCAAGCAATGTTAAAGAGTCTACCTAAACCGGCCTTCCCCTGTAATCAAATTGATGACCACTCTAATTGTCACTATGGAATTTTCATTTAGGAACTGATGGAAGCACATGCAGAGATCCACAGCTCAGCACTAGGCTCAGCTTCCAGTTCAGTCAAAGAAAAGGAGAAGAAATTATATTCACAAAGCAGTTAAGAACATGATGGGGAAACTCAAGCTACAGGGAGCTCACTAAGTCTGGACTGCCATCTAGAAAACCTGCACAGGATCTAACTAGCTTCTCTCAATGTGGATAATAATTGTGTGGTGTGAGGAGTTTGTGAGGCCTTTGACAACATCACTAGGATATATCTCTAGTATTTGAACTGGCTCTTATGAGCCCATTCCCTAAAAGGGGACACCTTGCTCAGCCTTGATAGAGGGAGGGGGAGTATAGTCCTGCCTCAACTTGATGTGTCAGACATATTTAACTCCTCATGTGAGTACTTACTCTCTCTGAGGAGTGTATAGGGATTGGAGAGGGGAAGCTGAGGGGTGAGAGGAGGTGAGGGAGGGGACTGTGGGTGGTATGTAAAATTAAAAAAAATAAAATGGGGTTTTCAGAGATTATCCAATATTCTCATGTATGACATACAGAAACTAAAAGGTGCTTAAAGAACCATCAACATTATGAGAGAAAAGAGAGTCTGTAGGCTATGTAATCTCAGCAGTACACTGTGATATCTAAAGATCCATTGTTTCCAAGTGAGAGGCAATCTGCATAGGCCTTGCCATGTGGAGACTTGTCAGACAAGTGTTCATATGCTAGTATAAAACTAGTCTACATGGCTCCCAACGTTGCCCAATTTATTCTATGAGGTAACAGTTATCCTGAAACAAAAACTACAAAAAGACTCCACAGAGAAAATAAATTACAGTTCAGTTCCCCTTTTGAATGTAAAGGCAAAATAATTAATACTTTCAAGCCAAATCCAATATCACATCAAAATAAAATGATCATTCCATGATCAAGTAGGCATCTTCCTAGAGATGAGGTGATGGTTTGGTAAAAGAAAAATCAATAAACATAATCGACTATATAAATATACCGAAGGAAGAAAGAACATATGATAATCTCATTAAATGTCCAGAAAGCTTATTGGGAAATCCAGTACACCTTCTTGAAAAAAGTCCTGAACAGAGTAGGGATACAAGTGATAGAATGGTTCAACATATTAAAGACAGTTTACAGCAAAACCATAGCCAATCGAAACCTAAGTCATGAGAAACTCAAAAGTTATCCCACTAAAATAAGTAACAATACAATTTTTCCTCTACCTTCATACCTTTTCAACAAAGCACTTGGATCTTTGGCTAGAGTCATAAGGAAACTAATGGCAATCAAACAAACAAATTGGAAAGGAATAAGGCAAAATATCTTTGTTGTAGATGATATGAGACTATATATTTGTGACCTAAAATTTCCATTAGGGAAGTCTTATAGCTGATAAATACTTTCAGCAAATTAATTGAATACAAAATTAAGTTAAAGTGATTGTTATCCCTTTTGTATACATATTTTTACAAAAGGATTGAAAAGAAATCAGGGAATCAACACTTTAACAATAGCTATAAATAGTATAAAGTAACTTTGGATAACTCTATAAAAATACATGAAAAACTAGTATGATTAAAAAAAACTCAGTTGTTTGAAAATAAAAATGGAAGAAGTTATCAGAAGATGAAAAGTTCTCTAATGCTTGTGAGTAACTAGGATTAACACATTGCAGGCATCCTACCAATAGCAATGTACAGATTCAAAATTTTAACGCAGACCTTTAAATAACAACTCTCAGCTTCATATGGAACCAAAATTAAAAGACAAGATAGATAAAACAGTAATAAATAAAATCAACAACCTGAAGTCTTCTGATTCCTGAACTCCTGTTGTATTATGTAGCTACAGTAAAAAAAAAAAAAAAGCAAAGTGTTGTCATAAAAATAAATATATCCATCAATGTAAATGAATTGAAGACACATAAATACATCCATACATCTCTGACTCCCTATTTTTTTTAATAAAAATCAAGAATTACACAGAGGAAAATGGGCAGCATTTCACAAAAATGGGGCTGGACAAAGTAAATGGTTGCATGCAGACAAACACAAATACACCCATATGTATAGCCCTACACAAAAGTCAAGTCCAAATAGATCAAATATCTCAACTTAAAACCAGACACACTGAACCTTATTGAAAAGAAACTGGAAAAAACTTAGAACTCAGTGACAGAGAAGAATACTTTTTGAATAGAACACCATTAAAGCAGGTGCTAAGATTCACAATTAAAAAGGGTCACATGAAACTGAAAAACATTTGCATGACAAAGAACATTCTCATTTTAACAAAGTGGCATCTTACAGCATGGGAAAATGTTTTTAACAGCTACACATCCAGTGGAAGAATAATATCAAAAATGTTTAAAGAATTTAGCAAATTTGATATATAAAAGCCAAAAAGTCAATTTTAAAAAGGAAATATAGATCCAAACAGAGAATTCTCAGTATAATAATCTCAAATGGCCAAAAACATGTTCAACATCTTTTACTATCTGGAAACTACAAATTAAAACTAGTCTGAGAATGTTTTTCTTAATTGAAAAAAAAAGATTAACAACAATAATACAGTTGATAGTTCATGGTAGCAGGGATGTGGAGAAAGAATAACTATGCTCCATTGTTGGAGGGACAATCTAGTTCTACAGCCACCATGAAAACTAGAATAGCCATTTATCAGTAAGACAAATATTAATATACTGCAATACCCAGCTATACCACTCTTAGGCAACCACAGAGACATTTGCTCAACCACGTTCACTTAATGACTCCTCTGTTCATAGTAGCCAGAATATAGAAACAATCTGGAAGTGCTCAACAGAAGAATAAGGATATGTGGTATATTTACGCAATAAATTACTATTCAGCTTTTAAAACAAATGATACCATGAAATTTTCTTGCAAATGGATGGGAGTAGGTAACAATCAATATAAAGGACCCAGACAAAGAAATATAAATGTGGTGTAATTTTTAAGTGTAATTGACCCACATGTGGGGGAGGGACAAGAATGGGAATATCAGTGAGAGTGTAAGCAGAGATCAGATTGAAGGTGGAAATGGATGGAGCGTGAGCTAGAACTGATGGCCTTAGAGGGGTTGTATGAAAACCTATTACACTGGTGTGTAAATAAATAAATTACCTAAGTGATTGTCAATAATTTTTTCCATGTGTATTATGGTTTCTTTGGGAAATTTACCTTGTAATTTACTCTTTCATGCTGAGTTCAGCGCTCAGCGCCAATTATATAAAATATCTTAATTTAAGGTGCATTTTGCATCATTTTTCTTCAGTACAGAATTACATGCTAATTATCCAATCTAAACAAATATATAGTGATATAGTGATAGATAAAAGCACTCAACGTCAATATTATGCCTTGTTCCATGCAATTGTACACACACACACACACACACACACACACACACACACACACACACACACATACACACACATTCATGAATTCATAGAAGGCATAAAAACTCATAGTTCATAATCATATGAAATTTATGCTAGATATCTTTAGTAATATGGAAAATAAAAGTTTAAATGCTTTTGTGTGTTATATTGAACAAAACACTGTTGGTGAAGATGTTGGCGACAACATAGATAATGTTGGTGAATATGAACAATGAGACAGACCAACAAACAAGGTTTCTCAGAGTGAAGTGTGTTGAACTTTCCAAAAACATTAGTTCAATACCCAAGAACTATGTGGTAGAAGAAAATATCTCATGTCCACAATTTGTCCTCTGTGTTCACAAAAATACTGTGGCACTAAAATTCTACATTCTTTGTATGTACACTTATAATATATCATATGTTTTATTATATATAATTAAAAAGCTAATAAAATTGATGTAGCCTCTAAGAATAATCAGATGATAACTTTGAAATAAAATTGCTACACTACCCCTTCACATTAATCTTTTGTTATATGTTAGATGGACTCAAAACTGGCCCAAAAGAGAGATACTTGCCTCACTTATTATAACTGCAAAATTATTCATGCAATAAAATACTAAGGCAAATAATACTTTACCCTCTCATAAGCATTTTATAGATTCAAATGTTTGCATATATATGCCTGTATATGACATGGACACAAACACAATTATGGTGAAAGGGTAAAATTATAAAAGGAGAGATAGAAAATAACATCACATATTTGTATATAAACATGATATATATGTTTTAGATATATATTTATGTGAGATGGTTGGAAAGACTATAAAAAAGAGTCAAGAATAGTAAAAAAACTTTAAAAATGCAAAGAAAAAGAGAGAGTTCCATTATTTCATTAAAATGTTATCTTGCTAAAATTTTGTGTAGTATTGATCATAAAAACTTGTATCAGAAAGTTTTAATTTTTGAATATATAATAGGCTCTTAAATATGATATCAGTTTTGTTCATTACTAGTTTCAAGTTTCCATCTTATTCATAACTTACCATTTTTACAAATTTTTTAGATCATTTCTATTTATCATTTTTAAATGTAATATAAAGCTAAAAACATGTATAGATGTATAAATACATTAACACTCAAGTTAAAGACATTATTATTCTGCCAAAATTTTTAATTAATTTGAAAGAGGAGTCAAATTATCTCTATAAATACAAAAACATCTTATTTCTGTGTATAAACATTCCATGTGCTACAAAATAAAACAAAATATGGAATACTTATGTGTTTTAGAAAATACACACATATAAACATATGTGTCCTTATGAATGATTTTTAGCTTTGAGTTCTGAGCTAGGACAAAGGTTTAATTCTCAAGAATATGGAAAACAATTATGAACCCACTCCATTACATACTCTAAATAAACCTGTCCATCCCTGAGTACTTCTCTGACAATTAGTATTAGAAGTGTTTGCATTTGCAAGTTGGTTAATAACTTTCTAAGGGAATAGGATATGTTTGTTCAGTGTCTAGGAAGACCCCACAGTTCCCCAAGGATACTGATGAAAAGTTTTTCTCATTAAAAGAACACAAATATTCATTACACAGGAAAAGTGCTAATTACAGAATAGGTCTTCTAGATTGAACTATAGAAATAATTCTTCCCCTTCTAACAGGAGGGTTGATTCTGAAGACAAAACAAGGGCCCAGTTTTATAAACTAAGTAACAAATACTTTACAATGATAAATGCATGAGATTTAAAATAGGTCGCAAAAGTGACAGTGTATCTACTTTCATACAGATGTCCTTATTTGTTTTTCAAAATCTTCCATTTAAGTTTAAACAGGAATCATGGAAATAATGTCAGTTTCATTGTTTTAAAATTATTTATTCTACCTTAAATAATGTAAACAAATGTTTCTCTTCTTCCCACCAGTACCTGAATAACCATTCAGAGGTTTATATTAACTATAAATATTTGGCTAATGGCTCAGATTTATTCCTAGGTAGGTTTTACATTTAAATTACTACATTTCTATTCATCTATGTATCACCATGTAACCTGTGTTTTACCAGTTTTTTTTTTACATTTTGTTTTTTGGCTGGCTCACAGCATCTGTCTCAACTCCACCCTTCTTCATCTCTATTTTTAGTTGGAATGTACCACCTAACATTATCCAGCATGGTTATTGACCAAAACAGCTTTAACCTATGAGAGCAACATAACATCATGGCATTAAGAAAGATAATCTCACAGCATTTCCACTAAAATGAAGGTTTATATTTTAGCATAGTAAAATTATATACAATAAAACAGTCATCTAATGGAAATTATAGTTATAATGTCTTTTATATTTTTAAACATAAAAAAGTATTATCTATTTTATTCTTGTGATTCTAAATGTTTATACCTAATTTAATTTTTATCATAACTAAGTAAAACTATATCCAGTCAACTACATCAAAAATCAAGGTAGGAAATACTACCTGCATATATAGGAGGTACATTGCATGCAACTTACAGGGATACAGTCTCTCAGAGACTTTTTTAGTGAAGCAGGAAATTTGACTGTTACACCTAAGTTTGTCACTTGCTTTCCTCTGTGTTTTGATGAATATCTGGCATTTTATTCTATAAAGCAGGAACATGAAAGACCATCCTACTTTGTTTTGGCAAAGTTTATTGTTCAGTTTCCATAAGGTCCAACTTGTGCAGTTTATAGAAAATATTGTCAAACTGTCCAGGTAAAAGGAATATCTTGCCCAAATAACTAGCCCTGCCACACTGAAAGCAACCTGGATAAAAAGTTTTCCTTGATGGCCATTATCTTTGAAGTAAATATATGCTGGCAGGAGCATATGTGTCTCATTGTCATAAAAAAATCCACATTAGCAAGTTACTTTAAATGCTATCCTTTATATGTCTTTTAAGTATTTAAAGACCATCTAGCAAAAAATATATATTTCTTAAATAGTCATGAAAACATCCTAACATATGTACAAATTTGATTGTTATAGATGAAAAAGAACTAATATGTTTTTATTATCCCAAATAGCTTGTAACAAGGTCTTTCAAAAATCATAACTTTATATTTCAAATGAGCTGCATAGGTATGTGGAATATGTTTCATATTTAATTAAACCAGACTGAAATATCACAAAGAGGAAACACCACAGTTAAATCATACCCAGCTATCTTCAAGGTTCCTCAGCCTCCTCTACTTGTAGCTTCTACTGCCTGATCTGCCTTTCTATGCCTGCCTTAAATACACTCTTTGCTCATTTGTTTCAGATACAGGTTAAGATTAAAGTTGTGACACTACTACTGCCTGTGTGGGAGCCTGGAACTCCCTATGTAAACTAAGATGGTCTCAAACTCAGATCTGCCAGGATTAAGGGCATAGGTCACAACTCCTGGATATTCTCTGTGCTGGGATTAAGGTGAAATCACCACTCTCTGATCTGCCTGCATTTACTCTTGTGGATTCCTCTGATATTTCAGATTAGTTTTTATTAATTATGAAACATATCCCCAAATAGGTAAGTATATTATTTTAAACAAGATTATTAGTATATGTACAATATGTGTTACAATGGGGTTTCTTGGTTCTGGGCAGCCAGAGGCCCAGACCCGCAGATCTGCCATGCCAGATGCCTTAGCCTCCCACCACCTCTGCTCAGGCCCCCAGAAAAGACTCAGACACTTATATTATATTAACTTACATATTGCTCCTTTAGGCTTCTGGTTTGATCTGACTGACTCTGCCCTGCTTCTCCTACCTATTCTCTGATTTCTCCTTCTACTTTTCTATAGTGCCTGTCATGGGCCAAAACAGCTCCTTTATTTAAAAATTGCTATTCACAGCATAAATAAAAACACTCCCACATCACCTCCCCCTTCCTGTCTAATAAAAATGAAGGTTTCAATTTTTTCATAGCAAATTTGCATATAACAAAATAGCTATCAAGCAAGAAGTACAGTTACAATATCTAGTCGATTTGTATTTAGCAAAATTAAAGAAAATACTCTATCATCTAACGTATCCTTATGAATCTAAAGTTTCATATCCAATATACCTTTCAAATCACTATGAAAAACTATACCTATAACTATCTAATCTTCAACTACATCAAAGACCACAGAAGGATATACTTGCCCAAGTAAACCAGAAGTGCAAGCGACTTATAAAATCTAGAAAGGACAGAGATGACACCTATCTGCCTGGATAGTCACCCAAAGTTCCTTTATAAAGTTGGGGCAACAATCTTCAGCCTACAGGCCCAGAGTCTCTTTTCATTTCAGTGAAGCAGAAAATCTGCTCTGCCCATTTATCAGTTTCTGCTCCTCAAGCCCTGAAGAATGTCTGACAGTTTTCTCTGCAAAGCAGGAACCTGAATGACCATCTCGGCTTGTTCTGCCAAAGTTCAGAGTTCACCTTCATATGGAACCTGCATGTCCACTCTTAACAGCACACTGTCAAGCAGTCAATATAAGAACAGGTTCATGTCCAGTGATTAACTGATGTCACAAAGAAACTAATCTCCATATGGAGTTTCTTCAATGCCCATTTTTCTCTTGAAGTAAATTAGTGCTGCCAGAAGCAGATCTGTCTCACTATCCAGAAGAGTCTAAGTTCTTAAAACATTTTAAATGCCATATTCTGTAATTCTTAAAAGTATTTGAAGATTACCTACCTAATTTAAACATATTTTTGTATGCCTAAAAATCCAACATATATTTCTTAACTATACATTACAATTTTAAATCAGTTACATAAGCATCCTATCTTAAACAAGATAGAAAAATACATATAGCATATGAGAATTGACCTTAAATTTATATCAATAAAACAAAGTCCATACCAATGTAAAACATTTTGAGATTAACAGCTGATTTCCTGATCTTAGTAAATTCAATAATCTAAGTTTTTAAAAATTATTCATATACCATATCCCTTTTTTTCTTAGAAAGAGATTAACTATGACCATTAAACATTTATAATAATAACAAACATTTATAAGCAACATTTTGGGAATTTGGGTGTAGTTTTCCATTACTACTTATTACTGATTATGGGCATTGAAAATCTCATGGGTTCTTGAGACTGGACCACAGTCTGCATCCCTGAAGCTGATATGACCATCTCTTCTCATCAGAGGTTTATTCAAGGGGTCTTGGTTGATGAAACCATATTTGCCTGGAAACAATCCACAGGTTCTCATCTTCTGCAGAAACAAAAGCAGAACTCTTCCAAAGCAATAAATCCTTAGACACAAATTTCAAAATCAAAATACCTTTAAAATATATATTCTTGTTTAACTTAGTAGCCTTTGCATTTGCAATCCATTGTCTTTCTGCAATTAGCTCATCAAGGTCAAAAAATTAAAAGAAAACACAATAATAACCAAAATCCAGATTTTGTGGCTATTTTCCATCTTTATGTTGTGGCTTATTATATTTTATTACTCTATTTTTCTTTTTGGAACATTCTCTACCCTCTTTCTTTTCTCTCTGAAGACTATGTACCTTTTATACACATTGTCACCCATTTACAGGTTTTTTTTTTTCATCTGAATCTGTTTTATTTTGAATCCTTAATCATCTTTTAACCAGAAGAGCTTTTAAAATACACTCTCTTAAAGAATTGCATAGTTTTTGCAGATAAAGTAAGTTCTCTTAAAAAATAAGAAAAAAAAAAAAAAAAACATGGCCAACAAACAGAGAACATCCAAGAAAATGCTGCTCCTAAATAACCATCTTTGTTTCCTTTTTGTTCAAAATAAACAGAAACCTTAAATCAATTACATACTGCTGATTCTTCTGTAAGATTTCAGGAACTGGCCTGATTGTAGCTTACACTGTGCTGTCGACATTTTGAATATGTCCCAAATGCTGGGCCTTCTTTGTACAATGACCCACTTCAGCTACACAGTTTGGACACTGTTTTGGCTCGGTTTCTGTGCAAAAAACCCTTTTGAAACTTTCTCAGGCTTTAAGTGAATATTCACCCCACATTGGGCGCCATCTGTTATAGTGGGATTTCTTGATCCAGGGTAGCCAGAGGCCCAGACCCACAGACCTGCCACACCAGACCCCTTAGTCGCCCGTTGCTGCTGCTCAGACCCCAAGAAATGACTTAGATGCTTATCTTAGCTTCATGCTGTTTGGTCTATGGCTCAGGAACATTGCTAGCTTGCTCTTACATCTTAACTCAACCCATTTACATTAATCTGTCTGCCACATGGCCCATGGCTCACCTGTGTTCCTTACATGTTGCTCCTTTGGGATTCAGGCTCAGTCTGTCTGACTCTGCCCTCCTTCTCCTACCTATGCTCTGATTTCTCCTCCTACTTTTTCTATGGTGCCTGTCATGGGCCAAAACAGCTCCTTTATTTAAAAATTACTATTCACAGCATACAGAAAGTCATTCCTACATCAAATATGTTGTAACAAAATTACCTATTTTTTTTTATCAATAATCAAAATTCACTTAAAGAAGAAACACTTATAATTATATTTAAAGTGATATCAACATATAAAGAACATGCCAATGCAAAATATCTGAGGTTAGTTGTTTTTTTATTTTGTCTTCTTATATTCTTCTAAATTATAACAAACATTTATAATCTATCAAATGACCAAAGATCACCAACAATCCTTGACTGTTAGGAATGTGGGAATGTGGGCAAAGTTTTCTCCATATTGCTTCCTGCTGCCTGTGGGTGAAGGCGTCTCAAGGAGTACCTTAAAAAAAATTAGATAATTACCAATTTTTTGGAAGACCAACAGTAACCTTATTTCATAGATATGTGTCAAGTTTCAGGATGCGTCCTTTGATCAAATCTGGTTTCTATCAACGTGGTACAAATTTATTGCCTCTTGTTTACTGTGGAAATAAAGGCAAAAACACTTTGCCAAAGCAATGTATCTTAAGTTACATTAAATTTAAGTTCAATTTTACAAATATATTCTTCGATTTTTGATTTAAAGTTAAAGCATTCTTAAAATATCTAGGTTAAAGCATTTTATCAGTTTCTGTAGTAAGAAGTTTCTGGCTAGCCTAGTTCCAAGGTTGGATTTGCCTGCTACAAGCCCAAAGTCCCAAAGAAACACACAGAGACTTATATTAATTTCATGCTATTTGGCCTATCTCAGACATATTGCTAGCCAGCTTCTGCGTCTTAATTCATTTTATGTCTATTAATCTGTCTTGCCACATGTCCCATGGCTTACCTATTATTTCCTTACATGTATTTTTCTTGAGTGGCTAGCTCCACGTCTCTTATGAATCCAGCTTTCTTCTCCTATCTATGCTCTGATTTCCTGCCTACTGCTAAGGTGCCTAACATAGGCGCAAACAGTTCCTTTATTCACAGCACACAGAAAGACATTCCCACATCAAGTTTCTCTTTTAATTCCTTGTCTCTCAGCACCTGTTGTTTGTTGGCATTAAAAAAAATATATAATCAATGCAATACTACTCAGAATTCCAATCCTTCTTTATTTCCCATCTCTATATAGTTTATTTTTTAATATTATTTTAGTTTCCTTTTCAAGACCTTATTTTTAAACTATTCATATTTTTATGATTACACATTTTTAAAGGCTATGCACATTTTTTCAAAGATATTATAACCCCTTTAGAGACCTTTATGTCTGAATCTGTGTTTGCTGTGTTTCTTTACCCTT
Organism: Phyllotis vaccarum; assembly: GCA_033318265.1. Taxonomy (NCBI): domain Eukaryota; kingdom Metazoa; phylum Chordata; class Mammalia; order Rodentia; family Cricetidae; genus Phyllotis; species Phyllotis vaccarum. Next base: position 89,522,694 of record JARWLC010000007.1, read on the forward strand.
TTTATCTCTATGAATAAAAACTAAATCCATCATTCAGCATCTCTGTAAATGGCCTACAGGAGAGACACAACTGTGAAGCTATTTTTGGCTCTGTTTATGTGTTTTAGAACCCCCATTAAATCTTCCCTAGGCTTTATGTGGATAAACAGGTAGCATATTGGGTATCATATATAAGCAGATGTTTTATCCCATCCACTAAATTTACAAATAAGCACTCAGAGTTTTATATTAATTGTAAAGTTTGAATACTAGCTCAGACTTATTACTAGCTAGCTTTTACATTTAAATTAACCCATTTTTATTCATTATCATCAAGTGGCCACTGGATCACCAGTTCATTTACATCTTGCTTATTGGGTAGGTTTCAGAGTCTACTCCAGCTCTGTCCTTCTCACCTCTATCTTCAGGTTGCATGTACTGCCTAAAATTATTCTGTCTGGTAATTAGCAAAATATAGCTCTATTTATCAACCAATGAAAACAAAATATATTTACATCATACAGCAAGACATGATGGCAAAATCATGATGTTTGTTTCATTATTTCAGAATGGAACCACTTTATGATAGCAAATTAAGGCTGAATGGCCTAGAACTATTGCTATTTCTCTTTTCACTACTTAATTGATTTTTAGTAAATATTTTTATCAACATTTAAGTATTGTATATATTTTCACCAATATTTTAATGTAATATTTTGAGATCTTTATACACCATAATGGCATTTATACTACTTCTTTATTTTATGGAATCAATTTTTCCCATATGACTTTGCCCAATTTTAAATTCATAAAATCTATTATTTTATTCAAATATTTTTTATTACTGCATTACTGTTACAGACTTAAAATAATTACATTCATAACACACACATACATATGGTTTACTTGTCATTTTATGTACTAATAAGTATATCTGTCAAAAGAAGACTTTTTCAAATTAGATAAGATTGAGAGGGAGCATCTTTTCAAACATATACCTATCCATCTTGGGGTTGGACTTTGTGAAACACTACTCAAATACTTTTGTATATAAACTTGAACATATAGTTCAGAGAACCATATTGTTCAAGGTTCATTGGCAAATATTTCCTACTGGGTCTAGGAGAAAATATCACCAATCTTTTAATGCCAAGTTAGACCCTCCCAATCTGTACTATTTCACAAAATTTTATTTTGTAAAATTGATTTTTAATTGTAAGTATATACCATATAAAATCTTAACTCTCCATATAAAAATATCAATAAAAGCTATACAGTATTTTCTATAAGTTATTGAGCATTGAGAACAAAACAAAACAAGTTAGTACCAGTTTCCTTGGCACTAACAATCAGTCTAGCAGCAAGGTGTACCCAGTGGTGAGGTAGTGCCACAATTGTTATGGAGTAATTAATTCGTTATTTTGTAAGTAATCATGCACTTAAATTCCCCTCTCAATATACATGTGTCTGCCTGTAAACATGGACTGTTGTCCATTTTCATCAGAGAAGCCTCGTGTTACACTGGGCAACAGTCAATGCAGATATATAGCTGGCAAAAGTGCTGATAATATAAAACTAAGTCTTCAAGACTAATTGAAAATCTACATTAACACCTTACCACCAAGGCTGTGAGAATATGGATGGCGAGAATGTGGAAACAGTTTTAGATCCGGATAATGTGGACAATTACTGTGTAATGCTGTCTTCTGCATATGGCATGGCTGTTATACACACAGCATCCATGGTTGCTTGAACAAGATCAAGAGAGTCTGGGGTTTTTGTTTGTTTGTTTGGCTTTTTGTTGTTGTTGTTGCATATATAGGTTATATGGTTCAAATTTTACTTTTTGCTGAGGACCTATTGATAGTCCACAGTTGCTGGGGATGCTGAGACATTCCTTTTAGAGAATGTGGACAATGATAGCTTTCTGATACTTATTTTGGTAGCTCCACATTTATACACATACAAGCAATGATAATTAGGCTTGATGGGTTATAAAAAGTAATTATTTGATTTTGGAAAAGGATTATGATGGAGGGTATATGAGAGATGCTATGGTCATATTTTATCATATACATGTACAAGTTATAAAAAATACAGAAAATTATTTCAAATCTTTAGCATCTAAGAAAGAAACACCATTGTAATTGTGAATATAGCCATTACAGTCACTTAATTTTGGTAATGTAACACTCAATAAATTGAGTACAGTGGCATAAGTGTTATAAAATAAATTTTGCAGTATGTAAAGTATATATCATGAGGACAATATATAATAAGTTAAGACATGATATTGAAGATGTTAAATAAATAGTTTTATCACAATGTTTTGCCTTCAGTTAGGTTTATTGGAAATTGGCTTTTTCTTGAGCTGAGAACAATATGTGTAGGTAGAAATATTGTGGATTGTGCATGTATTTCCATGAAAATAACAAATTTTCAATAATTTAAATCTGCCATAAACCTAATGATTATATTTTTAATATTTCATGCCTTAAATATTTATGTTTATTTTCTAATAATTCAAAAAATTTTGTGTGCCTTTTAGACTATGTGATTTGTTTGTATGCAATGTGTCCTACTTATATATTTATGAGTTTATCCTGGTTGCCATTCTCCCCAGCTGTATAAGAAGTTCTTTATATGTGTTCCTGAATAGAATTAATATTCCTAGATTTTAAAGAACAATTTGAAACACAAATTGAATAACATATGAATTTTAGATGATGATCCACCCCCCTTCAGTAATATACTGGTTTATTTTACATGCCATCTTGATGAAAGCTAGAGTCATCAGAGAGGAAAAAAGACTGACCTGAGGAAATGTCTCCATGAGATCCAGCATTAGGGCATTTTATTAATTAATGACCAAGAAGGAAATCAGCCATTGAAGAGTGGTGCCATCCCTGGGCTGGTAGATCTGGGTTCCATTAGAAGGTAGGCTGAAAAAGCCCTAGGAAGCAAGTAAGCAAGCACCCTTCATTGTTTCTGTATTACTTTCTGCCTCTGGGACCTACCCTGTTTGAGTTTCGGTCCTCTACTTCCTTAAGTGTTGAACAGCAATGTGAAAATGTAAGCCAAATAAGCCCCTTTCTCCACATCTTTATTTTTGTTAGGGTGTTTTATATCAGCAATAGAAATTCAAACTAAGATGATAATCACTTTAAACACACTAACCAGAATAGAATGTTCTCTGTGATTTTCATGATTAATAAATTTATGTTTTCTTGGGTTTGATAATCTACTTGGTTATTTTTCCTAAAGACAAATGTCAAATTTAACCAAGCATTTTGCATCTTGAATTTAAGCTGTCTTCCACAACATTTTATCGGACTGTTGATAAGTTAACTTATTGTAATTGTTTGTTTAATTATTGCTTAAAGCTACTAATGAGATGGTTTTTGTATTTATTTATTATGTATACAGTGGTCTGCCTTTATGTCTGCCTGCAGGCCAGAAGAGAGCACCAGATCTCATTATGAATGGCTGTGAGTCATCATAGGATTGCTGGGAATTGAACTCGGGACCTCTAGAAGAACAGCCGGTACTCTTAGCTTCTGAGTCAACTCTCCAACCCCTTAAAGAGATTGTTAAAAGGATACATTTGCCAATGTTATTTTTGAAATTAGAAGTCAGCAGAAATATAGCTGCACATTACTTTTTCAATATATTTTAAATTAATATCAAAATTATCAGAATAACAACAGATACAAAAATTTTTTATTGTTGATATTAATAATAACTAAGAACTAATTTTAAAAGGTTAATATTTATAAATGGGATTATAGGAAAGTACTCACTGATATAAGAGATTGAACAGTTGTGTGATCCTGGAAAGCTGGACTAGTCCACTCAGGTAAAGCTCAGCAGGTTTTGTCATCCATCCAAGAGCACAAGAGAAAAAACAGGAAGCCAGACAACCTTAAACTAGTCCTCTAGAAATGACTGGAGCACTGGGGCCTAAAGACCTAAAGGCCATGCCTCTAGGTCAAAGACATACTGCCTGCTCTCTGCTAAAGGTATTTTATCTAAATGGATAGATGGACAGATGGTAATTGGGAAAAAATAAGAGGACCATGAGGTAACATGTGAGAAGACATTAAATTAAAAAAAATATTTAAAAGTTTGTCTTACTAAATGCTGAGTCTTGTCCAACTATCAAACCATCTCTGATATAAGGAGCTTATAAATTTTAAAAAATCAGAGATGAAAAGTATTTATGGAAGTGGAAGATAAAGAGTTGACAGGACTGTTAGTCAATACCAAGGTCTAGAGATTATTTCTCAAGTTATTTTTATACCCAAAGCAGGGATAGCAAAAGACCTATCCCTCTAAAAGATACCATGGTTCAAAGTACAAACAAACAGAAACACCTCTATAATTCACAAAACATTTAGTAACCATGTCTCAAGGAAAAACATCCCAATATGCAGCCATAGGGAGCAAGGAACCTTGCGACAATGCCTTTGACCAGACATCCTGACAATACAGTCTTAAGCAAAACAAGCTCAAACTCTCTGACTTTGATTTAAGATGGAAACAATTCACAAGCTGGATTAAATATGGACTCCCACAGACAACTTATTCTCAAGTAGATTAATGTAGTGTTTAAGAAACTGTACAACTACATAACAGGGCAGACCTGCATCCCATACCCCTTGAGGAGATTGTAGAAAATTACAAGTCTGCACTGAGAATGTAGGAGACTTAGTGACATCCTACTGAATATTAAAAAAAATATAAGTGTGTATTGAAGGTTTTTCACATTTATAGTCATATATATTTTTTTAAATAATACCATCCTTTAGATAAAGAAGGTTTCCTTGTGAGGAATGAAAACTTCACTAATATATGAAAAGATAGGAATTTGGGAGACTATTTTCTACATGTTTATTAATTAAAGTAACAGTAGTAATCACACCTACCACACATACAGGTTCTGGGCTGGTTTATGGAACCAGTCTGAGTTCATTCCTGTAGAGTGGTCATTACAAACAACAAGGAACCATTTGGTTACCCCCCAAATGCGCGTGCTTCTTGTGAATAAATGTGTTTAGCTTGCTAGGTTTATCCTTAATGTAATTTTTATAGGCTACAGTTGGCTAAGATTGTGAGGCTTACTCTCACTCAACATTCCAAGTATAGTAGCTTCGATGTTATGCGAGATAGCCAGCAGCGAGGAAGCTTTTTGATTAGTACCAACTGTGTTCCATAGGGTCTTAGCATTGAATCATTGAGTACTGGTGCGAAGCAAATGGCCACGGCAATAGAATGTATTATTTCCGAATCTAACCAACAACCCAAAGAGAAGTGTTGAACATCTAGCATTTGGCTTTAAAACAAAAATTTTAAGAATTTTGTCTGTAGCTGTGTGATAGAGTATTTGCCTAATGTGAAATGTAGCTGGTTTAAATCCAGAATCATAGATAAAACTAAGAAAATTAGTACATGATTAAATTAAAGCCACTTGGGCGTAATATCACTTTTATTTTCCAGGTAAAAATATTAAATTTATAAAATAAGTAGTATTTGTTTCATGTAATATGTACTAGTGTGTTGGACTGCAAAATATAAACAAGTAAAAAAAAAAAAAAAACCAAAACAATCAAAAAACAAAAGCAGTATTGTTGCCCTTAACCAGACCTCTAGGAACCATCTATATTCTGCTGAAGTCATTCTCTTTCTAATTGATGAACTTGGGCCATGTTTCTGAAAGGAGTCCTGTGTCTTTGCATGCATTAATGGCTTAAAATTTACCTCCCTATCAGTTGATGAAAACAAGTAAAACTGTATAAATACTTAAGAAAAAGTCATATCTGAAAGCTCTATACCTTTCTAAAATATTTTAAATGTTAATTCTTAGGCAGCAATATTCTTGAAGATTTTATCTAATATATAAATATTATATAATAATATGAAAGACATAGTTTTAGTTGGATTAGCATTCATTGATGAATATAATTAACAGAAGTTTTTAAAAGTCTTAAAAGTGTTTGTTAAAGACAACATAAGGATAGTAAGATTCTGCTATTCCTACATACAACTTGAAATGTATACAGAAAAAAATATTAAAAACATGTACTTGTTAAAGTAAATATCAGCATTAATAAATTAAAATTTAAGTGATACTCTTAATACTTAAGAGATACTAAATTCATTTCAGTCACATGTGCAACATAACATTTATTTTTTAGTGAGTACCAAAAGTAAACTAATTTCCCAGAAGACTAAAAAATGATGCCATGCTTATGTCCTAAGAGAGTTTAATTTCTCATGATGAATACAAAAGTAATTGAAATATTTTCAAAGTGTGTATTAAACTTATTTTATAATTAGTATAAGGAAAACAGATTGCAAATTCAATGAAGATTAAAAAAAATAGTATTAATGAGATTGAGAATTTCACTCTGTTAATCATTTCAAGCTAAACATTACTCATCACATCCTATTCATAAAATCATGACCATTGCGCCTATTGGCAAACAAGAATTGTCAGAATAAAATGCTAGACCTCACTTTGACGCATCGGTTCTGACAATTCTGTTTTACATGGCACTTGGCAGTCCGACATGCACAGTGTGCTTCTGATGTCTCCATAACGCTCAACTTTCTGTTCCCTTGCATTATTATCTCACTGTTTCTTCATTTTCATTTCTCTGATGTTCCAGGTCGTACTTTCCAATCTGTGCTCTTTTTGTTCTATCAAACTCTCTTCAATTCTGTAAATGTCAAATAGAATTCTAAAATTTTGTAAAATCCCAGCATCATACTTTTCATCACCATGTTTTAAGACATACACAAAGACATAATTCCCATTCTCGTCAATCAGTTCTGAAGTCTTTCACCAATGCTGTTAATTATTAGTGGTGTTTTTCACTATCAATCTTTTAGATTGAATAGTACTAACATCTTAATATTAATTTTTTTCATTGTTTTGAGAATATCAAAAATGAGTATTGTTTCTATATCATACCTATTTTTTCAGTGTACATTTTACTCATCAAATGCATGATATTGCTCTCTACAATCACTATTGTGACACAAATTTTCAAATGTGTACATATTTATAAATTCATTTATGTAACTTACTGAGTCCCCCCAGCCTGGATCTCAGGCACAGGTGTTTAATGTTGATTCCTTAGGTCTGGACAACATTTCTGTAACTTAGCTCATCTCCATAAAATACTAATTCTCCCTTTGTCAGTGGTGATCATTATTTTCTATAGTTTTTTATCCAAGAGTGGAGCCCAGTGTGATTTTCCACATCCACACTGGCATGTCAACTTATGCTCCCATGATTCAGGTATTGTTTAGACAATCATAGATCCAATTTTGTCTATCAATGGGTTTCTGTAGCTTTTGTCTTTAAATTATACTCTGTACCATCTTTAAATAAGCTCCCTGAGCTGTAGGTATAGAGTTTACATTAATATTTTAATGTTTTATATGAAGTATTTTTGTTTTCTACATCAAGGTAGCTTCAAAATATAGTCTATCCACATATGAATTTTTAGTTCAAAAATTAAATTGAAACATATAACCCCTAAATACTTATCTTCGACATAAATATTGTATTGCAAGTAAGATTCATGAAGCCCAATAAATGTTCATCCTACTCTCCATCGGGTGTATCTAAAACCAAGGTGCATGTTTTGCTTTTTGAAATGACTCTTCAGTCTTGAACAAGAAAAATAGATAAATAGAACTTATTCCATAAGATTTCTTTTGCATCTTTACTTCCACTAAAATGCATAGACGAGGAAACAAAACTGAGCAATCATACTTTAAAACCATGTTATTCTTTGCTGATACTTCTGTATCAAAAGGACCTTAAAACAACATGTTAACAAGATTTGTCTAAAGGTTTTCCTTCATGTGATGTTTATCCCCTGTGGTTTTTTAGCTTTCTCTTGTTAATTTGCTTTTAAGGGCTCTTGCCTATATCAGATCTAAAAAAGGTAAAAATAAATTTTAGTCCTATATGCAATGTATTCTATATAGAACTATATACTACAAATAATGGTTCTATTTTTGTGTCATTATTTAAAATTGTTCTAGAGATATAGAGAAATTTTAATTTTAGAAAATATAATACGGGAATAATAATAGTTATGAGTGAAAGATATTTTGTGAATTTATTAATAACTAAAAAATTGAAGCTGGTAAATATCATCTGTAATAATGCATGTTGTTATTAATTTCTGTTACATATTATACAGTAAAATGCTGTATAAGCTTAATGGTAAAAGATAATTGTTTATATTTCACTATACTAACTATACAACAAAAACACCTTATAACTTACTCTGTGTGTGTGTGTGTGTGTGTGTGTGTGTGTGTGTGTGTGTTTATCCCTATAGCTTGGAAACTAATCTAGCCCTGTATGGTATATTTTGGAAAATGAGATAAAACAAGAACACATCAAAATAATTATTTTTGTCCTAAATATTGAGAGACACAAGGAAACCTGTCAACCATATTTATCAGAGCATAAATAATTTTGGAGGTATATTTCATTTTTCTCAGAAAAATTAGTGAAGAAATATAGGGAATAACAACTTAAAATGTTAAAATGATTATTTTTTAAAACATACTAGTGATAATCAATATTGCACATTAACAAACTGTTAGAACTAAAACAAACATCATAAAATTTATTTTACATAAACTTCCAAGTAAAAAAGTTGTAAACAATTCTATGTTTTAAAACACAGTGACATCATGCATTTTAGTTTTGCATAGAGCAAATCTAAAAATGATGTAAGTATCATATGTTGGAAAAATTATTAGCGTACCCAACAGTATCTCAGATCTCTCTTGTGTGTTTGTGTGTGTTCATATGTATACATGTCCATGCATATGCATGTGTATGTTGATAAAGGAGTGTTTGAAGAAAGTTAAAGTGCTTGTGGGAATATTTCATACCAGCATTTATTTTGTGAGTTTTTTTTTTATTTTTAGTAATATGTGCATATGGGGTGGAAAATGAAATGTGGACTTTTGAGAACAGGTAGCCATAGACTCTAGTAGAGAGTATTGATTCTCCAGAACTGGATTTACTGATGCTGCTGAGCTAATTGCATTCTGGGTGCTGGGACCTGAACTCTATCCTCTAGAAAAATAGAAAATGCTCTTAACTGCTGAGCAATTTTAGAGTGAGCCCAAAAGCCATACATTCTTATTCAGTACTTAAATGTATTTATTTAATTTTAAACAGGATCATAATACAAAAAGTAGTATATTTACCAAAACAAAGAAGAAAGTTCAAGTACCACTTCATGTTAATTTTTCTGCAGTAAATAAGATGTTGTCTGCACAAAGAAATTATTTTCCAAAGACAAATGCAAAAGACGAGTCTTTTAAAAACATTATGACTTCTAAATAACTTTGTGCTTTGATTTATCATGGCACAGTATTACTATATAAAGTAGTATTCTACTTTTTTCTTATCATTTTTAAGAAAAGTTTGACAAGAAATGTCTTTATTTTCCTGTGTAGTTTTGAGTACCATCAAAGGTTTCCATTTCTGAAATAATAAATTTTTAATAATGATATGCATTACCCATTCTTATAAATTGAAACTGTGATACCTGGGCCCGCTGCTTGAGTTAAGAATATCATCACTAAATTTAAAATTGTCTTATCATAATCTTGGTAAAAGCTGTTATTAAAGGATAATCTTAATTTAAAAATTAGTGCTCAAATGTGAATTATTGGCAATGTCAGTCATATTATATTACACTTATGTCCTGACAAATAAGTTTTCCTGGATATCAGAGTGCAGAGATGGCTGCTAGTTAACTGTAGAGACCAGGCAATGTAGTACACATCTTAAATCCCAGGACTTGGGAGGAGGAAACTGTCAAACCTGTAATTCAAGGCCACTCTAGACTATTCAGTATTGATCCAGTCTTAATAAGAAACAGAGCTAGGCAGTGGTGGCTCACACGTTTGATCCAAGCACTTGGGATCTCAAACATTTGAACTCAGCACTGGAGATCTAGTACCTTTGATCTCAGCACATGGGAGGCTCTTGTCTTTAACCCCAATACAATTGGGAGGTACAGACAAGAATAAAAGGTGGGTGGAGACAGGATCTTGGCCACCATTCAGTTTGAGATTTCACTTCATGGAGACTTACTAGAATTATGCTTCTTCTGGTGCTCAACACTTCAAGTGTCCCCATGTTTTCAGGTAGATATGATGCAATTCTTACCATATTTAAATATATTTGAATGTAAAAAATTTGCAGCGTAACACCACATTTTTAGAGAATTCACAAAAATAATTTAATTCACAATAATTTATAAAATAAATAATAAGTATCCATGAAAATACTAATCTCTTAATCAAAGCCTAAATCAACATGTGACCACAGTAAACCAATCCACAATGAGGAATGAAAATTCAATTGAAGTTAAACTTTCACAAATGTTACTTTTAGTAGAAAACAAAGTTACCTTCTAGGGAGAGTTCTAAAATAAAATGGAAAACGGGGATCTGTAGGAGCCAAATTAAAAGACTGAAAAAAAAATAAACATGTTAAAAATAATGAAATATCTAAAAAATATAGAGCATATAGAGATCTTTATATCTGTAACATTGATTGATAAATATTTATCAGTGTTATAATTTGGCTTTGCAAAGTAATACACAAACAAAAGTTTATGGGAGATATATTTAAAATCTTGGGCTTGTAAAATTTGATGAGTTGCTAAGCCATAAATTCATTTCTTTTCTCTTTGAGGAAGTGACAGATGGGTTTATGTAGGCATTGTAGTGTTTTTATTTCCACTTACAGGACTGGCAGATCTTAATATCTTCACAGCTTTAGCATCAATTATAAATGTTATACTTGTGTCATAACCTTTCCAGGGTGTGAGAAATGCCATGGCATTATGATTTAAACTTGTTTCTCTTACAAAAAGTTAGTTTTCTTCATATTTTTATGAATATAACAAATATTCCTATTAAATTGTTTTTCTTTATTTTTATTGAGTTTGTAAAACTATGAATATGATCAAAGTACACTGTATAACTTCAAAGAGAGTTGTGGTGATATGTTTCATATTTAATAAAAACCTGTCTGAAATATCAGAGAAGAGATCCACCCACATTCAATCCAGGAGGATCAGAGAGTGGTAACTAACACCTTTAATACTATAACTACAGAAACAAAAGAGATCTTTCTGTGTCTGTGAGTTTAAGGTTATCTACCAAATACTAGTAACCAATGCCTTTAATCTTAACCTGGATGTGAAACAAGTGGGCAAAGAAGGCATTTAAGGCAGGCATAGAAAGGCAGATTAATGCAGTAGAAGCCACTAGAAGCAAGGCTGAGAAAGGTGGAAAATAGCTAGGTCAGATTAACTGTGGTGTTTTCTTTAACACAACCAGAATCCATGCAACTGAGGTCATTATATATAATGATTTGAAGATATTTTACTTTTTTGCCATTGTGGCCTTTGTGTTTTCAATATTACAATAACTGTTATGTGCACAACTGTACCTGTGGTAGGTCAGCAGACATCTGGTTGGAATCAGTTCTTTCCTTCCTCTATATGGATCTCAGGGCTAACATACAGAGCATCAGTCTTTGTAGCAAGCATCTTTACCTGCTGCACCATCTTGCTGGCCCTGAAATCCATCTTTAATGTACTGTTCAGTGATTATCTCTATTGGTATGTAGAAACAGACTGTACTTTTACATCTTCCCCCAAAGTCTACTGGAATTGATGGGTTCCTTTAAACCTGCATTTTATACAGTCACACCATACTTGAGTGTTCACTTGTCTGCTACATATGCTGTTAAAATGTTTTAAAGTAATTAAATATTTTATAAGTCATAACATTATTTTTGGTGACTGAAATGTTCTGCAATTTACTCACATAGCTACTTTTCCTAATGGACCTCCAGTAGCTGTTCTTGATTCAGTGAGCTCCCCAGGACTCCAGCCATCCATTACTGTGGGAATTTTGATCATAATCCCTATCCCCTTGTTCATAGAGACTCTAACCCCTGCTCTCAGCTAGATTGGAAGCTATGCCCAGTGCTCAGCATGGATCTCTGCCTCCACCTCCATTCATTATTGGATGTAGGTTCTGTGATGGCACTTAGTATGATTATTCATTTCATCATAGGGAAAGTCTTGTTTAGGCACCCACTCCACTATTTGTTGGAGACTTGGCCAAGTCTCTTTTCAGCCCTGTAGTAGGAGGTTTCTGGCCCAGACTTTTGGGTCTAACATCAAGGTTTAGGCTCCCAGACCCCCAGATCCACAAACACACACAGATACTTACTATACTTTTAGGCTGATCAGCCTAAGGCCTCAGCATATAACTTGCTAACTCTTTACCCTTAATCTAACCCATGACTCTTATCTGTTCAGCCATGCGGCTTGGTACCTTTTCTTAGAGTAGCATAGTTGTCCTCTGCTTCTTCTGGCTTCTCTCTGGTATTCTGCTCTGTGCTTCCAGCTCCCAGAGTTCTCCTAGTCTGGTAGCCCCACCCACACTTCCTGCCCAAAGCAGCTTCCTAGTTGTGTCTCTGAAGTGGCCCACAGTAAAGAGACTGAGTGGTATATGGGATTAAATTATAAAATGGTGTGTTTGCTACATGCAATTTAAGGTTAACAAGGCCAGTTCCTGAGTCTAGATGTAAGCAAAGAGCTCTATATGGTGGATTTAAGGTTTCTATTAATAAGGACAAAAAGAGAATAGAATCAAAGATTTCTTAGTGGCAATGTTTTCTTGGATCTGCTCTGTTTGTCGGAGGCAAAATGAGGCTTGGCTTTTTGAACAGAAACTTCCTGATTCAGCCTTCGAGGCAAAACACTTGTGAATTGTTAAAGAGGCCCTGCTGCCTAATACTTGAAATAGAGTTACTGAGCAGCAGATGGCAAAGCTTTACTTGGTGGTCATATGGACCCTAAAATTCCCAGAGTACCTAGGCTAAGAAGATAAATTCTATGAAACTAGACTGGGTGGAGCCATCCACCCATCCTACAAACCTTGAATCCTGGCAAATTAAAGGTGTGTTCAGAAACAGAAAGAAATAGAAGAATCTGGGTGGAGTCAATCACCCTAGCCAAGCAGAGGTGTGGTCAGAGACAGAAAAAGTTAAGAAGTAAATATACAGTAAAGACATTTTTTTTTAAAAAAAAAAGTCTAAGTTTTTTAGAGCATGTTGAAAATATATATACATAGGCTTAGAGAAAGAAGGTAGAGAAAGCCCTTAAAAAAGAAATAGAGTAAAATAAATAAAAATAAATAAATAAATAAATAAATAAATAAATAAATAAATAAATAAATAATAAGCCACATAAAGATGGAAAACACAAAGAATGTTTGGATACTGTATATTATTGTCTTCTCTTTAAGCTTCTTGACATGAAAATGACTTAGTAAGAGCTGCTAAAAGACAGTTGATTATAAATGCTGTTGGACTAATTCAACCTATATATTTTGAAAATGAGTTGACTTTAAAACTGAAATCCAAAGATATGCTACTTTGGAGAAGTTTTCTTTTTATTTTCACAGAAAATGAGAAGCTGTGGATTTATTTCTGAATAAAGAACATAAAATTTGATAGGGGAAGACCCCTAGAAAAATCTCTAATGGAAATGGATGGCCCAGATGATTCAGCATTGCAGAGCACCTTTGTTGAAGTTTCCAGGTCTCTGTATCCAGAACAATTTCAAGGAGACTGGCTGTGATGACCCAGCCTTACAGATTACTTCACTAAAGACTTATCCATAATCCTACATTTTTCTTTGGATTCCTATGGGATTGCCAGCATCCATATTCAGATGAAAATAGCCTAGAGAACGATGCCCACATTCCCAAAACATGGATCATGGATGTTTGTGTTTTTTTACAGTGTTTTTTATAAGTTGTTACAGATAAGGGGGGGAAAGAATATTAGATGTGGAGTTCTTTTTGTTTTAAAAAGAGAAAAGGGGATATGTGGGAGATTATGTTGTTACATTGTAAATAACTGTCCCACCCAAGGTTTAATAAAAAGTGCTGATGGCCAAAGGCAGGCAGAAAGTATGGGCGGGGCTACCAGACTAGGAGAACTCTGGGAACTGGAAGAACAGAGCAGAATACCAGAGAGAAGCCAGAAGAAACAGAGGACAACTATGCTGCTCTAAAAAAAAGGTACCGAGTCACATGGTTGAACAGATAAGAGTCATGGGTTAGATTAAGGGTAAAGAATTACTAAGTTATATGCCTGGGCATTAGGTATTAGGCTGATCAGTCTAAAAGTATAGTAAACATATGTGTGTCTCTGTGGATCTGAGGGTCTCTGGGTCTGTGAGCCTAAACCTTGATGTTAGGCCCAAAATTCCTGGCCAGAAACCTCCTACTACACAGCCCCACATATTTTCCTCTATCAGTTTCTATCTCCCTCTTTGCTACTCTTACTCAACCATCTCCTGCTTTAAGATTTGTTCCCAATTCTTTTTAGTTTCAACCTGTTATGACCCCAATTTGCTAAGGTGATCTTCTATATTTTCTCATCCTAAGGATGTCTCTCTTAAGTTCCTTTTTATCCCAAGCTGTTCAGGGTTGTGGTTTGAAGCTTGGGTATTCTTTTCCTTTTGTCTAAAATCCACTTAAGAGTAAGTACATCCCATGTCTATCTTTCTGGGCTTGTGATATCTCACTCGGGAGGATTTTCTTCAAATATATCTATTCTATTTGCCTGCAAATTTTAGGACACCTTTTTTTTTTCCTGCATAGTAGTACTTCATTGAGTAGATGTATCACAGTTTGTTAATCCATTCTTCAGTTGAAGGGCATGTAGATTGTCTTCAGATTCTTGCTATTACAAATAATGCTGCTATAAGCATAGTTGAGATAATGTCTTTGGGGTATGAATGTGCATCCTTTGGGTACATGCCCAATAGTGGTATTGCTGTATCCTTGGGGATATTGATTCCCAGTTTTCTGAGGAACTACCATACTGCATTCCAGAGTTTCTGTACAAGTTTCCACTCCCACAAACAATGGAGGCATGTTCCCCTTGTTCCATATGTTCTTCAGCATAGGCTATAAGGCTATATAGGCGTTTTTGATTTTAGCCATTCTGGCAGGTGTAAGGTGGTATCTCAAGGTTGTTTTGATTTGCATTTCTCTGAAGCAATAGGTGTGAAAATTTTCAAGTGCCTTTCATCCATTTGTAATTCTTCTGTTGAGAATTCCCTTTTTAGCCCTGAACCCCAATATTTTTTTTATTCTGCTATTTAGGTTTTGAGACTCTAGTTTCTTGAGTTCTCTATATATTTTAGAGATCAGCCCTCTGTCAGATGTAGGGTGGAGAATATCTTTTCCCATTCTGTAGGTGTCATTTTGTCTTATTAACTGTGTCCTTTGCCTTACAGAAGCTTCTCAGTTTCATGATATTCCACTTATTTATTGTTGTTCTTAGGGCCTGCGCCATTGGTGTTGTATTTAGGAAGTGGTCACCTGTGGCAATGCACTGAACTTTCTTTTCTATTAGGTTCAGTGTAGCTGGGTTTATGTTGAGGTCTTTGATTCACTTGATTTTTAGTTTTGTGCGGGGTGATAAGTTTGAATTTATTTGTGTTCTTCTACATGCTATCATCCAGTTATGCCAACAACATTTGTGAAGATACTATGTTATTTACATGGAATATGTTTGGCCTCTTTGTCAAAATCAGATGTTCTTAGGTGTAAGGGTTAATTTTGCGGTCTTTGATTTGATTCCATTGATCCACATTTCTTTCTTTCTTTCTTTCTTTCTTTCTTTCTTTCTTTCTTTCTTTCTTTCTTTCTTTCTTTCTTTCTTTCTTTCCTTCCTTCCTTCCTTCCTTCCTTCCTTCCTTCCTTCCTTCCTTCCTTCTTTCTTTCTTTCTTTCTTTTTTTTTATGCCAGTACCAGGCTGTTTTTATTACTGTAGCTTTTTAGTATAGCTTAAAGTCAGGGATGTTGATTCCTCCTGAAGTTCTTTTATTGAGCAAGATTGTTTTGTAATTCTGAATTTCCTGCCATTCCATATGTAGTTGAATATTGTTCTTTCAAGGTCTGTAAAAAATTGTGTTGAAATTGTGATGGAATTACATTGAATCTTTAGATTGCTTTTGGTAAAATTGTCATTTTTACTATATTGATCCTACCTATCCAGGAGCATGGAAGATCCTTCTATTTTCTGATAAATCTCTCCAATTTCTTTCTTTAGTTACTTAAAGTTTTTGTCAAATAGGTCGGCTACTTCTTTGGTTAGAGTTATGCCAAAATATTTAATGCTATTTGTACATTTGTACCTGTCATAAAGGGTGAGGTTTCCCTTGTCTTTTTTTTTTTCAGTTCTTTTATCCTTAGTGTAAAGAAGGTTGTTTTTTTTTTTTTTTTTTTTAGTTAATTTTGTACCTCGATACCTTGCCGAAGGTGTTTATCAGCTGTAGGAGTTTCCTGGTAGAATTTTGGCGGTCACTTATGTATTCAAACATATGATCTTCAAATTGAGATATTTTGTCATCTTCCTTGAATCATTTGAAATTCAAATTGTCACAGGTAAATATTTTGCACAATGTTCATATTACAACTGTAATAAAATATTCAATGTTTCTGACTTATTCTTAAATGAATGAAGCAGTGTATTTTATTCTTTGAATATTTTATAACAATCAAATTGTACATAAGAATTGAAAGTAAATACATGGTTGTCTGGAACAAGAAATATAAAGACTAATGGCTAAAAAAGAGGAGCTGAAATAGAAGAAGAGATATGGTAAATTGGATTCAGCAAACCATGAGGACTCAATCTTACGAGAATTACAAGCAACTAAGTAATCTGAATGTGGGAAGTAGTCTCTCCCAAGAAAAAACACATTGTTTCCCAATACCACATGGTCAATCCTGAAAACATAGATATCTATAACATTATTCAAACTTATCAGGTTATATTTTAGAACATATATGCATAAATTTGTGTTTTTATGGCAATTAATCTAATAAAAAGACCATAAGTTTGAATGAGAGCAATTTAATATATATATGAGAATTTGAAGGAGATAGAGGGGAAAATGATGTCATTAAAGTTTCAAAAAATAAATGAAATGATAAAAAGAAAAATAGAAAGAAATATTTTATAATAAAAATTAAAATATTCAGTTATTATGAATATGTACTTTAACTTGATTTCAATGATGTAATTCTGTTGTATTCATGTACCAAAAGTTTTCCAATATTTAGCTTTAAAAATCATATTTTGTGCCTGCCAATCATATTTAATTAAACTTCTAAAATATTTATTTTGTAATCTGGGAAGAAGGCCTAAAAACAAATGCTTCCAATATTTATTATAAAGTTAGGAAGATAATTTAAAAACAGCAGGTTAAATGGGGATAGCATTTGGCTCAAATATATCATGTGAGTTCCAAGTAAATAGCTTGGATTAAGTTTGCAAGTATATAGCACAGATGAAGTTGCAGCATAGGCAGAGTATCCTTCTAGGAAAACATCCCTTACTGAGAAGAATATATACAATGAGAATTTTTAACATTTTTATGGGCGAGAAAATAATAAAGGACAAAATGACAGATATGATAAGAATAAAGAAAAACAAACAAACAAACAAAACCTTCTCCACACCAATCAGCACGTTTATAATCATGCCATGACTATAAACATGCTTAAGAGTCTATAGTCATAGTGGTCAGAGACCCCAGGGGGGATCATGCCACCTTTGTTTTAGTAAAAGACCAAACTCTTTTCTAAACATCATTGTTTAAACCCTTAGATTAAAGAAACATCATGCTGAAGTAGATTGTCAGTACTGAAGAAAACCTTACATGGCTAAGTGCCAAAATTTGTGATGAAAGTGTACTTGGCACTAAGTAGGACATCTGTATCATTCATCAGGGATTATTACTGAATTTGGTAGGAATAATATAACAGCCAGCGTTAAAGAGATGCCAAGAGCATGGTAGAACCATAGATGTGGTAATCATTAACTCAATAGCTGTAAAGTATTGAGTAGTATAGTTGTAAATTTGCATAGCTACATTTTATATTTTATTAGAATGTAATCATAGTGATTTTGTGTATATGCTTTTGGAGTACTCTCAGTTCTTTGTCGTGGTTTAATTAAAATGCCCTCAAGGTCCATTATATATCTGAGTATTTTGTTCATAATTGGAGGAATTGTTTTGGAAAAGATTAAGACATGCTAGAGGAAGAAAAAAATTAGGCCTTATTATAGAAAGTGTGTCGGTAGGCTTTGATATTTCAAAAAATTCATGCTGCCCCCATCCACAGTCCCTCTCTCTGCCAACAACTAGCAGGTCAGGATGTAAACTCTTAGCTACTGCTCCAGTGCTATGACTACCTGCCTGTTGCTATACTCCTTGTCATGACAGCCATAGACACTATCTCTGAAGCTATAAACCGGTCTCCAGTTAGATGTTTTCTTTTTATAAGTTTTCCTTGATCGTGGTGTTTCTTTACAGAAATAGAGTAGTAACTAAGACATTCTCTAATGGCTGGTTTCTTTTTGTATTGTTAACATTTAATTTTATGTATAGTCTGTTTCTGTAAAGTATAAATTAATTCTCTATCAGTTGTTTATCTGGCAAAGATGTTTCTCCTGTATTTTAGCCATTTTCTTCCATTTGTGAGGTTTTTTTGTTGCAGTAATAAACATCATGAGGCCCCATATGTCAATTGCCAGTGAAAATCCTGGGAAGCTTAATTCTATTCTAAAGGTGTTTACTTATGCTACTAATTGTCTTTTGTCTAAGGTGAATAATAACACCATTCTTTATATTTAATTATCTATTTTTACAAATATTTGTAGATTAGGTGACTTTAATTGTGTAGACTTACATTTGATTTCCTAGTTCTGTTACTCTGGTATGTGTTTTTTTTTTTTTTTTTTTTTTCACTCCTGTTTGCTAATAGAGCTCTGAAGTATAACTTGTAATCAAGTGTGATAATATTTGAAACAATTTTCTTATACTTATATCTTAAATAAATATGTTCAATATTTCTTTAATCAAGTTCTTTTGATAAAACATGTTTATTTTTTCTCCTTTTGAAAATATTTGAGTTGACATTTTGATTGGAGTTGTATTATATTTGTATATTGTTTTAATAAAATGTTAATTGTGGTGGGATTCAGGAGTCAGCAGATAAAGTCGGAAGACATTTATCCAGGGTCCTGGGCTCCTGAAGGGGTGGGGCCGGCCCCGTTCTAGGGGGGCTGCTGGGATCTTGAGTCACCTGTTTTCCTTCCTGCTTTTTTGGAGATCAGATCAGCATCCAAGATCATCCTATTGCCACAGAACCATCCTAAGGTTTAACTGTAATCGTTAGTGTTAAATTACTTTTGAATAAATATTTATCCTGTATTTAATATTTCGCAGGTGAGAATTGCTGTGATAGTTAATTTTCACAATATTGAACTTACCAGTCTACGACTCTGAGGTTTTCCACACTTTTCTTTTCTTCACATTCTTTCATGAGGTTTTTGCTTTGTTTTAAGCTTTCATTTCATTGTAGAGGTGTTTTACTTGCTTAAGTTTATTTCTCATTTATTCTAGGCTATTATGAATATGATTGTTCTCCTCAATTTGCTCTTAACAAGTCTTTCTTTGCTGAAAAGGATGCTACTAATTTTGTAATGTTACTTTTATTACTGCCACTTTTTTGTAAGTTCTAAGAGATTGGGATGTATTTCTAAGGGTCTTTTGTAGAGAGAATCATCTTAGTTCAAATAGAGATATTTGAAATTTTATTTTCCTATTTGTTACATGTTTATTTTTTTCTCTTGTCAATTATTGTAGCTATGACTTGAGACATTATACTTAGTAGGAATGGGGACAGATTGGTCTTTCATCTTCAGACTTGAGGTAAAGCCTCATGTTTTTAAACATTATACATGATAGTAGCTATGTGCTTGTTATATATAACATGGATGAAGAATTATTGGGTTTTGTCAAGTGTTTTCTTGCAACTTTGGAGGTAATATTAGGAAATTATTTATATGATGAGTAACATTTATAAACTTCCATATATTTAACCAGCCCCACATGACTTTATTGAAGCCGATTTGATCGCAGAGGATGACAGAGGATGATCATTTTTATATGTTTTTGAATTCATATTTCCAGATTTTTTTCATTGAAAATGTATATGTCTGGCTTTATCAGGGAGACTGCCTGTGATTTTATTCTTTGGTTGTTTCCTTATAACTTGGATTCAGAAAAATAGTGACAAAAAACTTGAATAAGGCTTTTCTTTTTGTGTTTCATGCGATGATTTGAAAAGTCTTGGAGTTAGCTCTACTTTGAAGGTCTAGAATTCTGCGTTGAGTGCATTTGTAATTGAGCTATTTGTGTTTGGGACATTGTTGTCAATCATTGCTTCAAGTCTGTTGCTTGTTTTAAGTCTATTTCCTCTTTCCCTTCATTTTACACAATTACAGCAGTTTTTTTTAAGTATGTTTATGTGTATTTATGTGTATAAATGTAAATAAACAGAGAGACTGGAGAGGAAATGGGATTCAGTGGAGTTGGAGTCACTGGTGGTTGTAAACACCCTGACATTGGATCTGGGTGCCAAAAAAGCTTTCTGCAAGAGTTGCAAAGTGTTCTTATCCCCTCAAAAATCACTCTAGCACTGAGGTCTGTTTAAATTATTGGCTCCATGTTTGTTTAACTTTAATAGACCATAGGTATATAGAAATTTACCCATTTCTAATAGATTTCCCAGTTTTGTCAAATTTTTTGATATGTACTCAGTACTTTCTAAATTTTTTAATTTGTCTGATAAGTTTTATCATTTAAACTTTAATTTTATAAATTTTCCCATTCTATTTTTTTCATTCCTTCTGTTAAAATTTTACCTATATTGTTTATGATTCTAAAAAGGTCCCTTTTCGTTTTATTGATTCTATATTGTATTTACACATTAATGTTATTTACTTTTACTAACATATTTACACTTGTATGCTAGCTGCTTCCTGGATCTTAATTATTTTTTATGTCTACTCATTTTGATATTGCTTTTCTGTGCCTTAATAGACATTATTCAGTTATTGACTTAAGATCATTTGATTTTATTATGTAGATATTTATAGTTTGTAAAGTCACTCTTAACAATGCCTTCTTTGGATTTCACAGGCTTTGTACTGTTCTGTATTCATTTTCATTCAGTTCTATGGTTAATTTTGTTTCCTTCTGATTTCTTCAATGGCCTATGTATAAGACTTTGCTGTTTATTCTCTAAAAGATTTCATATTTTCTCTATGAATATCTGTAAAAGACCTTTACATATTTGGGCACATACATTTTTTAAAAATATATTTCTATTGATTCCTTGGGAATTTTACATCATGCATCCTGACCACTTACATTCCTAGTCCAGAAATTCCAGGTTATTTTTCCTTGTTGCCTCATGCCTCCCACCTGAATTAAATTAAACAAATTTTCAATTGTTTTATCTATATACTGACTTGGAGTACAAACTCTCAATGGTTTGCATCTTAAGTTAAACTGAGTTTTTACTTTCCTATATCCTTGCTAGAAGCCATCAATTTTGGAGAGCCAACAGCAGCAGCATCTTTACCTCACTTGGATGAGAGTTCTCTTGGAAGACTTTCAGTTTTTGGTGGGTAGGGATGGTCACAGAAGCTTTCTATGTCCCACTTTTTCAACTGTGCATCTGCAATCTTTACTCAGACAAGGTCCTTGGAAGAATCTTAGACTATGGATATCAACTTTATTTCAGGCCAAATTGCCGGCCACTCACATTAATATGGCCCCCAAAGCAGCATGACCTACTTACATCAAAGTAGCTTCAGGGTTCAACATAGACCATAGATATCCATAGATATCTTTTGTGGCAATGTTAGCCATGGACATAAATGCAGATCCCAACTGCAACAGGACTTGACACCTATACATGTCCCTTGGTGGACCCACAGCCCTTGGATATTAATGTGGCTTTAGGCAGAGAACATGGATATCCACATTAACTTTGGTAGTAACAAAAGACTTGGACATAAACACAGACTCTGACCATGATAAGGTTATGAATAAAGACATAGCCCTTGGCAGAAAGAAGAACTCAGGTATCACCATGTCCTCTGGTAATAGTGCAGGTCTCCCAAATCAGCATGGCTCCCAGCAGTTACACAACTCATAGCCATCACATGGCATTTGTGGGAACACGACATCAAAACAGATCCTAGTTGCAGTAGGAGTTTAAACACAAACATGGCCCTCGGCAGCAACCAGACCCAGATATCAACATGACCCATCAACTTTTATAATGGCAGGAGCCTATCAAACAACAGAAAATATTTCTTCATGGGGGACTATTGGCAATTGGTAGCTAGAAAAGATATCATTATTTACAGTTTTTTGTTTACTGAGCCTTTAGCCTTGCTTAAGTAAATAACCTCCAATTTACATTAAGACAGAAAATCCTAATTAAACCCAGTGGATGGACACACAAACACATACCACAACTTGCATGTTAGGAGAAGAGGACAATTATGCCAGAAGAGCTTCAGTGGTAGGATGAGGAAAATGAGGGTAGCCAGGAGACTATATAAAAGGGATCAAATCTATCCATCGTATAAATGTATGGGGCTATCAAGTAAACAAAGAATGTTAAAAAGCATTCTAAAAACTACTAAATCTGTAAGGTGAACCTTAACAGAGACCACATTGTCCGTATGTAATTACTAATGAAGAAAGACAAAAATTAAACTGTTTCTTTGTAAAACAGAACTATATCAAAACAAATAAATTCAAACTTAGAAACAAAAACTGTATGAAACATAAAACCATTGACAGGGACATTACAATTGATAGCAGTTATTCCATGTCAGTAAAACTTTAGTAACATGTTTAAATTATGAAAGTAAAACTTGACCAACAATAAGATTTTAAATTACTGCAAGATACACAGAGTAAAATTTGTTTTAAATATTCACAGCAACAGAAAATATTCTCCCTTTGAATGTTTATGAAATGTTTGATAAGTCACATTTCAGATATTCAAGCTCATCAGTAAGCCATTAACTTCAGAATTAGGATACAATCACTTTGGGAACTGCAAGGAATCCAATCCATATGACTGAAAACTAAGGAGATATACTGACACATTGACATTAGAAATCAAAGAGAAAGGCAAAGAAGAATAAAACTAAAGTTTAGATCCCCAGTGTCCACTTAAAAAGACAGGTGCGGTAGCACACATCTGTCGTCTGTCACACCTCGGCAGGAAAGGTAGAGACAGATCACTGGTACTCATATTCTGGACAATCTAATGCATTCAGTGAGTTCCAGGATCAGGAAGAGACATTGTCTAAAATTAGTTTGGTTAAAAAAAAAACAGTAAAGAAAAGGTAGAATTAGAATTAATAATTTCCCCTAGGTGGGTCACATATGCAACACAGGTGGTGAAGAAAGAAATGACATATTGAGAGAGCAAGAGAAAAACATAATCAATGCCCCCTGTTTTTATAAGGAGAAAACATTCCTCCATTCCCATTGGCACTAAGAATAAAATCACATCCATATCTGATAGGATTTCTGGTTCAAACTGTCAATTTGGAGAAACTAAGAAACAAAATCTATTGAACTAGAATTCATACCGGCATCAAATAAAATGAAGGATATAAGCTGTCTAGTGTGGGTTTTGTAATATATAGACATGAAGAAATGGTGTAGATACATTTTAGAGTTTAAAAATGAAACCATAAAGTATTTTAACTTAGAGTTTAGTCTTCAATTCATGAGAAGTGAGCAATAAACAGGAAGGGGCTTTGGGTTTGTTTTGGTTAGAATTTATGTCATGAAGAACAATACTCATCTCCGCGAGAAAATATTAATGTATTTTATTTCTATTTTAGATTTGAAGAGCTCATGAAATTGGATTGAAATGATATGTTTAGCCTTTTACAAATAGGAAAAATGTTTCAAATTAGGAATGTGATGTGATCAGTTACCTCAAGAGGAAGCCTTGACTTCCTTGCTGTGATGGACTTAGCCTTTGAAGTTAATCAAAATAAAACCTTTGTGACTTAAATTGTTTTTGTAAGAGTATTTTCATCATAGCAAAAGAAAAATGCTTTAAAACTATCAAGTGATAGTTTTCCAAACTGAATTTATACTCTTAAATTTTCACCAGTGATAAGTTCCTTCTTATCCTTCATAACAATTGATAATGCAATCTATAGTGTTTTCCTTTTAGCAATTCTAATAGATGCTCAGTTCAATCTCCTCAGCAGATGTTATCATGAGTATGGATGGAATATTCTACATCCTTGTTTGGAACATAGATAATTGATCATTGGATTCAACAGTATGCATGAGTCACCAAATGAGAGATCTGACAGAAACAAGAATACAAAAACCAAAGAAACAAGTAAAAAAAATACCTAGGAAATATATTCTCAGTTGCAATCAATTGTAGAAAAATCAAAGTAATGCATATAGGCAGAAAAGCAATTATCTACTTCCTGAAAAGGTTGGACTCAGAAAAAAAATATAAAGGAAGCTATTTCTCAGGTACAACAGCATATTCTGTGAAGTGAAACAAAGCTTACACTTTTGATTATTTAGTTAATTTTCTTTAAAGAGAAAGGGAATACTTGGATTAATATTTCACTGTAGTCCTATTCCATTCTCCTACTTGTAGTTTGTGTTCTTCTGATAAAACACACAAACAAACAAAAATAGTGGTATTATAGTAAGACCAGACTTTTAATTTTTTCCTGAATTAAAAATCCCTAGGTTTTCTCAGCTCTAAAATACAAGTAACTAACTTGCAAACTACTTAGAATTATTTGAATACATACTAATAATTTATTAACGACCTTCAAGAAGACCACGTACCCTTTGTGCAAATACAGTCTCTACCTGCAACATCAGGTAGGCCAGAAATGCATGGACCTTCCCCACCCTCTTAGTTCCGTGGGACAGACACCTCATACCTAAGCACAGGTTACATCTGCCAGAAGACCATGTATGTTACTCACCTGTTGACCTTTTCCAGTCCCTAGGTTCTAACAAATCCAAGTCCTAGTTAACCCTTATCTCTTATCATTGTGTCTCAGCCTGCAGCTCTAGCAGACATCACCTGTCTAAGCACATGACACCCTTTCCAGAAAACCAGATAGGCTTCCCACTCACAGACTTCTTCCACTCTCTTTGTGTCTCTTAGTGTTATCCCCAGATTCTCTCTTTCTTCCTCATTGCCATGCCTCAGCCCTCAAATCAAGCAACAAAAGGTCATAAAGACCAGAAAATGAAAGATGAAACAAAAAAGGAACAAAGTATACAGCTACCAAAGGCAGACACAGTAAAAAACAAAAAAAGCACCTATATGTATAATCATCCCTAACCCATTTGCCTAAATGTCAGTATAAGAACACAATCAGAAATATCCAAGTCAATATGTTCTCATTATACCCAGTACCTTAATATAGAATGACTTGAATACTCCAAAAAAGCTGAAGCATGAGAGAAAAAAAATACATTGAAGCAAATTTATGAACAGATAGAGGTCCATAAAAAAGTAAACCCTTTAAAGAATGCAAGGAAAAGACATACAAAATTAAAGAAAGTGAATAAATCCATTTAATATGATGAAACATCCAAGAAAACAAACTTCTACTTGAGGATAATTAATAAAACTTTTCAAGAACTAAAAATGGAAATTGAAGCAGGAAAGAAAATATAAAGTGAAAGTATACTGGAAATGAGAAGTCTAGGTAAGTGAAGAAGTAATATGGAGGTAAGCTTAACAAACAGAATACAAGACATGGACAAATCTCAGATGTCAATTCATAATAGAAGAAATGGTTACATTGCTCAAATAAAATGTTAAATCTAAAATAATCCTGACACAAAACTTTCAGAGTATCTGGGACACTATGAAAAGATCAAACCTGAGAATGGATAATAGGGAAGAGAAGAATCCCAGGTCAAAGATCCAGAATCTATTTTTACTGTTAACTAAGTCATGTAAATACTCATTTAACCTAAAGAAGAACGTTCCTGTAAAGCTATAAGAAGCTTAGAGAAGACCAAACAGTTTTGACCAGGATAAAAACCAAACTTATGCCACATAATAATCAAAGCACCAAAAAATAGAGAACAAAGGAAAATATTAATATCTTCAAGGGGAAAAGATCAAAAAACATATAAAGGTATCATATTAGAATTACAGTTTTCTTATTAATGGAGACACAAAAACAAAACAGCCTTGACAAATGTTATATGCAGATTCCAAGAGACCGAAGTTGTCAGTCTAGACTGATATTCCCTGTAAAATTTTCAATCACAATTGATAGATAAAACAAACTATTACATGATATAGTCAAAATTAACCAATATTTATCTATAAATCTAGCCTTACAGAAGCAAAACTAAAGGATAGTATAAATAGCCATAAAGACACAACAAATAACCTGAAATCCACAAAACAAAAAGGAGAAAGGAACACACACACACACACACACACACACACACACACACACACACACACACACGCCAAAATGCCACCACCAGCAAAACAATTGGATTTAGTAATCATTGTTCATTGACATCTTTCAATACCAATGGACTCAATTTCACATTAAAATGATACAATCAAATAGAATAAATGTGAATGCACTCTTCAATCTACTGTTAAATACATCAAAAATAGACATTACCTCGGAGTCATGATTTGAATAAACTTTCCAAGAAAATAGCCTTAAAAATCAAGCTGTTGTAAATATTCTATTATCTAACAAATAAATATTAAATCAAAATTCATCAAAAGTCTAGAAAGAACACTATATTCCCATTAAAGAAGAAATCCCCCAGGATGGCATTTCATTTTTTAACATCTATGTTTTAAACACATAGGCAAACACATTTGTTAAAGAAACACTACAAAAACTTGATTCATATATTGACCCTCACATGCTTATAGTGGGAGACTTCAGTACCCCACTCTCACCAATGGACAGGTCATCCAGATTGAAACTAAGCAAAGAAATACTGTAGCTAGCAGATATTAAAAACAAATGGACCTAACATATATCTAAAGAACACTTAACCAGAACACAAAGAATATACCTTCTCAGCACTTCATGGAAATTCCTGAAAAATTGACCACATACTTAGTCATAAACGAAGCAACATAAGATAAAATAAAATTAAAATAACCACTTACATTCTATGAGACTATTTTGAATTGAAACTACATTTCAACAACAGAAATAATACAAAGACTACAAACTCATGAAAAATTAAAAAAAACTGTCTACTCAATGACTATTGGATTAAGATAGAAATAAAGAAAAAAATAAAGAACCTTAGAAATCAATGAAAATGAACATATATTTTACCCAAACTTATGGGCCACAATGAAACTCATGGTAAGAGAAAAGTTTCTATTACTAACAGCCTAATAAAAAATTGAGAAATGTCATACTAGCAACTAACAGAAAATATGACACTCTGGAATGTAAAGATTAAAGCATGCCCAGGAAATTAAATGGCCAGAAATAATCAAATTTGGGGCTAAAATAATTAAATAGAAACAAAAGGAATGAAACAAAGAATTGATAAAACACAAAGTTGGTTCTTTGAGAAAATCAAAAAGATAGACAAAACCTTATCCCAGTTGGCTCTACAAAATTATAAAATCTAAAATAAATGGATAACTTTCTCAATATTTCACTTACCAAAGTTAAATCAGTTTCAGATAATAAATTTAAAATATTCTATAATGCCTAATGAAATAGGAGCAGTCAACAAATGTCCCCACCACCACCAAAGAAAATAAAGGCCTGGGCCAGGTGGTTTTAGGACAGAAGAAACAAGATTATTAAAGAAGAGTTATTGCTAATACTGCTCAAATTATTCTATGAGACAAAAAAGAGGGACGCTGATGAATTTATTTATGTTCCACAGTCACCCTGACAACTAAGTCAGATGGAAAATCAACAAAGAAAGAGAATTACAGATTTCCTTATGAACAAGAATACAATAAAGCTCAACAACATACTAACAAAGTGAATCAGAAATACATCAAAAAGATCATTCTCCATGAGCAAGGGGGTTTCATCCCTGATATGCTTGAATGATTCAACATACAAAAATCATTAAATGTAAAACGTAATCTACCATAGAAGTAAACTAAAAGAAAAAAAAATCATCTCATTAAATTTCCAAACCATGATAGCTGGGCAAAGGAAGAGAAGAGAAGATTTTCAGCTTTGCCAGACACTTCCTTGGTGGACAAAGGAGAGAGAGGTTTGGAATCAAAGGATTTTGTAGAGACAGGCCTGAGAAGTTGGCAAATGAGAAGTGGCTGTGGTTTTATCTCTCTGATATTCCAGCTTTTCCCCAATATCTGCTTCCAGGTTTCCATTATATACCACATACAATGCATACAATAGTCTACTCTGTTTACATATATTCAATATAGTACTTGAAGTGCTAGCTAGATCAATAAGACAACTAAAGAGATAGAAAGGCATACAAATTAGAAAGGAAAAATTAAAAGTATCATTTATTCAAATATGATATGACATTATACATGTGACACAAAAATTCTACCAGGAAACTACTACAGTTGACAACTATATTCAGGAAAGTGGTTGAATACAAGATTAACTGAAAAAAAATCAATAGGCCTCCTATAGACAAATTACTGATAGGCTGAGATTAAAATTAGGGAAACAACACAATTTATAAAAGCCAAAACCAATAAAAAAAAAAACCTAACCAAGAAAGCAAATAGTTTGTATGATAAAATCTTTTAATCTATGAAAAATAAAATGAAGAAAATAGAAGACTGAAAGATTTCTTATGATCGTCAATTTATAGAATTAAATAATAAATTAAAAATGATTATCCTATAAAAATTTCAATGCAATTCCCATCAAAATTCCAACACAATGTTTTTTTTATTCAAACTTGAAAGAAAAATATGCAACATTACATGAAAAAAGAAATAACTCTGGATAGCTTAAACAAACCTGTATACTAAAAGAACATCTGAAGGTATCATCATCACTGATTTCAAGCTGTGCTATGTAGCTATAGTATTAAAAACTGAATAGTGTTGAAATAAAACTTGACATATTGATCAATAAATTTAATCAAAGACATATAAATGCACATACCTTTGGACACCCATTTTAAATAAAGAAATAAATACACAGTAAATGATACTTGTCTAACTGAATATCTGTAAGAAGAAGAATGCAAATAAGTCCATATTTATAATACTGCACAACACTTTTCTTCAGGTGAATTAATAATTTCAACGTTAAAGTAGACAAATTGAACCCTATAGAAAAGAAATTAGGGAATAACCTTTAACATTTTGGCACAGGAGACAGCTTCCTAAACATAATGCTGATAGCAAAGGCATTAAAATCAAGAATAAAAATTTGAACTTCATAAAACTAAAAAATGTCTATAAGGCAAAGGACCATGACAATCAGACAAAATGGCAGCCTACAGAATACAAATATGTTTTTACCAACTTCACATTTGATAAAGGGCTAATATTTAAAGTATGTAAAGAACCCAATAAAGTAGATATCAACAAACTAAATAATCATATTTAAAAAAATAGGTTCTAAGCAAGAAATTCACACAAGAGTAATATAAAATTCCAGAGCAACATTTTTAGCTATCAAGGAAACACAAACTAAAACTACTCTGAAAATCAGTGTGTAAACTAGGCTGGCTTAGAACACCAAGAAAGCCTCCTTCCCGATGGGAGGTTATCAGTCCTACCTCAACTTGATATGTCATCATGCGTTGTTAAGAACCATGGGAGACAGTCCCATTTCTGAACAGAAACAGGAATGGAATGTGCAAAAGCATGGAAATAAGAAGAGGAGGGAAGGGAAAATTGGATTAAGGATATAAAACAGTATAAGTTTAATTAATAAAATCTTACACTGAAATTCCATCTTATGCTTGTCAGAATGGCTATAATCAATAACTTAAACAACAACTCATTGCAGGTAAAGATGTAGGGCAAGGGGAATACTCCTCTGTCGTTGGTGGAAGTGCAAACTTATAAAGCCACTATAGAAGTCAACTTAGTGGTTCTTCAAGAAATTCAGAGTTTATAGACCTAAGGACCAAGCTACAATACTCTTGGGTATATACCTAAAAGTTTCTCCTTCCTACAAGAGTGACACTTTATTAACTATGTTCATAATTTATTTCTTCATAATAACCAGAAATTTTAAACAACCTCGATGTTCCTCAACTAAAGAATGAATAAAGAAAACAAGCTACTTTTATATAATAGATTATTACTCAGCTGTTACCAAAAAAACTATGAAATTCAGAGATAAATTGATGTGAAGAGAAAAAAAATCTCAAATGAGGCATTCCAGACCCATGAAGACAACTATTATATGTACTCACTTATAAACTGATATTAGATATTACGGAAATGATAATTATTCAAAAATCCATACACTCAGAAAGGCTAAATAACAAGAAAGACTCTAGGAAGAGTCATGGATATCCCTGGGAATGGAAAATAGAATACCTTTTGCAGGTTGACTGATGGCATTTTGTAAAATAGGAACAGGAGGATTACTTCAGAAATGTAGCAAAAGAAGTACAGAGTATGTGGAGAGAAGGTTGGAATTCTGAGAAACCTGGGGAGCAGTGTGGAAGATCTACTGCACTAGAAACATCCTAAAATCCATGAAGGTGAACCTAGGGAGGACTCCTACTATTGAAGGACATGAAGCCTGAAGCAGTCATCCTGTGTAACCAGGGACAGCTTAGAGTGGTAAGCCTGGACACCATCCAGCCACAAAAAAATCTCCAACATACAAAATGTTCTGCCTGTGAGTTGTGCTGGGCTATGATGTCTCAAAATTCTGGGAGCAGTCAACCAACAATTGGTTTAACTTTAGTTCCAAGCAAGAAGAGGGTGTCCATTCTTGACAATGTCTAGATGTCCAGTAACCAGAGACTGAATAGCCCAGAGAACTAGGGTAGAACCAAACACGACTAAATATAAGAAAAAGAGTGTTGATGTGCTTTCTAATGATATTCTGGTATATTCTTGGACCTGTGCTTAATACAATTAGTCACCAGAGACACCTTCTCTGACAGATGATGGGAGTAGATGCAAAGATCTACAATCAAACATTAGGTAGGAACCCCTGGGAAAACACTGAAAAACAAGAACCAAAGAGGTTCAGGACAGAAAGAGAACATGTCCACCTAATCAACTAAGCAGAACTCATATGGGTGCAAAGAGACTGACGTGGCCTGCATGGGTCTCAGTTAGGGCCGCTGCATAGATGATATGGTTGGGATTTTTGTGGGACTCCTGACAGTGGAGATGGGGGTGTCTCTGACTCTTTTTTGCTTGCTCCTAGGGCCCTTTTCCTTGTATACTGTTGCTTCTTCCAACCTTGATATGAGGGTTGGACCTAGTCTCACTGCATCTCCTTATGCTGGGTTCGCTTGACATCCCATTTTCTGAAGGGAAACGGAGGTTTGGTAGCTATATGGAGGTGGGGGGAAGAAAGGGTGAAAAAGTTGAGTGAGGGAAACTGCATTTGGGATATATTGTATGAGAAAATAACAAATAGAAAGAAAAAAGTTAATACATATTTCTCAATGTAGCAAAGACTAATTTCAGACGTGTGTGGTGGTACTTTGAACAGGAAATGCTCCCCTTTGGATCTTACATTTGGAAACTTCATCTCCTTTGGGTGGCATTAATTTGAAAGGTTATAGGGAGGTGCAGCTTTAATGAATCACTGGGGACAGAATGAAAAAAAGCCTCATGGCATATTTTATTCTCTGCTTCAAGTTTGCAGCTGCTATTTAATATCTCAGATTTCTGCTTTGCGTTATGACTGATGAGTGTGTCTATAGTTCTTTGTCATAATAGACTCTTATCTCTCTCTCTCAAACTGTAAGGCAAATAAACTCTTCCTTCTGTAAGTTGTATTAGGTCATAGCATCTTATCACTGCAAGAGCAAAGTAACTGGTTAAAGAGAATAATTCAAATATTTAGATAAATGTATCATTATATTTAGTAGTAATAGAATGAAACCTGAAGTTTCAGAAAAGGTAATGTGAATCTGGATTTCTATAAAATATGTCCTGCACTTAGAAAAGATGGCCATATGGCAAATATATAGTCACTTTTGAATTTGAATGTAATGACTAATCAGATCATGTACAACAAGATTTGATATTAAATTAGATTAAATTTGTTGGTTTTCATCAGGCAGCACAAGGTACATGATTCACAAACATTGAAAATAATCGAATTTTTATCATCTTTTAAACTTGACACAGTGTGTGAACAAAGTAGAATTTTCACCAATTGTAAATAACAGATTGATTGCAATCTATTTGCCTTATGAGAATGAAGGATTAATGCTTCAGAACTGAGAGAAATAATATATCTAGATATAACTCAACTTACATTAGCAGGCGTTTAAAAAAATAATCAAGGATTCTTATTGATGTAACTTACCACTCAAAATTTCATTATCAAATAACCCGAGAGAGTTCCTAAGCCTTCTTTGTCTTATTGCCTTTTGGTTTGTATAAAACGGTGTCATAGATGATTAAAAATGTGACTGGAGTTTTAGTAAGTACACATTTAGAATATTTGTGTTTAGAAGCAGATTATTAAAACTTTATTCTATAATAAATTAGAAATTGCTGAAGTTTGTCATGTACTATTTATTGAAGAGATGTAAATTACTTCCTTTAGTTTTTGGAATTGTTATTTTAATACTCTTAAGTGTTGTTTGGAAGACACAAAATTCTGTTCCTATACTGTGTCCCAACTAAGCTCACTCCTGTATCTTTGCATTTAAAAGTATACATCTTTGAGTACAATCATCATTTATGTTTTATTAGAAAAGAATTCTTATCCTACTAAATGTATCATTTAATTTGCTATTGTTATATCTTAAATACTTAAATTCTTTCTGATTAAGATAATTGATGAATTTTGTCTTCATGATAAAAGGTTTTTGTTTTATAGTATTTTGGGTCTTATAAATATTTGTAAGACAGCTTGTAGTGTCATTTGCATCTATATTTTATTTCTGTTTCTTCATATGCATTTTGAGGTAAAGCTTATTATAAATGTAGTTATGGGGAAAGTAAATACAACTTATTTTTTTTTTAGAACATTTTGCTAAAAACATCATTGTGAGCCTATAAGTTTTTCTAACCATGGTAGCGACTTGCATATCAGAAGTTTCTTAGGAACTATTTTCAATGCGTATACTTGCACAGACTTTCTAGACTGATCATGCATGTGAGAAAACAAACACAGAGTTTTATTTCTGCCTTTGTCTGCTATGAAGGCACTCTTGCTGAGGAAAGTATCAGCTATATTCCGAGAAATGACGAGAGCTTCTTTTTGTTCACACAGATGGTCATTACAGAATCATAAAAAAATGAAAAAATACGCAAGTTTCAAAGAAGGATGATGTGCAAGAGTTATGTTAGTGGGGCTCTTTTGAATAGAAATGTGGGTATGGAATCTAGAAGCTTTTAGTATATTCAAATTGTACTTTGTTTTTCCAGTGCTCATGACATGTAAATTATAAATTCACTGAACCCTTTAAGTTCAAAGAAAAAAATGTATAGTAACTAGAAAATTTTTTTTTCTACAAGAATATATTTTAATTGAAATCAGCAATATTAAAGTACCCATGCTTTAATGATAGGTAACTTAATATTTGACATAAACCAAAATAACAAACTTTTATCTCTTCTAAAATATATTTAATGAGATATTATCATGATATTAAAACATATGCATAGTGTAATATCAATGGCAGCTATAATTAGGCAATCACCACTTGGCTTTTTTTCCAAATTGTCAGAATTCTTTGGAAGTCTTTTGATTTCTGTCAGTCATTTCACCAAGCAGAGATTTCTTTTCTCTGCATTTGAATCCTACAATTAAAATATCTTCTTTTAGATAGAGATTTCAAAATAGGGAATAAATAAATAAAAATAAACTATAACTTAAATGTTGATTAGAAATCAAATGTAAGACTCTATGCCTTATCTTAAGATTTTCCTTTATTGTTTAATAGTAATGTACTGTCATGCCTTAAATTAAAGTTTTACTAAATATACCTTAAAGTCAATAAATCTGTGCAAAAAATTGCCAATGTCAGTGAAAGTGAAAGGGTGTTCACTTGCCACCAGTATACAGCTTTAGTTTGTTTATTTGA
This sequence comes from Phyllotis vaccarum, assembly GCA_033318265.1. Classification (NCBI taxonomy): domain Eukaryota; kingdom Metazoa; phylum Chordata; class Mammalia; order Rodentia; family Cricetidae; genus Phyllotis; species Phyllotis vaccarum. The sequence goes on from JARWLC010000007.1 coordinate 89,556,923, forward strand.
TAACTGCCAAACCATGGAAGAGAAAGCTCACAGAATCACATGATCACTCAGATCCTTGCTAGCTCAATCCCTGTCTTAATTCAAAGTGTTGAAACACTACTAATGTGAAATTTGGTGTGTCTAGTCATTTAATCCAGTCTAAGTGGAGTGTGTAAATCTTATTTCAACAGAAGTTGAGAGATTCTTTTGCAATATTCAAAATTAGCTATGAGCCCTAAAAGCATTTTAATGTAGAGAAAGCAGAAACAGTCCAGATTTAAATAGTCATCTTCTTAGTTGGTAAACTCAGTCACCCATTGCTCCTTTAATCTAACTTTGATTAAATATGGGAAGTGAGCTCTGTGCTTCTGTGTTCTATGCCTTTTTTAGTACATTGAAAAAGACATAATTTACAAAAAAAAAAGCCACTACTAAATATTTGCAAAATGAAACATACTTTTAATCAAGTATTTAATCAAGTCACTTTGAGACTAGTCTTCCAATACTGTTGTAGATACTTCAGTGTCATTAAATCAAAATAAAACATGTACACTTATTTTTAAATTGTTACTATAGATTATAAAATTACGTGTGATTTTCCTTGCACATTTCTAAAACATAAAATGTATTTATGAGGCATTACAAATTTTTTACAAAGCTCCATTTATGTAGCAGAGCAGATATTCTGGCCTTCTAAATTGTAGTAGCCAGAACCCTTCCACATTTATCACTTGTATATATACAATGGAAAGATGATTCTATGTCAGGGATTTCCCATAAACAGCTGTTCTCTAAGTATAGCACATAAACTTTAAAATATAACCTGGGGGTTAAGAATTATGACTTAACAATCTTCCAGAGGACATGAGTTCTGTTCCCAAAATACACATTGGTCAATGCATAGTTGCTTGTAACTTCAGCTTCAGAAAATTCAAATTCCATCTTTTTTTCCAATTTCTATGGCTTTAATTATCCATTCTTTTAAAAATCTCATATTCAGAGCACAGTAATGTTCTTTTACCTAGAAAAAAAAATCTGTATTTAAATTACTTATTGTTAGATTTTTTTCTTTTGCATGTCTAACAATAGAAATTGTTTTAAGATAGAGATATATTGCATATTTTCTAAGTTTTCTCCTATTGCTTAATTGTGAATATTTTTATTCATTCATATATCCAGATTTTGTCTCTAAGAAAATGGCATCTACCTCTTGATTATATAAAAATGCCATTGAGAAAATCAGGTTAAGAATCAGGTCTAGACTCTAATGTGTCACACCAACATATGCAGCTCTCCTATCATCTGATGCTTCTATTCTAACCAAAATTCTTGTGTGCATTATGTCTTCTTCCTTGGCCTCAAAGTGTAAGGAAACACTAATCTCAGTACTGGACAGGTTTTAATTTCTGGAATTTTGGTTCATGTACTGCAGTGAGTCCCATACTTTTTGGTTTGCTTTGGATATGGTTTTAGGGATTTGCTTGACATTCAAATTATTTATAGTCAGTTTGCTATCATTCAAACATTTAAAGATTGAGATATAAAGAATACACATGGTTCTTTTTAAATAGAAAAATTCTAATGGATTTATTTTTAATATGTCTTCTCCATTGCTCAATCTACCACCACCAATTATGATTTTAGACATTTTTAGTAATCCTCTTTCAAGTAAGGTGCAACTAAATTACGGCATCAAGAACATTTATGTTTTATGTTTGCATCCTTCCTGAAACTCTCTTTAAAATGTGTGATATAACTTCCAGATAGTTGTGTAATATCATATAGATGCAAAGGATATTCAAAACACAATTGCCTAAAGGAGTTGCAGGAGCATGTATATTTTCTCTAGCCATGTAACCTGAAGATATATTTTGCAAAAATATTTTTCCAAGTGACAAGTGATCATAAAAGCAATAGGAAAGAGGAAAAATAAACAACATTGACCAAAGTAATTAAATGCTTTAAAGTGAAATAAAATTTATCTTTTCTAAATGTCAGTTGTAATATATCTAGGAATGCAAAGAAAACATTCTTTAATGGGTTTTGCATCTTGGCACAAATTTTGAATTAAGTTAAGTTTCGTTAGATGAATTTTTAATATCCACCAGCTCAATTTTCTTTGCCATCTTTATTGCTGACTATTTTAAGAAACACACACATACAAATAGGAAGCTTATAAAGCTGAGATAAGATGTTTAGAATATCAATGTTTTTTCATACTTTATATTATATAATTCTTACTCTTATGAGTAAAGAACACTTCAGTAAAATTAAAAGTAAGATAATAAGAACAATATAACTTTAGCACTATATGGCTTTGAATTTTTCCTTTGTTAGTAGCAAAACCAAAATAAGAATAAAAAAATAACACCTCCATCTTAAGGCTTTATCAGCTAAAATTACAATAAAATATGCCTGAAGTTCTTCTTAGCACAATTAGATTTAAAAACAATTAAAGAGAATTTACATTCTCATTAACATCTAAACCGTAGTAAATTCTGCAGCTTTCACTGTTAACAGTTTCAGAAAAATTGCATGTTCGTGTGTCTCTTCACATAACTCACAGCTTTTATAAAATTCCAAATTAATATCTGATGAATGTGTACTACACAAACCCTACAGTCAGGTGCATGTACAATACAATAATTGTCGAATAGGTGGACAATGTTACATCCAGTTTGTATGCTTAGACTGTAATTTGCAGAGAAAGTTATCAAAAAACATATATTTTCTTTCTTTAGGTTGCAAGAATCTTGACTTTCATATATAACATTCTTTTATAAGAAAAAATATATGGAAATTTACAGAGTAGGGACAGCTGAACATCAATCACCTAAAACCAATATACTAATAATTCCAAGATATGAGATGTGAAATGATAAAAAATTAGGAGCATAATTTTGTATAAATACAAAAGTAAATCAAAATCAGCAAGCAACAGAAGTACATGGGTAGATGATATCTACTGTGATTAATAATAATATATAAGTTAGGAAATAAGCACAGATATGTAACAGGGGTAAGAGAATAGATAAAGTGTGGTACGCATATGTAATTGAGTAATATTTGAATATGAAATTTTCAAATGTATGCAAACGTTGTCTACCCTTGGAGGGCCTAGCTCCTTTTCCAAGTTTTCCCCAGTGGCTGTTCTTGAGTCAGTGAGCCCTCCAGAGATCCAGCCAGCCATCATTGTTGGAATTTTCCTCATAATCTCTACCTCCTTGTTCAAGCACACTCTCCTCCCCTGCTCTCAGATGGACCAGAGCTTGGTTCAGTGCTCACCCATGGATGTCTGCCTCCACCTCTATTCATTGTTGGATATAGGTTCTATGATGACACTTAGGGTGGTTATTCAATTGATTATAGAGAAAGTCTGTTTAGACACCACCTCCACTATTATTTGGAGGACTAGTCAGGGACATCCTGTGAGTTCTTGGAAGTTTCCCTAGTATCTGGTCTCTTTCCAACCCCATATTGGCTTCCTCTATCAAGATATCCATCTCTTATTTTTTTCTCCCTCTTTGTTGCTCCTCTCACTCAGCCATCTCCTCTCATGATTTATTCTCACCTCTTCTTTGTTTCAGCTTGTTATGAGCCCAAATTGCCAAGGTGATCTTTTATATTTTCTCTTCTTAGGGGAATATCTGAATGTCTCTCTTAAGTTCTTCTGATCCCAAGCAGTACTGGGGTTGTAGTTTACAGTTTAGGTATTCTTTGCTTTTTGTCTAAATTCCACTTATGAGTGATTTCATCCCATGCCTATCTTTCTGGGCTTGTGATATCTCATTAAGAACGATATCCTCAAAATCCTTCCATTTGCCTTCAAATGTTTGGATGTCATTTTTTTTTTTCTGCTGAGTACTACTCCATTGTGTAGCTGTACCACAGTTTGTTAATCCATTAAGCTGAGGGGCATCTAGGTTGTTTCCAAGTTTTGCTATTACAAATACTGCTGCTATGAACATAGTTGAGCTAATGTAATTTTATCTAATCACAATCATAAAATAAAGATAATTTAGTAACATTCAGATAAAAATCAACAGATTCAAATTCACCTGGACTTTTCCTTGTCCACTTTAGCATGACTTTAGATGTCATCCTTGTTCAATTCATGTTTGGGCAGTCATGTTTGTGAGACTTTATGATGTAGCTTCTAAGATGGCTTCTTAATATGAGACAGCAAATTCTATGATCCTCTGGTTCTTATATCACTTTGTTCCCTCATCTGCAATGTTCCCTGAGCCTTGGATGCAAGAATGATTTATAGACTGAAACTATAGACAATGTACTCCACAAATGCATTTTGATTCGTTAGTTTTCTGTGGTGGTCTCTGCCAGTTGTAAAGAGATGCTTCTTTGATGAGATAAAGCACAAATGTTTACAGGTTGTTGTTATAGATTTCTCTGGCTCAGGAAACAAGACGTTGTAGAACTTCCTGCAATAACTGTGTTTCGTCTAGCTTTGAGAAGTTAGCTAGCTTTATAGTATTACATGTAATTAACCTCTTGTTGCACAGGTCTTAAAGCCAATTAAAGAACCTCGGCTTTCACCTAGACGTATATACAACTGAGAAAGGCTAGGAGTAAAGGATATTGTCTTCTCCAGAGAAAAGCATAACAATTTGTTGTCCAGGACAAATAATCAACACTTGAAAACACAGATATAAGTAACATTATAAAGATTGAATAAGTTATATTTAGTAATATTTTAATATGTGTAGGTATATTAGTATATTGTATTAGTATGTATATAAAGGCATATAATAGCAGTTAATGAAGAAAGAGCAAATTCTAAAGAAGAGAAGGGAGAGCTATGTGAAAAGGTTTGGCGGGAAGAAAAGAAAGAGAAGAATTTTTCATTGCAGTACAATCTCATAAAAACATTCACTTGGAAAAAAATCATGTAAGCACATATGTTTGATAGTCTAAATTGTGCCATACAACAATGTTCCAAGTAATTTCAATTAGACACAAATATTGAAATAAAGATTTTTGGTTTTACAGAGAGTGTCATAACCAGGAAAAACACAAAGAGATCAAAACACAATATATGAAGACCACAAAGCCTCGCCCCAGTCTCTTGCACCGTGCCACTGTAATAGTTGAATGGGGATGGAGAAAAAGAGCTATCTTCAGCATCCCGCCCTCCCTGTTACAGTTACTTAAGTATTTAAGCTTTGGCTGGGGAAAGCTCTAAAAATAAAGACTACAAGTGGACATATTTTATACAAAATCCACATGCTGTCTTGTTGTTATTTGGCTTTTTCAGGGGATAAATAGCAAAGAATACTGCTCTAAAGTAAGTCGCAGACTTATGATCAGCCTCTGATTCTAGTAATGAATTTTCACACACACACACACACACACACACACACAGACACACACACACACACACACACACACACACACACACACACACACACACTGGAATTTTCTAGATATTTGTCATATCTAAATCTCAACGACTGGGCATAAAGAGTGACTCATTAGACCCTGTAATAATATTCAACAGTGAGCATCTTTAGTCTATATATCAGCCATACTTGTACTGCCCAGTGGCCTGTACACAGTATAACAACAGGGAAGATGGAGTTTAATGCAGGGTCCAAAACCATACATTTGCTTGCTCTGACTTCCAAATGACAAACTTCCCAGGAGCTGAAGGTTTCACTGGACAGGTGCTCTTTCTCCTTCATCTGAGAGACTGGCTTGACTGTCCTGGAAAAGGGGCATACGCAGCACTAATAGCATGGCTCTGCCTTCCATGCTGATGACATTTTCACTGCAATCACAATCAACAGGCCTAAGGATATTGAATTCACCACATGATAGCAAACAGAAATCTGGCAGGGCTGGACTCCACAGCAAATAAAGCACTACAGTACAGTTGTGTTACTGATGCCATCCATCCTCTAACAGCTGCCCTGCTTCTGTAATTATCTTTATATTGAGGCTAACTGTGATTGAAAGGAGTGTGGAGGAAGACAATTTGACAAGGGCAGGCTGCCGAGGTTTTTACTGTTAATTCCCCAGTCTGGGATAAAATGCAGCTACCCTAAATTTCCTTTCTTTTATAGGTTGTCAGTTCAAGCTTAGTTAAAATAGCTGGCAAGCCCACTTAAGGCAGGACAGGAGAAGTGCAGCAGTATTACTTTGAGTCTTGTGACTCCAGGGAAATTTTCATTTGCAGAAATGGGCATGAGAGCCAGACATCTCCTCTATCCATACATGTTTAGCTTATAAACCAGCTAAGGGTGTCTCTGAATAACAGTTCAAAACAAAGCATCAAATACTAGGATTTGAAACCAAGAAGGCAACAACCAGCGGTGAGGCTCTGGTCCCTGTTTCTGAGCCACACCAGCTACAGGTGGCTTTGTTTGCAAGTAAACTGCATTACATAATCTTAGCGTCTTGATCTTTTTTTTCGGCAGCTCTACTCTGTTACAGCTCAAAGTTCCTGTGACTGAAACCTAACTAAGAGAAACCCTTAGTTGAACAAGTTATTGAGTGAGAAGATTATTCCTTTGATACTCATTATCAGAATACAGATTTCTGCCTGTTTTTACATAGGAGAAAATCTGTTTTTGTTGTTAACTGAATGTAGTGTCAATAATATTAAAAAGAAATAGGCTGTGAAATATGAAACAATGAGATGCAGCAGGTGAAAATATATGTCTGTGTATGTAGTTTATGTGTGTATATATATATACATATATATAATCACATTATATCTAAAATTGAGAAAATGTTTTTAAGAATTCCTCAAATCCAAGTTTAGTGCCTAAAACTTGAGCACCTCCTCAATCAGCTCTCTCTCTCTCTCTCTCTCTCTCTCTCTCTCTCTCTCTCTCTCTCTCTCACACACACACACACACACACACACACACACATACAAGTGCCAAGTCAAGAGGTACTCTCTCTCTCTCTGCTTCTCCTACCTATGTTGTGATTTTCCCTCCTACTTTTTCTATGGTGCCTGTCATGGGCCAAAACATCTCCTTTACTTAAAGATTGATGTTCCCAGCATACAGAAAGACTTTTCTATATCATGTGTGTATGCGTGTTTGTGTAAGGTTGTAATGCATATATATATATATAGGCCTTAGGTTGGTTTTATACAGGTAGCATTGTTACTAGCAAAGTGTTTTTTAGCCATCTAATGCCAAAATGGCAATAGATAACATGACCTGCAAGGACAGCATGAGAATGACTAGAATGTCAAAAGAAAATGCTTATAATGAAGAAAAAAACTATTCTAAACATATCAGTTGAAATAAAAATGTGCTTTTAGTCAGAGGACAAATCAGACAGCATTTCATCCTGACTTGTATTGAATGACTTTCTATTAGAATATATACTTTTAATATTTTACATGTTTAAATCAACAGAATAAAGCATTAAAAAAGGTTTATAGTGATGCTCTTTCTTCCAATATTATCTTAATTTACACTTGGAATATAATATCAGTATAATGATACATATGTGGTGTGTCATGATTCCTAAGGAGACTTGAAAAATATATAGTCAGGATAAGGAACTGAAGAGAGACCAAAGCCATGTAAGCATATTGTGTGAGTCAATGAGTGTGTTGGAGTAATGCAGAGAAGTGTGAGGGAGAGATTTCTTACAGAAGCAGAAATGACTCCAAGGTTCATGAATTACCAGATGCCAACAACAATATTGATGACATTTCATGAAAACTGAGCATTCAGACCATGAACCAGATTGTATCCTCTCAGTTATTCGGAACCTTTTCTAGAAGCTTTGCTTACCTCTGCCTTTCCTTCAAGCCCAGGTAGAGCACTTCACTTCCAAGTCCTTACTGCTAAGATAAATCTGTTGAGTGAAACCTTAGTCCATCAGATCAGCTACAGGGGCTTCTTTCAAGTGTCTGAGCTGTTTGGATTTTGATTCTCAGAGATGAGATGAGCCTAAAATACCCTAGGATTTAACAATCTCCATGGAGTTTCGGGTGATTTACCTCTTTTAGAAGTGAGGTTCTTAGTGTTTCTAATGATGCTAAACTTTAACACCGTTCCTCATATTGAATTGACACCAACCATATTATTTTTGTTGCTACTTTGTAACTGTAATTTTGCTATTATTCTGTAGTAAAAGGCAAATATATTTGTTTTCTGATTGTGTTAGGAGACCCTGGTGAAAGGGTTATTGAAGGACCAAATGACTCATGACCCACAGACTGAAAACATTACCTATCTTGAGAAGCATATCCACCTGATGAAATGTTTCAATTCATAGGAATTGTCATGCGACGCTTTTTTTTTAACCTAAAACAGAGACTTTCTCTCTGTAGTCTGTTATGTTATGTAAATAAGTACTTAGGTAGTTAGTTACAGATAGTATAGTCCTTTAATAGACAAAACAATACATTGATGAGCCAAAATAGATTTTTTAAAAAAGAATTTCAAAGTGCAGCATCATCCAGAAGTCAGGTTTCTAATCACATGAGTCCTTCTCAATTAGTTAATCATTAATATTTTGAGAGAAAATGAGCCTTTAATTTACAAGAACTGTACAAATATCAGTAGCTTCATGATGGAAATTTTACTAGTCTAAATATCTGAAATGGGTCAAATTGATGATACAAAGTACATAAAAATATTCTGTCAAACTAAACTGTTGTAAAAAATCTGTAATATATATCTTGCTTAAAATTCTGAACTGATTCACTAAATAGAAAGCATTAAAATGCAGCCTGCAGAAAGGTGTTTTCCTTACTGTGCTTCCTTCTAAATTGTTGCTTACATTAAATACTGGTTGATATTTTTAATATGGTAGCAATGTAACTGACATAGAGACTTACCTTTCTGTAAGATATTTTTCAATTTTTGGATAAAAGATTTGTAATACACCCTTTGCAAACTATGAAGTGTCACTATGTGCAAACATATAAATACATAAATTGCAAGAACCTTTAGGCATTTTCTAGAAAATGTGAAAACTGAGCTGGAAATCTTACAATTTTTTTTTGCAGTCAACCAGAAACATTTTATCAGACTTTTTACTGTCAAATCATAAAGAATCTAATGATCATACACGTATCATCACATCATCTGTGTATTGTTATCAATCTAAAACCATGTGACCACTGGCAGTTTTTTTCTGCTGTATAGAAAGTCCATATAAACATAAAAAAGGTTTTCCATTTAAAGTTTTTCACATTCTCATAAGTGGAGTCATGGAATAATTTATAAACATTGTATTAATGTTTATTATTATTATTATTATTATTTATTATGTATTACATTCTAAAGCTGTAAATTTTATTATTTTAAGATTGTTATTGAAGGATTAAAATGTATTTGCTGTTAGAATTTGTTAATTGGAACCTCCAGAATTCTTTAAATTTTTAAGATATTTATCTCTATGTATGTGGATGCCTATGTTGTGTGCATTAATTCACATTTAAATGCACAAAGAGGCCTGAAGAGAAAGTGATATCCTTAATAGCTGCAGGTATAGGCATGTATGTATTCAAATCTGCATTACATTCTTCATAAAGACTCTGTAAGTGTTCTTAACCAGTGGGTCTCAGCAGTTCCAGTATTTGGAGATTCTATACTTGTGGTTGATTACTTTCCTATGGGAACAACTAAGATCATGTATGTAAGACCATGTCTTACATATAACAGAACGGCATAAAATATATATGTTTACTTTTGGGATTTTAGTTCTATGATTTTTCATAACAGTCTCTGCAAATAAACTAAATTAAGACTTTCCATTGGAAATTATAATTATAAATGAAATATATAAAAAAATCTAGAGGAACTTTCAACAGAATTTATGTTAAATAATATAAGAAATATTTCAAGGGAGGGGAATAATACAGGAAGAGGAAAAACAGAAACCATGGTAACAGTCTTGATCATCCATATCCACTTAGTTTTTTTGTTTGTTTGTTTTCCTTTGGCAACTTGACACAAATGAGAGTAATTTGTGGACTGGGAACCTCAATTGAGAGTGTATCACAGCCAGACTGGACTGTGGATGAGTCTTTTGGGCACTTTCATGATAATCATTGAGGTGAGAGGGCCTCACTGGCAGCAGTGTCTACATGTGGAGGCATTCCTATGCTGTATTAGAAAGAAGTCCAAACAGTAGAAGAAAACAAACCAAGAAAGTAAGCCAATACTAATCATTTATCCATGTTTTCTACTGCTGATTAATTTTGGGCAACTTTACACAGAAACTGAATCTAGGAGATTCTCTGTTTAATTAGAGGTATGAGGGCCAAAGTATTAATAGAAAATTGGAATACATGAAGTTCAGATGATGGGAATTGAACTTTGAAACTAGAGAATACTATAATTGACATAATCATTTCTTAACATTTTAAGCAACAATAAGTGGAGATTTTTACTAGTAAATTTTCTAATCTATGAAGCCATCACCAGAAGGTGTTGTAGTTTATATGGAAACATACGTGTTGTTTTGTATTTAAACATTATGATGACCTCTGAAAGAAGGATGTCTCTCCCCAGTCCATTCTCATTTCTTCTTTTATAAAAATATACCAACTTAATATGTTCTACAAGATATTCAGCTAAGCACTACTATAATCAGATTTCTTGTAAGCAAAAACTCAAATGATATTTTTTCTTACATTTTACAGTAAGTCTAAGATACCTGATACAATCAATATCAGACAAACTAATAATGTTTTTGAAATGAAGTATATGTTCATATAACATGCTTAAAGAAATCAGATGCTTAAAGAAGGTATTCTTAAAAACATGTTTGGAACACCAGAAGTAGTATAAAATTTTTAGACATATTTTAATTTTAAAGTGCTAATGTAACTTTTACTAGGTATCTGACCATTTTGTTTTCACTAATTAATAATAAAAGTAAACTATTAAAAAGTAGTATGATATTTTGTTCATTGTTTTACTTCATAATATATTATAAGCAGTAGGATAAGAACTATTATTAAAAATGATGAAAATACATTATTCTTCTAAGGTGAGATACAGGAGAAAATTCCTATGAAAAATGTCTTGTAACTAAGTATAGATATTTAACTTTAATACTAAATGTAAGAAATCATTTCAGCAGTTTACATCAGGTAATATAATATTTGATTCCCAAATGTTACTTTTGTCAAGAAGCAGTTGGTAATCTCTCAAAAATGACAGTATCATGTATTAGACGATGTTCTTGGATTTCAAAGGCAATACTAATAAATCAATTCTGAAAAATAAAAATTCAACAATTAAAAATTATTTAAGTAGATAGCAGCTATTGACAAATATCATTACAGCTGATTGAGAAGAAATATCAGTTAGGCCTATTTTCACCATGATCTTTATGGAATGTTTATAAATAAACTGTATCTATGAAAGAACAAAAACATTCAGAGAATTTAACTACCTTTCCCCTTGTATGACCTACAAAAAATTCAAGAGGATGTGACTATGTGGAAGCACAGTGTGTGTAATAATTCCCAGTGGGAGAATCTACTTGTCATCTATTATCTGAATTTCTATTGCTCAGATTATATTTTATCTTCTATCTAGTGTAAAGCCATTATCTGTTATCTATTATCTGTCATTTATTTTACATAACATCAATATTACTTTCTATCATCTATCTATCTTACTCTCTTTCTATATACCTACTTTCTATCTATCCTTTCTCTCTGTGTCTCTATCTCTGAGAATTTAACTTCAACACTTTCCAGTCCCATCTATTTACTTACCAAGTAGTCATTACCAAAAGTGTAAAATAATTACTTAAAATTATTGTACTTATTTGAGAAGAAAAAATTAATTAAATTGAATATTCTCGATACAAAAAATACTATAAAAATTCTTACATTAAGAAATTAAGTAAAAAAGTTAAAAATATAAGAATTAGATCAATAAGTTCGAGCCAGTTTTTATTTCTTTCTAAAAGAGAAATCCTATAAAAAATAATCATTAACACTTGAGAATTTAACAAGGAATAAAAAACTCTATGCAAATAGGGCAAACTTGAAATGCTCTCATATCACAGTGCTAATTAAGTAAATAAAATTAAAGTAATTTCAATTCAACAGACTTTTCTCAGTCATTAGGATCTCTAAGATACTTTTCCCTCAATTTAGAGGGAATGTTCAGCTGTGAAATATATGTCTGTTGAGAAAATTAATTGGGAAGTAACAGAAAATGTCTGCAAACATGACAAGACACTCATAGAATCCTAAATCATATTCATCCTTTTGAAGACTAATGTATGTATTTTAAATGAAATATATAATAATGTATGAAAAATATTTGTCACACTGAGCTGATCCACTATGGGACTTTTCACCATTTGGGGGGAGGATTTTGGGAAATGAGGAGAAGACTGAAGGCTGACTAGGAGGGATTGGGAGGAGGGATGTGAGTGGGAGTAGAGATACACAGAATAAAGACTTTTTATAAATAATAAAATAAATTAAATGAACTCTTCCTTACACAAGTGAATTAATCTTTGATTTTATACCTTTAGACTATGTAATAATTATCAAAGCTTGCGATAAGTATATTTTTCTTTCATTCCCAGCATTGTTCCAAGCACCATCAAGATGAAATATAACAGTGTTCAGGCATATGATGACCAGATTTGGTCCAGACCCTAAATAGTTAACTGAATTAGGAAAACCTTTTTCACAGTGAGGGGCTTTGGTTTCCTCAGCTGGAAGAGGAAAGATATGGGACAATTCTTTCACTCCTCTTCTTTGTCAGTACTGAGAACATGCTAATTATGTGGTCATTAGTTACAGATAGCCTTCATTTTCCCCAAATGAGCAGCTTTGTGTTTTCTTAGGATATAAATAAATTACATCATAGTCTCTTCAATCAGATGCCCGTGATGTTGTCTTGATGTCATAGCCCACCATGACTGGTGACTTGCCATAATACATAACCTTCTGCCTCTCTTTATCCTGAGATCCTAACCCAGTTCTTCATTTCCCAAGGAATTTTGTGATGATGAAAACCTGACACTGAAAATCTGGTAGCACCCAATTTTCTTTTCCCTTAATGGTGCTTCCTCTCAGAGAATTGTAAAATTGCTCTTTAAGTTGTGTAGATTTACCTTATGATGTAACGATCTTTAAAATAAAAAAAATGGAGGAAGAATTTTTTTAAAAAAGGAAGAGAAAAATATTTGCAATAGAACATAATTGATTAAAAAAGGATTCTAATTGACAGCACATTTTATAGGTTTCATGCTGAACATTTTGTGAATTTCATAAGGATTTTTAAATTGGTAGACCCTCTCTGGACTACATGCAAAAGACATATGTGATTATAGAGCCTTCATACAGTCCAGGATAATATTTATACCTATTTTCTATACAAACTTTCTCATTTCTTTCTTCCTCCATTCCTTTCTCTTCCTCCCCTCTACTTTTTCTTCTTTTTTAAACACACACACATAAACACACAAATAAATGTAAAATATACACATGCAAAAATCAGACATTTCAGTGACTAGTGGAATCATAGAGAACAAAAAGGAGCATGAAGCTTTAACAATGAATTCCCTGCCTATAAAATATGAGTGCATATGTGTAAATATTGATTCCTAAAATAAATGTAAAGACCCAAAAATAATTAGTAAAAGTTATAACAGAAGAAAATATTTGCACTAGAGGGGTACTGTCCCTTCTGTTCTTGTTAAATTTAAAGACTGGGCAATGAGGCACCACATGATTTTATATAAAAAATATTATTATGAATGGAAATGAGTAACTCAAAAACAGATGAAACATGAAAGAATGTGACTGCCAACAAGTGAGTCTATGAGCTGTTAGTGTTATCCAACCAAACCCTTATAGATTCTTTGTAGAAAGAGACACTTGGCAATATATAATCAATAAAAAGTTGCTTAATTATTCTTTTATTAAAATTGATTCTTTTCATGTATAATAATCCCAAAACAATTGTCTTTCCCTCTGCTCCCCCCATCCTCCTCCTTCACTCCATCTACTCCCCATCCATTTACCGTCAGAAAAGATCAGGTCTCTAATAAACAACAATCAATCATAACAGAACAGGATATGATACGAGACAAAATCCCTCATACTGAGGCTGGAAAGATGCTCAGCTACAAATACCTGGGCTCACAATCAGAAAGTGATTTTTTCCCACATGTTGAAATAGGGAGCTACAATGGATAGAATATGTTTGTTTATATTGAAGTAGTTTTCATACTCACCTTCCAACAAATGCAGAAGAATGTGTGTGTACAGGGAACATGTTTCTATAATGTTCTGCCACGGTCCCAGTGCTGAAAAGCAGTGGACCATTGAAGAAAATAAAATAATATTCCCCAAATGGTCTATAATATTTAAGACAGGAATATATGTAAGAAAAAAATTGCTTTGAAAGTTTACAAGAAAATACTATGTCAGCTACACTTTCTATGTGTATGGCTGTAATAATCAATAAAATGTACTGCAGAAGCCATGAGAAAATAAAATAAAATTAGAAATCAAGTAAAATTAACAAAGGACTGAATTAAGATTTATTAACCTTTATATGTTATGTAGTGTGTAAATACTGCACAGAGAGAATATCAGTAAAATGTATGTTTTACAAATAAAAACATAAATTTTTTTTTGTAAAGATTAAATTTAAAAAATATTTAAATCAGAAAACACAACAGAACTTACAGAAATCTATTAGACTGAGATACAAGAAGTCAGGGAAACTGTGGGCAGGGCTACTAGACTAAGAAAACTCTGGGAACAGGAAGAACAGAGCAGAAATACCACAGGGATGCCAGACAAAGCCAAAGGATTTAGAGGACAACTATGCTGCTCTGAGAAAAGGTACATAGCCGCATGGCTGAACAGGATAAGAGTCATGGGTTATTTAAAGGTAAAGAGTTAGCAAGTTATATGCCTGGGCCACAGGTCAATCATCAGTGTAGAATTAATGTAAGTGTCTCTGTGTTTCAGTGGGACTATGGGACTGTGGGTCTATGGGTCTGGGCCAGAAACTTAATATAATAGGAAACATTTGCAAACTACAGAAAAATTATAATCCAATTTCATTATCATAGTTAGTTTGCTAATAACATATAACTGTCAAATTAATACAACCTAGAATCATCTAGCAAGACAGTTTTATTGAGAAATGTCTAGATCTGGTGAGTCTGTTAGCATATTTGTTGACATTGATCTCAGCAGAGGAAGGTTCATCCTGTGTAGCAGCACTGTTCCCTAGTGAATAATTATTCACTATTCCTGAATGATTTTAAAATGAAAAGCCAGAAGGTAGCAAAAAGAGAGAGAGAGAGAGAGAGAGAGAGAGAGAGAGAGAGAGAGAGAGAGAGAGAGAGAGAGAGAGAGGTGTTTGTGTGTTTATTTTCTTTGTTATTGACTGTGGAAATGAGGTGTTCAGCTGTTTGAGGTTCTGCCTTGACATCCACAAATGATGATCTGTGTATAGAAGTTGTAAATTAAATAAAAACTTTCTGTTAATAAGCTGTATGTGTCAGAGTATTATAGGGCAGCATTAGAAATGAAAATGTTCTATCTAGTTAATGAAAGAACAGAATTTGGAAAATAGAACAGAAGTTTTAAAAAGCTATTTTGCCCCTTAACAATAAGTGTATGTTTGTTACAGAAGGATTGGCAACTGCTTTACAGAAAGACATAACAATTTTAAGTTTCAAGTTATGAAACCCAATAATAATGTCTGCATAAAATAAGAGATAAAAGAGCTGGCTTTCAGCAGAGCTGTGATTGCTGCTGTCCCCATGTTCCTGTATTGCTGTCACACTGCTGTAATTCCTAATCTTAATTCACCACTTGCATAGATATTTTATGCTCTCCAGTGAGCTTTTATAAGGAAAGAATGTCCCAGAAAGGACTTGCGTCTACCATCTTTCTGTGGTCTTGCTGTAATGTAGTAAGAAAATTCAATTTTCTTATATCATCTTTCAACCAATTCTGATGTCAAGCCTTACTTAAAGGCTGGGAACAGTGCAAAGGGATGTAAATGTTTTGATTATAAGTAAGCTGCCATTAGAATATGGAGTCCAGGTTAAGCATGTCCTGAGATTATGCTATTGTCTTAGACATATGTTGATCTTCATTCTCCTTTGTTTTGAAGTAGGTAGACAAAGTACAGATAATGTCATGAGAGCATCACTGGAACACAACCATAATAAACTCAAGGCTTTCAATGTGGAAGATATGAACAAACTACATTTCAGGAAATAAAAAAAAAGCTGTCATTTTATAGATATCACTTTGGCTTTGTTTGTTTGCTTTTCAACTGGGTCCTATTGTGGAGTTTATTCAAATTTACAGATCTTAATCCTTAAAAAGCTGACTTTTTGGATTACCAGTTTGCACCACGATGCCCGACCTTTCTGTCTTTGATTATCTATGACTGAGAAAGTAGTGCTTCATTAAAAAAGGAGGTGCAGTGTAAAATTGAATCACAAAGTGGTGACTCCATGGTAGGTTAATTGAGGTTTTCAGTGCTAATCATCTCAAGGAAAAAGCAAAATAACAAATAAGTGGTAAGCACATGGGTGAAAAATAGCCTTGGAAATAATTTAGAGAATTCTGGGATTCAAATAAGTCAGTCTCGTGAAGTCACAAAAACAAAGGAACATGGCATGGGATGAAACGAAGTTCTACCAGGGTTCCCTGGCTCCCCAACAGGAATCCTACTTATTGCATAGGAAAGAGTAAACAGGAGATTCCAGCAATAAGTGCAACCTACATTGGCAGTTCTGGCACAGGAGAATTTCATAGCTTGGACATGGTTGGAGCTGAGAAATAGGTTTTTGGGGTTGTTCAAAGTTCCTAAGTTTAAGAGCCAAAATCACATTTGTCTGCTAAATTGACAGAACCTAGGCTATGATTCTATAGTCCCAGTATGCACACTGGAGTCTATGCAGCCCTGGGAGACAGAAGCCTCATCAAATACCAATTCCATAGAATAACAAATGCTCTACTAACAAACTAAAAATTTAACTAGCCAGAGTTAATGATTGTGACTTTAGTACCTATGCTTACTCATAGTCTTGCACAATGGAATGGAGGTTTCTAACACAGTGTGTTTGGACTAAAACCCTGAGGCTAGTTTTGAGAATATCTTCTTATGGCAAAGCTCACTGGTGTATCACTGTTAATTACCCCTGACAATAGAGGGAGCATTATTGTTGATACACACAGATGCATGTCCTCTGCATCTGTATATATTACTGTCTTAGGACTGACTGATAGTGACCCCCTTTAATATTTAACTGGAGACCAGAGACAGACATCTAAGACCAATGATAGATTTACTACCATTCTCTTTGTGCCAACCAATCAGAATTTTCAATGAAACACCTGAAGACATGTCATCTAGAGTCAAGCACAGCTTTTTTAAATAGTCTAGTTTTGATTAATGATTAGCATTCATCTCATGACTCTAGAAAGAATACACCCCTCAAAGCTCCCATGTCCACTGACAGCTAATACTATTACCTTCATAAACACCAGAAGTCAAAGGTTCTCAGAAGCACAGAACTTGATGACATAGATTACAACTGAAAAGTTAATTCAAGATTGCATTTGTGTACCCACTCAAAACTAATTCAAATTTCCTCATTTAAAATACACATTGCAAGAAGCAATTGGAAAAGTTTAACTTGAGAGAGGACTGTTAGACCATAATCACAGCTGTCCATATTGGAACTCAGGTAAATGGACAGACATAATTCAATAAATGCATTCACGATAAGAAATCTAGCGAAACATGTACAGGTCATAAAAGAAAGCCAAACCAAACTGTTGGAGCCAAAAAAATCAATAAAGCAAATAAAAATACAGTATGAGTCTCAACAACAGATAAGATAGAGTATAAAAAAGTATTCCCCAACTAAAAAAAATAAATCTTTTGAGTAAACTCAGTGAGATTTAAAAGTTATTAAAAAAAAGAAGAGAAGGAAGAAGAGAGATAACAGACTCCAGTGAAATTAAAGAAAAATTCTTAGATTGAAAATGTTAAATGAACACATACTATAGTTATCAGTTTTCATAAGTTACAAGATAAGGATTAAGATATGGAAACAACACCAATCTTTACAAATAAGTATAAAGATGTTCTATAGCTAGTGTAATAAATACTATCTGTCATCATGAAAAAACATGTACAAGCACAGATATCAACCCAGGAAAAAATTTCCAAAAAAAAAAAAAAAAGAACTAAACCTTATTAAGGCAAGCCAATAAAATACAAGTTGAATAACAACAGAGGAATAAAATAGCAAACAGTATTCAAAACATTAAGAAAACATGCAACACAAATAAATGTATTAAATGGCCTAAGTATAAAAATCTACATCTGATGAATGGATTTTAAGATAGTGAATATTATGACTTATAGTCTATGAGATACTCATTAAGTAATAAATATATATTCTTATAATTTCTGAAATTGTTTCACAGAACATTTCATCAAACTCTTAGAGAATTCATAATATAATTTAAGAAAATTGAATGCTTATATATAAAGCCAGGAAAATGAGGTTCAAATAAAATCATATCAAATACATTCTTTGGCACACTGAGATAAAATTTTAAAAACCCATAAGGATATTCAGAAATGGTAAAAATGCATGAAGCTAAGAAAGTGCTTGTGATGACTAATCTTAGCTGTCAAGTTGATAGGATACAGAATGAACATAGCAACCACTGATGTATTTATGCAAGCATTTCTACACGTTTAATTGAACAAAAAAGACCGATCCTGAATGCAGGTGGTTCCATCTATTGGGTGGAGAGTATGACTGAATTACAAAGAATGGATTAAACAATTAACAATATTAACTTTCCTCTTCTTTCTGACCATGGATGAAGTCCTGATGTTTCATTGATTTGGATGTATGCTGTGAACACCGTTGATTAATACAGAAGCTGCTTTAGCCTAGGGCAAGACATCTTACAAGCAGGCAGGAAATACAAGCAGAAATAAAGGGGAAAAAGACTAAAGTCAAGGAAGAATCTACAAGCTGTTGTTCAAAGAAGCAAGATGTAAAAGTACCTGTAAGTACTAGACATGTGGCAAGACTTAGATTTGTAAGAATGGGCTGAGTTAAGTTGTAAGAGCTATTTGGAAATGAGCCTAAGCCATAAGCTAAACAGTTTGAAATTATATAAACCTCTGTATAATTATTTTATAAGCAGCTGCAGGACCTTGGGCAGGAAAGTTTTGTTCAGACTAAGGAATCCAGGAAGCTCAGAAACTTCTGCCTATAACTAACACTCCTACCACATGAATTTTTGGTCATGAAGAAGTGTAACCTTAAAATAGGAGGTTAAAGAAACCCATTCTTTGAGTTATATTGTAAGTTGCTTATCATGGTCACAGAAATGAAGAAAAAAAAAAACAGCTAATACAGAAAGCTGGTTACCAAGAAGTGGGAAAGTTGTTAAAATAAATCTGTCCATGAGATTTATAGGCCTTTGGAACTTTTCTTCAGTAGGAATATACAAGGTGCTGGAATTTAGAACTTCAAATGGTGTAAGCAGAGTTTTGTGGATATGATGCTGAATGGATGGCCAGAGAAAATACCGAATGCAGGGGAAATAAACAGACAGAGAAAGCCTAACTCACAATATTTCAGAAATTAATGAATATAGAAACAGGCCCACAAGTCTTTTAGGTTTTATTTTGCAAAAGAACATTCTTGCAATCTGCATATGTACTGAGAATTTTAATGAGGATGAAATCAACATTAATGGACTAATTTATTCAGTATATAACATTTCCAGGCAATGGAATTTTGTCTGAGCCATGGTTACCACTTACTGATCTGCTCTTACAATGAGGGCTAAGACCAAATGGAGCAGAATGTAATAAATCTTCCAGTGACTGGGAAATGACTAAATGTAAAAGTTTTTACCAATCAGCAGAGACTACAAATATAATTTTTAAGGTGATTGTCATTATTATAAGAAATCTTGTGCTCTGCATTGGACAATGTGAAAAGTCTCTAGAGGACAGGTTACCAAACAAAAAGAGCTCCTTTTTTTGTGAAAAATGCAAATTTTCTGGGTAGAGGGGAATCTTGCCCAACAGTATTCCATTTGGAAAATACTTTCTTAGAAGAGTCTTTCTTTACATATACCTGTGGTTGATGATGGACACATTGCTTGCCAAGGTAGAAGAAGAACATGCCAGTTGTAGGGGTATTGTGTTGATTCATGGTAAATAATTGTCCCGCCCACTGGTTTAATAAAAAGAGATGATTGGCCAAAGGCAGGCAGGAAGTGTAGGCGGGGCTACCAGACTAAAAAAAAAAAAAAAACTCTGAGAACAGAATGCCAGACAGAGCACCAGAGAGAAGCCAGAGGAAGCCTAGGACAACTATGCTGCTCTAAAGAAAGGTACCGAGCCCCATGGCTGAACAAGAGACATGGGTTAGATGAAGGGTAGAGAGCTAGCAAGTGATATGCCTGGGCCTGAGGCTGATCAGCCTAAAACTAATGAAAGCATCTGTGTGTCTCTGTAGGACTGTGGGTCTGGGGGTCTGCGGGTCTGCGGACCTAAACTTTGAGGCTAGGCCCGAAAGTCTGGGCCAGAAACCTCCTACTACAGCTAGTATCATCATATATACTATTCTTTTTGTATTTTAGAAGTGAAAGTTCACGTTTAAGGGGATCATCCAGTTTTGAGGTTCTTGAGAGTCACTCTTGCTAGGCAAAATGTGACAGGAACAGAGTCATAAAATAAGGCTTTGAGAAGTCGTTAGATATAACTTTGAACAGAGAGCCTAACTTGCAACGAAACCCTTATGTTGTTGGAGATGCAAAGCCAGAGGAATGTTGCTGAGTAAAACTCTAGCCATGGAGTGAAACCCTAAGGAGGCTATTTATGCTATAGATGGATAACAGGAAGGGCAGAGCTACCCAAGCTTCTGAGAGTTGGGTAAATTCCGACCTAAGAATCAGGCAAAGAACATTGAACTTAAGGATTTTGTCCTTTCAATTGCTGATTTTTTTTGTTGTTTGCCTTTTTTTATCTGACTTTTGTCTGATCTTTTGTGTCCATTCCTTCCTTTGGTAATAAGAACATTTACTTGCAACATCAAGTATTGTAACTAGAATTTGGTTGCTTTTCACCGTTACAGCAGCTCATAGTTCAGAATTTGCCTTTCATCTTGCTTCAATGGAGAATTAAACTTTGGAATTTTAAAAATTGTTAATACTATGAGAGATAGAGTGACTCTTATAGGCAGATGAAATTCATTGTGCATTATAAAAAGCTATAAAAATGTAGAGTCCAGAGATGTAATACTATAAGTTAAAATAATAAGTTTGACTATAAAGTTGACAAAGCGTGGTTCTGGATAGCATTAATCATTATCTTGAGTTAGGATTGCTGCAGATATACAGTGTTTATTGTTTCTCTGAAGGTATTTCCAGGAGGTTTTATCCTACATGTACAAAGAGAAACATTTATCAAACCAGATAAAATATCCACTTAACATAGAAAATAATATACACTTAGCCAATCAACATATTATATTAATATAGAGATCATTAAATATTAAAATCAACAAAAGTGATATAGAACACCAACATACTGAAGGCTATAAGTCATATTATAGCAATAAACTGAAATGAGATGTTTTAAATCTTAAACATCCTTTTATGTAAAAAGAACCTGACAAACGAGACGAATCTACATCTGTATATGATGCCTACAATTCCAGTATTTAGGAGGAAAAAAATTAAGAATATAAGGATTTCAGGACCAACCTGGTGTACACAGAGCAAACAGAAACAGCAAAATATATAAAATTACAAGGATCTATACCACTAGTAAGTAAAAATGTCACATATACATACACAGAGAAATGACACTTTTTGATCATGGATGGAAATTATTGTTGATATGACAATATTAGTCTCTTTTCTATGTCATGATAAAAGCAGTTACTAAAGGAACTACAAAAGTAAAAGGTTTATTCTGGCTTACAGTTGCAGTCTAGCAAAAAAGAGAGCGTAGGAACTCATTGCAGGAACATGGGGGCAGAATGTGAAGCAGTCCATAGAACACTACTTACTAGATTGTTTTTCATAGATTACTCAGGATGATTTCTTCTACTCCCAGGACTACATCCCAAGGGTGCCATTGCCTCATTATTACGAGTTCTACTCTATCAATTAGCAATAAAAAAATTACATACTTTTCTATAGGTAATCTTATGGAGACATTTTCTCAAATGAGATTCCTTTTCCCACTGGATTCTAAGCTTCTGACAAGATGACAAAAAAATGACCAGGATTCGTACTTCCACTTTATCTAAAGCAATCTACAGGTTCAAAGCAATCTTTTTCAAGAAATTCAATGCTATTCTTCAGGAAATTAGAAAGAAAAAGACCTAGAGTTTTCATGGACCCACAAAAGTACTAAAATTTCAAAGAAGCATTAACAAAAAGATTAAAGAATAAACCATGCTATTAACTCCTACTTAATTCTATTTTTTTCCATTTTTTATTTAAAATGTTTTTCTTTCATATCTACCACTGCTTTCTCTCTCTTCCCTTCTCCCAGTCCTCCCTCAGCCTTCCCAACTATCCCCCCATTCATTTCCCATGAAGAACAAGGAATTCCACCGTGGGTCAGGTCAGTTTCCAATATCCAGTTGTGGTAGGTCCCAGTCCCTCATCCCTGTGTTAAGGCTGGGTTAGATGTCCCTCTGTAGGGAAAGGGTTCCGAGATATCAGTTCATGCACCAAGAACATACTTTTATCCTACTGCTAGAGGCTCCATAAGCTGCCCATACCATTTGACAGTCATCTACTTTTGAAGGGTTAAGTTCCATTCCATGAAGGTTCCACAGTAGTTAGTTCTGAGTCACTGAGTTCCCCATAGCTCAGGTCGGTCATCTCTGTTAGTCTTCTCCTCATGATCCTGATCCCTTTGCTCATATACTCTCTCCTCCCTCTCTCTGTTCAGCCAGACCAGGAGCTTGATCTGGTGCTTAGCTATGGATCTTTACTTTTGTCTCTATCCCTTGCTGGGTGAAAGATCTATAATGACAATTAGGGTGGTCATTCATTTGACTATACGGAAGTCCTTTTTAGGTACCCTCACTACTGTTGCTTAGAGACCTATCCAGAGACATCTTGCAGGTTCTTGGAGGTTTCCTTAGCATGGGGCTGGATTTATGTTGAAGTATATAATCCACTTGGAATTGAGTTTTGTGCAAGATGATTATGTGGACTATTTGCAGTCTTCTACATACTACCATCCAGTTATGCCAGCACCATTTGTTGAAGAGACTATCCTTTTTCCATTGAATTTTTTGGCCTCTTTGTCAAAAAGTAGGTGTTCATGGGCGTGTGGATTAAGTTGAGAATCTTTGGTTCAATTCCATTGACCCACAAGTCTGGGTTCTTTTGCTGGTACCAGGCTGCTTTTATTACTCTAGCTCTATAGTATAACTTGAAGTCAGGGATGGTGAGGCCTCCTATTCTTTCTGTTATTGAACAGAAATTTTTGACAACTCTGGGTTTTTTGTTATTCCATAGGAAGTTGAGTATTTTTTTTTCATGGTCTGTTAAAAAAAAATGTGTTGAGATTTTGGTGGGGATTTCATTGAACCTGTAGATCACTTTTAGTAGAATTGTCATTTTTACTGTGTTGTTCCTACCTGTTCAGGAGCACGCGAGTTCTTTCCATTTTCTGGTATCTTCTTCAATGTTTCGAAGTTCTTTTTATACAGTCTATAACTTTTTCTTTAATGAGAGTTTCCCCAAGATATTTAATGTTATTTACAGCTATTATAAAACGTGATATTACCCTGATTTCTTTCTCATCCCTTTTATTATTTGAGGCTATTGATATTTTGAGTTAACCTTACACCCTGCTACATTGCTGAAGGTTTTTAAGCTGTAGGAGTTTCCTGGTAGAATTTTGAAGCTCACTTATGTATACTATCATTAATCGCCTTTGTTCTTCTTTTGCTTTAGCTAAAACTTTGAGAATATTGCATAAATATGGGGAGAGCAGCCTTTTCTTGGTCCTGATTTTATTGTGATTACTGTGAGTTTTTCCTTATTTAGTTAGATGTTGGCAATTGTCTTCCTGTATATATATATATATATATATTATGCTTAGGTATTTTCTCTGTATTCGTGATTTTTCTCTAGGACTTTTATCATGGATTGGATTTTGTTGGATTTTGTGTTAGATTTTGTCAAAAGATTTTTCAGTATCTAAGGAGATGATCAAGTGGCTTTGTTTTTTATTTCAGGTTGTTTATATGATGGATGACATTGACAGTTTTTTATATTGAACCTTCTCTGCATCTCAGGAATGATAACTACTTGACCATGGTGGATGCTTTCTTGATATGTTCTTGAATTTGGCTTACCAGTATTTTATTGACTATTTTTTGCATCCGTGTTCATCAGGGAGATTGGACTTTAATTCCCCTACTTTGTTGCATCTTTGAGTGGCTTTGGTATTAGGGTTACTGTAGCCTCATAAAAAGAGTTCAGCAATGTTCCTTTATTTTGTATTGTATGGAAAAGTTCGAGAAATATTAATATTATTCTTTGAATGTCTGGTAGAATTCTGCATTGAAACCATGTGCACCTGGGCTTTTTGTTGTTGTTTGGGATACTTTTAATAACTACTGCAATTTCCTTGGGGGTAATATGTCTATTTAGGTTATTTATTTGGTTTTCATTTAATTTGGTACCTGTCTAGAAAGCTGTCTATTTATTTTAGGTTTTCCAATTTAGTGAAGTACAGATTTTCAAGTGTGACCTAATGATTCTCTAATTTTCTACGTGTGCCTTGTTGTGTTGCCATTTTCATTTCTGATTTTGTTAACTTGATTCTCCCCCCATCTCTCTCTCTGCCTTTTGTTTAGTTTGGAAAAGGGTTTGTCTATCTTGTTATCTTTCTCAAAAACAAACTTCTTCATTCATTGACTCTTTTCACGTTCTCTTTGGTTCAATTTTATTAATTTTAACACTGAGCTTGATTATTTTATGCCTTCTACTTATTCTAGGTGAGTACGTTTCTATTTGTTATGGAGCTTTAAGTTGTACTGTTAAATCTCTTGTGTGAGATTTCTCTTATTATTTTATATAGACATCAAGATCTATGAATTTTTCTCTTAGTATTGCTTTCACTGTGTCTCATAAGTTTGGGTATGTTGTGGATTAATTTTTATTGATTTCTAGGAAGTCTTTGATTTCTTTCTTTACTTTTTCTTTCACTCATAAGTGGCTCAATTTAGAGAATTGAGTTGGGAACTTGAATTTGTTGGGAACTCTACCTGGGCTGCGTGCAGTGTCAATCACCTCTTATTGTCATGAATGCAGAAGATCTCTGGATATCCACATTCTGCTGAGGTCACCAGGAAATAGAATTAATTTTTAAATTAAAAAACAAACTTTTGAAATAAATGTTTAAGTCATAAAGACAGTGCTTGCTCACCATAGTTGAACCATGAATTTATTTTAAATATTTAAGTGCCAAAGGAATATGGATTTCGGTTTATTGATACAAATTTAAGGTCAATTAGTTTTACTGTATATGTATATTTCTACTTTTTATTAAGATATATATTGATACAATTCTTTTAAAATTTTAATGTATAATTCAGAAATACAGATTGATAGTTAAACATCTATGAAAATCAAACTTATGTTAGTTAGATTTTTAAGGTATACAAAAATATATTTTAATTAGATAGGTAATCTTCAAATACTTCACAGACCTATATAATATGTCCTTGTAAATATTTTAAGGACTTAGACATCTTTGGACAGTGAGACATGTCTACTCCTGGCAGCATAAATCTATTTCAAGAGGATAATGGACATTGAAGAAACTCCATGTAAAGTTTACATCTTTGTGGCAAAAAAAAAAAAAAATGGCACTGGGCAAGAAAGTGTTCTTACTTCAACTGCCTGAAAGTATGCTATATACAAACTAGACATGCATGCGCCATAGGAAATTGCGATTTCTAAACTTTTTAAGATCACGTCAAAAGGGTCTTTCAAGTTCTTGTTTATCATTAAAAAAAACAAAACAATAAAACAAAGGAATTACAAAGATAAAGTAGATGATAAAGTATTTTCTACAAATTAGTTACATACAAATAGACTAGGAATTGTTACTGTAATTCTTGCTTGATAGCTGCCCTTTATATAAAATTTTGCTATATTGAAATTGAAGCCTTTTTTTTAATTAGACAGAAAGGAGACAGTGATGTGGGATGTCTTTCTTTATGTTGTGAATTATTGCTGATTAATAAAGGAAATGTTTGGGCCTATGGCAAAGCAGCTTGGTAGTAGGTGGATACTCTAAGTAGAGATAAATTATGGACAGTAGCATCTAATGGAACACAGGTAAAGCCACTAGTCATGAAGCAAGACATAAATTAATAGAAATGGGTTAAGACGAAAGAGCTAGCAATAAGTCTGAGCGACAGCTACACAGTATGTTATTAATGTAAGCTATTGTGTGATTATTGAGACCAAACATCTGTGGGTAGTTTATTTAGGACTGCTGGTCCTGATTTCGGGCTAAACCCAGCCAGAAACTAATTACTATATTAGCTTCAGGACTCTGATGTAAACTGATGTTTACCACTGCTGCTATTCTTGATTGCTGACCCTTCTCACTGGCATCTTCAAAATGTTGGCTCTTTTCAGCAGCAGGGCTGCATTTTTACCTACAGCATCCAAGTCTTTCTTCATAGTACTGAGCTTTGATGCTCTGAAAGCCTTTCAATCCTGGGAATTGAACTGCTATTGAGGATTCAACTTCTCTAATGGCCTCTCCTGGATTCTTGCAGTGCCAAACTTCTGCTAATTTTTATGACCTTTCAATGCCTTCAAAACTAGTAACACCTGAGTGACTCTTAAATTACCAAGCTCAACTGCCAGTGACATACAATATAGGCCACTACGGGGACAAAATATCTATGTGCTGACTCAGAGGAACCACTTCTCAAAATATTTCATTGTTTATTTATCTATTCTGAATGCTGCTAATTCTTTAGCAATAGTTGACCAACATTAGAAACCAAACTTCACTACTGTCTTGTTAATCATGGCTGAATCTTCAGCCCCAGCTGTGTCCTGCTTGTTACCTAGGGTCCTGCTTGTTACCTAGTTTTTTCTGGAGTTTTGGATTTTAGCCTGGTTATCCTTTGCTTCCTAACCAATATCCACTTTCAAGTGAATATATACCATGTTTCACTTTCTGAGTCTAGTTTACCTCACGCAGGATGATTCTTTTTCTAGTTATATCCATTTGCCAGCAAATTTCAAGATGTTACTTTTAATTCATGAGGATGACCCAACCTATGACTTCAAGCAAATAGTAAAGAGGGTACTTGAACTGGCCTTTCCCTGTAAGCAAACTGAGGACCACCCTAATTGTCATCATAGAACCTTCAACCATTTGAAAGAAACAGGTACAGAGATCCACAGCTTTGCACTGGGCACAGCTCACAGTTCAGACACAGAGAGGAAGCAAAAAATATATAAGCTAAGTAGTCAAGATCGCAATGGGGAAAACTTCAGAGGCAGATAACTGAAAGCTCAGACTCTGGACTGACAGCTGGGGAATGTGCATGAGATCTCTAACTAGACCTTCTGAATTTGGATTACAGTTTTATGACGTAGGTAGTTTGTGGGCCACTGGCCTTGGGGCCAGGATTCATCCTTGGTACATAAACTGCCGTTTTGGAGCCCATTTCTTATAAAGAAATATTTTGCTTACCCTTAATATGGGGATGGGGCTTTGTCTCAAATTGATATGCCAGATTTTGTTAAATTCCCATAGGAGGCCATACTCTAATGATGAGGAGTGGATGGGCAGGTAGGGAGGGAGGAAGCTGAAAGGACAGGACAGAGGAGTAACTGTGATTGATATGTAAAATAAAAAAAACTTTTAAATAAAAAACTGAAAAACACTTTGAATTTCTAAGTTTTTGAAAGTGATAAAAGCTTTGATCTATTACTATCTGAATTTTCTATTTTATGTTTGTTCTCAATGTGCACTCAGAAGTAAAGCATATGACAAAATTCCAGTATTTTAAGATTTGACAAAATTTTATTTAATTTAGCTTTAAATGCTAAATTTTAATAATAAATATTGCTATTATATTTTATTAAACACTATGTATATGTTTAATAAAGTGAACCTCCAAATTCTTCAACAATAATTTGTTGAACTGCAGCACAATTTTCCCTTATAATTTTGTGAGAATTTTTTGTTTTCTTAGGTGAAAATATATTTCTTCATACATTATATGCTTAGTATGCTTTTTCTCCACCAACTCCTTTCAGATGATGCCCACCTTCCCAACCTTGTTTACTGTATCTCTTTAAAAAAATCAATCATAAAAAAACTAATAATGATAATAAACAGAAGACCAACCACTCACACATAAAAACAAGAACTAAAGAAAAACTAACGAATACATATAGATGCAGATATACAAAAAGTCAAACTCACAGCAATAGAAATCCCACACAGACATTAAGTAGAAAATGAGAATCATACATATAATCAGTAAGCCAAAATAAGAAACAACATTGTGAGGCAAAAAATTCCTAAAAATGCCAGTGACTATGTTATCTATATGCTGCTGAGCATGGGTGACTACCCTTAGCTGTGGTTTGCATACCAAGTGAAAGTTTATTGGGAAAAATATTAATATTTCCATTCTGAGCAGTTATCAATCAGAGATAGCTCCTGACTTAGGGGTAAAATCTTGTGTCCAGTGTCCCCTTCAGTGTTCAGACCCCATCTGATTTATACCTGTCCAAGCTCTGTATATTCTAACACAACCTGTGTTAGTTCATCTATGTGTCAGTCCTCTTAGGTCTAGGCAATGTTTTATTGATGTTGTCTATTAATATTGGCTTTTAAAATCTTTTTGGCTCCTCTTCTACAGAAATTACAGAGTCCTCAGGATATGAATTTAATAAAGATATAACATTTAGACAAGACTGTTCCTATATATCTTAATCTCTTACCATTGCCCAGGTATTAATCTCTACATTTTTTTCCAGAGCATGCTTCAATGATGATGGCTAGGCTTGAAACTTATCTATGAGCATAGCAAAATGTCACTAGGAGTCATTCATTGCTACATTTTTAGCAGATTTCTTTTTTATTTCCCCTTATTACAATGACCTATTTTATCTTGAGTTCTTGGCTTCATAAGTAGTGCTGAGCTTGAGTTTCTCTGTGTTTTGTGGTTCAAGTATTGGTGTTAACTGTAATAAGATTTTATCATTAAGTTCTAACAATTAGCAAGAATAATGGCTGAAACTTGTAAGGATTGAGTTATTACAGAAACCCACTGACCAGCAAGTCCCCAAATATCTATTCCTGTCACTAAGCTTTTAACTTACTAGATTGTCATGTCTACTGAGACATGGTACTCCTGGTATTGACTAATTCCATTTAAATATGTTCTACATATGTATATGTGTAGTAGTGTAAATAAGAATGTCTTTAGGGTGTTCAAACTGTTGATGGCCAGGTAATGGCAATCTTTTGGGAGGTTAATGTTGCATAGCATCAAAGGAAAAAAGTATGTCATTTGGGGTGAGAGTTGAAATTATATAGTTTCTCCCTACTTCTAGTTTGGTCTCTCTACTTTGTTTCTTTATATGTGATTAGAAATATGATATTTAAGCTCCCCCCTTCTCCCTTGACTTCTGCTTGTGGTCTACCTGTCTCCCATCCATATTGGACTGTTATAAACTTTGGAAACAAAAGCAAAACTAAACTCTTTATTTATTAAGTTATCTATGGTGGTAGTATTTATCACAGGAACAGAAAAAAAGCTGGTACAACATTTATGTATTTTAGCATGCTGGTACAATAATGTTTCTTTTGGCTTTTGCAAAATCCTACAGTGTTAGTTATATCTCCCTGCACTTCCTCCTCTACCCTTCTTTCCCATTCCTTCCCCATTAACCGTTCTTGATGAATTCTACATCATATAACCTGTATTTTTCACTTCTCTTATCTAACTTATCTAACCATTTTATAATTTCATTTTTATTTGTAAACGTATAACCCAAGTTTTTCCTTCCTCCACTTCTTCTGCTCCTCTATTTCCCCCATTTCATCCCCCATCCACTTCTCAGAGGGATAAATTCTTTTGTGGGGAGTCTGATAAAAGACTGACAAGATGAGGCATAATTTTATTTTTTGACAATTGAGTAATAGTCCATTTTGAAAGTTTATTCTATTTTTATTACTAATTCATCACCTAATAAAAATAATAATTTTTTTCCATTCCATAAATAAAGTAGCATTCAAGATGAATGAGCAATATTCCTATGGTAAGATATAGAAATATTTGGATATGTTCTAAGAAGGTATGTATCTAGATAATGTGACTGATTTGTTTATAGAATCCTCTATACTAGTTTCCACAGTATACATAATTTCAGTATGCATTCCCAATGGAAGTGTGTAAGAGTTCTGTTTTCCTAGTATCCGTGCTATCATTACTTGTCATTTTCATATGTTTACCATCCATACTGGATAAAATGAAATCTCAGTACAGTAATAATTTCCATTTCTTTGATGTCTATGAATGTTGAACATTAACCTTTTGAAATAAATAAATAGACATTATTATATATTATATATTTCTTATTTCTTCTTTTTCTTTTTGTTTTTTGTCTGTTTGTTTATTTAGGTTTTTGATTCAGAGTTTGTGTAACTGCCCAAGCTGTTCTATAATTTTCTCTGTAGAGCAAGTTGGCTTTGGCCATATGTATATCTACCTGCCTATGCCTCCTCCTGAGAGGGGTGTGCCAACACTGCTGGTAATACGCAAATTTTAATTTTTTTTATAACCCTCTCTTTAGTTATATTCCCCAATTTTTAGTTGAATTGATATTTAGAGTTTCTTTTGTACTATTATTGCTATTGTCTATTTGTACATCCTAGACATCTGTCATCTGTATAGATAATATTTTCCCCATTTTATAAGGCTGTTTCTTTGCTTGACTAATGGTGCTGATCTACTAGTAAACTATTCAGAACGTGCTTTTACGTATCTATAAATTGAAGCTAATCACCTGCTTTTTTATCTGTGAGATTTAAGGTGGGGGTTCCTGCTGAGAGTCTTCACTTATTTAGATTCAAATTGTTGCAGGGTGAGAGATGAAAAAGTTCTTTAATTATTTTCATTGTAGTTATCCAGTTTTGGCTCATTTTATTTGTTGATATCTTTTTTTTCTAAGATATTCTAATATTTGTTTGTTAGTTGCTTTGTAAAACTATTTGTATTTACCTTTAAATGGTTCCTCATCTCTATTCCATAAATCAATGGGTCAGCTCTATTTAAAAACAGTATTGTGATATGGGATGTCTTTCTGTATGCTATAAATATACTTTATTACCATTTGTTAATAAAGGAGTTGCTTTGGCCTATGGCAAGGTAGCTTAGACGTCGGCAGGAAATCCAAGCTAGATAATAATGGAGGAGAGAAGAGTCAAAGAAAAAGAGAGATGCTGTAGACTGGTGCCCAGAAAGCAAGATGTAATGAGACACAGGTAAAGCCACTGAACTATGTGGCAATACATAGATTAGTAGACATGGTTTAATATATAAAAGGTAGTTTATAATGTGCTTGAGCCATAGGCTAAACAGTTTGCTACTATTATAAGACTTCGTATGATTAGCTGTGGGACTGTGAGTCTGGACCTCTGGGCTTGGCCAGGCTAGAAACTTCGGGATACAACAGAGGACAGTGAATATATTTTAAAATGATTCAGAATACACAAAAACAGAACCACACTGGGCTTCCTTCCTAGTCTCAGATTCTCATGCCAGCAGCAGTTGAGACTCCTGGCAGCTGCCTGCAAGATGTAGCTGGCTGCCAGGCACCATGAGCTAACCTGCATGGCTGATTACTGAGTCTTTCTTATGAGCTGTCATCCTAAGATGCTTCTCTTAGTCACTGATTGCAGGTTTTGGAAAATAGCCATGGGCTTAAAAATATACTTCCATGATACTTAATACTACTTCTGAGAATTGGGGAGGTAAGAGTGACTTATTGGTACCTTTGCTATATTGAGAACCTAATGAGTAGCAGAGTTAGCTGTGCTCCATTTTTGGCTACATAGTTTAGTAATTCAGAAACTCATGTAGCTAAAATATGATTAAAGGTATGCAATTAAGCAGATTCAAATGGATAAAAACTCTAAATGAAGTAAAATGTGTGTAAAAATTATGTAGGCTTGGGAAAGAAAAAAAAACAGGTAGAAAAAGTTCTTTAAAAATAGAGAGTCTGGAATATGTATATTATTGTTTTGGTTTAATTTTTTACTTTTAATGAGTTAACAAGAGAACTAGTTTACTCTAAAGGCTGTGAGGTTAAACCAACACATATATTTTATAGGTATCTTGACTTTAAAATTTGAGTCTACGGATATTTTGCTTTAGAAAGGAGAGTACGTACTGCTTCTGTTACCAGAGTAGTTAAGAATCTATGGATTGCTTCCAGGATAATACGGTTTGATTGATGAAGGCCAAATAAAAAATATCTGAAGAAAGATATCTCCCAGATAATCCAACATCCATATCAGCTTTAAGGTTTAAGACTAAGATAATCCATCCTTAGGGTTCCCCCAAAACTATCAGTGAACCCAGTCAGGAGGAAGTAGCCTAGAAAACTATACACACATTCCCAACAAATGCATTATGAATGCTTATCTTTGTTTAGAGGATTTGGTTATTGGTCATAGTCAACCTCTTTCTAAAGAATAAAAGGGATTATAAATATGTTATAAAAAGATAAATTATTGTATCTACTTTTAAATGGCATATACTTTTTTCAAATACTTTACATTCATATGGATTTTGGTTTACTGATACAAATTTAAGGTTGATTTTGTTATAATGTATATATATGTCTATGTGTGTTTAAGGTATTATGATCATGTAATACATTTAAAATTATAAAGTATAATTTAAAAATACACACTAATAGTCATCTATGATAATCAAACTTGTATTCATGTTAGTATTTTTAGATATACAAAGATGATATAGTTTAAATAAATAATCTTTAAACACTTAAAAAAAACCTACAGAATATAGAATTTAAATATTTTCTGAACATTGAGGCATTTCTGCTCCTGGCAGCACCAATCTACTTCCAGAGGATAATGGGCATTGAAAAAACTATAAGGAGTTTACTTTCTTTGGTGCAAAAGTTAGCCACTGGTTGAGAAATTGTTTTCACTTTGACTACTTGACAATATGTTGTATAAACTGAACATTCAGGACCCACAGGAAAATGACCACTGAATTTTTCCAGAACAAGCCAAGATTGTCCTTCAGTTTCCTGATTTGCAGCAGAGAAAACTGTAAGACATTCTACGTAACAAAGACATAACACAAGGAGAAGAGACTAATAACCCATGTGGAAATGGGTGGAATAGTTCTTCCAATTTCCTGTTTTACTAATACGTCTAGCAGAGACTCTAGGCCTGTAGGCTCAAGATGAATGCCCTGACATTACAAAGAAACTCTAGGTAACTGAACCGGAAGCCAAATGTCTCAGTTATTTTTAAAATGTTGCAAGTTGCTTACAAGGCACTTTTGTTTATTTGGATATTATTATATCCTTCTGTGCTCTTTGATGGGGGTTGAAGACAAGATAGTTATAAATATAATTTTTCTTAGTTATGATAAAGGGTAGATTAGTTATAAAAGTTTGCACTTATAAAAATATGATAAAATATTTTCTTTAATTTTGCTAAATACAAAGGACTATTTCATAACTATATCTCTTGCTTGATAACTGTTTTGTTATATTGATCTTACTATGTTAAAATTAAATCCTTTTTTGATTAGTCAAAAATAGGGAAGTTATACAGAATGTCTTTCTATATGTTGTAAATATACTTCATTATCATTTGTAATAAGGAAACTGTTTTGCTCTATGGCAAAGCAGCTTAGAGGTAGGCAGGAATAATAATGGAGGGCAGAGTCAATAAGAGATGCTGCAGACTGGTGCCCAGAAAGAAAAATATGATAGCACAGAAGTAAAGTCACTTAGTCACATGGGAAGACATAGATTAAAAAAAAAATGGGTTAAGTTATAAGTGATAATTGGGAATGGGCCTGAGACATAATACCAAACAGTTTTTAATTATTATAAGCCTCTGTACAACTGTTTTATAAGCAGATGTGGGGCCACAGGTGAGAGAGCTTTGTCTGGATCAAGAGCCTGGAAGAGTGAAGAAATATTGGCCACAGTGTTGTTTTATTGCTAGAGCTCGCTTTCTTGATTTTACAAGTTGAAATCACTGATAGTGATACCTCCACTAGTATTTTTTTTCTGTCCAAGATTTCCCTTTCAATACTGAATCTTTGTGCTATGAATGTTTTTAAGATTCTTGTTTTTACTATTTCAGGACCCTGAAGACACTGCAGATACAAGTACATGCAAGAAGATGTAAATGCCCACCAAACTCATGGAATGTAATAAACCTTATGGTAAAAATTGCTACATCCCAAAAGCCATCTAAGAATGCAATTCAATTTCTACCTTAAAATTTCTAGTGTAATTATTGACAAAAGTAGAAAACAGAATCGTAAAATTTATATGGGAGCCCAGAGGACACCGGATACCCAAGGAAATACTGATTAAAAAAAAAAAATTAAAACATCCAAAAGCAAAGAAATGCTGAAATACTAACTTAAGCATGATTTAAAATTTTACTATAGAGCCACAGTAATAAAATAGCATGGTATTGATGGGAATACAAACATAAATTTGATGGAGCAGAATTGAAATTGTCAGCAAAATAACATCTGCACACAAATCCAAACTGACACACAGAGATATACATAGACATAAAATTGTGTTTTAATTAAAAGGAAAGGTAATAATTATTAATAAGATTATATTCAGTTGGTTTAAGGAACTAAATAGAGTTCTCAAAAGAGAAAATACTAGGGGCCAAAAGTGTTTCTTAAAGTATTTTGTTTTTTTAACTATCATGTAAATGACAATGAAGACTATTTTAAGATGGCATTTCATCCCTGTCACAATGGCTATCATCAAATTAAAAATTTTAAACAAATTTTAGGAATGGTGCCAATAAAGAGGACCATTATTTTCTGTTGTCAGTAAAGTTGTGCATTTGTTATAGAAGTCAATATAGATATTTTTCAAGAAATAAAAACTAAAACTAGAACTACCATATAACCAAATTATACCATTCCTGGATTGTGATGATATATTGTTTATTTAATAAAGCTTATCTGAAAATCAGAGAATTGAGCCAGGACATGAAGGTTCTTGAGTGGTGAGCCATGCCTTTAATCCTAGCACTAAATCTCTGAGTTAAGGGTCAATCAGAATCATGAAGTAATGGCAAATACCTTTAATTCTACCACTAGAAAAGTTGAAGCAGGAAGTGAACGTCTGGACAGAAAAAAAAAAAAAAAGGAAGATATAAGAATTCTTCCTTTTATTGCTTATGCTCCATTTTCACTTAGGACTCAGAGGCACTGAGTCTCAGGATTCATGGAGACAGGATCTACCCTTTATGGCCTGAGAAATTGGCTAGATGAAAACTGGCTGTGAGTTGTTTCTCTGTCTCTGATACTGTAGTTTTTCTCTAATATCTGGTTCTGGGTTTTTCTTAATAATGCCAAGTAGAATTCATGCTATACTGGATATTTTCCCCAAAGTCTCTGTATCCTACTACAAATGATGATGATTCTTGCTCGCCTATGTTCTTTCCTACTCTATTGACAATGGCTAGAAATTGGAATCAATCTCACAACAATGTATATGTAATGAGACTGTGATTATATACACAATGGCATACTATCCATCTAAAAATATAATCATGAAATAAAATAAATAGAACTATACACATATGCACACACATGCACACATGCACACACACACATTGTTTTTCAAGACAGGGTTGTACTCTGCAGTCCTGCTTGTTGTGGAACTTGCTCTGTACATGAGACTGGCCTCATACTCAGAGAGAGTCACCTGCTTCTGCTTCACACGTTCTGTGATTAAAGCATGCATCACCACTGCCCAGTCTGGCTGAAACCATTTTGATAAGTGAGGTAGTAGTATGTGCTCTCATTCACATGTGGCTCTTTGCTTCTGTATTTACATGTGTGTGTTATGTTTCTATAGGAGTGAGCTTGTTAGAGGTCAGTGAACTAGAAAGAGGTCCATAAGGGCAGCAGTAGGAGCAATCAATAAAGAGGTGGGGAGAATGACAGACATATATGATATGAAGTTGAATAAAGTGAATTCTTGTAGTGGAAAGGTGAATGCAAAATAGGGGCCAGAGTAATAGAGAAGAAGATGGGATGAGCAGAGATCAATGCAAGCCAAGTATGCACTAATGGAAGGAGAAATATAAAACATAGAGGTAAGACAATCTTCCAGTGTTTTTCACTTCAGGGATTAAAGAATATTGACATTTATAAGGAGGAGCGGTTCCTGTAGGCAGTGATAGAGCACACACCAACACAGTCCCAAAACCAACAACTGATGTTCAAAAGATCTCAAACTTATGTAAATACATAAACTTACAAAATTCTTCCCAGCTGCATAAACCATTGAACACCAAATTAAAAAGTCCACAGAGATGCTGTAATGCATAAAGGATTTTTACCTACCTCTCTTCTTCTTGTGAACTAACTAGGCCAGCTTTCAAGAGTAAGAAAGGAGATAGAGTTGTTTCTGGATAATTTGATCTTCTACAAGTTATATACCATGGTTTGGTACATGTTAAGTGTAAATGATAGAGTAACCAAGAACATTGAGGGTCCTTTTTTTTTTTTTTTTTTTTTTTTTTTGCTCTCTGTAACTTGTTTTCTGTTCTTTCCCAATTTATATCATGAGAAATTTTATTTCTCTAAAGTCATAACACTTGGTTAGTTTAAATTTAACCTCCTGTATTTAGCATAACACCATATGACTACAAACAACACCTACCTTTAATTTGAAAAGACACATTTTATTTCCTACTGTGTTTTATCAGTAGCTTCTCTCATTTTGTTAAATTTTTCTAACATTGTATAATGAATTCTAATTCTGAAACAGTTCCTTGAGCTAAATTGCTCTACTTCTATCAAGACATAGGCTCCTCTGGGTCACCAACTAATTATCCTTCCTTTGTGTCCAGTCCCAAATGAAGCTTTCGATCCTCTAAAAACCTATTAATATTATTTTCAAAGACCTATGCATAAATGAAAGGCATTTTAACACTGATAACTGAGTGAGAACATCTATAATGAGAAACCCCTCCATGTAATGATAGCATCAATTTCACTCCCTGCAGTTTGATAATTTTCTGTTCAAAGTGTCTTCTCCAAAAGAAAAGAAGAAAAAGACAAATTTAAAAGATAAATAGAGGTAGATTTTTTTTCTCTTACAAATGAGAGGGGTGTGTAATCATTGAAAGACTACTATGTTTGCTTTATTATATCACTCGAATAAAACTGTCATTAAAAATGGAAATTTTGTTGCATGAACACAGATATTAAAATGAATTTTATTTTGCTTTCGTTTCTCCAGGCTGTCATAAACTCTACTACTCAATTAAAAACTTAAATTTCTGTTAAATTGAAACTATTTCTTATCTATATCACAGTTGTTACATTTTCTAGTAAAGTAGAATAATAAAAAGGAGAGGACAGAACATAGAACAATGGATTGTAGTTTACTAAATAAATTTCAATTTTAAAGGTGAAAATTTGAATTAATTTAGTAAAAAACACCACTGTTTCAGCACTGATTTCAATGTAAAATATGAAGGTCATTATGTACTAATAAAAGTATTTTTTTGTTATGAAATAATTGAGATGCAACTTTATGATTTTTATTTATATGTATATATATTGGGGGTATGTATTACAGTCAATGTAAATTGTCTCTCTTATATGATAATCATTCTAACTTTTGAGATACAATTTTACAATTTCTGCTTGAATCTAGAAAATATTGCTTAGTCTAGACTGACTAGGTAGTCAGCTCCATATCTGTGCCTGTCTTACTATGCCCTCAGCACTAAGTTTAAAGGCTAGTAACACAACTCCTTCCCTTTATATTGGAAAGCAGATCTGAACTCAAGTCCTCTGCTTACATGGCATACATTGTGCCAACTAGATTACACACCCTCATATGCACATACATACACTCCATGATGTTTTTACATGAGTCAACTTGCTCACTAAATATTAGTTAGAATTCAATATTTATGGAGATCATCACTGCCAAATTGTAAGTTTATTGACATTACTCTCAGATATTCTAAAATGACAAAATAGAGTTAATAATAAAATTCCCAGCTGT
This sequence comes from Phyllotis vaccarum, assembly GCA_033318265.1. Classification (NCBI taxonomy): domain Eukaryota; kingdom Metazoa; phylum Chordata; class Mammalia; order Rodentia; family Cricetidae; genus Phyllotis; species Phyllotis vaccarum. The sequence goes on from JARWLC010000007.1 coordinate 89,595,270, forward strand.
GCTCGAAGTTCTTAATGGGACACCTCTAAATTTTATACATGACTAATCAGACCCACAGAAATCAAAATAATAAAGTAAGTTCTGTTCACTGTTGATTTTTAGAAAGCTGAAATATTTAGAATTACATAGGAATAAAATATATTAATATCCATAATATATTTGGATAAAACTAACTATACATCACTGCCATTTTCTCAATACAGTTATCTCCCAAGCCATATTTATTCTATAGTATCTATTTCCACAGCTTAAAGAGCACAAGGAGATAAATGAATGGAGTGTTTGAAGTGCCTTTGTGACTGTGAAGGCTTAAGAGTATCTGATGTATAACAAGTCTGTGCCTCTTAGCTGCATGGACTGCCTGAAGTTACAGTTTGAGAGTGAAATCACTGCACCTTAAAAACAAAAGATTGAGCTATACTCTGTTCCTACTGTTTTTCCATCAGCAATTGAATATTTCATACAACATTGCTGCCTTAAGCTGTAGTTTTACTTAAGAAAGGAGAGGAGCTGTGTAAAGTTGAGGAAATGTTCACACCAGAAGAGGAACAATACAAATGAATCAGCTGGGGAGAAAGTGAAGTAAGAAAGGCTGGTCATTTGAAGCCACCCTCCTGGTCCACAGTTGACAAAGAGATGAGTAGCACCCCAACCCTCAGGCCAAGCAGAGACTGTGGTCTCTGAACCCAGCCTGGGAAGACCACTCATGGCACTCCAATCACACTCAGCTCTGCCATAAACTAAAGAGCTGGAAGAGCTGGGAGAGCACCCCCCTCAACCCAATCCCCAGCAAAGCACAGATAGACGCACATCCCACCAGTCAAACAACGTCCAAACTGCAAACAGCGGCATCACATACTCAGAAGCCTCCTGGTACACAGCTGACTAAGAGCCGACTGAGAGCCAAGTAAGAGACAACTAAAAAAATGACCCAATCCATGTGATAGCTAGAGACACACAGCCCCCAGGCCCATAACTGACTAAGAACAGATGAAGATCTGATTAAGAGTGAACTAAGGAAGCAATGGTCAAATTCCAGTTTAAGAATAAAATGGGTGATCTGAAACATCAAGACCAAAGCATAACAATGAAGAGGAAACAGAAGGAAATGACATTAAAGACAACTTTATGAAGGATATAGAAGCTTTAAAAAAGGATATAAAATACTGCCTTAAAGAAACAGAAGAAAATACAAACGAAAAATTGGATGAGATGAACAAATCCCTAAAAGAAAATAAATAAAACCAAGAAAAAGAACAAAGAGGTGAAAGAAATAGTCTAGGAATTAAAATATAAAATAGAAGCAAGTAAGGCACAAACAGGCACAGCTGGAAATATAAAACCTGAAGAAATGAACTGAAACCCCAGATGCAAGCATAACCAAAAGAATGCAAGAGATGGAAGAGAGAGCATCAGTAGTAGAAAATTCAAAGTGGAAATAGATATGTCAGTTAAAGTAAACACTAAAACCAAAAGAGTCATAACACAAAACATCAAAGAAATCTGGGACACAATGAAAACACCAAACCTGAAAATAATTGGAATTGAAAAAGAAGAAGACCAGCTCAAAGGCAAAGAAAATATAGTCAACAACATCATAGGAGAAAACTTTTCCAACCTAAAGAAGGAAATGCCTATAAATATAAAAGAAGCTTACAGAACACCAAATGAACTAGACCCCCCCCCCATAAAAAGTTTGCTCACCACATAATAATCAAGTCACTAAACCTACAGAACAAAGAAAAAATACTAAGAGTTGTAAAGGAAAAAGGCCAAAGTACCTATAAAGGCAGTGTCATCAGACTAACACCTGACTAATCAATGGAAACAATGAATGCAAGGAGGTCTGTAGTATGAGGTTTCTGTTCTGGACTTTTGGGCCTAGCCTCAAGGTTTAGGATCCACAAACCTGCAGTCCTGCAGTCCCACAGAGACACACAGATGCTTACAATAGTTTCAGGATGATTGGCCTAAGGTCCAGGCATATTACTTACTAGCTCTTTACCCTTAATCTAACCCATGACTCTTAACCTGTTCAGCCATGGGGCTCAGTACCTTTTCTCACAGCAGCATGTTGTCCTCTGTTTCTTCTGGATTCTCTCTGGCATTCTCTCTGACATTCTGCTCTGTGCTTCCCTTTCTCAGAGTTTTCTTAGTCTGGTAGCTCCGCCCACACTTCTTGCCTGCCTTTGGCCAATCAGCGCTTTTTATTAAACCAGTGGGTGGGACAATTATTTGCAATGTAACAACGTAATCTTCCACAGAGGTCCTGGTCAGATGTTATACAGACACTGAAAGAGCATGGCTGCCAATCCAGACTACTATATCCAGCAAAACTATCAATCATCATAGATGGAATAAATAAGATATTTCATGACAAAATCATATTTGAACAATACCTATCTAAAAATTCAGCCCTACAGAGAGCACTCGAGGGAAAACTCCAACGGAAGGAAACTAGGTACACCTATAAAATCACTTTATGAATCTGCCTCTGTCCCTACCCCGTAAGTTTAGGCTGGGAGTCTGGTCCTCATCTGAGGACCTTGGAGCTGAGATGGAAAGAACCTTACATGATCATTCTCACAATGCCCATGGCTCTCAAAGTCAATGATGTTGTTGCTTGGGTCCACCATTCACATCCTCGACCCAGGACAGAGCATGGAAAGCCTCGAAACTCCTTAAAAGCCCTTGAAGGTCAGACTTCAACAATGAGACACAATGCAACCCGAGGCCTTTTCCTGATAATCCTGATGATCCCTCTCCTACCTGTGAAGTTTGCAAATCTCCATACTCCTGGAAGCAAACATAGGTGACGATCTCTTCGAATGGTGTCCAAATTCCGTTGGCATCAACAGGGCACTTGCTGGCCAGACCTCAGAATGGACTTGTGTGACTTAGTCACTGTCACATGGAACATTCCAGACAAGGACTTGGGGAAGGAACCCCTGAATGTGACGGCCAGGAGCTCTGTAGCTTGCCTCCCTGTCCCTTTTCGGGGATATGAAAGGCAGGAGGAGTCAGTGCGGGTTGGATAGGCTATAGTCATCTGTCCCTCCAGAGGTACCTGAGAGATGTTCCAATCTATGTGTGTCCTATGGACAGGAGAGACTAGTCAGTGTCCAATAGATGTGAGAGTGCAACCATTTTTTTTTTGTAGGGAATGGGGTTTTGAGACATCTGGTAGCACCCACTGGAGACCCAGTTCATCCTGGGATCTCATAACAGTCACCAGAAACCACTCTGGTCCAGGACTCTTACGATACTCCTGTAAGGATACTCAGGAGCCTATTTGGGAGTTAGCTCTAACGTCATAGGGCTGTGGACAGGCCAGAGAAAGTGTATAAAGTATCAATGCAACCCCCTTCACCCTCAGGTTCACACAAAAAAGGGCGTGAGTTCTCCGACTGGTTGAATATGGAGATTGAGGCCGTATAAAGATGGCTATGATCAAGGCCTGACATTTCACCTCAAGTTAAAAGTCCAACTCAACCTGCACAACAACCCCTGGGCCCTAATGCAGTACTGGCCCCCTCCCTGTACATAACCTTCCCGAGGCTCCCAGATACCAATTGAAAGCAGACCATCAGCGCCACTGAGCTACCAGGAGCAGTGGTTGCAGATAAATAATCCCTCATACCCCTTGAGTACAGGCCACCTTGCAACCTCAACAGCACACGAGTTGCGGATCTGTCCCTAGTCTAATAACCAAGACTTTTTCACTCCTAAATGCCTCTAAACCAGAAATGACTATTGCCTGCTGGCTACGTTATGATACCCAGCCCCCTTTATGAAGGAGTTGCTGTGCCAGGGACATTTAATGTCAGCTCTGATGATAGCCAATGTAGATGGAAATCTAGGCATTCACTGACCCTGCAGCAGGTCAGCAGCAAGGATATTGTGTAGGGGCTGTCCCCAGTCAGTACTGATCATATTATAGTGAAACTAACCCCTTAACTAATCTAACTGGCTACCTCCTGTCCCCAGCTGACATGTGGTCGGCCTGCTCTACTGGCCTGATCCCCTATGCTCATACCCAGGTACTCAACCCTATAGAATTCTGTATCTTCGTAAGACTAGTCCCAAACCTCATATACCATTCAGATGAAGAGTTTAGCAGGTTAACAGAGAAAGGCTATAGAGCCAAAGAGAGCCCTAACAGCCTTAACCTTAAGCATCCTACTAGGATCAAGCCTTGAGGGAGTAGGCACAGGCATTGCCTCCCTTGTGACTCAGACTCAGCATTATAATAATCTCCGCCAATCTATAGATGAAGATATAGGAAAATTAGAAAGCTCCATTTCCCACCTACAGGAATCTCTTTCTAGCCTTGCTGAAGTAGTCTTGCAGAATTGACTGGGATTATATTTCTCTCTCTCTCTCTCTCTCTCTCTCTCTCTCTCTCTCTCTCTCTCTCTCTCTCTCTCTCTCTCTCTCTCTCTCTCTCCAAGATAAAGGGCTGTGTGCAGCTCTAGGAGAAGAAAGGTGTTTTTATATAGGCCACTTGGGGGTTATTAAAGACACATGGCCAAAATCAGAGAAGGCCTAGTTAAAAGAAAAAGCATGAAGGGAACCAGGGTTGGTTTGAAAGTTTGGTATTTTAGATCACCATGGCTCACAACTCTCCGCTACAGTATGCCGGGATCCTTCATTATCCTGGCTCCCCTATTCACCCTGAGTCTGTTACAGTGGATGAATGTCTAAGCATTGATTCATGATTAAATCAGTCACAAAAGTTCATGGAGGAAGACGTGAGAGCCAAGGTCCCTCTATCTTAACCCAGAGCCATCTTATGAGTTAAGTTTCTACTTCCTGAAGGTCAGGCCCATTTCTGAGTAATCAGGAGGACATTCCAACCTAGTGTTCCTATACCCTTAAGATGACCAATCAGCTAACCACTGTCCACATGGATGAAGAGATAATGTTAGTAAGAAAATTCTCCTAGATACCAGTAGGATAAGAAAGCCACAACCCAAAACATTTCCCAGTACTTCCCAGTCCAGCTCAATAACAGTGCTGCTCTCTCCAGCAGTCCCCAATGACAGCATTCCTGTGTTTTTTTCCTTGAAAAGCCCTGCTCTGCACAGCTAGAGGGAGACACCCTTCTCTTTAATGTTGCTGCCGTGACATTAGGAGTTGGGTCCCTGCTGCATAGCCTGAATGGGCCAAATAGTTCATGCCTTTGCATCTCAGTGAGTCTGTGTGTTACCCGGGATCCTACTGGGGGCATCAAGTCTGGACACAACATACAATAAATGCTTATTTAGGATCTGCTACATTTTAAGTTCCATTATACTTATTGAGTATTAAGTAGATTCTAGAAAATGTATCTACTATTTGATTATATTCCCTTATGTAAAACAATGCTTCTGCTTTGTTGTAAAAACATTCTAGGATTGGCACATGATCTGGTAAATTAAAAGGAATCACTGTGGATAACACATATTTTCAAATAGCTTTAGGCAAATTTTAAATACCATTATAAATAGGAGATAATACTGAGTCTCTGGTTGATCAAATTCAAAGAACAATCAAAAGATTTTAAAATATGTTTAATACTAACTTGAATATTAAAAATTCTGAGAAATAAATCAGAAATAAGGCATTTTAAGATTTGCCAGACTATAATTTCATTTTAACCAAATATAGTCAGTTCGCAATAAGTACAAAATTATATAAAAAAATTTACACTGAGAATAAAGAAGACATGTAAAAATCATATATATGAATATAATTTATACATATGTTATATTAAAATGTTTTATATTTCAACCTTTACATTACAAATGGAAAAAAAGACCTCATTACTTTCAGCATGTCATGTGAAATATATTTGTTAAAATAACAGAATTGAACATAGATAATTTAGTTGACAATTAAATGGCATGGTTAATAATAAATATTAAGAATATAAAAATTATCTTCTAATTTACCCTGTGTTCTTAATTAAAAGCTAAACAACAAATGGTTTATTCATTACTTAATAACCTGGCTATGGAGTATGAAACTATGTCATGAAGTAAAGTGAATGGGAGTTAGTACACACTACAATCACACAGGATTAAATAAGGACTGTGAAAATTCTTGTACACTTCTGTTTTCCTATCTCATTTCCTAAATAAGAATTGTCATATTAAAAGCTGGAAATCAATAATGTTTATGATCAGCCATGTGTATTTTAGATTAAATGTAGTGTAGTAGGAGGTTTCTGGCCAGGACTTTCTGGCCTAACCTCAAGGTCTAGACCCACAGACCCGCAGTCCCACAGAGACACACAGATGCTTCCAATAGTTTTTGGCTGATCAGCCTCAGGCCCTGGCATATAACTTGCTAGCTCTCTACCCTTCATCTAACCCATGTCTCTTGTTCAGCCATGTGGCTCGGTACCTTTCTTTAGAGCAGCATAGTTGTCCTCTGCTTCTTCTGGCTTCTCTCTGGTGCTCTGTCTGGCACTCTGCTCTCAGAGATTTTTCCTAGTCTGGTAGTCCCGCCTACACTTCCTGCCTGCCTTTGGCCAATCAGCTCTTTTTATTAAACCAGTGGGTGGGACAATTATTTAAAATGAAACAACACAACCTCCCACAATGTAGATTATAGATTAAAGAGAAAATTACATCAACATGAACTCGTATCACAAAGGTCTTATTTGAAACATTTTTTTTTTTTTTTTAGAAAATATTATAGCTTAACTCACTTTGTACCAATGATGACTTGTCAATCCTCCTGACCACTATCTACCCCTTCCCAAGTGTTGAAATTACAGGAATGTTAATACAATACTTATCTCCTGAACAGTCTATCACCCATTAGAAGCTTCTAAATTTACTATATTATACATGAGATGAAATACTTTACAGCATTTATCAGACTCATCTGATAATTTTTATCAAATCATTCTGAGGTGACTATTTGCTTAAAGCTCCAGATGATCATCGGATAATGCATGTGTTGACATGAAATGCTCAGTGTGATATTATCAACGTAAGATTCCTTTACGTTATGGTTGAATAATAAGAGCTCCACCATTATGAGTAGGATGAAGGCAAATGCAGAAAAGTTGATGTAACTGCTCCCTTCCACCACTGAGAGGTCATCAGTAAGCATGATGCTGATGGCAAGACACCAAATAGACCATCCAAAGGATGCTGGAATCTCAGCCTGCTATATTTAGAGGAATAAATTTCTGCTCTTTATAAACTAATGAGTATCAAACATTTGTTATAGCAACTAAATAAAGTGACAATAATGATGATAATGATGATTATTTGTAGTACCAAATTATTAAGTAAAAGACAAGAGAGATGGAAAGTTGAGCAATAATCTAATCTTATATTACCTCCAAATGGAGTAATTTCTCTCATCTTCAGTTCTTAGTTTTTATTTCTTCAGATTCAAAAAGCTAATAAATCTTTCATTTAAAATCAAGTTTATGGTGGTCCTTTTGTTGTTTTGTTTAACTTCCATCATGCACTAAAGATATTTAACCTATTATTCAAAACAAACATCACTGCATAGTTTTGCTAAAAATATATTATTAATTATTAAATAGAAGCATAAAATATTACTAGATTTTTGAATACTTAATGTGTATAGCTAATGACCAAAATAAATTAATAAATACATATGGCATAACACTTTTAGTAATTTTTTTGAGAAAAGTGATTGGTCAAAAAAACTGTATTATTTGTAGTAATTGAAGCTATGCAAAATTAATTATTTAGTTTTATGACAGAATTCACTTCTCAAAGGTTTTCATAAAACTTTTCAAAAGTTAAAGAAAATGGAGAAATTTATATGCAAAATTAATTTGTCATGAACACCCTTGATAATATTATAAAGAAAGCACAATTGTAAGAGTTTTACTAAAATATAAATAGACCTATCCTCTGACTAAGATAAACCCAGCTGGGCTGTAGAAAGAAAAAAAGACCAACTCAAAACATATAAAACACAATGAACCTTAGAGACAGCATTCTGAGACATCGATCTTCATTGAAAATGAATTCAGATTCTGCCAGGAAGCGTAAATCTATAAAAATGTGCTCACTTCTCACAGCATTGTTCAAAGATGTCAGCCAATACATTTGAATGAATCATGAAAAATTTTCTACTAAATGATTCACCAGCAAAGGAAAAAATTATTTCCATACCTCCTACCTGAATTATCCTGAATCTGAAGATGAGGAATGGGTCCACTGTAAATATAGAAGCTATTTTTTTATGTTTCTTTTCATTTTTAAGTCATATTATTATGTAAGCTGTTAGCAAAGGGTCATAGTTTCACAATATATTTGGAAAGTAATGATATTAAATGATATTAATTCTTATTCATAATTTATGTTGAAATTTAAAAATACCAACGCCTACCAAACACAGTAAAGCTTGGAAGGAGAAAAGTAATATCTAAAATAAAACAGAAAACAGAAACTTCTTTGTAGTTGGTTTCAAATGGCCAAAAATGAAACAGCAAGAAAGATCAATGAAACACACAGCAGGAGGGCTATGAAAGCTAGAGGGTAGCCAGGAACATCCCTGCAAGGGAGGAAAACGTCCATAATGCTTCAGAGATACCATTGTAAAATTCCCAAAGGACTGCAGTACTGAACTTGCCTTTTAAATTTAATGCATTGCTTCTATCTATAAAATGGTATTATCAAAGGGGTTTCATTTTCTAATTAGTGCACCAGGAAAATAGTATCAAAAGCTGCTTTATATATTAAATGATTTTGATTTTCAATTTGAGTTTCATATTAAGTTGGCATTGGAAGTTGTATCTCATAGATATTAGATTGAATATTATACTACGGAGTTACTAAGACTCATCAGAATCAACATTTCTTTTTGGAATTCAGGGAAAACATAATTCTGAGCATTATAAACCAAAGAAGATCTTCCTGGTGCCTGCTTATTTAGTAGATGACGGTATTCTGTTTTCTCTCACACATGGGGTAACCCAAAGTATTTTGAGTTTATTAAATGTCTCTGATATGTAACAAGACTTTTAAAGTCTTAGTTTATATCAATAAATAGTGAATGAATTCAAATAATAATTAAATTATAGTGAAGAGAGTCTATAAATGTCACTATTAGTTTACTTATAATCTATGCATGTGGGCATATCCATCTAGAAACAGGCAGAAAAGTGATTTTGAATAGAATATTTAAGTCAAATAAAAGTGCATAAAATCTAGAGAGCTTTTAACCTTGCATTTTTTAGGTCTTAATTATTATTACCAGAATATATGTTAACATGAAACACTGTATAATTAAAAGAGCTCTAGGTTATATTCCTACTGTGTTTGTACTGTAGAATATGTGAGATGAAGCACTTCCCTAAACAATTGCAAGGCTATTTGATACATTTGTTCCTGGAGCTAAATTCACATTTTGTATACACTGAAAAGAACACAGGAATATTAAGCACAGCGATGAAGGCACATGCTGGCAGAAATGTATGTATTTAAAAAAAAAAAAAAAACATACTGCTTTACACTAGGATGATAGAAAAAGTGAGAACGCATGATTTTTTAAAAGGAGAGAGCTGGAACTATTCAGATGAAGAGGGTCTCTGGTCCTCAAGTATCTGATAAATGTTTCCCATGGTCAACAATTGTGATCTAAGAGAGCTAGGCAAGCAGCAGGCTGGAAGTAGAACACAGAAGCATTATCCATGTGCTATGGTGTGGTAGGCATCAAAGATGGAGAATTGAGCATGTCATTGAGTCTTGCAACATGTTCCACAGTGCAGCTGAGATTTGGCAATGTATGAAAGAGTTGATGTACCCTTACAAAGGCCCTAAGAAACCATTTAATGAATTTATAATGGTTTCAGTAGAGACCCCAGATTACTGTAGTTTCTAGGATCACAAGACATGTGGAAAGGGAAATATGTATGGGATGAAAATGGTCTAAGAGTAATCATATAGAAATGAGATTTTATTGCCCAGATGAATGCACTTATGCATGCTGTGTACTTATCATGAAGCTGAAGAGTTTAATGTTTGCTCAGTATGTTGTTTGCACATTATATCTAGTCTTATAGATATAATTTCTTTTTGTGTCCTGCTTTTTTTTTACTTTTGGAACAGGAATATTAACTTTGTGGTATTAAATATTGGAAACATGTAATTTGTTTCTTACCTTATGGGCTCTCATTATAAAGGGGAGGGGCCCTTATTTTTAGAAGAGATGTGGATCTAATACTTTAAATAGTGTTGTGATTCCTAAAAACCAGGGGGAATTTTGAAGTTGTACACAATATATTACTGTCCCAATTTAGATGTTGTAAAGGATTGAATATCATAATAACTTAAATGTAGTCAATTTTAATAGGAAGTGTCAAGAATATTTTTGATAATTTTCAGTGAAAGTTTCTTAAAATGTCATAACATAAAGAAATGATACTGTTCTCTATAAATGTGGAAATGAAGCCTTGCTTGACTTTTCAAAATTATGTTAGTTCTTCCAACGTAACAGTCTATTATTTATAAACCTACAAGATGTTTCCTAGATGCAACTGTGAGTCATGGAGAAGATAGATCCAAGGAATAAAGCATAGATGAGATGTGGGGCTGCAGACACACATTTAGCCAATAAGTTAACACTGACTAGTGAAGTACTCAGTATTCAGTGAGAGGAGGAAAGGGGTTACACTAGGGAAAATGCATATAAGATCCTAGACTAGGAGAAAACAGAGTCTTTCTTTCTTCAGTAATCTTATTCTTATGTCTCATATCGCATAGAAGCTACAGTGTAACAACAGCCAATTCTTAGAGGTAAACACAGACACTGTGTTTGAAATGCTTTGTTGGATGAGTACTGACTGTGGAGAAGCGAGCTTCATTGTCATATTGCAGAAGTGATTGTGTGTTGTACTAACCTAGACAGAAAAGCCTAGAAGGCATTGAGGCCAAGATGACCTGGCATAAACTCTATCAAAATTCATGTATGAATAATATAAATTGGATGTTTCAAGAAAGAGGAGTTGTGAACTATGTCCACCGTTGCCTAGAACAAGCAGTAAATCTAGTAAATATTAAATTTCATCAAAAACTATTTTAATGGTTACCTTTGGGCTCCTCTAGGAATGAAGATTTGTGTCACTAGAACTACTAGAAGGCATCTCCCACAGCAAAACTTTATATATAGTCATCATATGAAGATGTCTGTGGTTTTCAGAATGATCCATGAAAGAGCTACAATATGCAGACTATTTATGAGCAAGACCAAGACTGGAGACAGAAACAATGAAAATCAAGGGCTCTCAATCATTATTCTTCCCTAAACAATTGCAAGGCTATTTGATACATTTGTTCCTGGAGCTAAATTCACATTTTGTATACACTGAAAAGAACACAGGAATATTAAGCACAGCGATGAAGGCACATGCTCAAACCTTTTCCCAACTGCATATGAAACCTCTACTAGGTAGGAAAACATACTGTGAAGAGAGGAGCAAGCAGGTTGGCATCTAATAGACCGTCAGCATGAAAGTTTATTTATTTATTCATTTTTGATATATACTCTTACGTAGTTCAGTCTGGTCTACTCATTAAGTGTTCGAGGATATACTTGAACTCCTGGTCCTCCTGTGGGATGGGCTGACAAGTGTGCACCATTCTACATGCCTTAGTAACTGATGCCCCAAAGATTTTTAGAAGAAAAATGTCAGAAACAGGGAAAAGCAGATGAGTTATACATGTAGAAGACAAAAACTCTAAGATTTCATGTGGAATTATCTATGAAATGGAAAGGGCGATTTCTATAAGCTTCTCAGTAAATTTTCATGGTTTCACATAAAATCAGTTCTCTTGAATATAAGCTAACAAAAATTTCCTCATCTGAAAGAAATAAGAAAAGAATAGAGCATTCACAAAGAGGACAATGGTCAGAATGTATGCATAATTATGAATAAAGAAAGAGAGAAAGAAATGAAGAAAAAATATTTGAAGATATTAAAGCCCAAACCTTAGAAGCATAGCAATTAAGTAAAAAAAAATATAGTCATAACACATGTTACCTTCTGATATTGTGGGTTTGGTTAGGACCCAGAAATCTGTGGGAACAAAAAATATATTCATAGTAGCTTAGTGAAAGAATAAATGCATAAATGTTCATATTGTGGTATTTGAATATGACTTTAAAAACACCAAATAACTGAATTTTATGTTAAATATATTAACTTTATACTTTATGACACATCTCAGTAAAGCCACTAAAAGTGAAATTTTTAGAGGGATGTTTTCCAAATTAAATTTTGTCCAAATGTACAAGCTTGAGGTCAGATAAAAGTGAATAAGATAAACATATAAAATGAAACAAAAGACAGAAGGAAAAGCATAGCATGGAAAAGAAGAAAGAAAATGCAAACAAATTCCTACCTATGAAATTGTATTCAAGCCACAGATAGCTAGACACAGTGAGGAAATTTGAGAGATGACAGGTAATGGCCTAGCACCTCACTTGCACAGACTAAGAACTGGAGCAATCTTCAAATAAAAGATGAGAGCAAGATGCCCACTTTTTATACAATGTACCTATATTCTTTTATGCACTGAATTATTATTCTAAACCAAAGGTAATATTGAGCATATCCTTGGCAAAATAAACACAAGAAAAGCTAAAAGTTCTGTGTGAAGAAAAAATTTCTCTGTCATAAATTTACATACACTTAGAGAAGAATATATTAGAAAAGAAATAAGAACAAAATACTATATTTTTTATTATTCTTATCTAAACAGAAACATAACAGTAGCTGATAGAAAGCAGAGAGACAATTGATACTTGATATTAAAACTGATATTAAGAGAACATAATTAGCCTCCCATCAAAAGAGTTAGAGAACAAACAGCAGAAATTGTGGCAGCATGCACAGATCCTGCACAGGTCCAAGAATGATGGGGAAGCAATGTTGAGAGCAAAACAAGATGCAATTCTCCACATTTATTGGAGAAGCTGTCTCCAAAGAAAAATTATTTTTCTCAAATAAAATCATACTGGGTAAACAAACCATACTTAAGGGCAGATCCGCAGCACAGATGTAGATGGCCAACACAAAGCAAGCACGAAGGCATGTTTGTAGATTTCATTTGGGAATTTTTTTAAACCTTATTTATGCTTTCATTGTATGATAGGGCATTGGATTTTGTTTGTTTAGACTTTTCTTTTGGATTTTGTATGTTTGTGCACTCAGATAACATTTCATTTATATTTTCTAAGAACTATTCATGTTTACCAGTATAAAGAATTTTCTAAACTTCAAAATATTGGCAGCTTTAGTGCCCTCCCAACAGGCATCCATATGGGCCTGAGAAAAGAAACATGTCCCCCATAAGTATCTCTTTGTCTCTGCTTTGATCTGTGGACATGTATTATCTACTTTTTATATATTTTTCCTTTCCTGAAGAAATATATCCCATAAATGATGAGCTTTGTCATAATTGTGATTTGTCCAGAACCCTAAGCAATGTCTCATTAAAACAAGACTCTTCAACTTTTTGGTTATTTGCTTTGTCAGGCTCACAAACAGAAAATACACTTACATTCACAGACATAAGTATCTATTCATAGATGTCACATAACAAACATTCAAGACATCTATTAGATCAAATTCTCTACAGAAGTTCTCTCAGAGGTTGAGGAAGTCTATATATATAACAGATTCTGTCTTATTAGTGCAGCACAACAGTATCAAAATCACTAGAAAGATATCGTGTTATGAATGTTGACCAAAACAATGAAATAACAATTTTATTTTAAAATTCTCCTATAATTTGGGAAATTAAATAATTATTTCATGAATGTTGGTCCTTTTATATTAGAAAAATCTGCATATTTGATTGAAATGTAGATAAATAACTATATATTATGAAAATAAAGATATAGGTGTTTATACAGCCCTTATCTAGTATACATACATATAAGTAATAATATTTGTTTAATAATATTAATGATTATAAATTATACTTACTTTGAAAAACAAAACAGATATATAATTTATGATTTATAATTGTTTTATTTTCAGATTAAAGTGACTATTAATATACAAAATCTCTTTTCCATAAAGCTTTGCTTAGAGTAGTCTGCGTTTATACAGGATTAAAGCACTTTAATTTTGAAAACAAATATTCAATTTACAAATCTGGCAAGTAAATAATTTTTTTTATTTGTGTCATAAAGATAAAGTACCATAGCTAGATTATTAGGATGGTAAAGTTATTAAATAAGCTTATAAAATAGTTTTCTTGTTCTGTGGAAGAAGTTACTCATTGGAAGCAGGATAAAACATTTGTACTACTAAACAAAAATATATCTATGCATTAGGATTAGAGAGGTTAGCAACAAAATGCTTCTAAAAAGTGTTGAACAATCGATACTGACGGTACAAGTTTTTATTTTGGAAATATTGAACATTCATCTGTTTAACTGTGAATTGCTTCTGTGATTAAATACCTGTGGGAATATGTTTCAAATTTAATAAAAACAGTCTGAGGTATCAGAGGCATCTACCCACAGTCAGTCTAGGAGGGTCAGACAGTGGTAACTCACACCTTTAATACCAGCACAAGGACTATCTGGGAGTGGTGACCTACACCCTTAATCCCATCAAATCTGGCTTAGAGGTCATTTTAGTTTACAGAAGAAGTCCCAGACTCCCAGGCAGGCAGTGGTGGCGCCATGCTTTAACTGAGCAAAGAAAGTATTTAAGGCAGGCATAGAAAGACAGAGGAGGCAGATGAAGCCATGGCTCACACTGTTAGTCCCAGCACTTGGGCAAGAGAATCTCTGTGAGTTCAAAGCCAGCCTGGTTTTCAAAGCAAGTTCCAGAACAGCCAGGACTGTTACACAGACAACTCTGTTTTGAAAAACAAACAAAGGAAGACTGGAAGAGATGGCTCTGTCTTCTGATATCTCAGACTGTTTTTATTAAATTTGAAACATATGCTCACAAATATCTGTGAATTTTATATCTTAAATAGGAAGCATGCTGAGAAAATGACAGTTTAAATAGCTGCTATTCTGTAGGTGGTCACCCATCTAACATGCTTCCAAACTCTGTCTAAATACCTTCAAAAATAGAAAGTATATTCTATTTTTCACTACTGAGATTTAAAACTAAAACCTTTTGTATGCACTATAAACTCTCTACACTGAGCCACATCTTCATCTGAGAGAAATAAGAAATAATACTGATTATCTGAAAGTCCTTACTGCTACAGAAGTGCTTAAAAATAAATACAAAGGTCACATTAAATCAGGGCTCAAAAGTTCTAGATTTAAGACAAATATGTACTTAACTAGTGCTGGTCATTATTGAAAACAATTTCCCAATTTTACTTTTTCTTAGAAGACCTTCGGTTTATAATGTCTGATATTTCCATGTTGTAGAATTTTTATACATCATAATAGACATGACTAGAGCTAAAAAAAACTGGTACCAGATAAAAGGAATTAGGTTCTTGGTTGTTATGCAATGTATATGACATTAAGAAAAATAAGTGATATTTCAAAAAAAAAACCTCAAAATAAAATTATCTTGCTATTTTAACGTAATGCTGAGTAATAAAAGTCCTTAAATTATTTGAAAGTTCAAAACCTTGACTTCCTTAGTTTCATTTTATGATCTAGGTCATGCAGTCATGAGAAGGCTGTGCAGGTATTTAATTTCATAGTGGCTGAATAGGTATAATGCAGTTCTATTTATGATCTTGAAGTAATAAAAAGCAAGCTCACCACTGTATACTTTGACTACTTTTAAAAGTTAGGAGGCAATTCTATTACCTAGTCATTCAACCCAATAGGAGCCATCTCAGTTGACTGAACTCACACAAAATGAGTCCATTGTAATAGCAGAAATTCAATGGTATCTGTGAGAAGAAAACATCATCCTAGCTTGTCATTGTGACAGACAACAAAAGGGATCTCCACACCGATCTACTGAATTGTTAGATATGCCACCTATAAAATTAAACTTTGATAAATTTGTCAACAGCATGTACATTTTTAGTAAACCAATTTAAATAAGTGTCTAGGGAGAATCCATCTGTTTGTTTCAGTCACAGATGCTGTTTTGGCAAAGTATAGATTTTTTTTTCATAGGGAAAATGTGCAAAAAAGTAAAGATCCTTAATTTAATCTCAACTGAATTCAGAATTTTGTTACCTTTGCTCTGCATCTTGTGTTTCTTCTCACAATAGTGACAGCAGTGTGTAGCATCACAGTTCCTGCCTTCACCCCTGAGTGAGCACAGTGTTATTGCAAATAGTTAGAGCTGTGAAGCTTGCTTTTTATGGAGTGTCATACTGATCTTTCTTTATAGTCTATCACCTGGAGAATTTAACGCAACACACTACAGGACTGGATTTTCTGTAAGATGCAAACCACCCTACCTGACATCTAATATGGCATCCTAAGGCTTTCTTATCTGCACTTTTAGATAGTCTGTCACTGAATTCAGCTGTGTTATGACTTAAACCACTGATATATTCTGAGGGTATCTGTTTTAAACCTAGGTATATAAATCAGAAATCATAAAAAGCTTTAATTATTTACTATACACATAATTTTACTATTTTAAAGATTTAATATATTTTCATGAAAATATAATGAACAACTTGTTTATTTTTAAACAATATGTATGAATAAATATTTGGTAATTTAGGAAAAACCCTCCCCTCATAGACTTTTATAGTTAGTATTTTTGATTTATAATCAATGCTGAAATTTTGACATGAGATAAAGACATAGAAAATGGCTTATGCAAGTTTAGGAATATGCTTGTAATTGTCACAAATTCTATAACAATTCCAAGATAATCTCATTGAACAGTTTTTGTCAAATATAATTTTGTCAACAGCAATTCAAAGAGAAATTTTTAAATAAATATTGAAAACAGTGAAATCCAATGATAAGTCTTGTACTTGCTGAGGAATTATGGTAAGAAACACAAGAAGTCTGAACTCTCTGTTTTCTACAATTAAAGATTTATGATTATAAAGAACAGAAGGCATTTTATGTATACTACAAAAAGTGAAAAATGTAGCATATAACAGAGTTGGCTCCAGGGAGCAATGCTTCAGGAGGCATCTATTTGCACTGCATGATCTATGCAGAATGAAACATAATTGCTTATTTTCAGAAGCAAGACTGATATTAAGTTACCTAAGGCAAATCCACTGGGCACTGTCAGAAAATCCTCAAGTTCATTACACATTTTCATTCAGAAACATTTTACTGTTTTCAATTTTAACACCCCAATAATATTCAGAATGTTTATTTATGTATCATCTCTTTTTCATGAAAAAAGTGTATTTTATTTAATACATGAAACCAACATTTGTGTAAAGAAATCAGGGTTTAATACGACACTGTGTGTGTGTGTGTGTGTGTGTGTGTGTGTATGCGTGTGTGTGTATGTGTGTGTATGTGTGTGTGTATGTGTGTGTGTATGTGTGTGTTTGCACATGTGTTTCTGAAGATCTGTGTTGTGTTTGCTCCCCAGTGATCATCCTTACCTCCCTTTCATTGGCACTGTAAGTGACTTCCAAAGACATGGAGTAAGAACCAACTATCTGTAAAGAAATTTCATTCATGGAATTAGAATTGCAAACTTGATTTAGGGTATGTTTTTCTTCTGCTTCTCCTCCTCCTTCTTTCCTGTTCATTTTAATTGTTGTATCTACATTTTGTTTTGTTTATTTTTCTGATGATATATTTACATGCTAGACATTCTTTTTTTAATTTTTTTTATTTAGTTAGTTTATTTTGCACTGCAACCACAGCCTTCCATCCCTCCTTTTCTTCCATTTCCTCTTCCCACCAATTGTCACCTCACTCAATCCACCCTTCCTCTGTTTTCCTTTAGAAATGGGAACACTCCCCTGGATATCCACAAAGCATGGCAGCTGTTTTAAAACTAAGTGCCTCTTCCTTTCTTCAGGTTGGGCAATCGAGTCTGAGCAATATATAGGTACCTAAGAGCCAACCAAAGTGCCAGGGACAGCCATTGTTCCCATTGTTGACAGGAGTCCCACACAAACTACACAATTGTCACATACATGCACAAAACATAGGTGGATCTCATGCATGCAGGCTCACTGGTTGTTGGTTTACACTCTCTGAGATCGGATGGACCAGGCTCACTGCTCCTGTGTGCTTTCCTGCAATGTCTATGAACCCCTTAGCTCCTACAATCCCTCATTCCTCTACTCATCAGGACTTCCTGAACTTGGCTCAGTGTTTGGCCATGAGTCTCTGAATCTGTTGCCATGATTCACCAGATGAAGTCTCTCTGATGACAACCTGGGTTGTCACCAACCTGAGCACAGGGGATGGCCAGTTCAGGTTATACATCCACTGCTAACAAGAGTTTTACCTGAGGCCATCATTGTAGACTAGTGGGAGTTTTCCTAGCATCAGGCTTCTACCCCACTCCTAAAAGCCGCCCTTGCCCTTGATCTCTTTCAGCACTCTTCATCTTTGTGCATTTCCTTAAGTTCCAAAAAATGGGTCCCAGAAGCAGGCAGTAGAGACAGAGATGGCCTCTGCTCTCATTGTTATAACTCACATAAGAAGATCAGATCTAGATCAGTTCCATGCAGGCTCACTGGATGTTGGTACAGCATGTAAGCTAATTTGATTCCAAGGTGGATGGTTCTATGGGTTTGGTTTTGATTCCCTTGGCCCCACTAGCTCCCACAATCCTTCCTCTCCATCTTCTGCAGTTTTTCTGAGCTCCGGCTTATGTCTGGCTGTGGGTCTCTGCATCTGCAACCGTCAATTACTGGATGAATGCAGTTGGGTTTCAGGGGACAGTTGGGCTAGGTAACAATGTATGAGTATAGCAGAATATCATTAGGAGTCATTTTATTGGCTTTTTGCCTGTGCTTTTTGGTTCTTTCTTAGATCTCTGGGATATCTTCCCTCTGGGTCCTAGCCCTCAGGGGTGTGGGTCATTTGCTGGAATAGTCATTTGGTCACTCCTGCAGTTTCTGTGTCATCTTTACCCCAGTACATCCTGTAAGCAGGATTGTAAATTGAAGGTTCTTGGGAGGATTTCTATCCCAATCCCTCTACTGTAAGTCTTGCCTGATTGTTGACATCTCGTGGTTTCTCATTCAAAACTCATATTACCACAGGAAGGCCTCAGGACTAAACCTCAAACATCATACACCTAAATTTGTCAAAATGGGGCAATCACAAACAAACAAACAAACAAACAAACAAACAAATAAAGTACCAATAGCAAAGGCTGGACAGATAACAGACAATTTCACCATAATACAGACCAGCAATCTCTAAATGCCTATATCTCATCACATAACTATTTAAAACAAGAACTACAATTTCTCCAAAAATTAGTACTCTTTAATTGAACTCCAATAGTATATATAAGTACATTCAAGGAACAAAATGATGGTTATGAGTAAGCATCCACACAATACTATAAAGAAACAAAGAACTGAAGGGATCAAGAAAGGGAATTCAGGATATGAAACAGTACGAAATAAGTATACTAAAATAAGTTCAAGAAAAGTTCAATAATTAAAATCAACATTTAGTGGGATACCTCTCAAACAGAATAATATTTAAGGGATGAAAACACAAATCTACTAAACTATTATTGCATAGCACAAGAAAAAAAATTGAAATCTGAGAGACAGAACAACTAAGTCTCATATAAGACAGATTTGTCAGAATTATAGATCTTTTAACGGAGACTTTAGAAGCCCAGAGAACTTGGTTACAACATTCTGAACGACAAAATATGCCAGCTCAGAATATTATCCTCTGCAAAACTGTCTTTCTAATTGAAGTAGAAATAAAAAATAAAACAATAAGAACAGCATAATAGAGTATTCATGATCACCAAGGCAGTCCTATAAATAATATTTGATAGTATACCACTGACTATAGAAAACTGTAAGTGTCTACCTAGGAGATAATAGTGAAAGAAACTAATAGTGAATGAAGGGAAGACAAAGGAAACAGACACCATAAAATGAACAAAATGATAGAAATCAATACACGTCTTAATAGTAACAATACTGATGGTCCTAAATTCTCACTTAATGATACACATTAACATACTAGACTAAACATAGAATTCCTCACATTGCTGCCATTAGAGTAAACTGTGTCTTAGATTGAAGAAACATGACAAAGACTTTCTGAAAATAGGTAAATCATGACTGAAGCAGGATATTCTAGCCTAAAATATGAAAAAATATACTTCAAATGAAAAATAATCAGGATAAATAAAGGAGATCACTTAACACAGATCAAGAAGAGAATCCATAAATATGATATACCATTCCTAAATGCATGTGCATCAAACTCAGGTGCAACCAATTACACAACACAAATAAAACTAAGATATAAAACTAAAGATTTGTCCCAACAAATTAAAAAAGACAACTTAAATAATATCTTTTTAAGAAGGGTGGAATATTGAGGCAAAAAGTGAACAGGAAAAATAGACTTAAATTACATTGTAAGTTTTAAATATACTTCCATTCAAT
Source organism: Phyllotis vaccarum (assembly GCA_033318265.1). Lineage (NCBI taxonomy): Eukaryota > Metazoa > Chordata > Mammalia > Rodentia > Cricetidae > Phyllotis > Phyllotis vaccarum. Next base: position 89,615,789 of record JARWLC010000007.1, read on the forward strand.
TTTCTCATAAGAACTTAGCAAATCACAAATTTCCTTTTATTATAAATTATAGTAAAAACTTAAAATATTTTATTGTCATTATTTTATATATCTTTATTTCTTTTTTATGTGCTAAATATAGTGATGGAATATAGTATACTTACATGAGTATACAAAGGTTTTTGCAAAAACTTTTTTAATGCCTATGAGCTGGGAGGGAGCTATTAGACTTGCTTGTGCTTAAGTCTTATAGATGAATTCTGCCCACAGAACTTCAGTATTTCATTTGAATCAACTTTTTCAAGATCATCTTATTTGAATATAATTGTGTGTTCTCTTTGGGGACCTAGACTTGCTTCTCTCATGGTCTTTTAAAAAATACCTATTGATATGTATATAATGATAGTTATTTTATGGTGTGTAATATTTATTTTCTGTTTCTTTTAGAATTTCTTCGCTGTTCATAAAGCCCAAATGACAGATATGGATCTTTACATAGAGCATAAAAAAGCGGGATAGTTAATTAATGATGAAAATTGTTTACTATAACATCTAAGTGCTGGGATCATAGGCATTTGCCTCCATAACTTTGCCCTACAAGTGTTCCTAAGTTTCAGAAAACATTGTTTGAAAATTTTCGACTTGGCATTGCATCAAAATTAATATCACTTTTTGAAATGACCCTAAACACTGTTTCTATGTCATATTGCATTTATGCAAAGTGTTCTCTGAATCAATGATTATAAAATTGAAATATTGAGACAAGCTCAGAATGCTGAAGGCACTCTACATCCTGCAGATTCACATACTCACCAAAAATTATGTAAAGTAAAAGCACATTAAACTCATTTATATGCACTTCATCATTTCAAAATAAATACCCTTATGATTTATTTTTAAATTTTGGGTGGCTTCCCTACATATATTTTGCTTGTCACATTTTAGATAGCAATCTGAATACTCATTTAATTAAAAATAAATGTTTTCTTCTTTAAGTTATTTTCTCCAATTGCAGATCAAGGCAAATATTTACATATTCTGTTTTCATCACTGGGAAAATTATACTTTACCTAGTTGATTTCTCTCTTTTTTTTCTTTGTCTCAATTGGTGTCTCTACTTCAACATACTCATCAACATTGATGAGAACATGCTCATGCTTTTAATTTATAGGAAGAATCTTTCAAGTCATCTATTCTTTTACTTTTGAAGTTTTATTTATTCTGCCAATAAGCATTCTTTAACATTGGTTCAATTCTTACTGTGTGTCATTTAATAAAGGTTAGTTTATACTCTTTATCCTTCCTCTAAGCAGAAAAATAAAATGAGTTACCGTGGCCAGATACTAATCACAGGTACTTGGTAAATAAAATAATATTTATTAAAGGGAGTTAATAACAAGTTACAGTAGAATTAAAGGCGAGGCCACTGGAATAATCTACTCAGCTGGATGAAACTTTTTTTTTTCCCCCTCTGGCTGCTGTGGGAAAGAAGAGTGGAAAGAATGTGGGGATTTGGACTCAATCTTTAACCTAATTCAGGTCATGCCTCAAAGCTACAGCTTCAGAGGTCATAGGTGAATCTCATACCTATGTTGGCCAAAAGGCCATGGCCTTAGGTCAAGGAGATGCACTTAAATCCTACTATAAGTGTTACGATTTCTAAATCAACTTGAATCCTATTAGGATAATGGCAGTGATGGTAAGGATTAACCAGGAATTGACACAGGTGAACATATAAATGTTATATTTCAATAAATACCATATAAATTAAAACATAAAAGACCAGAAGTAGCTACGACATAAAAAAAAAACAAAAAAAAAACAAAAAAAAAACAAAAAAAAAAACCAAAAAACAAAAACCTTAGACAAAAGGAGAGGGGAGACTGATAGGTAGGGTAGAAGAGAGGACACATACTATTCAAGCCTATTAGGTATTTTAAACCTTTTATTCAGCATAACTTTAGCAAACAAATAATGTCTTGCAGTTTTTAATTCTACTACTATTTTGTTCAAATATATTTTCAATAAAAATGCATTGTCTCATTTATTATACTTATTGAAATTAGAAGCAAGTAGACATTGTAACACAATGTGCGTTAAAGTTCAACCATCTTTAAATAGTCCTGAGTGATATATTCTGGATTTGTTGAATTTACAAAGTGACTACTGCCAATTCAACATATTTTTTTATATCTAACTAATCTTCAATAGCTTTTAAGAAGCAAATGAATTTCATTTGTAAAGATAATAAATAATTGATTCCTATGAAAACATAAATCTTGCAAAAATTTCATATATTTTAGAGAAGGAAACTCTTTCACTCACAGGAGGCAGTTACACAGCTATAATGCCAAGGAGAGGCTGAGTAGATCAGCTTATACAAGGAGCGTTGATGTATTCAGAAATTATTTAAAATTACTTGAGCTTAAAAAATTGAACTTAACAGGATTAAAATCAGTAGAAGTTTTATGGATAAAATTTCAAACATAATTTAAGAAATATTTTAAGACAAAGCCTTAAAAATTAATTGTTTAAAAATGTATGGTAACCCTACTCATTAAATAAATCCAGATATGTGAGGATCTCAATATTCTGTACATGTCTATTGTTATTATAAGCTATATCGCCATATTATTTACAGAAATATATTGGAGAACAATCTAAAACTTCCTTAGGATGGAAGCCAGTGATTGGGCTGCCTAGGCTACATGAGACCATTTGTCAATAAGTAAAATATTCATTTAAATATTCATTCTTTGTTTCTTCAGACCTAATCCTCACTAGGCTATCTCTAGTGATGCGAAAGAACACCAGAGATGGCTTTTCCTCCACTTTGTCCATGCCCACTGGTGATCCCGTAAAACGTCTTCCCCCTTGATTCTCTTCCTGACCTTATAGCTTTGACTTAGCCCCCAACTTGGTAGACACCTGCTGTTGAACCACTCACCACACATACCAGAAGACCAACTAGGCTTTACACAGACCATCTCTGCTATCTCTGTTCTTGAAGATCATATCCTGGGAGTGGTTACTAGCTGGTAAAACAAAAAATAGACTCTCTGAGCTTCTATTCACACCTCCTACGGATGCCACAGAAGACCATCATTTGGTCTCTCCTCTGAAAGCCCCAACACTAGCATGTAATACCTGTAAACACACCAGTCAAGCACACCAGAAAATTAGGACAGAAACAGCCATTCCACTCTCTGAAAATCCAGAGAAGAAACAGAAACCAATGAACAAAGCATCCACATAACAAAGACAAACTCAGCAGTTGGCATCTCAAACACAGATGGATACATTTTAATGTAAAAACACAATAACATCCAGAACACTATTTGTTTTTGCTAAAGCCTAGGTATCCTACTATATCTGGACCTAAGTATTTTAGCATAGTTATAGCATGAGAAAAGGCATTAATTCAATACAACGAAAATGACAGAGAAATTATAGAGGAAACAAATTTCTCAAAGAAATCCAAGGGAATATAAACGAAGGAAACAAGAAGAAACAGTTGAAGTCAATAAAACTATTAAATACCTAAAAATGGAAATAAAAGCCATAAAGCAAAAACAAATTGGGGTAATTGTGGAAATGAAAACATTAAGATTGGAATTGGAAAAATAGCCGCAAGCTTCATCAAGAGAATACACAATTAAATAAAGAGAGAATCTCAAGTATTAAAGATATAGTAAAATAAATGTTAAATAGAAAAATTCCGGATTCAAACTTTCAGTAAATATAGGGCATTGTGAAAAGTCAAAATCCAAGAATAATATGTAGAAAGGGAAAAGAAGGGACTCAGCTCAAATACATAGAATATATCTTCAACAAAATCAAAAAAGAAAATTTCCATAACCTAAAAATGGAGATGGCATAAAAGCTCAAGAAACATAAACACCAAAGAGATTGATCAGAGAATGAAGTACCCTTGTCAGATAAGGATCAAATATTAAGTCTAAAAGAGAAAAATGGAAATTTTATATAAAGGCAGATCTATTAGAACTACACCTGGCTCCTAAATGGTGACTCTAAAAGGAAGAAGAACTTTCACAAATGTGATGCAGAGAGATTCCTGCCATCAGCCTACATAATTATACACAATAAAACTTTTAGTCATCACAGATGAATAAAATAAGATAATACATTAAAAAGCCAAATTTAACAATAAGCATTAAATAAGCCTTAAAGAAGGCACTAGATATTACTACATCTGTGAAAACGAAAGACATAAGTAATCTCACACTGACATACCAAAAGAAGGTTTTTATATTGGCATGCAAACACACACACACACACACACACACACACACACACACACACACACACACACACACACATACAAACACAATTACATATGTGCATACATACCACCACCACCAACAGGAACAACAAAATAACAAGTACTAAGACTCATTGGTCATTGATATTTTTCAATAAAAATTGGACTTAATTATCCAGTAAAACATCACAGACTAACAAAATAGATGTTAAAAGAGTAACCATTCTTCTACTACATCCAAAAAAAATCTTACCATAATTTCAAGGATAGACATTTTCTTAGGGTAAATAATATTTTTTAAGATGTGTTAGATATATGGACCTATGAAGCAAACTAGAGTGGTCATTATGATATCTCACAAAATAGACATCAAACAAAATTAATCAAGAGAGATGGGGAATGATACCACATATTCTTCATAGGAAAATACTACTGAGAAGACACTGCAATTCTTAACATCCATGACCCAAACACAAGGACATCCACTTTTGTAAAAGAAAAGGTACTACAGCTTATATCACATATTAAATCTTATATCCTCATCCGAGGAGGCTGCAGTACCCCACTTTCACCAGCAGGTTATCAATTCATGCAAAAACTAAACACAGAAATAACAGGACTAACTAATGTCATTAACCTAACAGATATTTGTTTAATGTTTCACACAAACATAAAGGATATACTTTCTTTTCAGAATCTCGTGTTCTGAACTTTTCCAATATTGTCCACATCTCAGTCACAAAGCAAGGCTCAAAAATTAAAGAAAATTGAAATAACACCAAGCATCCTATCAGATTACATGGATTCAATTTGTATATCACCAACAACAGAAAGCTTATTAATCCATAAAAACTGAACAGCTCTCTACTAAATAAAAAAATGAATGTAAACAGAAATAAAAACATTAAAGACTTTCTAGATCACAATGAAAATAAATATGTAATATACTCATATGTACAGCACCAAAATCAAACAAACAAACAAAACAGTGCTAAGAGGAAAGGTCAAAGTACTAAGTGCCTATACTAAGTAAAATAAATGACATAAATCTCATACTAGAAAAAATTAGATATATTCGAGTAGTACCTCACAAGCACCCTGAAAGCTCCAGAATAACAAATAAATAAGCACACTCAAGAGAAGGAGATGGACAGAGGTAATCAAAATAATGAATAAAATAAATAAAATGGGAAAAAACCCAAAAGTTCAAAGAATTAATGAAACAAAGACCTGATTGTATGAGAAAAAATTAAGAAGTTAGAAAAATTCTTGTCCAAAGAGAATATTCAAATTAATAAAATCAGAAATGGAAAGAAGGATATAACAACAAAAACTGAGAAAATCTTGTCAATTTAAAGCCAAACAGTAAAAATCTGTACTCTGTCAAGCGGAAACCAAATCAAATGGGTATTCTCAATAGGTACTGTTTACTAAAGTTAAATCAGTATCAGATATAAACAATTATGTAGATTCATAACTCCTTACAAAATAGAAGCAGTCACTAAAAGTATCACCCCACCAAATACCAACAAGAAGAAACCCAGAGCCAGATTATTTTAGCACACTATTGTTACAGACTTTCAAAAAAGAGTTACAACCAATACTCCTCAATTTATAGCCCCAATGGAGACAGAAGAAAAACTGTTCAATTCATTTGATTTATCTACAATTATCCTGATAATCAAACCACAGAAAGAATCAACAAAGAAAGAAAATTGCAGACCAGTCTCCTTCATGAACATATAGGCAATAATACATGATAAAGTGCCTTCAAATTAATCTAAGAATGCACTAAAATACTATACGTCATAATCATGCAGGCTTTATTTCAGAGATACTGAGATGAAACATTATAGAGAAATCAAATAAATTTCATCCACCATATAAGTAAATAAAAGTGGGAAAACATATAACACATAATCATTTTATTAGATGTCAAAAAGCCTGAGATAAAATCCAATGCCCTTTCATTGTAAAAACAAAACAAAACAAAAGATCTAGAGAGTTTGATACAAGGGATACCTACCTAAAAATAATAACAGCAGTTTGTGGTAAGTAGGTAAATAGACAGTAACTCCAATCATTAATACCAGTAACAAGAAAATTTTTCCCACTCTTTCTACATGTATTCAATATATTATTATTGTTTTTGCCAGACAACTGAGGGATCAAGAGGATGTATTATTGATAAGGAGGAAAAAAAAGTTTGATTTGTAGATAGGATAGTATATTCAAACAAACATAAAAATCCACTATAAAACTCACATAGCTGATAGACTGTTCCATCAAATTAGCTGGATACAATATTAAATCAGCAACACCAGTATCTCTGCTATATACAAATGTCAAAGGAACTGAGAAAGAAATTAAGGAAACAACATCCTTCACAATATCCTCAAATAATACATTGTATCTAGAGCTATCTGTTACTTAACAAGTGAAAAATTATATGATAAAAAAAAAAAAACTATGTCTTGAAAATGTTAGAAGACGGAGAGATCTCCAGTGGTCAAGGATCAATAGGGTTAACATAGTAAAAATGAGCATCCTACCATAAACAACCTACAGACTGAGTGCAATCTTTATCAAAATTTCAACACAATTTATTACAGAACTTGAAAGAAAATTCTCAGCTTTATTTGAAAAAAAAAAAAAAAAGAAGCCCAGGATAGCTTAAATCATCTTAACAATGAAAGAATTCTTTGGAGGAATCACAATTCCTGATTTCAAAATGTCCTATAGAGTTGTAGTAATAAATACTATGTTATGGGCAAAAAGAACAGAAGTTGATCATATTGAAGTCTCAGACATAAATGCACATAACTATGGAAACTTCACTTTTAATAAAGAAGCAAGAAATACACATTGAGAAATGAAAACATCTTCAAACATCTTCAAGAAATGGTAAAGGCCAATTGTATTTCTGCACGTAGATGGATGTAAATACATCCATATTTATCAGCCTGTATAAAACCTAAGTCCAAGTTGATCAAAACTTCAATGTAACATCTGTAGTAAGTGATTTCTGACCTGTCCTGGCACAGAGGTCATTACCATAGACCTGCAATCCCAAGTAAGCACAGAAAGGCTTATATTAATTACAAGTTGTTGAACCTGTGTGTCAGGCTTACTACTTGCTAACTCTTACTCTTAAAGTAAATCATGGTTATTATCCATGCTTAGACACATGGTTTGGTACCTTTTCTTCAATGCAGCATTCTAGTCTTCCTCCCACATCATCTGCCCCTGTTCATCTCTGCTCTGTTCTTTCACTTCCCAAAATTCTCCTAGTCTTCTAGCCCCACCTATACTTTTTAAGGTCCAGTCAGCATTTTATTAAACCAATACAAGCACTAAATCTTTACAGTGTACAAGAGCAATATCCCACAGCATTTCCATTTTTTTTCTTTTATAAAAGAATCCCGAATCCAATCCTTTTTGCTTAGCCTTTTTCCTAACCATTATCTATAACAACTTATAACCAATGCTCTGTAATACAATTTGGGGAATGTGACTGTAGTTCTCTAGACTACTTCTGCTGATTGGGGGCCCTGGTAATCATATGAGGATGCAAAGAAAATGTAAAATTATAGAAAAGTCCATAGAGTACTCTGTGATACTGGGTCATTTCATCTAGTCTCCTTACTAGAGGTAGCTGTGACAGAGGGACTCTGGTATATTGTATCATCTAGGTCATCCATTGCCATTAGATTTTTTTTGAAGGGGTCCACCTTGATTAAAACTTATCTTCTAAATAAATTTATGGCCTTTTATTTTCTGTGGAAAAAAACAGAAAGCATCTCCTCTAAAGTAACATATCTTATGACTTCACTTTTGAAGTAAAAACATTTATAAAATATATATATTGGGTTAATCCAGCAGCATTTACAATCAAAGTCTTATAGTAGCTCTTACCATTCCTTTGCAGTCAAAAAACTGAAAGAGAAAATAATAGCATACAGTACTCTTTGTGCAATGTCCATCTTTACTTGGCTCATTACTCTAACTGTATTTTTTAAAGGACCTTATCTTCTTTGCTTTTTTGTTTATCTCCCATCTCTATATATTTTTAAATACACTGTAAAACATTTAGAGGACTTTTAAACTTTTTTTTTGTCATTACTATATATGTTATCTTTTCCTGACCATGCATTTAGTTTGCTAAAAGTCATAGCTAGAATTAAAACTATGGTAACTGCCTCCACCCAGTTCCACCAAGCTCAATGGTATATAAGAGATTAGCTTCATGGCAGAGTTACTGCCAGAAACCACATTTATTACCCTAATTCTGGAGTAGTTTAGGTTCCACACTGCCACCAAATAAAGCACTGCCACTTCTGCTCAAAAATACCATTTAGTGTTTGGCAGCAGGGTCTTTTAAAAGAGAATTGAGGTTTTGTGAACTAAAGCTGAGTCTGAAAGTCTGTCTTAAAGGAGTCAAACCTCTGCTTGCTACCAACAAAGACAGCCCTTCCAAGAAAATGCTCCTACAAAGAAGCCATCTAAGATTCTTTTCCTTTTTGTCTGTATGAACAGAAACCTTAAATTTGTCTTATGTAGTTTTTGCTTATACCAATGCTCTGATGAGACTGTAGAAATAAGCCTTATTGTATCTCAAACTCAAATTCAAATTCTTGTAACTCAAACCTTCATGTCATAGTGTCTCTGTACCAAGGTCCACTTGAGAGACACAGCTAGGAAGCTGTTTTGGGCTCTCTTTCTGTGTGCTAGAATCTTTTGCAGGGCTTTATATGAATGTACATGCTAGGCCTTGGGTGCCATTTGCATTTTGTTACTTCCAAGACGGTGATACTATATCTGTCTAGTCTTTAAGGATAATTTGATTACATTTTGACCAGGAATTTGACATTTGTTTTACAAATGAGGAGTGCATACCATATGTGACTACTGCTTCCTACAGAATATGTTACGTCTGAAGAATATGGCACTTAAGATATGTTAGTAACATAAGTTTTTTTTTTTATTTCAATGACAATGACACAGGCTTGTTCCTGAAAACACCAATCTACTTCAGAGAAGATGATGACATTGAAAAATCTCCATATGGATTTAACCTTATTTGTGGTAAATGTTTCTTGCACTATTTACTTTCTATTTGATCAATCGAAGTTTTATAAAACCAATAGAATTGACAAATATTTACAATGTACAAGGGCAATATCCCACAAAAAAGCAAGAAACATTGAACTTAATAGAACAAAATTAAGCAATAACCTTAAATCCATTCGCATAGGAAACATCTTTCTGAACATAATATCTCTAACAGAGTTGGTTACTAAGATCAACAACTAATGACTGGGACCTCATGAAATAAAAGTCTTCTGTTTTTAGCTAAAACTCTAGAATGGATTTTTTATAGCATTCATATTCAATAGAGTACTATTATCCAAAATATATTAACACAAAAAAATCTAATTTAAAATGTGGTACATAGCTAAACAGAGAATTCTCAATACAGAAATATCAAATGGTTGTGAAACACTAAGAAAGATTGAATATTCTTAGCTACCAGGAAAATGTAAAGTAAAAGTACTTTAATATTTTACCTTATATCTGTCTAAATGGCTAAGATCTACAATACAAGAGATAGGTCATACTGGTGAGAATGTACTACACCAAAGAGAACACTACCCCATTTCTCTTGGTAATGTAAACTTATACAGCCAATTTGGGAGCAATATGATTGTCCCTCAGAAATTTAAATTTTAGCTACTACCACTCTTGGGCACATATCCAAAGGAAACTCCTACCACAGCAACAATTGATCAACAATATTCATTGTGGCTTTATTCATAATAACCAGCAACTGGAATCAATCTAGATGACATTTAACAGAAGAATTGAGAAACAAAATGTGGTACCTTTTCACAAAGAAGTAACTCAGTTCTTAAAAAAATGATGGTGTGAAATTTGAAGGCAAATAAATGGAAGATAGGGGGGAAATCCTGAATTAGGTAGCATAGATTTTGAAAAGCAAATATATTGCACAAATTCTACTTAGTATTATAATAAAATCCCAGAGCCACATATTGTGGAAAAGCTGGAATATCAGAGAAAGGAAACAAACCACAACCAATTAATTCTCACCTGGAAAATTTCCCAGACTGAACACTGTACGTCCTATCTTTACAAGTCTTCTGCCAAACTGGTTACTCTGACAGAATGGCTGAACTTCTCCTTATCCTGCCTTATATTTCTTAACCTGCCCAACTATTTTACTTTCTGGTTCAGCTCTCCTAGAGCAATGATGTAGGGTGTGTACTACCACTGCCTGATTGTTAGCTCCTGAACTCACCGAAATCCAGAAGGATCATGGCTTGGCTGTGGGTGATTTTGTAATCTGATATTCCAGAGTAATTTTGTTATATATAAAATATATCATCACACAAATGTTGTATTTTTATAAGTAGATATTAGTCATTAAGTAAATGATAATTAAGCTACATCCACAAACCCGGGCAGAAAGTTAAAGGAGTAGGCTGTGGGGTAAGCAAGGAAGCAAGGACCTTCCTAGTAAGAGGAAATAGAGTAGATGTTAAGGTTAGACTAAGAGTGACTAGGGATGGAAGCAGAAGAGATTAGGTGAAAGATGACATAGAGAAAGAATACAAGGAGAATCAGCTGGAATAGGAAGATATTTGGGGGCTGGTGTGGAAAACAATACTGTGGAAACATCATGGAATCTCTAAGGATGATCTGAGTAGGACTTCTAGTAATGGAGGATACAGATTCTAAAGTACCTATCTTTTGCAACCAGGCAAGGCATCAAGTAATAAGACTAGGTTTCATTTGATTGAGTTGTTGCCCATGGGGGGTCCTATGGAGATTCCCTTTCCTGAAAAAACACTCAAAATCTTACTAGGAAAGAGAGTTGCTCCTCAAAACTGGGGCCCCATTTCAAAGGGCACACATCTCATTTAATGCAGAGATGTGCAGATGGTGTCTGCATAGAGTCTTTACCATTGGTATGGAAAAGTTTCTGCATACTACCAAAAATGAACCCTGAACAATTCTGCCATATAACATTTGATATGCAATCTGTCATATCTGCACGTTGTACTAGTTCAAAGGAGGTACAGAACTTGTGTGTCAACCAATGTATTGTTTAATTGAGGTTTACTCTATAAGAAGATGGCCAGGAACCAAAGACTGGGTAGCCCAGACACCTAGGTTAGATCCAAACAAAACGCATACAAAAAAAAAATCAATCAAAGGATTCCTAATAATATTTTGCTATTATGTACATAGACTCAGAGCCAGGCATTATATTTGGGTCTTTCTCCTTGGACATCTGGGATCCTAGAGGAAGAGGTGGACAAAAAATTGTAGGAGTCAGAGGGAATGAGGAATAATAGGAGAACATGACCAGATAAATCAAATCTGCTGGGCTTATATGGGCTCACAGAGACCAAAAGGACAAGCATGGGGCCTGTATGGATCTCTTTGTATACATTTTGAGGCTATTATCTTGGTGATAGACCTAATCCTTTGGGGGGAAAGGAGAGATTTGGGATCTAGGTCAGAGAAAATGAAGACATACAAATGAAAGGATAAGAAGGAAGACTAATTCTAATTAGAGTGTGTTCTATGATAAAGAAACTTAGTTGATAAAAACTTTAAGTAAGTAAATAAGTAAATAAATAATTAAATGATACCTTGTATATTTTAAAGAAAAAAAATTACAGATTTTCTTGCTATGTGCCAGAAAACTTTAGTAACAATTTTGTTGCCTTTCTTCACCTATGCTTTTCAAAACAAAGGAAAATTAAACATTATACTAGTTACACAGATTTGGGCATATATTGAAGTTTAATTCCAGCAGAAGAGGTCATGAAGACATTATTATAATGAAAACATATGTTAAGATGATTTTATAATGGCTGATGAAAAGAAAATGTATTAATACACTCTCAGTTCTGAAATTCAAATTAAAGAGATTGCTGTGCTTCACTCTTATGGCTACTAATTCCTCAGTGTGGAGTTGTAAGTCCCCCCAAATTTTTTTTCTCTCACACAGTTTAAAATTTTGTGAGTAATGTAAAGCTTCTCAATTGTTTTAATCACATAAAAGATATGGAGACAGGTTAATTATAAAGCCTCATGCCATGTCATTACGGTAGTTACTGCCAATTTTATATTATTGTTTTATTTGATTTTCAGTGATAAAGCAATTTTGTTCATGTAAAATCAAGCTATAATTCTTCCTCCTGTTAAAGTCTCTCACTTTTCACAATGAATGCAAAAATAGACAACCCATATAGCTAAACCTGTTTTACTTCTCAATATTTACTCAATACATAGCCAACAAAAGGCCAAAGACATAAGATACATTTCTATTCAAGACACTAGTATTGATGCATTTATTAAATTTTTTTAAGTTTGTAAACAGTTTTGGGACAATGTTACAATTAGGAACTCAGTGTATTAAGGTGAAACCTGGAAACAAAACATCTGCGGTTTTATTCATGTAACTATACACATGAATCATATTACATAATTTCTTAATTATTTATAATTAACTGATCTCTTTACTGTAGTGTTTTTCTGTAATGGTTCAAGTGTGCACATGTTTATGTTTTTGCCTGTGTGAACCATTATGCAGACCTTCTTAAACGTCTTGTCAATCTTATTTTCTGATACTGGGCTTCTCTTATTTTGGGAATATTGGAGTTTTTTTTTTTATTATTTTCTAAAAATATAGCTGTCCAGCGAGCTGTGAAGATCACCCTGTCACTAACCCTTACTCTTGTGTATTCTGTGATTACTGACATTCACCACCATGCCTGATTTCCTGGAGTGCTGGGCATCAAAACTCAAGTCTTTATACTTGCACTGTAAACACTACAGCCATTGAGCTAATTTGTTGGGTTTTTCTATACTTAAACACAAAAATTAATGGAAACTTTCCTCCTATTATGTTATCATACATGAAATAAATTTTGTTTCATTAGCCTCTATTTTATGTAGTTGCAAATGCTGGTGCAACTAAATTAATTAAATTCATCCTATAATAGGTAAAAGTAGTAAAAAAACCAATAATAAATATAAAATTTTTATTATCATGGATTTTAAGCTTATATTAAATTTTATTTGAAATATGTTTTTAAACACAGGGATTTGACAAATATAGTCATATTGCAATCTTCTAAACACTCCTAGCATTAACATGTAATTGTAGATTATATCCTTATTTACTGTATAACAAAAGCAGTGGTATTAGTCAAATAGTTTATTACACATTAGTTTCAAAATTCAGACTCCTGGATCTAGATATGTTTTACTATAAAAGAGGTATATAATTTATTTTGCCATGCGTTTTTCTGAGAAAGTAGAATTTTCTAATGTATAACAAAAGGGAGTAAATGCCTTTGAACTCATAAAACAGCACTTTGATTACAGAGATTTTTATGTTTTGATTCTATGATCAGATGGATCTTCAACCCCCGAAATTTCTTATGTTCAAGTTCTAAGTCTATGGAGATTAAATGTAAGAAATAGTCTTCACTTCAGGTTTTAAAAATGATAAAAATAAAAAGATAAAAGCAAGTGATGTCAGCTCTTTGGAGAAAGTGTGTACTTGCCGAGAATTTATAGTGTGCTTTGTCAGTGTGAGAGATGGGATAGCCGTTTAGACCATGCTGTGGGTGCAGCAGGAATGATTCAGTTTTAGGAGTGCTCATCTTGTGAACTAGAGAAGAGTGGAGCCCCTTCCCTTCATACAAAGACTACTTTCATTTGTGAGAAACTTCAATAAATAACAGTACTTTAAAAATCTTTATTTCATGTCTTGTCATCTCTTTTATTCTAACCAACCCTTAGGAAAAATGCAAAAAGAAAAAAAATCTTTGCTATAAAACTTTTTTAAAGAAAAACTTTTAAGGAGATATCGCCTGCATTTTTTTTCAGTCACTAAACAGACACACAGAGAAAAAGCAATCATAGCTCATGTTACAGTCTTGTCTAGCTGTCTGGGTAAATGCAGTGGATTCATTCTGAACCTCTCACACTACCCTACCACAAAATCCAATTCCTGAGGAACCATGCCTGATCACTTAAAATTATTTACATGGGAAGTAAGCACGTAAATTTGTTAGTATTTGAGAGAGTTGGCACAAAGTTAAAAGCAAGCAGGAACACTTAAATTCTAGACCAATCACTCTGAAGGGTGCGTGGGAGTAAACTAGCCCCTCTTAATGGGGGAGACACTTGTGTAGCTTAGCTTATAGGATGGGCCCTGGCAGTGGGATGAGGATCTACTCCTGGTGCGTGAGCTGTCTTTTTGAAAAACATTTATTATGGTGGGATGTCTTGCTCAGCTTTGATGCACGGGGGAGGGACCTGGTTCTGCCTCAACTTAAGGTGCCAGACTTTATTGAATCCCTATGGGATCCTTTCCCTTTTTTAAGGAATAGAGAGAGAGAATGGGTTAGTGAGAAGGCAGTGGGAGGAGGAAGATTGAAAGAGTAATGTGGTTGGTACAGAAACTGATATAAAAAAATTTAAAGAAAGAAAGAAAAAGAAGGAAGGAATAAAGGAAGGGAAGGTGAAGAAGGAAGGAAGGAAGGAAGGAAGGAAAGAGGGAAGGAAGGAAAGAAGGAAGGAAGGAAGGAAGGAAGGAAGGAAGGAAGGAAGGAAGGAAGGAAGGAAGGAAGGAAGGAAGGATGGAAGGAAGGAAGGAAGGAAGGAAGGAGTGCTTCTTTTCTGGTGATGCATAGTGCTGTCCTAAGTACCTAACTATTAGATTCTTTATGTATCAGTCCATTCTTTCCTTAAAGCTTGGGGACTAGCTGTCTGTGAAGCTGGGCAAACATTTACTGGAGTTCTGTGTGGCAGGAGCTCTGTGTGGCAGGAGCCAGCTCATTTTTTTTCTAGTTATTCTTATGCTCATAAAGTGCTAAGGCTAACAGAGAGAAAACCTTGATCTTAAGTTTGTCTTTCTTCACAGGTCTAGGAAGCAAATTTTTGTTGCCATTACTAATCCAAAACATAAATGATTTGGACTTTCTTTAGTTTTATGGTTCTAATTGTCAGTGTGTCAGTGATAGTATCTTTAGATCACAGTTTCTTGTGATTTCCTGCCTCCAAACATTCTAAACTATTATAGCCAAATGTAATGCTTATAATTTATGTCTCCAGCCTCCTTTTATCCTGTTGTCTTCTCAAGTAGAATTCTTTCAGATGGACTTTTTAAATAAATGTTCCTATCCTCCAGGGAACATATAAGTGTAAGAATCTATGCATACCTTACTATTTACACACACAGCATGATACATCCAGGGAAAACACAGCACTGTTGGGGATATGAATGTTTGTGGCACTGATGGCAAGGAAGGCTGTAAGTGTATCTCAGAAAAGTCTATCTCTTCTAGTTTATATGCTCTTTACAATTTAATCCACAATATTATCCAATGTCTGTTATTGAACAACCAATTCATTCTTAAGTTTAATGTCACTAGTAGAGAGTACGTTTTTTCAGAATTACATTTTTCAACATGCTATTTTATTGATTATTTAGAAATTTTATATAATGTACCTCTTTGACATTGGGTTTTCAACTTTCTTAGGTGTACCCCTCCAAACTTGTGACCACACCCCTTGAAAGAAAGAAAATTGAATAAACAAAAATATCCACAAGTCCAATTTGTGTTGCTTATATGCTATAAGTATAGCTAGTGTCCAGCCCATTAAAGAAACCGCTTCCTTATGTACTGTCATTCCTACCAGAAGCCATCAATTATGAAGATATACACTTCAGCATCCTTATTACAGTTTTTAAGAGTTCTCTTGGATGAATTTCTGTCTAGGATGTTATTTCTTTTTGAGAAGGTCAAGTGTTGTTACAGAGCCTTCTATAATTCTCTTTCCCTGTCTTGATTCTCAAGTCATCAATACTACTGCAAATGTAGATTTGTTGCTTTTTACAGATCATATACTTCCATGTGTTTTCTAAAGATAGCATGGACCAAGGAATGTTAAGTGGCCTCCTGCACTGGCAGATGGTATCGGCCTTAAAAAGATCTCTGATGGCTGTACAGACCATAGACCATAACACTGTACATGTGGCAGCATAACATAGCCCCCAACATGGTCCTTGGCAGAATCAAGTACCAAAACCATCTACATGGGTTCAAGTGACAGAATAGACCACCAGAGATATTCTCCTAGTTTTCCGTGGCAATACAGACAATGCTAACTTGGCCTCCTACAGTAGTACATACTACAAACATCCACTTGGCTTCTGGTGGTAGCTCAAGTCTCAGATAATGACATAGACTCCAGTGGCAGCTCATACCTTAGACATTCAAATGAGCCATGGGCTTTGACTTAGCATAGGGCAACAGAACAGACCATGAAAGTCTTCTAAGAAGTTTCAATCCAGAAAATGAACCATTCTTTACCTCAGGTATCCTGTCATTGGTCAGAGTCAGAAGTAATTGTGAAGCTGGGCAGTGTGTTTGGGAATCGAGTCTGCATAAGCTCCAGGTGCTTCACACTACCCCACTGTCCCTTTACATGTCCTTCCATTGACTGAAGCCTTCTCTCACACCCGTTACTGCTGTTGAGTCTCTAGTTCAGCTGCTCCGTACCACACACATTACACCATCTTTCCCACATCTCCACTGTAGTTTTATTCATAGTAGTGGTATTGAAAATTGCACACAAAGGGGTCAAGATCATGATGAGGAAACCCACAGAGACAGTTGACCTGAGCTATTGGGCACTCACTGAACAGACATAAAGGAGTATTCACCTTGTTCCACATAATCTTTCAGCATAGGTTGTTATCTGTGTTTTTGATCATGGCCATTCTGACATGTGCAACATGGTATCTCAGACTGGTTTTGATTTGTATTTTTCTGATGCTAAAGATGTTGAGAAATTCTTTATTTTCAGTCATTCAAAATTCTTCTGTTGAGAATTCCCTATTTACTTCTTAACCCCATTTTTAAAATTGGGTTATTTAGGGGTTTGGCCTCTAGTTTCTTGAGTTTTCTTTCTATTTTAGAGGTTAGTCATCTATCAGACATAGAGTTGGTAAAGATCTTTTCTGATTCTGTAGGATGCCCTTTTGTCTTAATGACTGTATCTTTTGCCTTACAGAAGCTTCTCAGTTTCAGGAGATACTATTTATTAATTTTTCTCAGTATAAATGCTATTGATGTTGTATTTAGGAAGTGGTCTCCTTTTGTCAATGCATTAAATGATATTTCCCACTCTTTTCCCATCAAGTTAAATGTAGCTAGGTTTATGTTGAGGTCTTGTATCCTCTTAGACTGGAGTTTGTTCATAATGATAGATATGGATCTATTTGCATTCTTCTACATACTACCATCTAGTCATGCATGTACTATTGGTTGAATATGCTCTCTTTTTTCCATTGTATAATTTTGGCCTCTTCATCAAAACCCAGGTGTTTGTAGGAGTGTGAATTAATGTTGGGGTCTTTGATTTGATTCCATTAATCTACAAATCCATTTTTATGCCAGTACCAAGTTGATTTTTTATTATTGTAACTTTTTAGTATAGCTTGAAGCAGGAGTGGTAATGCCTTCTAAAGTTCTATTATTGAACAGCATTTTTGGCAACCCTGGGCTTTTTGTTTTTCCATATGAAGTTGAATATTGTTCCTTCAAGGTCTGTGAAGAATTGTGTTGGAATTTTGATGGGGATTGCATTGAATATGTAGATTGCTTTTGGTAGGACTGCCATTTTTAATATTTTGATCTTACTTATCCAAAAGCATAGGACATCACTGCATTTTCTTATATTCTTCAATGACTTAAAAATGTCCAGGACCAGATGCCTTCACTGCAAAATTCTACCAGAATTTCAAAGAAGAACTAATACCAATAATTCTCAAATTGTTCCACACAATAGAAACAGAAGAAACATTCCCAAACTCTTCCTTGAGGCCATAGTCACCCTGATACATTGATGCTGATTGTTATTACAAAGACAAAACAATGAATGAGAATTACAGACCAATCTCCCCATAAATGTTGATGCAAAAAATACTCAATAAAACACTGGTAAACCAAATTCAAGAACATATCAAAAAGTCATTCACCATTATCTGGTAGGCTTCTTATGAGTGACGTAGCAATAATTCAACGTATAAAAACTGGCAATGTCATTTTTTTATGAAAGAAAAAGAAGCACATGATCACGTCATTTGTTGCTGAAAAAACCTTGGACAAAATCCAACACTCATAGTAAAGGTCCCAGAGAGATCAGGGATACAGAGCAAATACCTGAATATAATAAAGGCTATATATAGCAAGCCAACATCTATCATTATTTACACATAATAGTATACCCAAGTGAACCTCAAAATTCTACCAGGGAACTTCTGCCACTGAGAACACCTGCAATGTATCAGGATACAAGATTAGCTCAAAAAAATCAGTGACCTTCCTATACACAAATGATAAAGGTGCTGAAAAGGAAATAAGGAAACATCACTCTTTATAATATCTGCAAATAACATCAAATATCTTGGGGTAACTTTAACCAAAGAAGTGAAAGACCTGTTTTAGAAGGGCTTTAAGTAATGGTTGTTAATTTAGTCAGGTTGAAATTTTAAATTTACATCTACAAATATCTTGTTCCATAAATACTTATAGTCTCCTGAGTATAAAAGGGATATGGTAAAAAAATAAAATAAAATTATAGATGTCAAGTGACATGTTTCATGCCTGTGGAGATTGCAATACAACAGACTAAAAAATCATTAAAATGACTACATTTGATGTGTCACAACTCAGTATAAGGCAGTTAAAGTTTATCTAATTTTACATCTCAAAGAAATATGATATGTAGAGCCTCAAGCATATTTTATAATTGATTGAGCAAACCAGTTGATTTACTGGATTTAAGCTCAGATTGATTAGAAAAGAAGTTTATACTGTCATAATGAAAGGAAGCTATAAGGAACAAACCAGTCAGACTCAATGAGAATGTGAGAAAATAAGAGTGAATAGAGAATCCAAATGGTATCTAACTCAATAACCTCTCTTGGAATCTATTGAAATCTCTCTGTAAAGGAAACGACTTCCATCAAGTAATAATTTATATTTGTTCCTTTATACAGAAATTGAAACTCAGAATTCTCAAGCATTCTATGATGGTTAATTTACATTTGATGTTTCTTTTTATTTTTAATCTTGTTAATTCTTTGAGAAATTTTTATAATTCAATTTAATAATATCCACGTATCCCCTACCCCACCAATATCCAAAATTACTTTTAATATGCACTCAAATGTGTGCTTTCTTCAAGGAGAAAACTATGAAGATATCCATCTCTTTCTATCTCACGCTCTGCCCCTCTCACTCAACCATCTCCTTCTTTCAAGATTTGTTCCCAACTCTTCTTGGTTACCACCCGTTATGACCCCAATTTGCTAAGGTGATCTTCTCTATTTTATCATGAGCCAACTTGAGATTGGAAAGAGACTGGGTGCTAGGGAAACATCCAAGAACTCACAGGATGTCCCTGGCCAAGTCTCCAAACAATAGTGGAGGGGTTTCCTTAACAGGACTTTCCCTATAATCAACTGAATAAAACACCCTAAATATCATCATAGAACCTACATCCAACAAAGAATAGTGGCGGAGGCGGAGATCCATAGCTGAGCACTGGAGAGAGCTCCATGGTCCAGCTGAGAGCAGGGGAGGAGAATTTGTATGAGCAAGGTAATAGATATTATGAGGGAAATTCCCACAGTGATAGCTGGTTGGAGCTCTAGGGAGCTCACTGAATCAAGAACAGCCACTGGAGATCCATATGGAAAAGGAGCTTGATCCTCCAAGGGTAGGCAACTTTCAACTGGCATGAGCAGTATGTGGAGCCACAAGGGTTTAAATCAAACTGTGTTCCTGTTTATGGGCTGGCACCTTGAAGCCCATTTCCTGCAGAGGAATGCCTAACCCAACACTGACTTTGGAATGAGTAAATCGGACTTGCCTAGAATGAATGTGCCATGCTGAGCTGACCTACCTTGGATCTACTCACACTTTTAGGGGAGGGGATGGGTGATTGGGAAAGGGAGAGGCTGAAGGCTAACTGGGAGGGATTGGAAGGAAGGAAGGGAAGGAGAGCATAAGAATACATTGATAAATATGACATTTTTAAAATAATAATAAAAGATGAGAAAACTAAAATTAAAATAAATTGAGTCCAATGTGTGTTGCCAATATACTCATGGTTATGGTATTATCTAGTGATTTTTTGGCCTCTTCATCAGGCTTCATATTCTTAAAACTGATTATTCTAATCCTAGAAATTACCAATTAAAAAAAAACCTTCATTTAGGGGTTTGACTTTATGTGCACCTCCCATCATTCATTGTAGGATTTTCTCTTTCTTGAGATTATGCAGGTCATGCACATACTGTCACAACAGGTGTAAGTTTGTATACCCAACTACTATGGTTTGTATAGAAAATACTGGATTTTTTGTAGGCATCTATCACATCTCTTAATAATTCTCGAGCCTTAGGTGGTACAGCTTTAGGATAAATATCTTACTTATAACAAAGAAATTCCCAATCTTATATTTGCTGTACCTTGCCCAATTATATATTTCAACACTGATCATATACAGGTAACAAGAACATCTCTGGAAAGAGTTGGGAGATGCACTATTCTATGATCATGTGGGTGTACTTAATGCAGTGTTTATTTTGCAGAATTATGGTATCAGGTTCTCCCTAGAGCCTCTGTCCTTTGTAGTCACAGTTTCTTGACCCTGATAACTTCCAAGGACTCCACCTAATAAAGTAGGCCTTAAATCAAATCCCAATATGGTTGGCTACTCCCTAGCATGCACGCCATTATTGCGCCAGTGGACATACCCTGATAGGTTGATTATTGTAGATTAGAGTTTCATATTAGTAGAATTGATAATTACTTTATTTTTCTTTAGTATATGTACGCAGTATCTTTCCACACTAAGAAAGCTAAACTGTAGTAATGGAGTTTCAAATTTAGTAGAAGCTTTTTTTTCTCCATGAAAACTCTAATATTTTCAACCAAACAATCACACTGTTAATTTCACTTTGGAAATTATAAAAAACAAAGGCAATATGCGTGATGCTTGGGGTCAAATGGACCCTATTCGCCAAAGCTCTAAGAGAGGTAACCTGATTTTGGCAATAAACTTTTTTAGTCATTGTTTCCCTCGTAGGGACATTGTCCCTATGTCACTGAATTATTGTGTAAATGAATTTAAACATTTAAATAGATGTTTATATGTATATTTTAGAACCTTTCTATGATAGATTACATATTGATTTTTCTTCTAAAAGTTTATGTATATCATGTTGGAGAATCTAAAATACAATGACAGGTTTGATTCCCCATAATGGGAATGCCAAAAAGAACATATAAACATGTATTTCTGAAAGTGCCATGCTAAAATATAAATACCCCCTTTATCTTCTTTGGTATGGAAACATATAAAAATATTCTCACATTGGAAGGAAATATAAAAGCTCCACTGCAATTTATTAGTTTGTACTTTTTAATAAAAATTTTAAAAACAGGCCTAAACACTGTTGTGAAAAATAAAATGTATTATGTTTGTATTCAGGGGTTATATAATATAAAAGATAACAAGATTGGAAATGCATCAGAACAGAATCATAAATCCATGGGAATCTCTGGGTATCATAAGAGAAATACAAGCATGTTGACTGTGTGCTGCAGTGAACATATACCAACTGTTTTTTTGAGGTCTTGAATTGGATGTTGAAAATCTCAATTTCACAGAGAAATCTTTAGGACAGACAGAGTGTTCTTTCACAGGTCCATTTTGCTGTGGTAATTTAAAGGACCAGAACAGTAGTGAAAAACTCAAAGTCTATTCTAGAAATATGGAAGACACTGGATTAACTCCAAAAACTCATCCTCTTTAAACATTCTCTTTCATTTTTCCCAACCCATCGCTATAATTTTTTTTAATATATGAAGGATGATAAGAAAGCAAGAGAGAAAGACGGAATAATCTAGTATGACTAAAGATAATACCCCATTTTGTCTAAAGGACATTTTTTTCCTAGTGTTTTCAAATATAATTTGTTTTCTGTCCCTTTGGTGGGGGATTTTTTTTTATGTTACTCATGTGGGTGCTCATGAACGTTTTTAGGATTCATTTTGTCAAGCAAGCATGGTAGCACAGACATTTAATCCCAGCACTTGGAAGACAGAAGCAGGTGGACTGTGTGAGCTTGAGACCAGACTGGTGTACAAAGGGATTCCAGGGTATCCAGGGCCAGACACAGAGAAAGCTTATCTCAAAAAAAAAAAAAAAAACCCACATTATTCTTAGAAAATTATTTGTCTGAATATTCATTTCCAAAAGACTATTATGAGGGACAAAAATATATTTAAATTATATATGTTTTGTGAATGTTTATGATTTCTCTTCTTAGTTTACTGACTAAAGCCTATGGTCCCGTGGTTCTTTTCTTACTAATTTCTAACCCATGGACGTTAGTACTAAATGGGAATTTTTGAAATTCTCAGCTCTTAGAATGTTTATATTGCTTTTTGTAAATACCATATATGAAATTCTAAAATACTTTACATTTAAAATTGTTTTACAAGTAAAAATAATATTTACTGGAAAACCTAGACTTGCCCCCCCTAGGCCTACCAACTATAAAAACTGTTGCTATGTAATTTCACTGTTTCAATTATTTTATCTCTTCTTTTTGATGTCTTAAGTGTGTCTGTATTTTGGTATTTCATTTTAAATATTTAACATTTACACTTTAATTGATCTGCAGGCTTAGTTTACACATTTATTGTAAATAAGTCAAATCCTAGAAATTAGTTTCTGTACTGAAAAACATTAAACTGTAGTATAATAATTTATGATACTAAATTTATTGAGGTAAATAGCACAA
Source organism: Phyllotis vaccarum (assembly GCA_033318265.1). Classification (NCBI taxonomy): domain Eukaryota; kingdom Metazoa; phylum Chordata; class Mammalia; order Rodentia; family Cricetidae; genus Phyllotis; species Phyllotis vaccarum. The sequence goes on from JARWLC010000007.1 coordinate 89,638,981, forward strand.
AATTTTACTAGTTTTGAATTATTATAATAATGGAAGAATTTGTGCGTTAAGCTTGGATGTCAATGTATGTAACATGAGGTTTATGGCCCCATCTGGCCAGAGGTCCAGACCCACAGACCTGCAGTCCCAGACTGCCTAACTGCCCTCTGCTGCTTAGACTCCCCCCCCCCCCCGACCCCCGGAATAACTCAGACAATTATATTAATTACATGCTGTTTGACCTATGGCTTTAGCGTCTTGCTAGCTGCAATTTCATCTTGATTCAACCCATTTCTATTATTCTGTCTTGCCACACGGTCCGTGGCTTATCTATTTCATTACATTTTTCTTGGGCAGCTGGATCACAACTCCTCTGACTCTGCCCACCTTCTCCTACCTTTCTTCTGATTTCCCCACCTACTCCTAAGGTGCTTGCTATACGCTAAAACAGTTCCTTAAATTCACAGCATACAGAAAGACATTCTGACATCAAATGTATTTGAAAGCATAATATGGGATAGTGAGTTTACTAAGATAATATTTCTTATGAGTGGGATTCAGGTGTCAGCTGATTACGTCCAAAGAGGCCTATCCAGGGTCCCGGGCTCCAGAAGCCGGAGTGGCCAACCCCATTCATAAAAAGGCTGCTGGGATCTTGGTGCCCTGTTCTCTCTCTCTCTCCCTCTCTCTCTCTCTCTCTCTCTCTCTCTCTCTCTCTCTCTCTCTCTCTCTCTCTCTCTCTCTTATTTATTTATTTATTTATTCATTCATTCATTCATTCATTCATTCATTCATTCATTCATTCATTTTTGTTCCCTGACGGGGAAACCGGGGCTGTGATGGTGAGAATCTTAACCACTAGATCGAGCCAGCTGCCCCACATGGCAGGTGAGAATTCTACCACTGAACCACCCATGCCCAACCTCTTAAACTGCTATTCAATTCTGAGATCATACTCACCTTCTGTAAATCCACAGCCAGTTGGTTAGCTCATTATATAAGTTCACTGTGCAATATTAACCTCTTTCCATATGCTCTTGAGCATCAAATAAATGAAACATGATGTTGGGGATTTGATATTTTTAACTTATGCAAAAATATCTTATATTAAAATATGTAATAGTTAAAGCTAGATAATCATCGTTATGGTTATCATCATTACAGTCATCATCATCACCTTTATCTTACTGAGAACTCGTCTTATAGTCTCAATTCTTCACTATTCTGGAATTCTGTGTGGAGTTTCATCTTCAACTCACATCTTTTTGTCTCTTCTTCTCAAGTACAAGGATTATATGTATGCAGTATTATGCTTGGGTCTAAATTTTGATAAAAATATTATTGCTGATTTCATAATAGCATTAAACTTAGCAGAAATATGATGTATTATTATGCATGAGAAAATGATGGATCATGATGCATACTCAGTGATGTCACTATATGTAAAATGTAAATTTGTTTGCAAAATACTCAATAGGGATGTGAAGACATGTTACTCAGAAGGAGTTTAAATGCTTGATTTTAATTCACATTAATTTTGCAATTTCCAATCACTTATCTTACTATTGTTTACAATCAATTTTACTTCAAATGCCATTGATTTGTGAAAAATTGAGAAATGAGGGAATTATTCATCTTTTTAATTTTTTAAATTTTTTTCAGCATGTTAATGGAGTTAATGTTTGATGATTATGTAGATACTAGGGACTGCATTAGCATTTGGTTAAACAACAGTAACCAGAGTCATGAGGGAATATTTTAATGGTTCATCAAAGCATAAGTGTCCTTTAACTTATACAATTAATATTCAGTGAGAGACAATCAATAAAGTTTTCAGCTTAAGAGCAGCCAAGAAACACTTCTATAGTAATAAAGTTTAAAAAATGTAAAAAGGAGTTATTTCCTAACATACATGATTGAACAAATCTGTGATTAACTTGTATAAATTGTGTTAAAAGCCACAGAAAATAAATGAGAAGTTGAGAGTAATTGGCATCAGTTATTAATTTTTTTATAAAACATATCAGACATAGAATAAAATTGACATTCTTAAGGACTATTATGTCTCATATGGTTACTATAAAAAAATAACAAGAGACATGAGCTACATAACAGATGAGACCAGAGAGATGGGAAATAGATTTTCAAGTAATTTGTGTGACTAGACAGAGTTCAGAATAGATAAGAGATGTTTTAGCAGCTCCAGTCTAATGAGTTCATAAGTCAAATTAGAAAAGTACCCCATTTTCTCCTCATAGAATAATTTATACATGCTTGTACACGTGATTATAAATTTCCTTTTTCATAATTAGATGTTTTATTTTATTGATGAACATCATAAAATATTGTATAACTTATAAATAAAATTCTGACTTTATTATAGATTTGTTCTTGTATCTCAAGTAACTCTGGAACTGGGGAAAGCATGGTTGTACCCTTATGAAAAGGAAAGATCCAAAAAAATTTTTAACAAATAATACATGGCCATTAGTCTGAAATCAAAGGAAATAAAATGATTGCCATTGACACTGATCTTACACCTGAACACAGGAATCAAACCCAAGTGTAGGCATGCACCATACTGTTGTCATCCGAACATACTGATGATCAGAAAAGTGATTTCATCAGGATGTTCATATAACAAAAGTTAATTAGGATTTTGTCATTTTTGAATAAAGCTAGATTATTTTTATTATCAGGGATTCTTACGTAGCCTGGCAAAGGTCTTTTTAGGTATTACACATATTAATAATTTTATTTTCTTTTATGTGTTTATTAATTTTCTTAGTAGGTTGCAGCTCCATATTACTAATACAGACATTCTGCCCACATATTTGTCTCACCTTTATACCATTCTTATACATTTTCTATACACTGAATTCCTCCATAGCATCTTCTCTCTGAAAACCAAAATACACATAAGTAATGTCTAGGAGGGGTAAAGTCAATGACATAAACAAGGTTATGTTATAAATAACAAACAACAAATCTAAGATATATTGTAAATTTTTAGACTACTGGTAATTGGCAATACATAAATATTATCACAATTTTATTCATTTATTTAATGTATTTTATTTTAAAAAGTCATTTTTAACCATATATTCTCTTGATCTTCCTCCATTCCTTCCTCCTATTCTCTCCCAGTCAGCCTTCAGCCTCAACTCCTATTCTCTGATCTTCTCCCCCAAAAGGGTAAGAAGTATCAAAGTGGGTCAGCTCAGCATGGCACATCCATCCCCGTCAAGCCTGATTTCCTCATTCCAATATCAAGACTGGGTTAGGTGTTCTTCTATAGGGAATGGGCTCCAAGGTGCCAGCCCATGAACAGGAACATAGTCTTATCCCACCCTTCTAGGTTCCACATACTGCCAATGCCAATAGACAGTTGTCTACACTTGGAGGACCTAGCTCCTTTTCCACATGATTGCCCAGTGGCTGTTCTTGATTCAGTGAGCTCCTTAGTGCTCTAGCCAGCCATCACTGTGGGAATTTTCCTCATATTCCCTCTCCCCTTGTTCATACAGACTCTACTCCCTTATTCTCAGCTTGACCAGGAGTTCTGTCCAGTGCTCAGCCATGCATATCTGCCTCCACCTCTTTTTATTGTTAGAAGTAGGTTATGTGATGACACTTAGGGTGGTTATTCATTTGACTATAGAGGAAATATCGTTTAGGCAGCCCTCTACTATTGTTTGGAGACTTGGGCAGGGATATCCTGTGAGTTCTTACACCTGCTCTATTTCCAACTTCACATTTGCTTCCTCTATCAAGATATCCATCTCATTTTTTTTCTCCATTTTGGTGCTCCTCTCATTCAACCATCTCCTTCTCTCATGATTTGTTTCTACCTCTTCTTGGTTGCAATCGGTTATGATACCAATTTGCCGAGGTGGTGTTCTCTATTTTCTCTTCCTAGGAGAATCTCTAGATGTCTCCCTTAAATTTCTTCTGATCCCAAGCTTAATATGCATTTAATATTTGAATCTTTTTTAGCTAATATTTGTGATGGTCTTTAAAGTTATCAAAGACGCTAGGAGGAAAATATATTATTTTAATAAGATGGAAGCACAAGAGAGTAGTTGTTAAGACTTAGGATAGGACAGTGACAGTCAGCTGTGTTGATGGTTATTTATTTGTGTGTGTATGTGTGTGTGTGTGTGTGTGTGTGTGTGTGTGTGTGTGTGTGTGTGTGTGTGTGTGTGTGTGTGTGTAGTAGGAGGAGGAGGAGGTTTCTGGCCCGGACTTTCAGGCCTAATCTCAAGGTTTATGCCCACAAACCCGCAAACCCACAGACCCACAGACCCCAGATCCACAGACCCGCAGAGACACACAGATGCATACAATAGTTTTAGGCTTATTGGCCTAAGGCCCAGGCATATAACTTGCTAACTTTTTACCCCTAATCTAACCCATGATTCTAATCCTGTTCAGCCATGTGGCTCGGTACCTTTTCTCAGAGCAGCATAGTTATCCTCTGTTTCTTCAAGCTTCTCTGGGGCATTCTGCTCTGGTCCTCCTATTCCTAGAGGCTTCTTAGTCTGGTAGCCCTGTGGGAGGTTGTGTTGTTTATTTTAAATAATTGTCCCAACCACTGGTTTAATAAAAAGAGCTGATTGGCCAAAGGCAGGCAGGAAGTGTAGGCGGGGCTACCAGACTAAAAACTCTGAGAGCAGAAGTCCAGACAGAGCACCAGAGAGAAGCTGCAGGATGCTGAAGACAACCTTGCAGCTTTAAAGAAAGGTATGGAGCCACATGGCTGAACCAGAGACATGGGTTAGATGAAGGGTAGAGAGCTAGCAAGTGATATGCCTGGGCCTGAAGCCGATCAGCCTAAAACTAATGAAAGCGTCTGTGTGTCTCAGTAGGACTGCAGGTCTACAGGTCTGTGGGTCCACGGGTCTGTGGTCCGAAACCTTGAGGATAGGCCCGAAAGTCTGGGTCAGAAACCTCGTACTACATAGCCCCACCCACACTTCCTGTCTGCCTTTGTCCAATCAGCACTTTTAATTAAACTCAAAGGCGGGGACAATTATTTACAATGAAACAACATAATCCCCTATGTGTATGTGTGTATGTGTGTTTGTGTTTTGTAAGTTGGAACTATTTTTTGGCTACAGGCTTAGGATATTTGATAGATCTTTGTAGAAGAAGGGTATTTTGAGAAATTGTCTTATTCTTCAAAGCTTTCAATACTGTGTTATTGAGAAATATCGTAGTCAATGATTTTTTTTTGAACGGCAGATTGAATCATATGAATAATCAATTAAAAATAGAGCTTAAGTATCATGTGTCTGGAATCTACTGTCACATTAGTGGCTATGAAGGATAGATGTTATCATAGGGCCCTGCAACATAGGGAAATGATAAACAGGGCACCATGACAATAAGAGAAACGTTTTTAGAATGCATGACATCTACTAGGCATAAAAAGGTTTGAGAAGTCATAGAGTTGTAAGTCACTGCATTTAATAAAATTGTATGTATAATGCACTCTACAACTAAATAATTGAAACTCATATGAGAAGCTTGTATATGGCTCAGTGGCTAAAGTGACTGTTATATGTGCATGCAGATCTGAGCTAAAATTAGCAGCACTTATTTACAATGTCTGATGTATAGGTTTATAATTATCTTTTTAGATTTGAAGATTACTAGTAAAAATACAAAACAAGATGAAAATCCAGTTCTTTTCTATTCAGCTGGTCTAGCTGAATTAGAATAAATCTCCATATCAGAGAGATAACTCACTTTAAGATAAATAATATGGTAAGTAACAGCAAAGAAAACCTGATGTCTTCCTTCAGGCTTCATATAATAAAGACACTAAAAAAATAAATAAGTGGAGGAACAAAAGAAGGAAAGATCAAAAGAAGGTAAACAGGAAGAAAAGAAAAAGAAATGCTCTTTGGCCATCCTTTTTTGGGGGAGGTGTCTTATTTATTACTTTTAGTATGCCTTCAAGGTCCATCCAAATTTCTCTGAAAGGATTTTAATAGTTTCATTGGGTGATTAGTATTTTACTCATAAAATATGTGTATCATTTTTGTTGATTGTTTCAAACAATTAAGATGGATTACACACTTGAGCTATTGAGAATGGCTCTGCTATAAGCAAGGTGAAGAAACACTGTTGATTTGGTGATTTTAGGTCTCCAGAAATTAATTGATTAGATTACAGCAGATTAAATGTATATCACATATATATTTGTATAAAAAATTTAAAAACCACCCATAATCTTGTTAAATTTTATAAGTAAATTCTGAAGACAGTGGTATAGAAATGAGTGACAGAATTGTTTATATAGACAATACTGGATTTCTTTTAAAAAGTAAATAAAAATAATAACACTGAAATATTTCAATCAAAATAAATAAATAAAAGCTATAATGCATTTTTTTAAAAAAGCAAATGCCATCTTATTGAAAACTACAAAGCACTGTTGAAGGAAACTGTACACAGATTAGCAGAATGGTACCACACCTCATGGTTGGAAAAAAAAAATTGAATGTTGCCAAAACCTCAGCATAAGCTTTCAATCTCACACAAATGCTTGAAAAGTTATGTGAAGGCAATATAAAACTTGTATGAGAGAACACATGACCATGACAAGGTCAAATCATTCAACCTAAAAAAATGCAAATACAGAGACATCACAATAGGAATTTAGCATATGGTGGAACACTACAATAATAACAAGACTTGATCATGTTGGCACCAAAACAGATACACAATGGCAGAAAATAGGTCATGCAGTAGAGAAATAAAGCCATTGTAACTGAAGAGAGCTTATAAAAGTGCTAAGAATATAACAGCATAATCCCCTTAATAAATAATGTTTCGAAATTTGTTACGTTCAGCAGAGGAAAACTTGACTCATATTATCTACAAAAATAAACTGAGCATAAATATAAAAACTTAAATAAAATAACTGGTATTTTAAAGTATGAGAAAACAAATAAGTCAGGGCCTGATGGAAGGACATGTATGTTTTATATATGACCCCAGAAGCATGTGGACAATAGTAAGAACAAAAACTGAATTCCATTAAAATGAAGCTTTCAAAACTTTTCCTAGTTAATTTTTTTATTGATGTCATAAGTTAGTGAGCAAAACCCTGTCCAGGGTCATGACCTGTAGAAAGAAGTCAAAGCAGGAACTTAGGACAGGATTATGGAAGCAAGAGCTAAAGCAGACACTGAGGAGAGACTGCTTGCTCCTCATGACTATGCATTCATTTATGCAATATTTCATGATTAAACAGGATTGGTAACCTAAATTCTACAGAATCTATAAATATAGAAAGATGTACAAATAAAAGACTGAAGAATGTTTGCAAAACCTATGTAAGTATGCAAATATACCTTTAATTTTACAGATAAATATTATAGTGAAAATCTCAAATTAAAAATATATTATTTTATAAACATATCATAAAATAAAGACTGAACAAGCTAAAACAGAGACTATCATTAACATTCATTATGTCCAGCAACAAAAGGAGGCACAAATACCTTAATTTTGTAAAACATTCAAAGGCAGACAAAAACATTGAAACTTTAAAAAAAAAAAAAAAAGAGAACTTCAGATACACTTTATTTAGTGGTGCTTTATTTATCATGGAACAGCTGTAAGTGAATGAACTAGGTCCTGTAAATTTTATGTGATCAAATTGAGTAATGCTGTATAGAGCCTGTATATGTTATAGAAAGGAGTTAGGTATATGAAATTTTAGACGAGAGTCCAAAAAAAAAATTTGAAATTAGAATACGATACACATAATGCCCAGGACTTATCTTAAAGGAAGGAGTATCACAGAGCACAAGGTGAGTCAGAATAAAAGGTGTCTTTTGACATGACATCTATGCTGTGAGCTTATTTTAGGATTGGTAGTTGGATTTTAGTCTCCTCATGTTGTACCTGATTAATCCTCCAACTGGATTACCTAAAATTTACATATATACGTATATGTGTGTTTATATATGTTCATATAAAAACATAATGTTACATTTTCTATGTGACATATATTCACAAGACAGACTGATACTTAAAGTAATAGGCAGGTTCACTTCCCACATTGAATCAGAGTAAATTTTAGAAGAGGAAATTACATGTGTCTGATTTTTTATATATCACTAGATTAATACAGATATTTTTCTAGGTTATTGTCACAGAAATCTAAAGTCATATAATCAGAAAGATAAAAAAGTAATGTCTACTGTTTAGACCATTATATGACAATATATTAAGTACATAACAATAAAATAAGTGTGTTTTAAATTAATAATTGTAAGAATAAGGAAAGTATGAATGAAAGGTCATACATAGATGGAACACTAGAAATAACCTATTGATAAGCTAAGAATGAATATAAGAAGCAATGACTTAGAAATAAATAGGAGCTATTCAGAACTCTTTGTCATGCAGAGAACATGTTTTCTGTCCCAACTGCCTTGTCCCAAATAATAACTAAGGCTTACTATTACTTATAAATATTTGGTTACTAGATAACTCTTACATTTAAATTAATCCATTTCTATTAATTTAGACATAGTCGTGTGGCTTATTGCTTCATTTTTTTTAAATGTTCTGTTTGCTTGGTAGCTGGGCATCTCCCCGACTCTGCCCTTCTTCTTCCTATCATCCTCTGGCATCTCCCCGACTCTGCCCTTCTTCTTCCTATCATCCTCTGGCATCTCCCCGACTCTGCCCTTCTTCTTCCCATCATTCTCATTTTAGCTTTCTTGCCTAACTTGTACCCAGATACCACCCTGTCAAAGTTTTATTAACCAATGAAGCAATATATATTTACAATATAGTTTAATTTTTTGACAGCATTTCTCCCCTTTTGAATACTTGTTGAGTCTAAAGTTTCATATCTAATTTACTATTTGATACTAATAAAAAATTATCATTTTAACTATTTGGTTTTCAACTCTATCAAAGACCCCAGAAGTATGAAATGTTACTTGACAGGGACATCAGTCTGCCTAGTCACCCAAAGTTTCTATGTAACATTGGGGCATCTGACTTTGGCCTAGAGGTCTAGCACATATGACAGACTTTCCTGTAAAGCAGGGAATTTTAAAGGGCTTTCCTAATTTTTCTTGACAATATTTGGTAGTTCTGATTTTTGAGTCATTCTTGTCCAATCTAAACAGCATACTGTCAGCAATCAAGGCAAGAGCAGTTTATTGCCCTAATGGCTAGCTGATGCCAAGAAGGAAGCAAACTTCATAAGAAGTTTCTTTAATGCCCATCATCCTCTTTCGAAGTACATTTGTGCTGCTAGGAGCAAATGTTTCAACAAGACCAAGTTATTTCAATATCTTAAATCCCTTATTCTGTAGGTCTTTGAAGTGTTTGATGACCAGATACTTACAGAAACATATGTGTGACATTGAAAGTATACCTAACATGACTATGATAGATGAAGTATTAATCTGTATTTTTTAATTATACATTGCATTTTTAAATGAGTTACATAAACACAGTACCCCAAACAAGAGTAAAATATACATAGAGAATAACAAAACTGACTTTAAATTTTTATTAATAAACCAAAACATGTGCCTGTAGTATGTTTAAGACTAGTAGTTGCTTTTTAGTTTAAAAGTAGATCCAATAATCTACTCTTTATCATATTTTCAGGCTTTCCTTTTTTGTTTTTAAAATATGATTGCTGAATCAATTCCTTTTGTCCAGCTTTTTTCCCCTGAGTATTACCCAAAACAACTTGTAACCAACCATACTAAACCATGACAAACATCCATAATTTATTTGGAGGCAAATGGACATTGTTCTTTAAATTAGTTCCTGCTTACTGGGGGCACTAGAAATTTAGAATCTTGACTGGAGTAGTTTTTGAGGTGAGACCATCTCAGCCAGCAGTCTTAAAGCTTTTCTGGATGAAGAACTCAGAGAATACTGCATCAGAAGCACACTGAAATGTTGGATTATCAGAGCCATCTGTTCCCATATCAGATACTTTAGAGGATCTTCCTTAATCAAACCTGATTTTTCTTTTCTTAACCCAGAATGAATCCAGAGCCTTTCATTTTCCGTGGATATAAAAGTAGAGCCACTTTCTTAAAGTCACATATCTTTTGATTATGTCAAGATATTTTTCAAATATATAGGTTGGTTTGAGTCTAGCTGCTCTTATGATAAATGTCTCTTAGGAGTTATCATTTGTTCATTAGTAGTCATAATTTTCAAAACAACAAAATAATATACAGTATCTAGACACTATATATATTTTCCAGTTTTCGATGATTTATTATATTTTATTACTCTGTTATTTTTGAATGTTATCATTTTAAAACTATATTTTTAAACTAAGAATGTATATAATATTGTGCTTCTCTCAACCAAGCCTACACATACTTTTTAGACACTGTGATCCATTTAGAGGCTCTTTTAATCTGATTCTGTTCTTACTGTGTATCTGTAACCCCTTTTCTCTAAAGGAGTATATATATATACATATTAAAAAAACTGTTGTGTAATTTAGATTATGGCATGCTGGCACTGGCTTCTCCCAGATTTCTGTAGAATCTAGTCTCATGGTGGAGGTACATTTATCACTAGCTCTGCTATGGTCACTGCCCCAAATCTGGAAAGTTTTCGGGTCCAAGATGCCACCAAATAGTGTGCCTCTAACTGCTGAAAGATACCATATGATTTTGGTTGTAGGTTCTCTGAAAAAAGCCATCCCTTAAACGAGCTATGCCTCTGCTCATTGCCAGCAAACAGACCCCACTGGAGAAAAACCAGCTACTAAGAAGCAATAATTGACTGTTCTTGCATGTCTAGAATGCAGTTTTAATCTTTTTCAAATTGTATGTAAAAATTTCAGCCACATGTTGGGGATGTTCATTTCCTTTCCTGACTACCTGGCCTTAAATAATCAAACATAGATTTAATACTACTTAAAAATGCTCATTTAATAGTTCAGAGTTGTTACTAGCTAACTCTTACATTTAAATTAACCAATTTCTCTTTATGTACTAACAGATTGCTTGTGGCTCCCTTTTTTTAAATGCCCTGCTTGCTTGGCAGCTGGGTGGTGTCTCCCTAACTCTTGCCCTCCTTGTCGTTCTGTTTGGATTTCCTGCCTAACTTTATGCCCAGCCTGTCATATTTTTATTAACCAATATGACAGCAATGAGAGCAAAACATATTCATAATATAGGAAGAATTGTTCAATAACAGTCCCCTGCTTATTTAGTATGTTTTCTTTAGCTGATTACTTCTGAATACATTACCTCTAGGAAAGTTGTTGTAATATTCATTCTGAAGATTCCTGTTGGAGTAGCCTCAAAATACTCAGAATCTCTGAGTTGTTCATTCAGTAGCCAAGTGTACTCCAGGAGTAAATTGCTGAAGATTCATGGTTATCATTTTCATTGTTAACAGTACTTGGCAAGATATTTCCCAATATACATAAAAAATATGCTTCTCTGTTATCTAACCCATGCAATAAACCATTTAAAGACCATATTTACTATTTAGAAATGTCTTTATAAATACTATGGGAAGATCATGTTATCTCCCCTATTATAATGTATAGTAAGGAGTTCTTTGAAATATAGGCCTCATTTCTAGCCAGGCTGAGTCTAGCATTCCTGTATGAGAGTCTTTTAGATATCATTATTAAGCACTAGCATGTCTGTCAAGATTAGCATGGTATTAAAAAACTTGAAGTATCTTTGAGAAATACATGATGATTTTTGAGTCACTTCTGTATGTTTACAGGTTTTAAAACTCTGCAATTTGAAAACTTCTTTTTTTTTAAAAAAGATATTTGGCTTTCTTAAAATTGCTTCCAATCTCGAAGGCTTTCTGCTAATTTGCTGCACAACTGAGGATTAATTTGCACTCCTGTTCTTTAATTGCAAACTCCAAAGTGATGAGATTATAGGCATATATCACTGGACCTGGAGTAGACCTCTACATACTTTAAAGCTTCTTGTGACTCCTGTATCCTGTGACTTCCTAATTTTGCCTCATTTATCTTCTTTAAGTGTTAAATAAGAAAATATGACTTAATGTAATTTTACACCAATAGAGAAAGATGCCTAGCCAGGTATGGTGGCATACACCTTTAATCTTAGCAGCATACCTCACCACTAACAAATAAAAAATAAAAGTTTCAATAAAAACTTTACTTTTATTATTTATTTTTTAAAGATCAAATAGTAAATTCAATGGTAAATTGGAACATGAGGCACAAATATGGAGGATTGTCAATATTCTAATCAGTGACTGTAATCTGCTGCTCTCTCTAAGCATAAATGTTTTCTCATTGGTCCTGACTTGAAAATAGACACAATGTGGATACTCCTATCCAGTGACTATCTCATGTCTTTTGTGCTGCTTGCTAATAGGATAATGGACTTGGGTTTCTTCAAAGAGTACCTTAGAATTACAGGGTGCATGTTTTGCTTCTTAGATGGCTTCTAGAAGACACTGAGGAATAGAGCTCTCCCATGATGTTATTTGACAGTATCTACTATCTGTCATAATACTGCCCATGATTTTTCTTCCATGTCTGACTGTCAATTTTGTCTTCCTTTCAACAACAATGCTGAGTGGCCAATAGCTAGGGAAGATGTATAGGTGGGACTTCTGAAGAGAGAATTCTGAGGAAAGGAAGAATTATATTTATAGTGTCTAGTTCATTTGTGTTTTACAAAATTGGATAAATTATTTTATTATAAAACCGATTGTAGTGAGTCCAGAGATTTCTACCTAAACCATATTTTATCATAACTTGAGTCATCATCATAAAAGTATGATTTAGATCTTAAAACATCTTAGATAAACAACTTAATCTTTTATGTTTTTCAACCATATAAACTGTACATTTCTTATGTATTTTTTCCTCTTTAAATTTGGTAACAAGGAAAATTGTAAAACTATAAATAATCGATCAGTAACCCCATCAGAGATGTGAGAAGAATATAAAATTACCTGAGTAAGCAGGAAGTGCAGAGCAAACAACATCTAATACTATGAAAATGACCCAGACAGCTGGTTGCCTGGAGAGTAACACACAGTTCTTCTGCAATGTTGGCGCATCTGTCTTGGGACAACAGGCCTATAATATCTGAAAAATTTTCTGTGAAGGAGAATTTTTAAAAGACTGACATACTTTGCCTTGGCAAAATTTGGTAGTTGCATTCTTTTGTGTCTTTCTTATTCAATTTTGACAGTATAGTGTCCTAAGTTGAGGCAAGGGTAGTGTCTCTGCACAGTGGCTCAATTTGCCACAAATAAAATAAACTCCATACGGATGTGCTGTGATATACATCATCCACTTTTGATGTAAATTGTTGCTGTCAGGACAGAAGTATCTTACTATCATGAAAAACCTTATACTATTAAAATATTTTCTATGACATATTCTGTACATATTTGAAGTGTTTGAGAACTATTTAAAATATATCATGGTTAACCTTGAAACTACACCTTATGTAACAATAAATTTGCTTGTTACAGAAGACTACTACTATTCTGTCTTTTTTATTATGCTAAAGAGCATTCAAGGGCTAAAACTTTATGTTACATTGCATTTTAAACAAGCAGTATAGATATAATACTTAAACAAGAGTATAAACATAAGTATAGTATTTCAAAATACCCTTAAATTTGTATTAATACATACAAATATAAAATATTTGAGACTAGTAGTTGTTCTAAAGTAGACTCAACAATCACCTGGACAAGTGTTTTTTTGTTTGTTTGTTTGTTTTATTTTATGTCTGGCCTTTTCTTCTAAAAGCACATAAACTTTTAAAGGTCATATATAGATCTGCATTAACAGTGTGCACAAGTCAATATAAAAGATTATTTTATCTTTTTATGTTTGAGCAGATAAAAGGCATCTGTTAATATTATGTTTATATAGACTATACAGAGTACACTGTTGCCAACAAGATTTATCATTTCTTATCAAGTTTTTGAAATAGTCCTATAACAGAGGGATCAACATATACGTTTTGATATCTTTTTAATTAATGTAGCTAAGATTTTCAGGGTATCCCTCCCAATCAAATTAGATTTATAGTAAGAGGTTTCTGGCCTGGACTTTCCAGGCCTAACCTCAAAGTTTAGGTCCACAGTCCCGCAGACCCGCAGTCCCGCAGTTCTACAGAGACACACAGACGCTTTCATTAGTTTTTGGCTGATCAGCCTCAGGCCCAGGCATATCACTTGCTAGCTCTCTACCCTTCATCTAACCCATGTCTCTTGTTCAGCCATGTGGCTCGGTACCTTTCTTTAGAGCTGCATGTTTGTCCTCTACTTCCTGTGGCTTCTCTCTGGTGCTCTGTCTGGTGTTCTGCTCTCAGAGATTTTTCCTAGTCTGATAGCCCCGCCTATACTTCCTGCCTGCCTTTGGCCAATCAGCTCTTTTTATTAAACCAGTGGGTGGGACAATTATTTAAAATGAAACAACACAACCTCCCACACTTTGATATGGGATGTTTTGCTTTATACTGTGAATATTTTGGTTAATAAAGGGACTGTTTGACATACAGCAAGTCATCTTAGAAGCAGGTGGGAAATCCAAGTATAGTTAAAGTGAGGGAGGGACAGAGTCAGAAAGAGATACTGTGAGATGCTGATGAACCAGCAAGATCTAATGGAACACAGGTATGCCATGAGCCATGTGGCAAGACAGATTAATGGAAATGAGTTAAGATGCAAGAGCTAGCTAGCAATATGCCTGAGCCAGGAAGAATGTGACTAATTTACAATTTTGTGTGATTGTTTGGGGTTAAGCAGCAGCAAGGCTGTGAGCAAATCCGAATCTCAGGGCTAGGCTGGAAAGAGTGGTCCAGAAACTAATTACTATAATCTTTATTAATTTTGCAAAGATCAATAACTTGTTGTTCCCTATGAAAACAAAGGCATAACCCTTTTCTCAATGCAACTTATTTTATGACTATATTTTAAAGCTAAGACATTTTTATCAAATATAGGTTGGTTTAATTTAGTTATTTCCATAATCCAATGTCTCTCCGCATCTATTGTTTTTGTATACTAGCATTAAAAATTTAAAATCAACAAAGTGCTACATGAGATTCAAGACACCACATGTAATACGTACTTTTTGTGACCTACCTTTTATATTTTTCTCTCACCTTAATGTTTTATTGTTATAAAACAGTTTTTCTATAACTGTCAATACTCATTTTTTTACTGCATTTATTTAAAGGTTTACTTTACTGACAATTTTCAGTCTTTTGTTTCCATGATAAAAAACCTTAATACCCATCTCCACTGCCCTGCAGCTACAGTTGATTGCTCTGCCAGCCTTGATTCTCTGGGAGATTAGCCTCATGGCAACATGTTTACATCCCCAACTCTGGGAGGCTACTGTGTTGACTGTGCAGCTGGCATTTTTACCTAGCAGAAAAGTTATTCAAGTGCTTTGCTACACTATAGGGCCTCTTAAAAGTGTTTACCTTTGAATTCTGAGCCTACCCAAGGGACCACCTTCTCAGGTCCTATGGGGATATTTGACCCTCCACTTTGTATGCCATATGTAATGAGTCTTTCTCTGTCAGACTAGCCAGATTCCAAATTTCAGACAAAGCCTTATTATTAGTTATCAAAGTCTGAACTTAGATTTTGCTTGTCCTAGTAACTCTTATAACTTACTTAAATTAACCTATTAATTTTAATTCTCACATGGCTCATTATCTTATCACTCCATATTACCTATGATGGTTTCTCCTTTTCTCGCTAGCTACACCATCTTCTTCTTCTCAAAGTTCTCTCTGCTTGGAAGTACCACCTGTACCTCCTGTCTAGGTGTTGGTAATTCAGCCTTATATTGCAGCAATCACAGCAAGGCACACAGCACACAAACATCCCAGTACAATGATCTGTTCATATTATTTCACATATCAGCCAAAATACATATTAGTTTCTCTTGTCATGTGAAAATAATATAAGCAACATTAAATGATGGTTCATATTTTGTGGGCTGCGGTAACTTGAAAGGGAGGGCATGAGCAAGGTTGTTCATATTATGGTGTCCAGGAAGCAAAGACAAGCAGCAGTGAAAATAAGATACAGCTTCCAATACTTTGCTCCAGTAACCTACTATCTAACTCCTGTTATAGTCCTAGCTTCTAATACTTCCAAATCCTTCAAATGTATTCACTACCTGAGAAATCACCTAAGTCATCACTTTAAGAGGATCAAGTTTATAACACATAAGTCAATGAGGTGCATTTTACATTCATAAAATAATGAGATATATTATGCAAAATCTAGGCATAGAGATATACATTATATTTTTTGAAGATTCAACACCATAAAAGGATTTGATAAATATATGCTTATTTGGGGATAAACATATACAATTCATGTTCATGAAATACATAAGAAATTCTAAAAGTCTAACACAAAATGTGAACAAAGCCTATATGTGTGTATGAAAGCAAAAGTCAGATAAAATTTGGCCAAATATTTAAAAAGGACTGCATTTGATATAGTCAATGGAAACTAGGGAATCATTTTTTGGTTCTTCATAGGAACTAGTAGAATAAAGATGCACTATCAAAGATATATAGATTCTGAAAGAAAACTCTACTAGCTGAAATAAAAATGAAGACAGAAAAATGAACTGAAATGAAAATAAAATTCACAGAATGAGTGGAAATGATGGCAAAACTACTTTTATATGTTAGACAGCTGTATGATTTGCTTTTGGTTATGAGTAAGTATGTTTTCTTGATAATGTTGGAGAGTGGATGTTACTAGATATAGTCTATGATCATGGGTATCAACTTTCTTGTTACAGAAAATAGATACCAGCACACTAATGAAGAAATAACTTACTTTCACTCCCAATTTTAGAGCAAAGTCTGTTATGGCAGGGAAGGTACAGGAACAGGAGCATGAAGCAGCAAGTGACATTTGTCTGTGATAAGGAAACACAGAAGCGGATGTTGATGATCAGGTTAATTCTCCTTGTATTCATTTCAGGATCGCTGCCTATGTGTTAGTGCCCACATATAGTGTGCATCTTCCTACATCAGATTAGTCCTGATTCTCTCACAGACATACCGAGAAGCTTGTATTCTGGTTGCTTCGAGATCCTGCCATGTTAATAATTGATATATACCATATTGTTATAGGAAAAAGATTTAAATTAAGAACAACAATGTGTGAATGATAAGTACTTTGATCACGGCTACAGATGGAAGCAGAGATATGAGACAGAAGTGAAATCACTAGTGCATTATGAAGTAAGAGTCAGTGAGGAGAGAGGAAAGACAGAAGTTATATGTATTTGCTTATCAGAGCTAAGCACTGTCACAAATGTGGAGAGTCAGTGAGTTGACAGTATGCACCATTCAATTATTAACTACACTAAGCTTAAATTTCACATGTGAAGTCTAGGTAATTAGCCTGCTCAAAAAGCTTGCAATCTTATTGTTAATGGGAAGAGATAATTTGGAAAGGATCAGAGTTGACATTACATGCATTTATCTAAAATTAGGTCCTTCTAAGTGTACTTACCAATATCCACATTTTATAAAGTTTATTTATAGTTCTGTGTATATCCCAGTGCTAGCCATTTGACCAGAGATAATCTGATAGCATATTCATTATCCTACTTTGAGAGCAATTCATAGCACTAAAAGTTTTCAATAACGTTATATTTTGCAAATAAATCAATGTATAGAAATGTAGATGGAAGAAGTATTAGAGCTGGTACAACTTTAAATGATATATAGAGAAGAACATATTTTAAAAATACCACAAAAAAAGAGATGGGAAATGAGATCACTCAGATAGTTGTGATATTAAGAAAGTTAATGGAATACTTTTGATAGGTAAATGATAAACTTTACACTTAAGAGGAAGCTACTTGCCCAGTGACTAAAATTGGTGACTAAAATCTATTCTTTCATGATAACACTTTTGTGGATATTAACATATAGTAAAAAGAAGGGCATCACAAGCATTCAGGGTACTAGGGTGTGGACTGAATGAAACACGAAGTAAAACTGTCAATACAAAACAGCCTCTATTCACTCAAAATTATTCAGATCTTAATTAAAGTGACAACGGCATGAAGACATCTATTCACGTTGTCCCACAAGGCAGGCTTTACTATGGAAGTAGTGATGTGAACTCTTATGACCACAGAACAATAAAACAAAAGTGGTTATAAATCAATGGATTTAGATACAACAGCTAACAAAATTAAAGATATTCAGCAAACACTTTAACACAGGTTTTAGATGTTATTTGATATCAATCTTACTGTTTGGCTTGGTGTCCTTTAGTGATCTGCTTAAGAATACATTCCAGAGGTTTCATTTAAGAGTCCCAAAGTTGTGCATGCACTGTGAAGGAAAATAGGTGAGCAAGCAGATGCCTCAAGCCAATACTCTGCATTCCTCAGTGGTCTGGTCTCTGCTTCAGTCCTCAATTTCAAGTTCCGTTTTGAGAGTGTCTGCCCAAGTTTATCACAGTGAGACCATAACAGGGGTTGTAAGCTAACAAACCCTTTCCTCCCCATGTTGATTTTAGTCAACGTTTCCGTCACAGCAACAGAAAGCAATCATTAACAGTTTGTAAGACCCAATTGCTATCATAAGTACTCACTTTGCTGGCAGAATAGAGAAGGATCATCCTTGAACTGAACTGGTGACTTACTCCCTTTTAGCTAGCCTTCTGAGGGCTAGAAATTGCTATTCATCAGTTGGAGGGGAAAAATTAATGATTTTGACTGTCTTTATACATTACATGTTACAATACCAATTTTCTAATCAAGTCCTGCTTAGTTATATGATTGATATGGGAGTAACCAATTTATGTATGCTTTGATCTGTGAGCTGCTGCATAGAAGAAACCTATGCTATATGTTATAAACTCGCTGTTTAAGTCATAAGCATCATGGGTGAACCTACTAAATTTGTCTTGTTCATTAGACTTGTGAAACTATTTCTTAAATATTTACATCTGTACCCATATACCAGTGCTGCCATGCTTGATCACAGAAGCTTCTCTGTGCAATGAATGGCTATTAATGTAGAAGCTCATGGCTGGTCAAGGTGTAGACAATCATTTGAGATTGCTCAGTATTCAGGCACCAGAAAACTCAAGAAATATTACAAAAATGAAATTGGAAAAGTTAATGGACTAAATGTTAAAGAGGAGGGTCATGAAATTCTATGTTATAGGATTGGTAGAGATGTATCATCATGAACTCACAATATCTATACAACTAAGTGGCCCATATAACACTGAACTGTAAACTCAAGCTGCAGATAAGGGGTGTACTCAAAAGATTCCTCTCCAATTTGGGAAATAATTGAAGGTAAGGGCCCCCGGAGGAAAGTAATTGTCTTAGGATACATAGCCAATATCGACTTACTCATGTTTCTATTGATAATGGCACACCCACATTAAACAAAGTAAGTCACAAAGCCAAAACAAAATTCTAAATACATGGAAGACAGATATGGTCTGGAGGGGAGGAAGCAGAGAGGTTTAGAGGAGGTAGAAGCTGGATAAGTGTGGAAGACTATGACCAGGGTGCATTATACACAGAACCTGGAGCTAGGAACTGAAGCAGAGGATATAGAGAAATGTTGATTACTAGTTTACTTTCCTTCTTTGCTTAGTTTGCATTCTAGTATAACTAAGAATCACTTGCCCAGCCTTGGCACCACCTCGAATATGTTGGTCCATTCCACCTCAACCATCAATTGAAATACATCACAGATATTCTCACAGGAAAATTTGATGAAGATTTTTTTCCAGTTAAAGTAATATTGAGCTGTCAAATTGAGAGTATAGTTAACAATAATAGGATTCATTTGATAGTTCATAGGTTTGCTGCCCCGTGTGTTCTCAGGTTTCTTCTATTTTTGTTTCTCTGCAGGATGACTCAGATTACACATGCTATTAGTACTGTGTGCAGCTTACACGAAAATTTGTGGGAATCAAATCCAGATCCTCATGCTAGCAATTCAATTGTTTTTACCCAAAGAGATGGGTTTTAATAACAATTACTAGCTTGATAATGTTTATGAATTTTAGATTATTCAGGCAGGGACAAAGACAAATTAAAGTTGCAGGATTCAAAGAGGGCATGAATGGATATCCTAGATCATGAAATCATTTAAGTTCCAGCAAATAACTTAGACTTATCAATTCTCTTCATATCCTTAGACATGGTCCTTCTGGCTCATCGATGTGCCCTGCTTCTTAGATCAACAAATATTCCTTATAATCTCTGAATGTTTGTTTAAAGCCACTAGATCTTACATAATTTTTATGTAATATTGCCTACAATAATATAATTTAAAATAATTTTATATATGAAAAGTTAAAAAAGTTTACAAAGAGGGAGAACCAGAATCCTGGTTTCACATTTGAAATCACTATTACACATTATCTCAGCCAAACTGCTGAGGGGCAAACTTCTTAGAGAATATTTATGGTTTATTTCTGACATATTAAAAGATATATATATATATATATATATATATATATATATATATATCGAAATAGAATCTAACAATGAATGCCTAGCTGGTATGGATTTATAGGCAAGGCTGGATCCAAGTGCAGAGATCTGTCAGTCTCTGTCTTCTGAGTGTTGGAATTCAAGACATGTTTATTAACACTATTTAAATCTATCATATATTTTAACATTGCTAGCTCACTTAATATTTTTTCTAAGAGGAATTCTTCCTGTAGTACATTATCAAATATAAACAAAATAAAAAATAAAAGAATTGTACTTTTTAGAAAAGGCAATAATTTCATAAGGAAAATGCATATATGAGTAATAGAATAACTCAGCTGTCCGTGTGTGATTATAAAAATCTTTTCACAGTTTACATTTGACTTACACATTGATAAACTTGAAAATAGCCATTAAAATACAAGTACTCCTTTTCCCACATTATAATAGTATATATAGTATATATCTTTGATGAACTTTCTCCTGTCATTATCGAGTGTGCTTATCAATGAAGATCATTACTTCTCAACAAAAAACTGTCTCTGAAAGTACATAGATTAAAGACTTCACTTCACAAAACCTTAGAAAGAATAGTACTATATGGAATATAGTGTCACACTTCAAAAAAAGAAAAATTATTTAAATAAAACCTGGAAAAAAATCATAGTGATGAATGTGAACACGTGGAAGTAACCACACTAATATCTCATTTTGATATTAGAATTTGTTCTTCTTACAGAGTATTCTGTTTAATTGTCTATCTAGGGAATTATAGTAAAATATTTTAAGGATTAGCATGAATGCAACAATTAAATTTATCTTCATAATCAATTACTGTAGTTTCACTCCAAAATTAAAAGAAAACATTAATGTCCTATTTTAAGCTTTTATACCAAATGAGAACACAACACAAATAAGTTTTAAAGTATTCCATTATATTGTATACTTGAGGGACTTTCATACAAAAAATAAAGTATCAGGAGTTCTGTGTTTATGGCTCTTAGACATGAGAGCATTACTACAATAGAACACAAGAAAACACCTTTATAGTTAGATAAAGAGTGAACAGATGTGATTATCCCTTAGTAAGTTCAATGAACAGCAGATGGAGTTCTTACTGGGAGATAAAAGTCAGAAAGTAAAGAGATGAAATAAGTCTGTATAACAATTCAGGAAACATCAAAGCCACAAGACTCGGAAAGAGGAGGTGTCTATGCACAGAGAAAATCTACACTCCAATGTTGTCAAAAATCAGAACAGTCAGAATTTTCAAAATAAGCAGATTTATTTGTTATATTGGATAGCCATTCTGACTTTGGCAATATAGCGTCTCAAAAAATATTTCTATTTCTTTTTCTTAATTGTGAGGTGTTTTTTTTTTTAAATATTTTAAACTCTTTCTTTGAGAATAATGGACTGTATTTTTATTATATTCCTTCTACTCTCAATCTTTAACCAGATCATCAACCCCATTTTATCCCACACAACTTTGTATAGTCAGTGCTGGGCTGCATGTTTCTCTGCAGGGAATGGTCTCCAAGGTTTCAGCCCATGAACAGGAACACTGTCTGATCCCACCACTCATGGCTCTACACACTGCTCATGCCAGTAGAAAGCTGCCCACCCCAGGAGGGTCCAGTTCCTCCTCCTGATGGATCTCCAGTGGCAATTCCAGATTCAGTGAGCTCCCCAGAGCTCCAGTAAGCCATTACCATAGAAACATTCTTCATATTCTCTATCCTTTGCTCATATAGACTCTCCTCCCCTGCTTTTGCTCATTTCTTAATGTACACTTTAAGCAACTTAAAGAATTCAGTAGCTCCTCTGCTAGGGGTGGTATACCCTGCCTACTTGACATACATTTCAATTTGGGAATTTTGACTGCCTTAAGATGTTACAGATCTTATGTGCATTTTTCACAACCTGTGAGTTTATGTGTGTACTTTTTCTGTTGTATACAGAAAACACTATTTCATTGTAGTTCAATACAGACTCTTGAATTATTTGGTTCTATATTGTAGGCTTTTCTATTGCTCTTGGTTATCCTATAGAACTTGAATATAAAATGCGAAAACTCATTTACTTGGTTCACAACATATGTTAAAAGAACCTGTTACTGACCTGAAATCTTTATCCCCATAGGATAGCTTTCATAGTTTTATAATGTGCTTTGCATACTACCATACACTAAAAGCTATCATCACCCCTATCCACATGTGAATCTTGTAAGTATAGTAAGAACCGGCCAGACAGGTATAAGCCACTGCTCCAATAGTGCTATGAATGTCATTTATCAAATTTACCAATGTATTTAAGGGTGAATTTGTTTAAAATGAAATCTAGCAACTATTTCAAACAATGTAGTAATACTATTATAGTATTTTTTACTATATATTTAATGGGTACAAAGTTATTGTTATTGTCCAGTCCCTTGCAGTATAGTAAGATGTCAAAAAATTGTATATATATATTATTATATATACATAACTGTTTGTATATATAATATAAATTAAAAAGAATGTAATTATAAGCTTAAGAATATATTGTTAGATTGTAGCAATATATTCACACAAATAAATTATTTAAAAATGATCAAATCAACCTATTTAATAAATAATCAACATTTGAGAACATGCAATAACATTTTTGTATTTTTTAAGATCTAGTAAATTGAATGAACCTAAAGTAGATTGGGCAAATTATAAACTGTAACACATCTTACTTAAGTTATCAATAATTTTAGTTACATCAAACTATGAAGCAAAATAGGACACATTTTATTTGGATAGCAGTAACATGCTCCAAGTAAGCATAACGGTGCACAGGAAGTTATGGTTCATATGGTTAACATAGGATTAACCTTTTATCCTGTAATTCCTTTGTTAAATATATATCCACAATGTAAAAATAAGAGTTCTACACTGCTAAGGTTTCTCAATCAGTAGAATAGTCTTGGAGACATACAGCTAGTGCCATTTTTTTTATGTCTGAAAAGGGAGAATCCAGAATACCAGATTTTCTATATAGGCTACATACAAATGGTCACTTCTCACAGGAAAGGCACATCCTAAAGATTCTTTATAGTTTTAAAGTACAATTATTTAGCAACTACAGTCCCCAAATCACCACCTAAATATGATAATAATTCCCCACACCACACCACCATCTACTGCTCAAAGACGATAAGACCTACAAATGGGAATCAACAAAATCTGGGGAATCAGGTTGAGGCAATACCAGCGCCTTCCCCTGTGTCAAGGCTGAACGAGATATTTCTCTATAGAAAAAATGGTTCCAAAAAGCCAGTTCATGCACTAGGGATAAATCTTGGTCCCACTGGCAGAAGCACCACAAGCTGATTAAGCCACACAACTGTCATACATATTCAAAGGGACTAGTTTGGTCCCATGCAGATTCCTCCACTGCCAGTTCAGAGTCAGTGCGGGTCACCTATCTTTGTGGGTTTTCCCATCATGATCTTAATGTTTTGGCTTATATAATCCCTCTCTTTGATTGGACTGGGAGCTCGGCCCAGTGCTTAGCAGTTGATCTCTGCATCTGCTTCAATCAGTTGCTTGATGAAGTTTCTATATAAAAATATAGCGGTCATCAATTTGATTATACAGAAATGTCAGTTTAGGCAACCTTACTATTGCTTGGGGTCTTTGCTGGTGTCATCTTTGTGGGACCTCGTGTACTTTCCTAGTACCAAGCTTCTCTCTAGCCCAACGTTAGCTTCTTCTATAGAGGTATCTCTTTAGTTGTTCCCACTCTCTGTCCTTGCACAACTCAATCATCTCATTCCCTTACATTCTCATCTACTTCTTAAGCCCACACCCAATGATCACAATTTATTCAAGAAATCTTCTTCTGTTTCTCCTTTCTAGATAAATAGACATTTATCATAGGTTCCTCCTTATTACTTAGCTTGTCAAGGGTTGTGGGTTGTAGCCTGGTTATTTTTTACTTCAAAAATCCACTTAAGAATGAGTACATATCATATTTGTCGTTTTGTCTCTATGTTGTGTCTGTGTCAGGATGACTTTTTCTTGTTACATCCATTTTCTGCGAATTTAAGGATGTCATTTTTTAAATTATATTTTACTTCTGAGTAGTACTCTATTGTGTAAATGTATCACTTTTTTTAATTCCAATTTTTACCTGAGTGATGCCCAGATTGTTTCCAGGTTTTGCTGTTACAAATAATTCTGTTATGAACATAATTGAGCGTATGTCCTTGGGTAAGAATGTGTATTCTTTGGATATGCCCAAGAGTGATATTATTGGATCACTGGATAGATTGATTCCTAGTTTTCTGAGGAACTGGCAAACAGATATCCAAGGTGGTTGTACAAGTTTACCTTCTGACTAGGAATGGAGGAATGTTCCCCTTACTTCACATTCCCCCCCCCAGCGTAGGCTGTAATTTGAGTTTTTGAACTTAGCCATTCTGAAAGTTGTTTTGATTTGCAATTCCTGCTATCTAATTAAGTTGAACAATTTTTCAAGTATTGTTTTGGCCATTTGAAGTTCTTCTGTTAAGAATTCACCATTTATCTTGGTACCTCATTTTTAATTAAACTATTTGGATTTTTGATCTCTAGTTTCTTTATAATATATACATAATACATATAGACACATACATATGTATGCATGTATGTATGTATAGGACCTTGGTCAAAGTGGAGTTGGTGATGATGTGTCCCACTCTGTAGGCTGTTGTTTTGTCTTACTGAAGACATCCTTTGCCTTACAGAAACTTCTCAGTTTCAGGGAGTTCCATTTACTAGTTGTTGATCTCAGTGCCTGCACTACTGGTGCTATATTTAGGAAGTGGTCTCCTGGGCCTATGCAGTCAAAGTTATTTCCCACTTTATTTTTTTATCAGATTCAGTTTAACTGGGTTTATGTTGAGGTCTTTGATCTACTTGGACTTTAGTATTGTGCAGGGTGATAGACATGAATTTATTTGCATTTTTCTACATGACACCATCCAGTTATGGCAGCTCCACTTTTTGAAGAGATTTTCTTTACCCATTGTATATATTTTACTTCTTTGTCAAAAATCAAGTGTTCATAGGTGTGTGGGTTAGTACCAGGGTCTTTAATTTGATTACATTAATTTAAAAATGTCTTTTTTTATACCAATAACAAACTGTTATATTTACTACAGCTTTATAATAGAGCTTGACGTCAGGAATGGTGATAGCTCTGGAATTTTTCTTTCAGGATTATTTTGGCAATCCTGGGATTCTTGTTTTTCCATATGAAGCAGAATATTGCTCTTTCAAGTTCTTTAAAGAATTGTGTTGGAATTTTGATGGAGATTACACTGAGTCTGTAGATTACTTTGAGTGAGATAGCCATTTTCATTATGTTGATTATACCTGTTCAGGAACATGAGAGACCTTTCCATTTACTGATATCTTCTTCAGTTTGTCTTCTTCAATGACTTAAAATTATTGTTATACAGATCTTTTATTTAATTGGTCAGAGTTACCCTCGTGATATTTGATGGTTTTTGAAGCTATTGTAAAGGGTGATATTTCTCTGTTTTCATTTTTGGCCCTTTTATCATTTGTGTAAAGGATTACTATTGATTTGCTTTTTGAGTTAACCTTGTGTACTGCCTTGAGTATTTTTGAATTGATGGTTATGAAAGATGATGGTATGTAATAATCTTTCTTTGTTGCATCTTTGTGTGGTTTGGTTTTCAGGGTAACTATAGCCTCATAAAAAGAGTTTGACAGTGTTCCTTATGTTTCTATTATACAGAGCAATATTGATATTAGATTTTTCTTTTAAATTCTTTAAAATTCTATACTGAAGTCATCTGAGCCTGGGTTTTTTTTTTTTGTTTGTTTGTTTGGGAGACTGTTAAAAACTGCATTTATTGTCTTAAGGATTATATATCTAGTTACGTTGGTTATCTAGTCTTGATTTAATTTGGATAAGTGACATCTATCCAGAAATGTATTTGTTTCTTTTAGGCTTTTTTAAAAGATTGTTGTTGAGTCAGGCTTTGAAGAATGCCACAATGTGATGATTCTTTGGATGTCATCATCTTTGTTGTTATGTTCCTTTTTCCATTTCTGATTTTATTAATTTGTATATTCTTTAGTTTGGTCAGTTTGATTAAGGTTTGTTTATCTTATTTGTTTTCTCAAAGTACTGTCTCTTTTTTGTTGTTGTTCTTGTTTTTTTTTTTTTTTTAATTTTATTGACTTTGGCCCTGAGAATGATTATTTCCTGCCATCTAATCCTTCTGAGTGAGTTTATTTCTTTTTGTTCTAGAATTTTCAGGTGTGCTGTTAAGTCACTTGTGTAAGATTTTTTCAATTTTTTTTTTTAAATGTAGGCACTTACTGCTATGAAATGTCCTCTTAGTACTTCTTTCATTGTATCACCTAAGTTCGGGTATGTGGTGAATTCATTTTCATTGAGTTTTCGTGAGACTTTAATTTCTTTCTTTACTTTTTCCTTGATGCAGAGGTGGTTCAGTTGAGAGATCTTCAGGCTTTGTGAGGTTGTATAGTTTCTGTAGTTTGTGTTGTTGTTGAATTCTAGCTCTACGACATGGTAATCTGATAGGACAAAAGTATTATTTGCATTTTTGTATCTATTCATATTTGATTTTTAATGGAATAGGTGTTCAATTTTAGAGCAGGCTCCATTTGGTGCTAAGAAAAAGGTATACTATTTGTGGTGTTTGGGTGGAAAGTATATATATTATATTTGTTACATAACGTCTGTTAGATCCCTTATTTTTCTGTTATGTTTTCGTCTGGTACACTTTCCCATTGTTGAGAGTAGTTTGATGAGGTCTCCCTTATTATTTTGTTGGATTTTATGTATGGTTTTAGCTTTGGCAATGCTTCTTGTGTATGTGCGTGTGCATGTGCGTGTACCTGTGCGTGTGTGCCTGTGCGTGTGCGTGTGCGTGTGCGTGTGCGTGTGCGTGTGCGTGTGTGTGTGTGTGTGTGTGTGTGTGTGTGTGTGTGTGTATGTGTTCCTTTGTATTTGGAGAATATATGTTCTAGACTGAAATTCCACTTTGGTGTTTTTTCCTGAGAAGAATATGTAATGGTCTTTCAGATCTCTTTTGATTGATTTCAGAGAAAAGTCTATTCTGTTAGCTATTAAAATAGCTACACTAGCTTGCTTCTTAAGTCTATTTGATTAGAAAGTAGTTTTCCAACCCTTTACTCTGAGGTAGTGTCTGTCTTTGTAGCTGAGGTATATTTCTTGTTTGCAGAAAAAGAATGAATCTTCTTTTTGTATTCAATTTGTTAGCCTATGACTTTTTGTAGAAAAATTGAGAGCATGGATATTAAAGAATATTAATGTCCATTGACTTTTAATTCCTATTATTTATCGATGGTAGTATGTGTTGTGTGTGTGTGTGTGTGTGTGTGTGTGTGTGTGTGTGTCTGTCTGTCTGTCTGTCTGTATGTATGTATGTATGTATGTATTTTCCTTCATTGGAATTTTCTGCTGGGGGTTTATATATTGCTTGTGTTTTCACTGATACATCTAACGTCTTTAGATTCAAGTTTTCCTTCTAGTGCTTTAGTAAGGGTAGATTTCTGGACAGGTGTTGTTTGTCCTGAAATATCTTGGTTATTGTTTTGGTGGTAATTGAGAGTTTGGCTGGATATAGTTGTCTAGACTGACATTTATGGTCCCTTAGTGTCTACATAACATCTGTCTGGGACCTTCTGTCTCTCATAGTCTCTATTGAATAGTAGGGTGTTATTCTGGTGGGTCTACCTTTATAAGTTACTTGGGTTTTTATTTTTTTCTACTTTTAATAATCTTTATTCTGTATGTTTAATGACTTGATTATTATGTGTCAGACATATTTTATGGGGTCTAGTCTATTTGGTGTTCTGTAAGCTTCTTGTATCTTTATAGCACTTTTTTGAGGTTGGAAGATTTTTTTCTGATATTGTTGAAGGTTTTCTGTTCCTTCGAG
Organism: Phyllotis vaccarum; assembly: GCA_033318265.1. NCBI lineage: Eukaryota > Metazoa > Chordata > Mammalia > Rodentia > Cricetidae > Phyllotis > Phyllotis vaccarum. The sequence continues at coordinate 89,667,441 of JARWLC010000007.1, forward strand.
CTGGTATTATTCTTCTATTCCTATTATTTTTAATTTGGGTCATTTCATGGTATCCCAGATCTCCTGGACATTTTGTATTATGATTTTTTCTAGTCTTTTCTCTGACTCGTAAATCTATTTATTATTTGTATCTTCCATGCCAGAGAGTCTCTCTTCCATCTCTTGCATTTATTAGTTATGCTTGTATCTGTAGCTCCTGTTCTTTTGTTCAGAATTTTTGTTTCCATCATTCTCTCGGTTTGTCTCTTCTTTATATTTCTTATATTTCAGTTTTAAGTCTTAAATTCTTTTCCCAACCTGAATGATTGCCTTTTCTAAGAATCTTTATAAAAATTATTGATGTCTTCTAGTATTTTTGTTTTTCTTTTCCACTACTTATTTAAAAGACTTTGTATTTTTCTTTATTTTCATATTTAAAGGCTTCAATAACCGTCATAAAATTATTTTTTAAGTTTGTTTGTCACTGCTTTTTATATTGGAATGTTCACGTCTTGTTGTTATAGAACCACTAGGTTCTAATGGTGCCATATGTTGTTTTTACATTGCTGAATGTATTTTTGCACTGGTGCCTCCCCAGATTTTCCTTTGACTAGTGTAAACATTGTCTGTGTTTCAGGAATCTGTTCTTGATTCAATGGATGCTCTTGCTGCAATTAGAGCTATTGGTAAAATCAAAGCTAGTGGAATCTGTGTCTCAGAAAGCAGTTTAGGTCTCCAGATGGAATTCTTGTGACCCAGATGCAATTCTCCATTGTCTGTATCTCAGGAAGCTGCTGAATATGTGGGGATGGACGTATTTGGAAAATGGAGTGGGGCTTTTAGCGTAAAGAGTATGGTGAGAGGCGGTGATAGGGTAATAGTCAGGCTTGCCTGAAGATGTCCTACTTGCTTACCTTCAGCTGGAGCTGTGATGGGTTTAGGTAGCATGGCTTGTACCCTGTTGTCCTGATCTGAAGGCTGGCCAGCTGGGAGAAAGGAAAGTCACCTCTTGTGATGGGCTATCAAACTCTGTTTTTCAGGAAGACTTAGGGTAAACTCTTACAGACACACAGACACACACACACACACACACACACACACACACACACACCACATACACACAACATACAGGGCACATGGGTGTGCACTCTGCACATGGACATTATGCCACTTTCACCATAAAGTAGTAAATTGATAGGTATCATATAAAATACACATCTGTAACCAATGCTCCTCTCAAATGTCACCAAAATTTAAAAAAGAATGACAAACAACTATAGTCAAAAGAAGCCTAGGAAAACATTATTAATAATAGTAATGGGACCTCTTGTGTGGAATCCTGAGAAAACAGAGTATTATATCCAAGGAGAACAAAAGATAGATGAACATGATTCTTTTTAGTACTAATATATCAGTAGCAGGTCTAATCTGTGACAGAAAGTGAATGCTTCTTATATTGTTTTTCCAGAGAAACATAATTCACAACTCTCCTTAAACATCTGTGATTTTAGCTAATTGTTTATTTCTCTACTTCTTTTTAGTGACATAAATATGTCTATGTGCATATATGGAATTAAAACCATGTCTGTTATGAACTCTAGTGTCTGTTGTCTATAGATAACCCCAGGGAATAATAACATATACCCTCAAATTAAACCAGACTGAATAGAAACTACAAAATTCTGAATACATAAAGGAAATATAAATAAAACAAGGTATTAATACTGATGATACAAAATTGCATTATTGGTAAAGCAAAAAATAAAAATAAACCGGTGAAAAGAAACTTGAAAGAGATACTTTATTTAAAGCTATTAAAATGATAAAGGCTCAGAGTAGAATCTGAAAGACTGCATAGAAGCAAAGAAGGAGGATCTAGGAACAGATAATTTCAGCATCTACATCTGATTATCTCTCAAATATAATGAAGAGAAAACCTGTGTCTAGTCTTAGAATTTAGGACAGTTATATACTTCAGAGTGCATGTTTCTTCTAAAAGATCCAGAGAGGATCCCAGGCTTTTTTGCTTCAGTATATATATATATATATATATATATATATATATATATATATATATATACATATATATATATATATATGTATATATATATATATATATATATTTTAAGTAGTCCTTTACTTCAGTTCTATAAGAAATATACTTTTGAGCTGTTAACTTTGAGAAGACTATTTTTTACAAGGTGTATTTTCAAAGAAGGAAATATTTTGTAATTAAAAGTGCTATAGATGAAAGCACCGAGAGCAGAGAAATCTCTAAGGTTCAATCATAGAGCTCTTGTCTGTGGTTCGAGGGAGGCTAGCTTCCTACAGACAGGAATCAGCAGGTGTAGAGATCATTCAGAAAAACAAAGATGTCATACTACTGACAAGGAAGGAAACTGGCTAGTGTATTCCTGTTTTTTTCTAAAATAAGTAACCTAAGGGAAAAAACCTCCCTTTTCTACAATAATCACTGAGACACCTGGGGTATAATATAAATATCCAATATGTTCCAGTAGATGATCTTATACTAATTTCTAGACAGACAAAACTAAGTGGACTCTGTCTTTAAAAACAAAGAATTAAGCAAGAAGGAAAATTGATAGAGAGCTTGAGAATCAATTAGAGGAAAAAGATTGGAATGGGTTTAATCAAATTTTATTATATGTGTGTATGAAATCCTCGAACAATAAAGGAAACTTTAAAATAAATTTAATGTTGAGTTATGCATATGCATTTGAACTGAATTAAAATAAATTTTCAAATGTTTTTTTCTATTGAAATGTAAGAAAAATTCATGAGTATATTTTTAGTTTGCATGGAAACTAGCATACAGTAAAATGATATAAAAACTGACTATTAATTACTAAAAAATAAAACACATTATCTGTATAACTTAGATTTCAACATATGATTTTTAAAACTTATAATATAAATTATTTTACTTTTGATGCATATGAAGTTTAAAAGAAGGTGCTAAGTACTATGAAAATAAAAGGCTATTATATATATGATAATATAATACTGTTTAGTAAATTATTAAGATGATTGGAAAATAATAGACAAGAAGCACTGTAAACATTTTAGGGTCTACTTCACAATTATTAGTTACATGAATGATTTATGAAGCTTTAAAACATAAGTGATGATATTGAGGAGCTGTTCCAGTCAGTAGTGAGCTTAATGAGTAATTATGAGGACATTAGTGCAGATTCCTAACAATCATGTAAAAAACAAACACACAAACGAACAAACAAAAATGTCAGGGCCAACATGCCAACTTCAGAAACCTTGTCCTATAAAGGTAGAGACAGGAGGATAACTTGGAGTTTGTTGGTCAGCCTGTCTGGTAGACTAGATGATCTCCAAGTTTGCTCAGAATTCCTGATTCAATAAATTAGGTGACAATTGATTAGGGAAGACACTCTATGTTGACCTCTTGCCTCCACTAACAGACATGATTGAGCACACTTATACTTTGATGAAATTATACACATCCAGATATAGCACACATAAAAATATTTATGACATTGTTCTTGTTTTAGATGTAGTATGATTCTGTAATCTAAATTTCTTCACTAAAAAGTAAATATGACTCTATTTTTATAATACCTGCACTATAATAGTGAGTTAGTAGTATGTAGTCTATTAAAAGAGCTGGTAGGACTGTGAATTTACAAAATTTACTTCTCCAAGATGGTTATTCAAGCTCACGTTAATTTCATATAAACACATACCTCTCCTTGATGCCATGTCTTATTCATTAAACTCAACACCTCAAGGACTTATATCATAAATGTTTGCTTTCATTTTATTTCGTGTTATTTTTGTTTTCTTATGATTCATATTTTAACAAGTAAAATAACATTTTTCATACCCTTGAATAAAAAACAGCCTAAATATAAGTTGTTATAGTTCTCTGAAAGAACACTTCTCAATTTAAAACAATACTTACCATCATAGCTCAACCTCAATAATATGTACATTAAAAAATCCATTTAATTGGAGGCAACTTCTCAACACACCCCCATGGCATTCTATAAATGGCATCACTGATGAATTGTTAGTGGTAGAGCACGTTGAATGACAGGTGATGTTTGGCTCCTTGGAATAAGGTAACAGTCAAGTAGTGGAAAAAAATACCATGAAGGGATATTTGTGTTAGGATAATTTTGTGCATCTTGATTGTACTGGCAGGTGTGCAGCATAAAATTATCTCAGACTGTAAACTGTTCATTTAAAATAGGTGTGTATAATTATCCATAAAATATATTTCAAAACACCCACAAAACAGGATAACATGAAACATTTAACTTTAATAGCTATGTTCTTGAGGGGTGGGATCACATTTTGTTCCTGTGCATGGGCTGGCACCTTCGAGCCCATTCCCTGCAGAGGAACACCTAACCCAGTCTTGATATTGGGATGAGGAAATCAGACTTTCCTGGAGTGGATGTGCCACAATGAGCTGGCCCACCTTGGGACTTCTTGCCCTTTTAGGAGAGGAGGTCGATGGATGGGAAGGGGGGCTGCTGAAGGCTGACTGAGAGGGATTGGGAGGAGGGAAGGATAGGGGAGCAGGAGTATACATGGATAAAAGACTTCTTTATAAAAAAATAAAATAAAATGGACATAAAATATTGAATTTTCTAATTTTTCAATCATAATAAGTCATATATAGAATCTTAAAGTATTTCAACAAAATTTACAAATATAATTTGTTATAACATTAATATACGTAATATCTGTAACAAATATTACAAGGAAATGAAAAGAAGAACAAAATATATTTTAAAAAATCAGTGACTTTTGAATTAAAAATTTAAGAGAAAATTAGAGATGGCTAACAAATATGTATCCATGTTCAAGTCTATGATCAATTTCCTTTAACATTTATTTGAATCTGCACTCTTACTTCAATTATACTGTTTTCTTCTTTTATACATTTTATTTTTTAAACCATATTATTCTTAATGTCTCATTTATGAAAGAGGAAATAGCATCTGAAAATATAGGTAGAACTCACATACTGATATCAACTTGACATTGTGAATTAAAATTAATTTCATTTCTAGAAATTCATCCAGAGAAAAGAAACAAAATATGATTTATCTATGTTCTAAACATGTTCCACATCAGCAACATTGAAAAGAGAACTAATACAAAACTCACACACTTTAAAACAAAGTTAAATGTATGTTATGTTCTAATAACAACACAAACGAATGATGACATGTCTTCTAACTGCGTTGCTGGTGCCAATTTTATGATAGACATTGTGTACGTATAGATGGGTATGACTAAGCCATATGTTTTTATAAAAGGAACATGAGAAACACAAAATACCAGAGTAATAAATCAATTCTAAATGGGGTATAATAAAATGGATGATTCCTCCTTATATTTACAGGAATAACGTTAAAATTACATATTATTTATGGTTGTCCTAGAAGTTGTCCCATCACCTAAACTATCCTAAAACTCATAACAATCCTTCTTCCTCAGCTTCCCAAAGCAGAATGTAGTAGCCTGGTTTTGTTATAATTTACATCTTCAGTGTCCTGGTGGTACCACCAAGTACTAAATTTATACTTTTTTTTTTTCAAAATTAACAGCAGCTGGAGTAGATGCTGGACTTGAGATCTTTATTCTAACTAGGTATGAAAAACTGAAACTTTTATTTTTTGTCTATAGTATTTTGAAAAATTACATAGTTTGTGCTCTGAGGTACATGTTTGTTAATAAAAACAGATTTATTTTTTACAAAAAATTATTAAATGTGTATAGCAGTTTTAAGTAAACTGTCTTTTGTTCTAAATTATTAGAGATTTATTTTAAAACTCATAAAAGGTTGTTTCTCTGCCCATTGATAAGATGATGCATAAAATTAAGGAAACAAGAAAAAGATGAATATTGATATGCATTGAATGTTAAAATTGTACTTTATATTTGTTCCTTATACATTTTTGTGATTACAGTTAACTACGAGTATTTGTCAAGGTGTTACTCAAGAAATCCCAAGAGGTCCTAAAAAACTATTAATGGTTGACATTGTTTTTGGTAACCAAGGAAAACTTTATCATAAGTGCAGAATCCTGGAAACACCACACTTTGACCATAGGACATGGATGTGTATTACAAATCAGTACAACCCAGAAGCTCCTCCATGCTTGCAACCTTTAATAGACTTAGAAAGTGTTTTTAAGCTGTTAGGGAAGAAAATTAACCATTAGACATACCCCACTTTTGAAATACTATTGAGACATAATTACTAGTATGACAAAATACAAAGCAGTATCTTGGCAAAATAGTAGCATGACTCTAATGAGAGAAGCAAATGTCTTTTTAAATAGGATTTAGGACTGCCCCAAGCAAAAAAGCTCAGCATGTCCGATACTGAAAACTTTGTCAAAATCCTGTATTTAAGGAAGTCATAGGTCCTACTACTGTTATTTTGATAAGAAGTGTGTTATCAAACTGCCTCCTGAATGAGGATTCATATACTTTTAGCCCAATTCAACTCTCATTCCTCATCAGAATAGCATCTCTTGAAGTACATATCAGTTATTAGAAAACTGATCATAGTGCAGAGAATAAATGACTTTTGAGTATTTTCTATCTCAATAATAATAGTTATCAAAATAACACTACAGTATTTTGCTAGAAAGGCATTAAACTATCTCTGAGAGTAATTCAAAGTTTAAATAATAGCAATATATTTGTATCAGATCTGTTGGCTAGTTACATCAACATGATAGAATTAAGAATCATTTAAAAAGATACAACTTCACTTAAAAAAAATGTCTTCACTAAGTTGGCCTATTGGCAAGCCCATGGTGCACTTTGTTGGTTGATGACTTTATAGGAGCATCCAGTTCAATATATAATTGTGTCAACTTACTTCCATGGTCTTGGGTGTGATAAGACTGACACCTGAGCAAACATGAGCAGAAAACCAGTTAGCAGCATACCTCTATGCCTTCTGCACAAGCTCCTGATTCCAGGCTCCTGCCTTTAGTTTCTACCATGTATTCATTCAATGATGAACTGTAATGTGGAGGTATAAAGAAAATAAACCCTAATTTGCTTTTGGTGTCAGCACAGAAATAGCAACCTCAACTAACGTAGTGGTAAAACAACATAGGACTCTTTAGAAAAAGATGCAGAAGATTTGACACAAACATGCATTACATCAAAATCAAGACAGGCTTCAGCTTTTGGGGTGTAAAATTTATAGTGGTAACTATGATAAAGAAAGTGTGGCATGATAACAAAATTGGAAATACTATAACAGAGCATTTTTACAACCCCTTAAATAGTTGCGCATAACTACTGAAGATACCATGCTGGGAATCATTATTGAAGCCTGTTTCATTTACAGTCTTACATTTGAGATTCACTGGTATATTGTCAACTTGCCCTGGCATAGTCACCAGAAAATGCAGAGTAGTGAGAACTACTCATGTTCACAGACAGATATGTTTCTTAAAACTTCATTTCTAAAATAAATTAAACAAATGTAAAGAAGTAATTTAACAGAAACAAAGAAAAGAAATGAAGTGGTAAATCACCCACCAATAGAATTATAAGTAGATATGTAGATTAGAGACAATAGAGAGCTATAGATGAATTGATAGAAAAAAAATCAATGATATTGAGAGAGAACTGGGTACATATAAAATTCTTTAGATGATATATATCTGATATTTATTATCATTGTCTATTAATTTACAATAAACCTCTATTTAGCAACCATAAAAGAATTTTTAGAAGCTGCATGACATTTTCCCTACAGAGATATTGAAAGATGTCTACTCATTCAAGATGGAGAAACAATGTCAGCAAAAAGAAAAAAAAATATTATCCAAATTTATCTTGATGAGTTAGTGAGTTGCTGGGGTATGAACGAGGTTTACTTACAGGAACATCAGTGATTCTATCAACTATCTTATCGGAATTCCTATCCCAGTACAAAAGTATTCCTGTCCAACTTGCAGACAGCTCTATTGAAGGGGTCCTATTCCTGGGCATTGTTTCCTACTGTTACAGCCCTAGAAAGTGCCTTTGCAATATTCTGAGCTTCCTAGTGTCTCAGGCTTCACTAGTTTTCACAGTCTTATAATTCTTTCAACATTGTCAAGAATGGAATATTCCAAAGTGGATTAAATAGATTAATAGCACTCTAATAGTTCTCTACTTCTCATCTTCCTCTTCTAGAACATTACAAAACGTGACATTGAGTTCTGATTTCTTTTATTTCTTTTATGTTTTCATTTTAGAGTTGAAACTGTTATGCTATATAATATCTATATGTCGTGTGCACCCTCCACCGCAAGGACGATGCTACACCAGGCTCTTCTTTCAGTGGTTTATTCAGGACCTTGAAAGTTCTTCTGCTTCTCCCACTACTGCTTCTTCCACTGGGGAAAACCCTCTCCCAGCTATATACCCTCTGGACTGCTAGTCACAGAGTGCCACGTGGGCCATGCCAATAGATCCAGGTGCACGGAAGCAAGCCACACCTGGAAGCAAGCCACGAGCTTAGCCTTAGCCAAATAAGGAGTTGTTTATCTCAGAGAGCGCTCAGGTGTAAGGTGGAAGGCAGAAGCCAGCACCATCTTTAAGGTGCGGCCATGTGGCTCTCTACATCTATATATATGAGTAGATATGGTCTCTATAAGGATTGCTTGTACTTTGCATAAAGTAGTGTTTTGTTTCCTGACCAAAGCTGCCATCAATAATAATCTGTTTTCACAGGTACAAATGTATATGAAAGACATCTGATTTTAAAATAAATAACAATATGCCTGGTCCTTCCAGTAGAATCTATAACCTCCCTAGCCCTAAATTACAATACCAAGTATGAGTTAACTCCTCTCAAATAGGCCTTAAGATTTAATAAGAAAATAATTGGACTTTGTCATAAACATAACTAATGTATATGAGGATGTACTTTGCCTAGCATAACATACTGGCTATATGTAGTATATCTCATCCACAGCAAGCAGGACTGCCAGAGACAGTACTAATTCAAGCAGTCTACATATTACCTTCTCATATCACTTTAGTTAGTCAACTTGATATTTTTCTATGTCCTGAAAATAGAGCATATTTATTTTTAGTCACAGAACATGTAAGAGGCATTAGTCACAGAGGCTTTTAGGGTCACTAACTGAAAAAAAAATACATCTCTAATGCTAGAAATTTTACCCAACAAGCTTATGAATATAAGAAATCCCTTTGCCCACTTAGGTAATATACGTTGTTTCAAAATCTTATGCCATGTAGACTGTTTTTTGTAGTAGAGGGTTCTCTTGGGTCCCGGACGCCAGAGATCCGGGACCCACAGACCTGCCGCCCGGGACCACGTATCCGCGCACCACCACCCAGGCCCCCAGAAACGACTCAGACGCTTCTATTAACTTCATGCTGTTTGGCCTATGGCTCAGGCACATTGCTAGCTAGCTCTTACATCTTAAATCAACCCATTTCTATTAATCTGTTGGCCACGTGGCCCGTGTGGCTCACCCGTGCCCCTTACATGTGGCTCCTTGGGCAGCTGGCTCGATCTGCCTCTAACTCCGCCCTGCTTCTCCTACCTAAACTGATTTCTCCTCCCACTTCTTCTATGGTGCCCGCCATGACCCAATACAGCTCCTTTATTTAAAGATTGAGATTCACAGCATAAAGAAGGGCATTCCCACATCACTTCCCTCTTTCTCTCTAATCAAAAAGGAAGGTTTCAATTTTAACATAGCAAAATTACATATAACAAACAAAATAGCTATCAAGCAAGAATTACAGTTACAATATCTAGTCTATTTGTATTTAGCAAAATTAAAGAAAATATTCTATCATCTACTTTATCTTTATGAATATAAAGTTTCATATCTAATATACCTTTCAAATGACTAAGAAAAACTGTACATATAACTATCTAATCTTCAAATACATCAAAGACCACAGAAGGATATATTTACCCAAGTAAACCAGAAGTGCAAGCAACTTCTAAAAGCTAGAAAGGACAGAGATGACACCTATCTGCCTGGACAGTCACCCAAAGTTCTTTATAAATTTGGGGCATCCATCTTCAGCCTACAGGCCCAAAGTCTCTTTTCATTTCAGTGAAGAAGGAAATCTGCTCTTCCCATTCTGACACAGTTCATCCGTTGCTTCTCCTTGAGTCCTGAAGAATGTCTGACAGTTTTCCCTGCAAAGCAGGAACCTGAATGACCATCTCGGCTTGTTCTGCCAAAGTTAAGAGGTCATCTTCTTATGGAACCTGCATGTCCAGTTTAAACAGCATACTGTCAAGCAGTCAATATAAGAACAGGTCCTTATCCAGTGGCTAACCATTGCCACAGAGTAAGTAGACTCCATATGGAGTTTCTTCGATGCCCATTTTCCTGTTGAAGTAAATTAGTGCTGCCAGGAGCAGACCTGTCTCACTGTCCAGAAAAGTCTAAGCTCTTAAAACATTTTAAATGCCATATTCTGTAGGTCTTAGAAGTATTTGAAGATTACCTACCTAATTGAAATATATCTTTGTATACCTAAAAATCCTAACTAACCTAACTGTAAGTTTGATTATCAAAAGTGACTATTAACCTTCATTTCTTAATTATACACTACAATTTTAAAACAGTTACATGAACATCATACCTTAAAGAAGAATAGAAAAACACATACAGCATAACAAAATTGACCTTAAATTTGTATCAATAAGCCAAAATCTATACCAATGTAAAGCATTTTGAGATTAACAGCTGATTTCCTGATTTAAGTAAATTCAATAATCTAATTTTTAAAAAAGCATTCACATACCATATCCCCCTTTTCTTCTTAGAAAGAGATTGACTATGACCATTAACCATTTATAATGAAAACAAACATTTAGAAACAATATTTGGGGAATTTGGGCGTAGGTATCCATTACTACTTCCTGCTGATTAAGGGGCGTTGAAAATCTCACGGATTGTTGAGACTGGATCATAATCTGCAGCCATGAAGCTGATCTGGCCATCTCTTCTCATCAGAGGTTTTTTCAGGGGGTCTTGGTTGATGAAACCATATTTGCCTGGAAGCAATCCACAGGTTCTCATCTGTGGAAACAAAACAGAACTCTTCCAAAGCAATAAATCCTTAGACACAAATTTCAAAATCAAAATATCTTTAAAATATATATTCTTGTTTAACTTAGTAGCCTTTGTAATCCATTGTCTTTCTGCAGTTAGCTCATTAACAGTTAAAAAATTAAAAGAAAACACAATAACAACCAAAATCCAGATTTTGTGTCTATTTTCCATCTTTACGTGGCTTATTATATTTTTATTACTCTATTTCTCGCTTTAAAAACTTTTTCTAACCTCTTTCTCTTTTCTCTGAAGCCTATGTACCTTTTACAAACATTGTAACCCGTTTACAGGTTTTTCTTTTTATCTGAATCTGTTTTATTGTGAATCCTTAATCATCTTCTAACCTTAAGAGCTTTTAAAATACATTCTCTAAAAAGAAGCACAGTTTTGCAAATTAGGCTGAATCACTAAGTTCTCTCAAACGGACCGTGTATTTATTCGTGGCCAGTAAACAGAGCACACCCCGGAAAATATTGCTACTAAGAAACCGTCTTTGTTTCTTTTTTGTTCAAAATAGGCAGAAATCTAAAATCGATCACATGCTACTGAGTCTTCTGTGAGACTGATTGCAGCTGCAGCTTACACTGCCTGCCGCCAGCCCACCGGCGCAATTTTGAATGTGACCCGGACCATGCTTTCTTTGTACAAAGACCCGATTCACATACACAATTTGGAAGCTGCCTTTGCTCAGTTTCTGTTAAAACCCTTTTTAAACTTTCTCAGGCATTAAGTGGATAATCGCCCCTGTTGGGCGCCATCTGTTGTAGTGGGTTCCGGGTCCCGGGCGCCAGAGGTCCGGGACCCACAGACCTCCCGCCCGGGACCGCTTGTCTGCGCACCGCCGCCCAGGCCCCCAGAAACGACTCAGACGCTTCTATTAACTTCATGCTGTTTGGCCTATGGCTCAGGCACATTGCTAGCTAGCTCTTACATCTTAAATCAACCCATTTCTATTAATCTGTTGGCCACGTGGCCCGTGTGGTTCACCCGTGCTCCTTACATGTTGCTCCTTGGGCGGCTGGCTCGATCTGCCTCTAACTCCACCCTGCTTCTCCTACCTAAACTGATTTCTCCTCCCACTTCTTCTATGGTGCCCGCCATGACCCAATACAGCTCCTTTATTTAAAAATTGAGATTCACAGCATAAAGAAGGGCATTCCCACATCAGTTTTTCTATGTGCTTTCCAAAATGCATAGCATCCTCAACAGTTGCAGTTACGTGATGGCACGATTTCACAGTTGGGCAGGGCATCTGGAGGTTCTATGCCTTTCTAATTAATGTGTGAACTGATATTGGGATTGAGATGCTAATAGGGCTCACAGAAACAATTCCCAAGAAACAGTTTAACACAGCAAGTTTCTATCAAGAGAACAACATTGTGTAGAAAGATAATACTTCATTTAGCTCTCTACAGCTTACAGACATGCTGTAACTACTTTATTTCCTCAGACTGGGGATCACTCTGACTGTCTCATATCCTTCCTCTCTTGAGAGTATTGCCTGGCAAGCTCACACTGATTGACCTGGCCTGTAGTCCTTAAGTAGACTGTTTTCTGTCATACAAGGCTGCCACTTCGGTCAGACAGGCATGACAACAGTCCATTACTCTGTTCTGACAGTCTCTAATTTTGCATTATTTTGTTTATGTTTTGGCTGGCTGGAGAAAAGGCCTAGGTCTGGGTGAATAACCTCCCTGCCTGGAATACTTTCTTACAGGGAGAAAAGAACATACCCCATTCTGGTATAATAGCTTCACACACCCCCAACAGAAGGATAATTATTTTCACCTGACCCTCTTTGTTTTCTACTTTTTGCCCCTTTGCTGAAAGGTTACTTTGCCTTTAAAGCCTTCCAAAATTCACAGACACAGCATTTAGCTTGCCATGATTTTTTTTCCCTAGAACTGCATCTACCTTTAATTTCAAATGACTTAGCCTGACCCTTTGTCTGCCTTTCTTTTGTATTTTCTCCACTGAAATGCTTTAGCGTCTATGCACCTTATTTATGTGCTGACCTAAACTGTTTATATTTTCCATAGCCTTTCCTAGCTCATAAAGATCACCATCACCCCATACCAGTCTTGAGGTCCTTGCTGACTTTACTACTTTCTTTACTTTCATGCAGCCCTGTATGACCTGGAGAACTGAGCACAAACTACTCTCTTTAAAGAAAGTTTTTTTTTTTTTTCTAATTCTTTGAAAATTTCATCTGCAAATGCCTAATTCCATCATTGATGCTTTCCTTTGTATTGTTGTCTACCATTCCTAACATTTATGAAAGACTTGAGCCATGGATAACCAAGCATCCTTAATGGCTTCTATGTTCTGGTCCAAGAATGACTAGTTTTCCTCATATTGCCTAAGATTATATAGCTTCTGTCTCAAAAGAACGAGGAGTTGATATATTACTCATCTTATCTTTTCAAGGGACTCAGACTTATCCTGTCTTCCTTTCTGTCCCACAGTCTCTCATGCACAGACTCTGGCAGGCACTTTCATTTATGATTTAAAACGCATTCTCAAGTCATGCAATTCAGAGAAACAATATTATCTATTTAGCATATAATCATTTACTAGAGTATTATTAATGCCCCCCAACTCCGTCTGTGTGTTTAATTATAGATCTTCCTTTCTCTTGTATTAAAGTTTAGATATGAGAACTATCTTCTGTTATTTCTACCTATTTTCCCTTTTTCTTGTCCAAATTCTTTTCACGACTTCTAAATTCTCAGTATCTAAAAGGGGTTTTAGTCCACTAATATTTTGCATTATCTTTCCTTTACTAACTGTAAGAAATGGTTAATTAACATTTATCTCATCCTTCTGTTTTAAGATTACTTTAAATTAGTTTGAGTTATATGTACATTTGTGCATCTATGTGTGAATATGTGTACCTGAGTGAAAGGGAGATGGCCAGCCAGAGACATCAGATTTCCCTTGAGACTAGAATTACAGAATTGTGAGAACTACCTGATGTGTTCTTGGGACCCAAACTCCAATCTTCTGCAAGGTAAGTAAAGACTCAACTTCTGAACCATCTCAATCTACATCATCTTTTTTTTTTTTTTCCAGGTTACCTATCAAGTCAAAAACTAGTTCAATGATAGAACTCAAATATTTTTTTCTCACAGTATTTCTTAGCATGAGTGAGCTCTTTCAGGGCAGAGAGATGAGCCTCCATTCATGTAACAGTACCCACAGTAAGGGCATGCAGCTGTCAGCACAGGGTTATTACAATCCCATCCCATAGATACTACTTTGGGATATATAATATAATGTCTTATCTATTAGCCATTTTGAGGAATTTACCTGGCAGTTCCCATTCATAAAAGAGACATTCTATAAAATACAACATAGAAAATCACAGCCTCACTGGAGTTGTTCTAGAGAATATTACACCTTCAGATAGCTCAACCTTGGTTTCATGTTTTGTTATCCTCTGCAGGTATCATGCAACTACCATTATGGGAAGTAGGAACTCTAAGCCACATCTGAGGAGGAAAAGAGCCTTAATTGAATTGCTCCTGCTGATTATCCACCTTCAGCCTTTTTATGTGTATAGTTTTTTTCTTATGTAACAGGGACCACACAACTGATCCTTTTCAAATTATTTTTAGACTGGCAATAATTGGTGGGAAATAGGCTATGCAGTAAGTTTTTGGAGAGATGTGAAGTATAGTTATGCCCTTCAGATAGGTTACAAACAGGAGAGCAAAGGATCCACCCACTGTATTGTATCCACCAATTCCACCTAACTGTAGCTCAGTGAAACATTGAGTTCATTAGCACATTCTCAGGGGCTATGGTGAGGCTTTACTTACCTGTGGTGATATACTGTTTGTTATCTAACAAAGAATGTCTAAGGATCAAAGGACAGAGCCAGCCATAGCATTAGCCATAGTGATAGCACACACTTTTAAACTTAGTTCCCAGGAAGCAGAGTTCTACCTGGATCCCTATGAGTTCAAGGCCAGCCTGTGCTACATGAGATTAATCCAGCCCAAAAGAGAAACAGAGCTAGGCAGTTGTGGCACACACCTTTAATCCCAGGACTTGGTATCTCATGATTGTGCTTCCAGTACTTAAAAGGAAACAGGCCTTTAATCCCAACTCTATGGAGCTTGAGGCAGTGGGTGATATGGCTGGGTACAGAAAGAAGTATGAGTCAGAAGGAGACAAGAATTCTGATCTTGGCTTGCCTTTGATTCTCTTCCATTTCTGCTAAGGACTAAAAGCGTTCAGTCTGAAGATTCCTGGAGTCCGCATCCAGCCTTTTCTGCCTGAGGATTTTGTAGTTATGAGAAGTTTCTCTAGTGGCTCATTCTTCTGCTTCTCTGATCTTCTGGCTTTATCTCAATATTTTTCTTTAGGATTTTATTATAAAAACTAATTAGGATTCATGCAACTCACACTGGAGTAGCTGAATCACTAAAGCATTCTCCCCTTGATATTCTCAAATAGCGCTGAGGGCAGCTTCAACAAAGAATCTCCTCTTTGTCAGAAAAGTGTGCCATAGGTCTTGTAACTTTCTTATCCTCCTATGAATTAATTTTGTGTATCCTGGTAGTTTTCTGGACGTTCACTTCTGATGAGGCCCGATCTTTCTCAAATAGAAAATATTTCAATTTAGATAACTTGGCTATGTTACTACTCGAAAAAACTATAAAAGAAATTAAGATATGAAATAAGAGGTGTTTCAAAATATAAAATTAAAAGTCAAGATTATAATGAGAGGATTAAATAAGGGTTGATTTTATCTTGGAACACACATCATCTTATTTTCGACCCATTATTACTGAAATTCACTGTAGAGAAAATAGCTTTGTACTTTGGATTAGTTAGCTGTTCCCTGTACTGCCCTGAAAGATCAGCTACAAAAGAAACCAGTTTAAAGTAACTTTCCAAATAAGTTAAGAGAAAAATTAACTTTTTTACTTAGTAATTTCCCTAACATTAGGGAGGAAATAATGACTATGTAAAAATGACACATTGGCTAACACTGGTGAGAAGTCTGTTACTGTGAGCAGAAGCAGCTAGATTGGGGTCATAGCATCAGCTGTAAACTCTGTGCTTAATTGGCTTTGTTGTTTGGTGCTTTTAGTGGGGCAGAAGCTCAGAACTAGAAGTGTGTGGTGTAATAATGTTGCCTACTAGAGTGTATGACTAAAAGTTACCTGTAAACTCTATCCCCAAGGACCAGGCAACTTAGTGGAATGCTGGAAGTTGTAATTTTTGTAACATAACAGCACCATGAGGGAAAATATGGTGACCTAATACTTCTGTCTTTAAAAAGCCTCTACAACAGATGCCTAATTGCCATGAGCTAGGAATTCCAAAGAGTTACCCTGACCAAAGTCTATCCTGGTCAGAGTTTAATTAGAGCTTAATTCAAATTTGTCTAAAAGTTGTGGAACTTGTTTTTTCTTGAATGCTCAGGGTTAACAAGTACCACTGAACTACAGAGAAAAGCAGGGGGTGCAGAATCCAATACTCCTTCTCTATACAATAACAACCCTAAGCTTTTAATAGGGAGGCCTTTTTTAAAAACAAAAAGTTCAACAAGCAACACTAGGTAATGAACAGAAAGATTTTAGATCAAGTAACTGAAAACTGGAAAGAAATAAGTCATAAATGACAATGCTAACACAGATAATATAAATACTATAAAACACTTAAAATGCATCTCCTAATAATACTCAAAAGTCTGCATAGGTCAGAGTTCATGTTCATCTTCTTTTAAAGAAAGAGATGGTTTCAGTAATACTTAAACACTAGCAGGAATTAAAAATAAACAAAGAAAAAGGAGTTACCACTTCGTCTTCTAAGCACTACTCTGTTAGGGGGCATTTTATATTCTAGGTTTGAAAAAAAACTAAACTAAATAATAGACTCTACATTTAAAGAAAAAAGAAAAGTTAGTCTTTAGGTGTTCTCAATATCTATTATCTCATCAAGGAGGTGGGGTGTTGAGGCAAGATGATAAGAAATTGAAGTCCTGGAGTCCACAGATTCTCCATCTAAAGCAAACAAAAAGCAAAACCTTGTATCTTTTTAAAATTACATTATTTTGTACTTATCCAGAAATTCTATCCTTTGAAAATAGCATTAGGAGTACAATTAATTAAAAAAAATATATTGGCTCTTGGCTCTTGCTTTCTGTTATCAATGATGGTGAGACGTCTGAGCTCAAGCAATCTTTCTGCCCCATAATCCCAAGAATCATTGTCTAATACCAGTGCCACCACACAACACATTTTGATTTTCAGTTATTGATTACACTTTTGCTTTTATGTGCTTAATGATAATATTTCTTATTTAATGTAGATGTTTATAAATTTAAGAAATTAAAAATCTATAATCAGAAGAAAAATGCTTATAACTGGCTTAGAAATTTTCTACATTTTTAGTTTTAAGGTACAAACATGATTCTATATTAATACTGTAATATTCATATTTCATGTGATACTTTCAGTTATCTTGATTTTATTGATGCATACTGATAAAAGTAAAACAGCTCATAATAGCTTATTGAGTAAAGTTATTTGCCAAAGATTTTTCTGAGCATTTGAAACCAGTTTTCTCTCCAACTTAGTCTATGAAATTATAATGTGCTAGTATTCAGGTAATATAATTGAATGTGTGGTCTCTGAAGTTATCCATTTCTGTCTGTTTTGAGACAGAGTTAGTTGTGTGCCTCTGGCCAGCCTAGAATGCACTATGCAGACCAGGTTAGCTTCCAAATCTCAGAGATTCATATTCTTCCGCCTCCTTTGTTCTAGAACTAAGGTATAAGCCCCTATGCCTAGTGCAGCCCACATCTTCTACCTAATGCTGCATACCACTATATTATTATAGCAATGAAATCTAAATATAAAGATTTTCATAATAAAACTGATTTCTAACATCTAATAAAATTTTAGAAATGTTTTTTTTTTTTGGTTGTAGTTGTTAGTAATTTGGGCAAAAGAATAGAAAATACTGTTAAGGTTTTTAAATTGGAAATAGATTCTTCTTTCATACAATACATCCAGACCGTTCCTTCTTCTCCTCCCAGATCCTTCTCTCTACTGTACCTCTCCCTGATCCAATTTCTGTCCTCTTACCTCCACAAAGTTGCAGACCTCCAGGAGGCAACACCTAAACACAAATGACAGAACAAGACATTCTTCCTGGGAATATTTTCCTCCCATTGCTTTGCCTTATTTCAGCCACTTATTGCTAGAAATTCATTTTTTAATGTTCATTTGATTGATTTTTATCAAAAATATGTCTTTTTATCCATGTATCCCCCTGCTTCAACTTCCTTCCCTCCTCGCAATCAGTGCAAAGTGTAATAGATTCTGAATCTTGTCATTTACACTTGCAAAAAGTAATATTCAAGTCCTATCAAGGTGTTAGAAATAGCGTAATGCAGGAATGAATAGAGATTCATTTTAACATCAAAGGGAAACCAGTATAATGAGTTAGTCTCTCAACCGAACATTACTTGTCATATGTTGCTTCATATTTTCATGCACCAAATAGGCCCACACATGCATTTCCAGGTCCTAAGAATGAAAAAGAAAACTGGTAAAATGTTTTGGCCCTTTAGCAATTATAGTGCCATAGGGTGGAGGTTTATTGGTTCTTTGTTAGTTTGGTTTTTTTTTCAGTTTGAGGAATATAAATTTACCATAAATTAAAATGAAAAATAATTTAAATTTAGAGCCATTGTATAACGTTATAAATGAGAAAAGATCATGAGAGTATGTTGATTTATATGTGTCAATATAGACACATAGAAAGAGATTTATTTGTACCTTATACAAATTTTACACTTAATGTTTTAATTTTAAAAATTCAGCGTTATGTACAATATAAACAACAAATTATAAATTGATGTTTTCTATTTGTAAATATTTCCATTTGTTAAGTCATTATTACTTTTATAAAAAGAATAATTTCATGAAGATATACCATAAATTGTATAAAATTTAACCTGTACAATTTGTTAATTTTTATTCTTATATATACACCCATGAAAAATCAAAACAGTAAAGGCATATGTTACCCCATGTATTTCTCATTCATGGTTGATAATCTCACATTGCAAACCCACATTCTCTTAATATTCTGTCAACTACTGTTCACCTATCAACATTGTATAGTTTGTATTCTTTACAATTATTTATGAATAGAATTTTTTGTTATATGTTCCTTTTTCTGTAAAACCAACTGTCTTTTAAGTGTATTTAAATAACAATAAAAGCTTTTCCTATCTACCTCTAATTAGAATTCATTTCTGTCTTCCCTAGAGTAGGGAATATTTCCTTTCTTCCCTGGAGTAGGACACATTTCCTGTCTACTCTAGAGTAGGGCACAATTTTGTCTATATTTCCTTCCACCCTGGAGTAGGACTTATTTTCCCTCCACCCTAAAATAGGGCACATTTCCTGTCTACCCTGGAATGGGGCTCATTAACTAACAGTCTTCCCTAGATAGGGTACCATTCCTGTCTGCCTTAGAGAAGGGCACATTTCCTTTCCACTCTAGCGTAGGGCACATTCCCTGTCTATATTCAAGTAGAGCATATTTCCTATCTACTCTAGAGTAGGGTATATATGATATTCTTTCCTTTCCTTTAGGGAGTTTATTTCAACATTTCTTGTGGAACAGATCTTCAAGCAAAACAACATTTTAGATTTTTTTTGTGCCTGAAAATTTTCTAAAAATTATTTAAGCTTTTCAGAGATATGTCAATGAGTTTAGCATTGCTGGTTGGCAATTTCCCTTTATTTTCAAATATTTTATAAGCATATTTCAGTTCTCTGTATATAATATTAATTTTTATCTGTCTTTCTTGCACATACCTCTATTCAGTTACTTTCTTTATAATATAATCTTCAAAATTGTTTTAAAGAAATCTGAGTATATCCTACCTCTGTGTGGTGTTTTCCATATTTTCTGGAGTTTAAATTCATTGAGCAAAATTTCTGAATTTGGAAAAATCAGTGACTATCTCTCTAATTTTTCTGTGCATTCTAACCTACCATGGATAATTATAACATTAAAATTCGTGGACTTGTTCTAGGGGTTATTTGTATACATTTACGATTTCTTAATAGCAATGGTTATATGTATAATTTCATGCACTTTTAAAATTTTTAAATTGTCACTAATCCCAGATACTGAATTTTGATTTCAACATCATTTCTTCTTAATCACCTTTAGATTTAAATTTATTTTATTTTGCAATGTTTAATAAAATTTATAAATTACAATGATCTTTAACATTCTAATCTATTAATTTTAATAGCCAGGTCAGTTTCGTGTTAGTTTCAGTAGACATTTTTATTTTTATATTCATCCATCATATTTTAGCTTTTTTACATTCCTGGAACTCCCTGGACTTCAAACTGCCTTTTTCCTTTTATTTAAATGTTCCTTTTATTAAATTTTTATTTAAAAAGTCTTTTTTATTAGAATTCCTTTGACACTACCAAAGCACGTCTTTCTGAGTATAGAACCACGGGTCAGCTGTTCTGAATACTCTCTGCACTGACAAAAACCTCTCATCATGTATGTATTAAACTGTTAAGATAATACTACTGGATGCTTGTTTATTTCCTTTCTTCTCGACAATGTATTTGGAGCCAGGCTTAGCATACTAAGCTAGATAATAGTGACATATGATCAGTCAGTCTATTAGTCTGCTAGTCTGGAAAATAGCAATGATGAAAGATTGTCAGTTTTGTGCGCTTTAGACAGGAAAAGTGGCCACACCTCTCTGCCAACCAAGGGGAATCCATGGTTCTTGGATGTTAGTACTTTATCATGAATTCATTCAATTCTCATCACCTTAGACTGAGAGTATTAACAATATCTTTTGATGAGCAAACTTAATAAACGTAATTTATTTGATCAGTGTTATGACGACTGCACAATCTGTTCTCTCTCTCTCTCTCTTTTCTCAAATAGCCAAGGACTTAAACCAGGCAAATCCACTTAAACATACACACAGGCACTAATACACATACACAAATACAGCACACACACATAAACACATATGTAAACACTCAAATGCTCTTACACATACACGTGCACACACAAACTACATACTCAGATTACTAAAAAATAATTCTTAACCATGCTCAAGAAATTGCTTGGAAGCTGCATATCTGCACACAAAACATTGGGCTTATTCATCTTTTTTAAAATCTACTTTTACTCTTTAAGGGTAATGTTAGTTAGATCCAATCAATCATAATTTCTACTGAGTTTTACCTGGAAGCATTACTACAGTTTCATATAACTTCAAATTATTTTTTCATACCCTTTGTCTCTCAAGTCTAGGACATACTTCATAGTTTTCACTTGAACATTAAATGGCATTTCTACTAATTTAGAAAGAGAATATTAATGAGACCACAATGTGTTATCTCTAGTTGTTTTAAAACCCCCAAATAACCTAGAATACAATGAAAATATTTTTGTGAATAAAGAAATTTCCAGAACCACTTTAGACTATTATGTTTGCAATGACCATTTATAGGAAATAAGAAACGATGTAATAAGTGTTTGTACAATAGTAGTATCAAATAGGAACTGATGTAATCGAGTGGAAATATGTGTGTTATATAATGTTTATTATCTATAAATATGTAAATATTATATATGTTAATATACAAATATTTAATATATATTATAATATAATGTATCCACACATTTTATATTTGTGTGTTTCAAGTTACTATTACAACATTAACATATAAAATTATGATAATATCATTGGCACTCATTATTTCGTGTTATGTGATATGACATCAATCAATTATTTTTATTGTCGTTTTGTTTTTGTTATTATTTAAGACCAGGCATTACTATATATCCTGAGCTAATTGGGAACATACTTTGTAGACCTGCTGGCCTTGAACTCATGAAGATCAGCCACCAGAATCTGCTTCAAGAGTGCTTGTATTAAAAGAGGTCACCATTATTTTCAGCAATTATCTTCATTTTTTGGCATATACATAAGCAAAACCTCAAACAAAATATTAATTACTATACTTAATATATCTATGCTTTGTTTTTAATTAATTATTACTTCCAACCTTTTGTACTTTCAAACCCTGTGTTTATTAGTGCATTTAGACATCGCAAAGTTTTCAAAATATTTCGTACATGTCTTTTGTCTTTTTCAACATGTTCTTCTTCATACAAATTTGATTTCACAGTCTATGAAGGAAATATCAGATTTATCTTCATTGTGAGAGAGAATATGGGAGATACCGTTTTGTATCTAATTGATCTGAGGAAGCTGTATGTTGAACACTAATGCTTTGAATGTTTATTAGTGAACACTTCATATGCATAGGAATAATTGTGTCTGCTACTTTGTAATCAAATATCATTCTTTAGCTGCTATTACGGCTATTGCACTCACGAATTTTGTACTCTCTTTTATTTTCTCTAAAGAGAAAGCACTATAACCTTTATTGCATGCAATATCATGTAAAGGTCACTGAAGCTGAATGTCTTTCAGACCAGTTGAGATAATGATTTATAAAGCAGTAACCAATTAAACCATATGAAGTGGTTTTATTGTAAATTTATCACAATCTATATGGCTTCACTATCAGACACTTGAGGTGTATATAGTTGCTCCTGGATCATTATTAATAACTCTATCCCATAAACCAAAGACTATGCATATATGCAGTGACTGTTTGATTTCTCATTAATAATACCAATTAATAAAAACAGCTGAGAATGTCACAAAAGACTATGCCTCTTATAGAAATGTATTTTAAAATCATTTAATTGCTATCTTGATTTTAGTACTGGAACTGTTTAAAAAGAGATAAAAAACAGAATTATCTATTGTAATGAGTATACATTTGGAAGGTTTAGCTTTACAGAAGTTCTGTGGTTAATAGGAGTTTAAAGCCTATTTTTCAAATTAAAGGCTTAGCATTTTTCACATGTCAGTGTACAGAATTAAAGCATGCACCAATTATATTTTTGGAATGAAACTTGTAGTGCCTTTATAAATTATAAAACAAAGCAAACATAAACATTACCAGTTACTGTTTTACGGTTTACTTTACTTTTTCATTACTGGATACGTGAGCATTTTCTAAATACAAAGTAACAGAGAAAAAATTCTCTCATTGGTTTGCACAGAAGGAGAAGAAGATTATTCTCCAGCCCTAAATGCTTCAGCATGCTTGTTTCACATCTAAGTAGTTCTCTAAAATGAAGGCTGAGTGTGACATTACAGATAGTCTGTCCATTGCATGAAAGAGCAAACATGGTTATCCTTATAAAAGAGTAAGTATTAATCTGTGATAAAGAACAGAAGCCACATAAATCCAGAGATGTTTAGTAAAATTAATTTCTAGAAATTAAATGTTGGTTGCAAAAAATGAAAAGAAGACTAAGAAAGGATTAATGCCATTGATAACATGGATTTTATTTTAGTAATTTTCGGTGTTATTTCAATGCAGCTTTACTCTTTCATTTAACTATGGTGGAGTCGTAGCCTTCATTTATATACAACTCCTGCATAATTTTTATTAACAGCATTTTATTTCAAATAACTATATTTAGTTTCAAAACTAGCATAATTTTCAGTCATTTTTCTGTTAAAAAACTGGACTCAGGAGAGAGTACTATTTCTCTGCTTTTAAGGAGCGTTCCATTCTTAAGGAAGCAAAGTTTAGAGAGTGTCATCTTGGCTAGGTGAGCCTTGCTTTTTCTGTTCATCTATCTTCCATTTATTTTCTTCCAAGATTTGGGCTTAGCAAAGCTGTATTTGTGTTTCTCTCCTCTCTTGACAGACTGAAAGCCACTCTCTAAAATCCAATTATACTATAATTTTCGACAACATTTTTCAATGCTAGCTAACCTCCTCTCTGAAAATATGTCCATCACTTTCTCACTGTGATAGAGTATACACATTTTTTTCCATAATTAAGTTTTGAAATTAATCATTGAGATTCTGTCTTGATCTTGCAATACACAATTAGTAAAGTGTACTAGGTCTAGGCCCATATGTCCAGGGGCCTACTCATTTCCTTGCAATGAATGAAGTCTTTGAAATAAAAGCATTGAAATATAACATTTGAAGTGATATTGCACAGGTTTTCTGGAGTGTGGGCTTACTGAAGTGGCAAAAAAGAAAAAAATATGATGTTAGATTGAAGGGAGCTCTTTGCTTAGGAGACTCCAAAATAGGATTTTCCAAAGATTAGGTAAATAACACTTTACTCTTGCCTACCTTTATAGGTATATCTGAAATCTGTGGTTTGCAGTCCAATAAGGACTCTTAAAACCAGTTCTTCCACCAACCTAGGCACAAAACTTTTGATCTACATTCAGTCCTGCCTACACTCTGTAATAGGGATATGCAGAGTATTTGAGAGAGAGATAAACAGCCCAAGTTTAACATTGCTTTGATGGGCAGGTTACTGGACAGCCCAGAGAACTAGTGCAGAACCAAACATGACTGGTCAGTTGTATACAGAACATAGGAAACTAGCCTGATGAAATTATGGTTGCTCTTTTCAGAATTGGAAAGAAAAAGAGGGGTCTACTCTACAGGTGTCTAAAGTCAGGTCCTCTGTGTATATGTTATAGCTTTTAGCTTTTGTGGGACTTCTAACTGTGGGAAAAGATGTGTGTTTGATCTTTTTTTTTCTTTGCTATTGGGATTCTCTTCTTATTGGGTTAGCTCGTCTGGAGTTGGTGTGAGAGCTTTTGCCTTGTCTTATTGTATTTTGCTTGGTCATGTTTGTTGTCGCTAGAGGCCTGCTTTTTTCATAAGTGAAATCTTAGGGAAGTAGACCCAGAAGAGAAGAGAGGTAGGTGGCATATAGGAATAGTGTGTGTGTGTGTGTGTGTGTGTGTGTGTGTGTGTGTGTTAGAGATGTGTTACATGAGATAATTTATTTTCTATTAATAAAAAATTTCCAACCACTGTCATTTCAATAGAGTTGTATCATTGCTTACCAACCTTCTAAACTAATCTTTTATTTTCTTGCATGTAAATAATATCTGATCAGTTGTAAGAAAGTTTAAATAAAGATTCATAAATGCATTGGTGTCATTTTGTTTAAGGGTATGCATTATTCACATATATTTCCAGCTGTTTTATGATCATATGAATCACATATACAACATGTGATTATAAAATCATTGTAAAAATGTTTCCATCTCTCCACATGTATTAACATTGACATTTTCTTCTTGTCACCTTGAAATATATCTTAGAGTAATTTCACCCAAAGTTGTTCTATTTACTGCAGAAGATCATAGTCAGATCTTTCTTTTTATGTGTGGGCTTCTACTTCTATCATGTTTTAAGCTATTCCCTATTCCAGTGTCACTAATCTCATATATATATATTTTAACATATATAATGTAAAATGATATCACATGTATCATTGATTAGTTCAAAATTAGTTTATTCTCAAAGACATTTAAGGTTTTCTCTGATCATTTTAAAATGAATTTTTACCTTAGTGGCTCTTCTGTCACTTACTTCAAGATCATAGAATACACAAAGTAGGTGAAAATAGTTATCTACTGACTTTTATTTATGTATTGCCTGATGAATTCAGACATCTTCCAGAAATAAACTGTTGTATTATGTATGACGATTCTGCGTACATTTGTGCTTTTCTGAACTCATGGATGAAAGCTTCTGTCAAAATATATCATATTTACAAAACATGCAGAAACTTGAATTTAAAATTATATGTATGTCACAGAAGAGTCCCAAGATGAATTTATAGTGAGATAATATAAGAGAGGGAGGACAGAAAAATACAAGCAATTTTACAGTGTAATTTTCAGAATTCAAGAAAGAAAAAAATGGTTAGAATACTAGAAATTGAGTGATAAGATTTTTCCAAAGGAGAGAAAACAGGCAGGTCAAATAAAAGACAAAAATAATACCTAAGGGAATATATTTGGGACATTGCATTTCATGAGAAATGATATATTTAAAGGATTTACAGATAAAATGGATGCAAAGTGATCTATAATAGTATTCATTTCTATGAAACTATGCAAGATTTCTTTAAAATAAATATGTGTATACACACATATATGCATATACAAACACACACACACACACATATATGTATATTTGAGTTTGAAGTTGAAGGAAGACATAAACATTAAGAACATTAGGTTTAATAATTGAGTTTTAATTTTAAAATATCTATTAAAACAATACAATACTCATAAAGATAAAAAACAAACAAAAACACAAGATAGCTAAAAAAAAATGTTGCATAATAAAAGAACTGCTAGAAGAATAGACATCTCAGATCTCCAGTGGTACTACAGACTTATAAAATATGTTGATCAAAGAAATATTAAAAAGATACAAACATAGGTTCACATACCTGTGGATACCTAATTTTGATAAATCAGAAATACACAATGGAAATAAGACACCATTTTCAAAAATGGTGTTGATTTGAGTGGAAGGCAGAATATAGAAATAAGAGCATCAATTGCTTAATATTTATCATATTGGAAAACAACTCCTAATGGACCATGGACCACAGCATAAGGTCAGATACACTGAATCTGATAGAAGGGAAAGTTGAAACAGTCTTGAATTAATTGAATTAATGACCTCTGATCAGGACACCAATGAGAACAACGAATGAGACCTCTTGTAACTGAAAACCTTCTGTATGTCAAAATGCAACTTCATTAAGACAAAATGGTAGGCTACAGAGTGAGAAATAATATTTTCCAGTAACACATCTGAAAGAGGGTTAATGTTGGAAAATATTAAGAAAAAACCTGAATATCAGTAAAACACAAACAATTTAAAATAGATGGAGTTAAAAAAAACAACAACATTCTGAATGAACTTACACAGAACCCAAAACACATATTGTATGTATTCTCATATACATAAACTCATGTGAATGTTAGCTTCTAAGCTTTCAACAAGCATCCTGAGATCTATGTAACTACAATAGGTATGTACAAATTAAGATGCTAGGAGTAGCCTCATACCTCCCAAAGTAGAAGATATGGAATATGGAAGTATAGAGTGATGGAGAAAGACTATAATTAGAAGATTAAATGGAGAGGTAGGAAGAGGAAGAGGAGGCCAATGCAGGGAATATGGATAAGAATATACAGAATTTACTGCAATCTGAGGAGTAAAAAGGAAGGTCACTATAGAAGAAGTTTTTGAAATTATATATATAAATACATATATAAATATATGTATATATGTATATATATAAACATACAAAAACATATAATTTTATATATATATATGAGAGAAATCTAAATATATACAAATCTATATTTTGAATTTATACATATATATTATATAATATGAAAGAAATCTCAATGGAGTCAGAAAATAATGGAAGAGACAAGACCTCAACGCATTTTTCAGTACCAAATGAAAGAAATGGGTTATACTTAGACCTATCAGTGGGAAGTGAGTCCCGTGGAAAGTTTCAAACATTTAAAATAAATGCTAAAGCTATATCAAAGCAAACTGTTACACATAATCTCCAAAAATTGATGGTAATGCCTATTCCCTACATATCTCAATAAACACAGAAATGTGTAGCTTGTGCCTTGTTAGAGTCCTGCTCCTACTGTTTAGTATGCATAGTACTGGAAGATGTTCTGTGCTATACCAGAGGGGAAAGGCTACCAGTGTTTCAAACCAGGGGATCCACAATGGTTCTGTGGTAATAATCTGCTGATGTAAAAGTGACATAAACATACTTGGAACAACAAACCCACCATCTCATTGGAATTAAGGTCTATTCCATAAGAGAGCTTTTCTGGTATTCAGGAACTTGAATATAGCTAGGCCTTGGTTCCAAGATTAAAAAGGAAATATTGTTCTTCTAAAGGAACATAGCAAATACAGACTACCAAAAACATTTTTCTAAACTCATAGATCATTGTCTTGCCCAGCCATCATCAGAGAAACTTCTTTGTGTAGGAGATGGGAACCAAGATAGTTATAGACAACTGAAAATATACAATTGATAATCTTTAGAACAAACAACCCCCAAAAGGTATGTCCACATAAATCCCCCACCTCCTGAATCAGGAAACTATACAGAAGAGGAGAGAAAATGATTTCAGTTGTCAGTGGGGATAGAAGACACCAAAGAAATAAGCCTTCTGGGCACAATGGGACAGACAGGAACTCAGAGAGACTATGGCAATATGCAGAGCAAACACAGGTCTACACAGATGTGTTCTCAATGCTGAGAGGATAAAGTAGACAGGAGTTTTTATTCCTAAACAAAAGGATATCTCCAATTATTATCCGTTTGTTAAAAACCTAGTTTTTTCTAATGGAATCTCACTGAGTATATTAACTACACTTAAAAGTATGATGCCAGCTAGCAATGGATGACCAAGAAAAATAAACTCAACAATACCTTTTTTTATCATATACTTTGCTTAAAGATGTTTTGTCTCATTGGTCTTTTTATAATACTTTCTGTTTTTGAGTTATGGATTTTGCAGTGTGTGTTAGCATTTGTGTGTTTCTTAGGTCTTTTATTTGTTAATTTTATTTATTAAATTTAATTTTTAATTATGGTTTTTCTTTTTTCTACTTTCCTACCTGTTTTTTAAATATATAGTGAAAAAACTGGAGTTTGGTGGGTAAGGCTGTGGGAAAATCTGGAAAGAGGTGGGTAGAGAAACTATGATCAAAGTACAGGGCATGAAAAATCTTTATTTTCAATAATAACAATAAAACTATCCATTAAAATATTTCAAACACAAATATCGTTTCTTAAAATTTATTGTGTTTAATTTACAGAAAAGACCTATTCTGTTGTTAAGTAGCCAATGCTTTGCCACTATTCATTCCAGTCTATGTACAACCACCATTCTTGTTCAAATGTTTTCATCACACAAGGGAATATCCTGAACCCTTAATTAATTCTAATTACTACCTCCCTGATTTGACTGTGATCAATAACTTGAATTTTGTTTCTTTCTATGACACTTCTTATTTGATATATCTTCAATGTGTGCCTCAGAAGCGGAGACATGGTAATTTAAACCACAACCTTAAAGCAAAATATAATGACAAAATTTCAATTAAAAAAATTATGTGGCTAGAGAAGTTAGCTATTTAGTAAATGTTTGCCTCACAATCATGCAGACATTTTCTTTATCTCTAGAATCAAGAGTAAAAATATCATTTTAAGGAGACATGACCTAGTGATTATCTCAATGCAATTGTCTGGACAATTGGATGTCAGTGGTTCCTGTCCAAACAGTTTAACACAATTGCTAAATCCAGGCCATTTAGAGACTTTGTGTCAATGATAAAATGGCTGACACACCTGAGGAAATCAGAGGTTGTTTTCCAGTCTTTACCCACATGTGTAAACTAAGACAAATAACCACACACACCACACACACACACACACACACACACACACACACACAAATATGCAAAAATCTCTATAGTGTGGCCAGAGAGATTTTAAAAGTAGTAGAAAAAAGAATGTAAGCTGCTCCAGGACAGATGACTCACCACAGCTTTACCTATCACTTTGGAAGAAAACATTATAATTTACTAACAAATAAGCTTGAAATTATAGCAGTTGAATAAGTTTGGGTCATTTTTATTTTTAAAATGTTTATTTATAAACATCAGTTTTAATCTTGTGAAATCACTTTGTAATAGATTGCCTTCGTAAGGTGCAGATATTTTCTTAAAAGTCATCAAAAATATAAAGTCTAAAATATCTTACCGTAAACAGAAATTAGTTCTTCAAATCATTGGCTTGTATATAAAAGTAAATAATGTCAAAAGTCAGATCACAAATCTATGAGATGTCCATGGCTACTCTGGGATAAACAATAAAACCTCAGCTTTTTGTGAAATTCCTTTTATTTAAAGCACAGAGACTGGGAAATAAACTTTTATAGTTTTTGTATTTCATGACTTGGTGAGTAGGACTTAGATGTCCCCCTTATGACACTTAAATGAGAAACTTGGTAAATTATCAACTTCACTATCATTGTGCAGGAAAGGATACAAATCATGAAATCTACCCTCTTACATAGATAAATTATATCGTTCCTATCCAGTCTGACTTTCACGAAAGCATTAGGATTTTAGCATGTCTTTTAATCATCAAAACTAGTAAACACACAAACAAATGAATGAATGAATGAATGAATGAATGAATGAATGAATCTTTAACATAAGAATACAAGCCAGGAAGCAACTTCTGCTGGGTTAATGAGGGGGTAAAAAGTTTTATGACTACATGTCCTCCTACATGAAAGTATTTTTCTCTAAAATTATTCTCCAAATCAACTTGCTAAAACACTATATTACTTTCAACAAATAAAAATATCTCTTAAAAATAATAATTTCTTTATTTTTTTAATGGAAACTATTTTCTTTCTCCAGGATTTTTTCTAACCATGAAGATTTTCTCTGCTCATAGATGTTTTCCTATTATATATTTATAGATAAAATCTGTATTTTGAGTGGAAACCTGTGATGTCACCAAACAAACTACTTATGTCCATGCTGATGACCCCACTGAATGGTACAGAAGGTAACAAACCCTTATGTTACACTGGGTCCATATCTATTGTACCACACATGATGAGAAAATAGTGATTTTGGAAGAGTGTACATAGTAATTTTATACATGTTTAATAATATAAATCATGTTTTTAAAGTAGCTTCTAGTGTAAATAATAATTTTAATCACTGTATCCTAGTCACATCTTTCAGATTTATTTTGAACTGTTAGAAAGACTATCTATCTATCTATCTATCTATCTATCTATCTATCTATCTACCTACCTACCTACCTACTTATTTATTTCATTTGTTGTGCTTAAACTGATTTTTCTGGTCAGTCATAAAAGACCAAGACTTTTTAGTAACAAATGTATTGTAATATGTGTGTTGTGTGATCTCTCCAGACACCCTTCATTGGGCTTAAGTGTCCCTTATATACTGTAAGCTAGCATGTTGCCACTGATGGTTTCTACTATTTCATGAATAAACAGTTGATTAAACTGTGAATATCTAGACATTGCTGTCGTATCAACTCCATTCCTCCTTACATACAAAAAAGATGTGTGCATGCATTCTTTAAAGACTACATTCACCACTTGCTGGTGAACTGAATTTAAAGTCAAGAAAACATTATTAAAGTAGTATAATTCCTAGGCTTGCAAAATCTCACATCTCAAGTTCAGGCCCATTAAATTGAATTCAAGAAACACTGCAATACTGGAATGAACATTCATGTACACATAGGTGCTTTTATTATATCTTTTACCTTCCGGTTGATATATTAGATTCACTGTGTTTTTTAGAGATATTGAGGATTATTGAGAAGTTTATTAATGAATGGAATGGTTAATTTTACAAATGTAAAAATATTTCTCATAATTGGAGAGGATATTTTAAAAGAGAACTCAAAGAAGCCTAATGTTTTCTCTAAATAATATTTTACTATTAAAATATTTTTATAAACTAATTACTATGAAAAATTGCTTTTTAAAAAATTATGAATTTATATTTATAATCTAAAATATGAAAGACACTTTAAGGATGATTTGCTGCATTCTAGTTTCCTTTATGTAACTAACTGGATGGAATGGAAACTATTTGATAACTGTTATGGAGATACACATTAAATATCTTTTATAAATAAAATAATTCCCACAACATAGATGGAAATATAGCCTCTTTAAGCTGAGGGCAAGTATTAAACACAAAGATTAAATAATAATTGCCAGAACAACGCATTCTTTCTAAGATTTTGAATGGAGTCTAGTAGACACTAAGAATCAAAGGATCACAGACATCCAACACATTTAATTTGTCCCTGTGCTATGAAGGAGCAGTTAACATGCAGTAGTTGGAGAATTGTTTGAAACTGTTATTTTGAATTTTTGCATAATTTTCGCTCCACCAAAGTCACAGAATACAGAAAGTTCCCCTCTCCTCCTTTCATTTCCCTTCCCCTTACCTGCTTCACTTTTCCTCCTCTGAATTTCATTTCTCTTCTCTCTTTTCCTTTTACACATATATTTTTTTCAATTTTTCCTCTGCCTCTTCCTCATTTCTTTATGGTATACTGGAAGTGAATCACAAAATCCTAATATACATTAAACAGTTATTAACTCTGCCATCATTTGATATCTCTGACACTCCATATCCACACTCTTAATTCTTAAACTGAACATGTTATTTCTCTACCCACATACAAGGATTTGACATCATGGACTGTGAATCACATTTCAACAATATCATATTACCAGAACTTCAGTTGAGAATTAACTCAGCCTGCCCATTTATAGGCCCTGTTGTATTATGAAAATACTATCCTAGTATGCCCATGTACCCTACTGTAAAACCTAATGGATTTAGTCTATTAAACACAGCACAAAAATAAAATATGATTTTAGTTGAAATGAGAAATTTATTTTGAGGCTGGAGAGATGGCTCAGTCATTAAGAGTATTTCCTTTTCTTTTAGAGGAGTTGATCTAGGTTTCCAGCACACCACATTACATAGCTTACAGCCAGCTTCAAGATGTCTTCTATCTTTCTGTCCTTCTGTACTCTTTGGACACTTATGCTCAGTTACACAGTCACAGACAAACACACACACACACACACACACACACACACACACACACACAGTTTAAAATAAAATAAAACTAAAATGAATAGAATAATATTTTTGCCACTCCAAAAAAATGCTATAATATTTTAAAATAATTATGGCTTTAAATTTTAAATCATCAAAAAAATATTTATATATCCTCAACTGGTTAGATAGGAAATTTATATATAAAAATTATACAAGTGATTAATGTATAATTTTGAAATAAATAATTAGACATAATGTTTTATTGTAAATTTATTTTTAATTTTAATTTATTTTGGAAGATTTTAAATATCTAGTATTTGTCTTAAGAGAAAACTCTTAATAAGAAAGTAAAATGTTATAATTTAAAGTTGTTTTAGTACTAAAGCTTGTTACTTTGATATGTTTTTTCTTTTTTGGATTTCACTTATTTAATTCTTCTATTTTTCTCTCTCCAAACCCTTATATATCTTTCTAAATATAATTTGTTCAGTATGTTACTTTTATGTATGTTTTCAGAATTCATCATTTGTCAGTAGAAAGTCAAGGGTATGCCTTTTGTGCTTGTCTGCTTATATATTCATGCTGGTGAGTGTTAAGGTCAAAAATTGATATTGTCTATCTTCTTCAATAAATTGTTCAAATTATGTTTTTAGACAGTTTCTTATTGTGACTAGAGTTAAACTCGGACAACTCTTCATCCCTGCCCTCATTTCTTTTCATCATTTTTTTTCCAGTTCTGTACCATCAGTTTATTTTTTACAGGTAAATGATATCCAAGGTGAGTTACTATGTTAAATACATAACTACTAATAAAATCTTACAATCAAACAAAATAGTGAGAGGCACAAGACCTGGTTGGAGAGTGAAAAACTTACAGTTAACAATATTATATATAGCTTTTATGTTTCTAGTAAAATGTCCAAAATGATTATGAAAATGAGTGGTTGCTATAGAAGAAACCAAATGCAGGAGACAATACATTTGGAAAAGGATGGAAAAGTGTTCTGCTGTTTCAGAGACAGCTGCAGTAGAAATGACAAAGAGCAGTATATATTTGTAAAACTAACCAGAGTTAGACCCTATAGAGATAGAGGCATGAGAATGAGTTTCAATATATTCCTAGATAGAAATTCTCAAATGAGTCTGTGCAGTGGGATTACCTGGGGAGCATACTGAATGCTAATATTCTAACAGTCCCTCCTGATTGTGAGGAAATTAGTCTAGGCTCTAGCAGAGGCTTGCTATATTTTTAAGATCCCAAGGGGATGGTTATATGAAATTTGAGTACTTATCTCTTCTCAATTTCAATGATAGTCAGGAGAGAGGAAAAATAACTCACCTGATAAGATTTACAGGGACTGAAATGATTCAGAGCAAGATTTAATTTAAAGGAAGTCATAAGGGTAAAAAGGTCAGTGCCTTCATTAGATAGCCCATGTTGACATATCACAGACTCTTACAGAATGAAAGACAAATTTTTCACTAAGAGGAGGAAGGATAATAAAATCCCATGCTGAGGTATGTGGTAAGTAGACCTAGAAAGGAGATAGTCAGCTACCCATCTTTGGTGGACCTACAAGTAAGCATAAAACAAGATTGCCAAGGCTGTTTAACACAGATGGAGAGGGACGGATTCAGGCTAGTCATTCTTAACTCTTCTTGGTGTTTCTGGATGCAGCTGTACTCCAGACTCAGAACTTATTCTGACATACCTACTTTAATCCATGGCAGGGGGTTTGTTTTTCTTTGATGAACAAAGTTCTGAGAGAGAAAAGGTTTTCAAACCTTAAGACAGGTCAAAAAATGGCTTTATCACTGCTACATCAAAGAAATAAAAAAAAAAAATCTCACTCTTTACTATAGGATAACTAAACATTCTAGAAATCCTGGAATATTAAAACAAATTAAAAAACACAAAGGTACCTTTTTTATTTTTAAAGTAACCATGATTTTATTTGGAACTATTAGGAAAAATTTATCAGAAAAACACTTATATACAATCTGGCAAATCAAAATTACTTCCAAAATGGATGAACATATACTAGAAAATTAAAGGATGTTCAACAAAAGCAAAATATGATTTAAACATTATTTTAATATTGAAACATTATGCCAATTTTGATAGCATTAATAATGATGAATTGTATTACTGTTCGACATAATAATATAATTTCCAAAGGAATTTGAAAATGAGATGAAGTAATAAAAATACAAAATATGAGAAGGAAATAATAAAAACCAAACTTATACAAAGCAAGCGACTTGACAATGGACTCTTAACACAATTAATATTATACTGATTAAGCAGATTTCATGTGTGTATAAAAATTTATTTTAAGTGAGACCCTGAGTTATGACAGGGCTGCATGGGATGGTTGAAGAAAAGAAAGGGTAGAGGAAAATGAATTATGAAATTATTTTATAATCTCAAAAGATGTAAAATAATTAGCCCAAGAAATGACAACAGGTAGACAATAATGGGGAAAATCACCTGTGTATAAAATTTTCAAGGAAAATAAAATGTGTTAAGTCTTTTGGTTGGCCAGGCAGTGATGGAACATGCCTTTAAAGCTAGCACTTGAGCAGCAGAAGTAGGAGGATCTCTCTTTGAGACCAGCCTGGCTTGGAGAGTAAAGTTCAAGGACAGCTAGGACTATTTTACAAGGAAGGCTTGTCTCAGAAAAATTCTATCCTTCAACATCTTTGGTACCAATTTTGTGATTTTACTTACTGATTTTAGTTGAAACTTTTGTGATTACTCTTTTATTTTTTTGCTCCATTTAAATTTGGCCCTGTAATTAATTTCTTAATTTTAATGTCAACTGAGAGACAAAGACTGCAGTTTTGGACTTATTCATAAGATATCTGTTATCCTACTCTATATAATTGTAGTAGATTTATGATGTTACATTGTAAATAATTGTTCCACCTATGAGTTTAATAAAATGCACTGATTGGCCAAAGGCAGAAAGAAGTGTGGGAGGGGCTACCAGACTAATAAAACTCTGGGAACAGGAAGAAATGCTTCAGAGACTCCAGAATTGCTGGACAAGCCAGAAGATGCAGAGTACAACAATACTTTTCTGAGGAAAGGTACTGAACCCCATGGCTGAACAGGATAGTGTTCAGGATAGTGTTCATGGGTTAGTTTAGTGGTAAAGAGTTAGCAAGTAATATGCCTGGGCCTTAGGCAGATCAGTCTTTGCAGGTCTGTGGGTCTGCGGGTCTAAATCTTGAGGCTAGGCCTGAA
This sequence comes from Phyllotis vaccarum, assembly GCA_033318265.1. Classification (NCBI taxonomy): domain Eukaryota; kingdom Metazoa; phylum Chordata; class Mammalia; order Rodentia; family Cricetidae; genus Phyllotis; species Phyllotis vaccarum. Next base: position 89,703,445 of record JARWLC010000007.1, read on the forward strand.
AGTCCAGGCGAAAAACCTCTTACTATGCCCAACATGGGTAAAACATACCCACAAAAGCCTTAGAAAGCTTAACAACAGTCCAGAGCACAACACTGAAACCAAAAGCAGCTTCTGAGTTGTGTCTCTCACATGAGCCCTGGTGAGGCATGTGGGCTTGAACTACAATGGTGGGCTTTTGGAGTGCAGCTTAAGGTGTAAAATGGCTGGTTCCTGAAGTCTCACAGGAGTCTCAATATAAACAAAAAGTTGTAAATGATGATTTAAGGTTTATGTTCATAAGGACAAAAAGGGAACAGAGTCAAAGATGGCTTTCTAGCCTTTATATTTTCTTGGATCAGCTCTGTTGGCTGGAGGCAAACTGAGGCTTGGCTTTTTAAAGAGAAGCTTCCTGACTCAGCCTTAGAGGCAAAACACTTGTGAGTCTTTTAAGAGGCCCTGCTGCCTAATACTTAAATGGAGTTAATGAGCAGCAGATGGCAAAGCTTTACTTGGTGATTATATGGACCCTAGAATTCCCGAGAATACGTGGGCTAAAAAGCTAAATTCTATGAAGCTAGACTAGGAGCTGGGTGGGATCATCTATCCATCCTACCAACCTTTAATCCTTAGCCAAGGACCTTGGCAGATTAAAGGTGTGATCAGAAACAGAAAGAAATAGAAGAATCTGGGTGGAGTCAATCACCCTAGCCAAGCACAGGTGTGGTCAGAGACAGAAAAAGTTAAGAAATAAATATACAGTAAAGACAGTGTTTTTTAAAAAGTCTAAATGGTTTAGAATGTGTTGAAAATATGTATACATAGGCTTAGAGAGAGAAAACAAAACAAAGGTATAGAAAGCCCTTAAAAAAGAAATAAAGTAAAAAAAAATAAAGCCCATAAAGATGGAAAACACAAAGAGTGTCTGGATACTGTATGTTATTGTCTTATCTTTAAGTTTCATGACTGAAGATGAAATAGTAAAAGCTGCTAAAAGACAGTTGATTATAAATGCTGTTAGATTAATTCAACCTATATGTTTTGTGAATGAGTTGACTTTAAAATTGAAATCAAAAGATATGCTACTTTGGAGAAGAGATTTTCTTTTTATTTCCACAGAAAATGAGAAGCTGTGGATATGTAGTGGATTTTTGATGCTACATTGTAAATAATTGTCCTGCCTATGAGTTTAATAAAAAGCACTGATTAGCCAAAGGCAGACAGGAAGTGTGGACAGGGCTTCCAGACTAAGAAAACTCGGAAGAGAAGAACAGAGCAGAAGTGCCACAGAAACTCCAGAGTTGCCAGATAAGCCAGGAGATGCAGAGGACAACTATGCTGCTCTGAAAAAGGGTACCAAGCCTGCATGGCTGGACAGGATAAAAATCATGGGTTAGTTTAAGGGTAAAGAGTTAGCAAGTTATATGCCTGGGCCTTAGGCTAATCAGCCTAAAATTTATGTAAGCATCTCTGTGTCCCTGCAGGTCTGCAGGTCTAAACCTTGAGGCTAGGCCCAAAAGTCCAGGCCAGAAACCTCTTACTCTATGTGATAGTGAATAATTCTCAATGTAATTTACCAAATTGCTACAAGAACTTGTGATGACATTTAATTGTCTATTTTTGCAGTCACCATTATCTGAGAATAGCACAGAAGTGTATGTAATTGGTAGATTAGGGAACAGTTACATCACTTATTTGCATGATACACAGCACAAATAAGCACCAATCCATTTTTAAGCTGTGTTTTTTAATGCATTTTGTTCACTTAGTGAATGATGGTATATTGTAGCTTGAACTCAGGGATGGTAATTAGAGATTGATTCCCAGTTTTCCAAGGAATCTCCATACTGTATTCCTGAGTGGCTGTACAAGTTTACACTCCCACCACCAATGGAGTGTTTCTCTTGTTCTGCAGCATAGGCTGTCATCTATATTTTTGATCTTAGCCATTCAGGCTCTTGGCAAGTCTGGTTAAGATATAAAGACTCAATCTAACCCATCAAATGAATTTACAAGACTTTTATTAAAGGCCATAGTTAATTGAGTATTCTTTCTTTTTTAATTTTTCATTTATTTTCATTAATAAAAATTGTCATCTCTGTCAATGTATCCCCCTGCTCAACCTCCCCTCCCTGTTTCCAATTCCTCCCAGCCAGCCCTCAGCCTTACCTATCCCCATCTACCCATCCCCTCTCCAAAAGGGTGAGAAGTCCCAAGATGGGCCAGCCCAACAGGGCACATTTATTCCAGGTAAATTCAATTCACTCATCCCAAAGTCAGTGCTGGGCTAGGTTTTCCTCTATGTGTGATGGGCTCTAAGTTGCAAGGCTATGAACAAGAACACAGTCTGATCCCACCACTCATGACTCCACACGTTCATGGCAGTCAAAGGCTGCCCATTCCTGGAGGGCCCAGCTTCCCCTCCTGATGATGGATTTCCAGTGGCAATTCCCAATTCAGTTAGCTCCCCAGCTCTCCAGCTAGCCATCACCTTTGGAACCTTTCTCATGATCCCTATCCCCCTGCTCATACAGACTCTCCCCCTCTGCTCTCAGATGGACCAGGCGCTCTGCCCAGTGCTCAGCCATGGATCTCTGCCTCCACTTCCATTCCTTGTTGGATATAGGTTCTGCGATGATACCTAGGGTGTTTACTCATTTGATTACAGGGGAAGTCCCATTTAGGCATCCCCTTCACCATTGATACTTTGGAGACTTAGACAGGGACATCCTGTGAGTTCCTGTACATTTCCCTAGCACCCAGTCTCTTTCCAACCCCACATTGGCTTCCTCTATCGAGATATCCATCTCCCCCCATCTCCCATTTTGCTCCTCTCCCTCAACCATCTCCTTTATTAAAGATCTGTTCCTAAATCTTCTGGGTTGCAACCCGTTATGAGCCAAATTTGCTAAAGAGATCTTCTCTATTTTCTCTTCTTAGGGAATTCTCTGGATGTCTCACTTACATTCCTTCTAATCCCAAGATGTTCAGGGTTTGCTGTTTGAGGCTTGAGTATTCTTTGCTTTTTGTCTAAAATCCATTTATGAGTGAGTACACCTCATGTATATCTTTCTGGGCTTGTAATACCTCACTCAGGAGGATATTCTCCAAGTCTATAATTTACCTGAAAATTTTAGAGTGTCATTTTCTTTTTCTGCTGAGTAGTACTCCATTGTATAGATGTACAACAGTTTGTTAATCAATTCTGCAGTTGAGGGGCTTTTAGGTTGTTTCTAGGTCCTTGCTCTTACAAATAATGCTGCTATGAACATATTTGAGATAATGCCTTTGGGGTGCGAATGTACATCCTTTGGATATATCCAAAGAGTGGTATTGCTAGATCCTTAGGGAGATTGATTCCAAGTTTTCTAAGGAATGGCCATACTGTACTCCAGAGTGGCTGTATAAGTTTACACTCCCACCAACAATGAAGACGTGTTCCTCTTGTTCTACAGCATAGGTTGTCTTCTATGTTTCTGATCTTAGCCATTCATAAAAAGTGTAAAGTGGTATCTAAAGTTGTTTTTACTTGCATTTCTCTAATGGCTAAAGTTGTTGAGCAATTTTTTAAGTGCTTTTCAGACATTTGTAATTGTTCTGTTGAGAATTCCCTTTTTAGCTCCAAACCTCATTTTCTTAATTGGGTTATTTAGGTTTGTGGACTCTGATTCCTTGAGTTCTCTATAAATTTTAGACACTAATCCTCTGTCCTATGTAGGGTTGGTGAAGATCTTTTCCCATTCTGTAATCTGTGGTTCTGTCTTATTGACTGAGTCCTTTTCTTTACGGAAGCTTCTCAGTTTCGGGAGATTCCACTTATTGATTGTTGTTCTTAGTGTCTGTACTGCTGGTGTTATATTTAGGAAGTGGTCACCTGTGCCAATGTGTTGGAAGGTATTTCCTATTTTCTTTTCTACCAAGTTCAGTGTAGCTGCTCTATGTTGAGGTCTTTGATCTTCTTGGTTTGGAGTTTTGCGCAGGGTGATAGGTTTGGATCTATTTGCATTCTTAGGCATACTACCATCCAGTTATGTCAATACCATTTGGTGAAGATATTTTTCCATTGAAAGTTTTTGGACTTTTTGTCAAAAATCAGGTGTTCATTGGTGTGTGGATTAATGTTGGTGTCTTTGACTTGATTCCATTGATCCACAAGTCTGTTTTTGTGCTAGTGCCAGGCTGTTTTTATTACTGTAACTTGAACTCAGGGATGGTAATGCCTCCTGTAATTCTTTAATTGAGCAGGATTGTTTTAGCAATCCTTGGTTTCCTGTTACTCCATATGAAGTTGAGTATTGTTCTTTCAAGGTCTTTAATTATTGTGTTGGGATTTTGATAGATATTTCATTGAATCTGTAGATTGCTTTTGGTAAAATTGCAATTTTTACTATGTTGACTCTACCTATCCAGGAACACGTGAGATCTTTCCATTTTCTGATATCCTCTTCAATTTATTTCTTCAGTGACTAAAGTTTTTGTCAAACAGGCCTACTGCTTCTTTGGTTAGAGTTATGACAAGATATTTAACGCTATTTGCAGCTACTATAAAGGGTGATGTTTCCCTTATTTTTTTTCAGCCTTTTATATTTAGCATATAGGTGGGCTATTGATTTTTTTTAATTAATCTTATACCCTCCTACCTTACTGAAAGTATTTATCTGCTGTAGTATTTCCCTACTAAAATTTTTGGGGTCACTTATGTATACACTCCTATAATCTGCAAATATAGTTTGACTTCTTCCTTTCCAAATTGTATCTCCTTAATCTTTTAAATCTCCTTTTGTTCTCTTGTCTTGTTCTTGATTTTAGTAGGATTTCTTTGAGTGTTTCTCAATTCAGTTTGATGTTTCTGTATATTGCTTTTATTATATTTAGGTATTTTCCTTGCATCCATGATGTCTCCAGGACTTTTATCATGAAGGAGTGCTTGATTTTGTCAAAGGCATTTACAGCATCTAATAAGACGATCATGTATTTCTTTTCTTTTAGTTTGTTTATATGATGGATGACATTCAGTTTTTCATCTGTTAAACCACCCCTGCACCTCTGGGATGAAGACTACTGGATTGTGATTTTATTGATATGTTGTTAGATTCGGTTTGCAGAATTTTATTGAGTATTTTTGCAACAATGTTCATGAGGTAGATTGGTCTGTAATTCTCTTTCTTTGTTGCATCGTTGTGTGATTTGAGAATCAAGGTGATTGTGGACTCATAAAGAGTTTGGCAATGTTCCTTCAGTTTCTACTTTATGGAACAGTTTCAAGATATTGTTATTACTTCCTCTTTGAATGTCTTGTAGAATTCTGCACTGAATTTATCTTGTCCCAGACTAATTTTACATGGGAGATATTTAATAACAGCTTCAATTTCTTTTGGGCTTATAGGTCTGTTTAGGTCTTTAGTCTGATCTTGATTTAATTTTGGTAACTTCAGAAAGCTGTCAATTTCTTTTAGGTTTCCCATTAGTGGAATATAGATTTTCAAAGTATGTCCTGATAATTCTCTGGATTTACTTGGTGTCTGTTGTTATGTCCTACTTTTCATTTCTGATTCTATTAATTTGGATATTCTCTCTCTGCTTCTTGGTTAGTTTGGATAAGAGTTTTTCTATCTTGTTGAATTTCTCAAAGAACCAACTCTTTGATTCATTGATTCTTTGTATTTTTCTCTTTGTGTCTATTGTATTTATTTCAGCCCTAAGTTTTATTATTTCTTGACATCTACTTCTAGTTAAATTTACTTCTAATTGTTCTAAAGCCTTCAGCGGTGCTGTTAGGTTTCTTGTGTGAGATTTCTCTAGGTTTTTCATATAGGCATCTAGGGCTATGAGTTTTCCTCTTAGCATTGCTTTCATTGTGTCTCATAAGTTTGAGTACGTTGTAGATTAATTTTCATTAAAATTTAGAAAGTCTTTGATTTCTTTCTTAATGTCTTCTTTGACCCATAGGTGTTTCAGTCAATTGAGAGATGTGTAGTTTCTATGTGTCTGTAGGCTTTCTGTGATTTTTGTTGCTGTTGAACTCTAGCTTTAGATCATGGTGATCTGATATGATGCAGGGAGTTATTCCCATTTTTTGTAACTATTAATATTTGCTTTATGACCAAGTATGTGGTCAATTTTAGAGAAAGTTCCATGGGCTGCTGAGAAACATGATATATTCCTTTGTTTTTTTGTTGTAGTGGTTTCTTGGTCCTGGGCAGCCAGAGGCCCAGACCCTGCCACGCCAGACCTCTTAGCCACCAGCTGCTGCTGGTCAGGACCTTAGAAATGACTCAGGTGCTTATATTACTTTTATGCATTTGGTCTATGGCTCGGGCACACTGCTAGCTTGCTCTTACATCTTCAAACAACCCATTTTTATTAATCTGTCTGCCACATGGCCCATGGCTCACCTGTGTTCCTTATATGTTGCTCCTTTGGGCTTCAGCTCTGTCTGCCTGACTCTGCCCTGCTTCTCCTACCTATGCTCTGATTTCTCCTCTTCTATTATGGTGCCTGTCATGGCCCAAAACAGCTCCTTTATTTAAAGATTGATATTCAGAGCATACAGAAAGGCACTCCCACATCATTTCCCCCTTTCTGTCTAATCAAAAAGAAAGGATTCAATTTTAACATAGCAAAATTACATATAAAAAATAGCCATCAAGCAAGAATTATAGTTATAATATCTAGTCTATTTGTATTTAGCAAAGTTAAAGAAAATACTCTTATCTACTTTATCTTTATGAATCTAAAGTTTCATTTCCAATATACCTTTTAAGTGACTAAGAAAAACTGTAATCTTCAACTACATCAAAGACCACAGAAGGATATATTTACCCGAGTAAACTGGAAGTGCAAGCAAATTCCAAAAGCTACAAATGACAAAGATGACACCTGTCTGCCTGGATAGTCACCAAAAGTTCCTTTATAAAGTTGGGGAATCCATCTTCAGCCTATAGGCCCAGAGACTCTTTTTATTTCAGTGAAGCAGGAAATCTGCTCTGCCCATTCTGGTACAGTTCATCAGTTTCTTCTCCTCATATCCTGAAGAATGTCTGACAGTTTTTCTGTAAAGCGGGAACCTGAATGACCATCTTGGCTTGTTCTGCCAAAGTTCAGAGGTCATCTTCCTATGGAACCTGCATGTCCAGTTTAAACAGCATACTGTCAAGCAGTCAATATAAGAACTAGTTCTTGTCCAGTGGCTAACCATTGCCACAAAGAGAGTTAGTCCATATGGAGCTTCTTTGATGCCCATTTTTCTTTTGAAGCAGATTGGTGCTGCAAGAGCAAATCTGTCTCACTGTCCAGAAAAGTCTAAGTTCTTAAAATATTTTAAATGCCATATTCTGTAGGTCTTAGAAGTGTTTGAAGATTACCTATCTAATTGAATTATATCTTTGTATACCTAAAAATCTAACTAACATGCATTTTTAATTATATATTACAATTTTAAATCAGTTACATAAACATTATATCTTAGACAAGAGTAGAAAAATACATACAGAATAAGAAAATTGACCTGAAGTTTGTATCAATAAACCAAAATCTATACCATTGTAAAATATTTTAAGATTAACAGCTGATTTCCTGATCTAAGTAAATTTAATAATCTAACTTTTTAAAAAAATCATTGATATACCATATCCCGTTTTTCTTCTTAGAAAGAGATTAATTATGACCAATAACCAGTTATAAGGAAAAACATTTATAAACAATATTTTGGGAATTTGGGTGTAGTTTTCTATTACTAATTCTTGCTGAGTATGGGGCATTGAAAATCTCACAGGTTCTTGAGACTGGATCATCTTAATCTGTAGCCCCAAAGCTGATACTGCCGTCTCTTTTCATCAGAGTTTTTTTCAGGAGGTCTTGGTTGATGAAACCATTTTTGCCTGGAAGCAATCCACAGGTTCTCATCTTCTGTTGAAACAAAAGCAGAACTCTTCCAAAGCAATAAATCCTTATACACACATTTCAAAATCAAAATGCATTTAATATATATATTCTTGTTTAACTTAGTAGCCTTTGCATTTGCAATCCATTGTCTTTCTGCAGTTAGCTCATTAACAGTTAAAAAATTAAAATAAAATACAATAACAACTAATATCTAGATTTTGTGTCTATTTTCCATCTTCATGTGGCTTATTATATTTTTATTATTCTTTTTCTCTTTTTAAAGATTTTCTCTACCTTTTCTCTTTTCTCGCTGAAGACTATGTACCTTTAACACACATTGTAACCCGTTTACAGGTTTTTTTTTTAAAATCTGAACCTGTTTTACTGTGAATCCTTCATCATTTTTTCAACTGTAAGAGATTTTAAAGTACTCTCAAAGTCATTTTTTTCCTCTTTTTTTCTCTCTAAAGCCTATGTACCTTTTATAAACATTATAACCCATTTTTCTTTTTCATCTGAATCTGTTTTATTGTGAATCCTTAATTATCTTTCAACCAGAAGAGCCTTTTAAAATATTCTCGCTCTCTTGCCACATAGTTTTTGCAGATACAGCTGAATCAGTAAGTTTTCTTAAAGGGACCGTGTCTCTGTTCATGGCCAGCAAACAGAGCATACCCAAGAAAATGCTGCTTGATAAACTGTCTTTGTTTCCTTTTGTTCAAAATAAACAAAAATCTAAAATCAATCACATGCTACTGAGTCTTCTGTGAGATTTCCAGAACCGCCTGATTACAGCTTACACTGCCTGCCACCAGTCCGCCGGCACCATTTTGAATGTGTCCCAGATGCCACACTTTCTTTGTTCAATGACCTGCTTCATATACACAACTTGGAAACTACCTTGGCTCAGTTTCTGTGATCTAGAAGCCTTTCTAATCTTTCTCAGGTTTTAATTGGATAATCAACCCATTTTGGATGTCATCTAATGTTTGATAGTCATGCTAAAAGTCATTATTCAGAGATTATACACCCCTTATATAGGTATTGTAAATTTAGTACAGGGTTTAATCCTTAAGACGTTAAAAACTACAGTCAACATTACTTAAGGTACCATATCACAGTCATCTCAGATACAGGTTAGAATATCATAGATAGACAGGAATCTTCAACCATTTCATAGACCCAGAGAAATGGCACTTAACATTTGGAAATCAGCCATAAGAGACACAACGACTCCTGGTGTCACTGCTCCTTTCCCAAGATGGTGTTGAGCATCGAGGATACTCCTTTGGCGTTTGTCCACTTGGTAGAGAATGACCGGTTGTGTAAAGAACTGCCCTTACCTTGATTGCTGACAGTAAACACATGATGTCCAAGCTTGATGAACAAGTTGATGGATGGAGACTGATGAAACCTGCTTGGACAGAATAAGAAAGTCCCTCCAAAATTGCCCTGCTTGTGAAAATATCTGTCAGATACCATAGGCCTGTAGCCAATATGATGGATGCTCCAATGGTGCACAAACCAGAGGTGACTGTCCAGGTAGCTGTGTCACTGTCCTCTCCCAAATTTTGGAAGCCACTTCTTCCATGTACTGCTGACTTTAAGGTGATACATCTTCCTTCTCAGGTCTTGAAGGGGTTGAAGAATAGGTATTTAAGGTTATTACCCTATTATCCCTTAGAAAGGAACATTTAGGTATTAAATTTTCACTTTACCAGGTGAACCTTTTGAAGTAATTTATACACCCTACCATCTACCAATATTATAAAAATATATGATGTACTTTATAGGTGTTAGGTATTGGTTGTGATTTGTACTTTATCCTCTCCTAAATACTACCTCATAATAATTCCTATTGTATATAGTCTTAGTTTACAACCTTCTTTTAGACAAAAGGGGGAGATGTGGTGAGATTCAGGTGTCACCTGATAAGGTCTGAAGATGCTTATCCAGGGTCCCAGGCTCCAGGAGGGTGTGTGACCAACCTGGAGGGGTGTGGCCAACCCCATTGATAAGGAGCTGATGGGACCTTGGGAGTTCTGTTGTTCCTGTTTCCTAGCTGCTGGAGAGACCGGTTTGGAATCCATCCATCGTCCATTGCTTGGATACTCTAGTCCCTGTTCAAGTGCCACTATAAGTTGTTAACTGTATCTTGAGTGTTGATTTATATTTTAATAAATATTAATCTTGGACTGGTGCCTTGTTTTGGGGGTGGAATATTCTGTAAATATCTGTTAAGTTCATTTGGGTCATGGCATCTGTTAGATCCTTATTTTTCTGTTGAGTTTCTGTCTGGTTCACCTATCCAAGAATGAATATGGAGTATTGAAGTCTCTCACTATTATTCTGTGTGGTTTGATGTGAAGTTTAAGCTTTAGTAATATTTCTTTTAAAAATGTAGGTGCCCTTGTGTTTGGAGCATAAATATTCAGGATTGAGACTTCATCTTGGTGTATTTTTTTCTCAGATGAATAAGTAATATCCATCCTTGTCTCTTGATTGATTTTAGTTTGATATTAGGATGGCAACACCATCTTGTTTCATAGGACTCTTTGATTGGAAAGTCTTTTCCCCAGCCTTTACTTTGAGCCTGTGTCTTTCTTGAAGTTGAGGTGTGTTTCTTGTATGCAGCAGAAGGATGGCTTCTTTTTTTGTATCCATTGTGTTAGAGTGTATCCTTTATAAGTGAATTGAGTCCATTGATACTAAGGGATATTAATGACCAATGATTGTTATTTCCTGTTATTTTTGGTGGTAGCTTTTGTGTATTTCCCTTCTTTGGGTTTTTTTTTTCTCTGGTATTATCAATTGTTTGTGATTTCAATGGTGTATCTGGTTTCCTTAGGTTGGAGTTTTCCCTCTAGAGCTTTCTGTAGGGCTGGATTTGTGGAGAGGTATTATTTAAACCTGGTATTCTCATGAAATATCTTGTTTATTCTACTTATAGTGATTGACCATTTTTCTGGGAATAGTTGTCTGGCTTGGCAGCCATGCTCTTTTAGTGTCTGTATAACATCTAACCAGGACCTTCTTGCTTTCATTGTTTTCATCAAATAGTCTGGTGTTATTCTGTTTGGTCTGCCTTTACGCGCACTATTTTCATTCCCAGCATATAAGGTAATTTAACTAAACTATAAAATAATGTTCTGATTGTTGATTGGAAATTTCAAAGTACTTCTATAAATGCTAATCTTTACATCTGTCTTTCTTTCTAAAGAAGGTCAATATATTATCAAATCTCCTTTCTATACATGCTCTCATACTTCAGTAAGATTGTTAATTTACGAAAATGCCATATAGCTTACCTTGCCAAAGCATTCAATCTTCTGCAAGTAGTTTTTTTTTCCAGACACACACCCAAGTTCCAAACTTAGCATGCTAATGTCCTTTTTCTGTGAGAGTCTATTACTCTCTATTTCTCATAAGTGGAACTAAACCTGTACTTTATTATTATTATTGTTATTTTAATTTTTAAAAATGTTTTTGGGTGTTTTGCTTGCCAGTGTGTGTATATAACATACTCATGACTGACTCCTGTGGAAGCCAAAGTAAGGTATCAGATCTTGTGTAACAGGAGGTACAAATGGTTGTGAGCTACCATGTGGGTGATAGGAATTAAACTCTCATCCTCTGTAAGAGCAACAAGAACCAGCAACAAGAACCATTTAATGTTGAACATTTATCCATTCCTCATCATCATGGTTTAAAAGAACAACAGAAAATGAATACCACTCATGCCAAATCTTTTGTTCATTTAGACTTTATGCATATTTCAGTGGATAACTATTTTACATTCACTTGCGCTCCTGCTCAGATTTGAAACATGTGTGCATGTTCAGTCAAACTGTCTTTCTGCATTTACGCTTTTAGACATTCCTCCCAGGATCAAAGTCAACATATACTTTTCAAGCTTTAGAAACCCTTTGATAAACTGAGGAATTACCTACAAAACATGTAGTTCCTATAATCCCACAGGACAAACCATTGTAAAACATACCAATGGTCTTTTTTTCTTCACTTTATTATTTTTTATTTTAAAAATTGTCTTTTTTATCCATGTGTCCCCCTGCTCCCCCTCCCTTCCCGTCTCCTAATTACAAAATGGTAATATAAGATTTTTTAACCCTTCTGGTTCACTATCTCTAAGTCTTTTCACCCTTAATTTAAAAAAGTTGGTGCTAGTTGTTCTAGAGAAAGGTACTATGCAGGAGTCTCAGCTCCTGTGGGACTTACCTGTAGATATTCTGATGAGATCCAAATGCTGACATTTGAAAAAACCTCCAGTCATTTTGTCTTGTGGTATGGGATATGTCTGTGTAAGTCATAAAAATAACTTGCTTGAGTCCAGGAAACTACACGCATACAGAGAGAGAAAGAGAGAGGAAAGAGGAGAGAGGAGAGAGGAGAGAGGAGAGAGAGAGAGAGAGAGAGAGAGAGAGAGAGAGAGAGAGAGAGAGAGAGAGAGAGAGAGAGAAGAAGAAGAAATATTCTCATGGTTCAGTAAAATAGACACAGAAATGCTCTCAGCTATGGCCTAACCCAGAGTCAAGAGAAAAAATTCTTCGATGAGGCAGTGCAAGAGTTGGGAGATTTGATCGTGTCCCACTCTGCCACAATTATTTTCTTCATGACGGTTTCCATCGTCAGTGCTTTGATTGGTGTTGCATATAATATTCATTGTTTACATGCACCTCAGTCACTGTAGCTCATCTTATTATTCTATTTGCTGCTCTCTTATTAGTGGTTTATAGTAATACTCCATACTTATTTGTTTTTGTAGATGATTTGTCAATTTGATACGAGCTAAAGTCTTTTGAGAAAAGGTACTCTTAATTTTGGATAAAATCCTAGTGATTTGGCCTATATGCAAGTCTGTGAAGCATTTTCATGATTTGTAATTATTTCTAAGGTCCTAGTCCACTGTGGATCCTGTCCTTTTTGGACCCTGGTTGGTATTAAAAGCAGGTTGAGGAAGGCATGGGAAGCTAACTAGTAACCATTATTCTTTCTGTCATTTGATTTATGCCGAATCTTTCCTTAATAAACAGTTGTTTTGGGATTATGTTCTTTGCATTGCAAACATTTTGTTCTTCCTACTGTTTTAATAAAAACACTTATTGGCCAGAAGGCAGATAGGAATTATGGGCTACAAGACTATGAACACTCTAGGAAGAAGAAGAGGAGAGCAGAGATGCCTGATAAATGCCGAGGAAAGAAGAAAAAAAAATGCTGATCTGAGAAAAGATACGAAGTCACTTGGATAATTATGCATTAGTTTAAGAGTTAAGAGTTAGAAAGTAATGTGCCTGAGCCATAGGTCAAACAGCATAAAATTAATATAAGACTTTGTGCGATTATTTGGGACCAACTAGCTATGGGCGGTCTGTTTGAGATAACTGTTCCTGATCTTGGGGCTAGTCCAGGCCAGAAACTTGTTACTAAGGACAGTGACTGAGGTTTTGTAAGTCAAATATACCCTTTCTCCTAGAGTCGGTTTTTTGTCATGGTGTTTTATCATAACAATAAAAGCCTAAGTAAGGTGCTCCTTGACTCTTTCTGCCCACAAGGCCTATGGATTATCAACTGCACTGGGTTAGCTTCTCAAACTCTACTATGTGAGGCTGACAATCGCTCTGCTCTTTTTGTTATCAGCATTGTTATAGATATTTGTGACCAGAATGCCCAATAAATAATATCAAAAGACTATGTTGAATTTTATAACATCCTTGGAATTAGGGCCTACTATCCATATCACTGTCACTTATACTCCATACAGATCTTTTGGAAGTAGTCATAGACAATGAGACCTCAAAAATGAAGTTTTACTGGTGTCTACATCTGTTACCCACATCCTATAATAGAAGCACAGCTAAAAGAGAAGTAATAGACTGGGAAATCACAGGGAGAATTTGTGGATGGAGATAGATGTTAGAATGATAATTGAATTAACACAATTTGGTTACTACTATCATGTGGTGATTTGTTTGACTATGAAGTATGCTTATGAAAGGTTTAGTGCATGCACACATACACACACAGTATGCTATGGAAGGATTAGCATGCACCCTACATACAAAGACAATTTTGGGATAAGATTTAGACTTCTACAAGACCTTGAAAATTTGGGTGGCAGGTGTGTTGCAAGTTTGAAAGTGAGATTATACCTGGAATGCAACTCAAAGTGTTTCCCATGTAAATATAATCACAAATAAAGATACTCATGTATTAGCATTTCAAGAATTTGAATATTTGTGAGAACTGTAGGGATATTGTGTTGTCTCATGGTAAATAATTGTCCCACCCACTGGTTTAATAAAAAGAGCTGATTGGCCAAAGGTAGGCAGGAAATGTAGGCAGGGCTACCAGACTAAGAAAAATCTCTGAGAAGAGAATGCCAGTCAGAGCACCAGAGAGAGGCCTGGAAGAAGCAGAGGACAACGATGCTGCCCTAAGTAAAGGTACCGAGCCGCATGGCTGAACAGAACAAGAGACATGGGTTAGGTGAAGGGTACAGAGCTAGCAAGTGATATGCCTGGGCCTGAGGCTGATCAGCCAAAAACTAATGAAGGCATCTGTGTGTCTCTGTGGGACTGTGGGACTGCGGGTCTGCGGGTCTAGACCTTTGAGGTTAGGCCTGGAAAGTCCGGGCCAGAAGCCTCCTACTACAAACAACCCAGTACTTAGGTGTAGATCTCTGCTTTTTCCATCAGTTAATGAAAGGGAGATGATATGAGCAAAGTAGAAATACATAATGAGGAAATCCACAGAGACAACTGACCCAAGCTATTTGGAGTTCACTGATTCTGAACTAACAGCCAGGGAACCTGCATGAGACAAAACTAGGCACTCTGAACACGTATGATATTGTGTGGCTTCTGTGGTTCATGGAATCTCTGGCAGAGGGACCACAACTTATCCCTAATGCATGAACTGACTTTTGGAGCCTGTTCCCTATATAGGGGTGCCTTGTTCAGTCTTGATGCTTTGGAGAGAGGCTTGGTCCTGTCTCAATTTTATATGACAAGACTGTATTGTTTCCCATGGGAGCCTTACCCTCTCTGAAGAGTAGATAGGGTAGTGGGATGGAGCAAAGCTGGGCATAACTGGGAAGAGGGGAGGGAGGGGGAACAGTGGTTAGTATGCAAAACAAAACAACAATAACATCATTTAAATAAAAGAGCCTCCAAAAAAGAATTTGAATAGACATATCTCATTCCTTGTTTTGAAGATTATTTGCAAAAAAGGTTTTATCTGTACTCATTGTGCAAAAGACTGTCTTTATGATTCTTAAAAACAAATAGCTTCCTGGGTTGAGGTCTGTCTTTAAGAGGCTCAGCCAGAGATTCCAACTGTAGACTTTATGCAAGAAGTGGTGAAACTCGGCAAAGGTTTATTTGATAGTCAGTTGCTGGAATTGTGATCTCAACTATTAATGTATTTATCATTGTCATAGCAGCCATGATCTTATATCAAGAAGAGAAAACAACCTATTGTACTGAAGAGTTTAAAAAGAACTTGATAAGCACAAATCCACATTAACACAAAGATTCTTGGTAAGATCAGTTAAAGGAATTTATACTTCAGGTGCATGAAGAAGTCTGGTACTTGAGAAAGCATCTGAAATGCCATTGTAATATCACTCAGTATTATGTTAAGTCAGTCGTATTAACTTTGACACAAAACAAGGAGGGAGAAATGTTGCCAACAGCCATGCCCAAGAAAGAAAAATTTTGCATTTTAGAGCATTCTGACACTTGTCACAGTAATAACAGAAAAAAAATTAATCATTTGGGAAACTGGGATATGTTATTTAAGATGGAAAGATGAGGTATGTCACTATATATAAATTTATCCATTCTACATTGTCTTTGTTCTTGCTTGTGATTTAGAACAATTGATTACTTGTAAGCATGGAAAAAATATTGTGTGGTATTTTTGCATATAGTTACTCTATCACTCAAGGCCAGAGAAAGTCTAGATCCTTAGAGCTTCCCAAAGTTCTTTGAGTACTCAGCATCTCTTGACAACGAGAGAGAGAGAGAGAGAGAGAGAGAGAGAGAGAGAGAGAGAGAGAGAGAGAGAGGGAGAGGGAGAGGGAGAGGGAGAGGGAGAGGGAGAGGGAGAGGGAGAGGGAGAGAGAGAGAGAGAGAGAGAGAGAGAGAGAGAGAGAGAGAGAGAGAGAGAGAGAGAGAGAGGATTTGATGCTGTTAATGATCAACTCTGGATAAGACTATCTTCATTCTTCACATATCCTGTAGTACTTGCAATCAGACTTTTAAAAGGCAGTGTAGTATTTATTCATAAGTTATTATCTTTCAATCCACTTCCTGCATTACGGCAGGTTTTGCAGGAAAATATCTCTTCACTATGAGAATGAATATTTCAGTGAATTCTTTTATTTAAACATGATTTCTCTAGCATGTGCAAAATGTGCCTTTCTCTAGCATTTATATTCCATTCCACATTTCCTACTTTTTGTTATATAGTTTGTGTTTCATTTAATAAAAGCTCCTCTTGTCTATATATAAAAATTTGCTAGTTAAAACAATCAGTCTTTATATCTTATTAATAACTGATGTCAAAGGTCATATGTCCTGTTGGATATACCAAAGCCAGAAACTAACTTTTATCCAATAGATATTTGGTGCCTCAGGACTACATTTTCATTTTTACTGGTTTCTCAGTTTATTATTTTATCAACTTTGAGCTATTATCCTGAAGGCTTTTCACACAGTATTTAAACAATGAAGATTAACTTTCTATTCAAGGTTCCAGATACTCTGAGTAATTGGGGGTTGCAACAAATGGGAAAGACATCACATTTGCAAAGGAAGTCTTCCTTCTAGACACACGCAAAATGCATCCTTTTGTTGTCTTAACTAAAGATCTAAATAATTAAGATTTGCCTATAATTATGATGCTTCAGTCCCAATCCTGCACACTTAGTTTCTGTAATTAGCCTTGTGGAAGTCAAAGCTGTTTCCTAAGGATCAATATTTCTGTTAGAACAAAGTAACCATAAAGTATCTGGAAAGGATTTTGAGTAGTTTTGTAAACAAGGTCACCAATTTAAATCATATTTTCTACAGAATCAATATGAACTCTAGCAGTGGCATTGTCTGCAAATAAAGCATGGTTTACAAAATATATTTTGCAATTAGACCTACGAGAATTAATCTCAACACAATTTGTCAAAGTACTAAGGTATTTTTCTACACTACTACATAATCAAATATCAGTTGAGACTCAGTAACAATGAAAGAGAGAAAGCACATTCTGCATATGCCTATCAGAAAGTAGGTGTGAACTAAGTCATACCTTTTTTATTTCTTCTGGAAGATGTGACACTTATAACAGACATTTAAAAAGCTATCAGAGCACAAGAATTCCCAGATGATGGTAAAATTAAACAGGTTAGTTAACAAATTTCAGTAACAACTTAATTGGGAGTAAACACAGATTCATTTTTGTTTGTTTGCTGTTTATTTTGTAAAACTGTCCATGATATGATTATTTACTGATTAAAATTTTATAATCTTTTCATAAGCAGTAACAAAAGAAGAAAAAACATCTTTAAAAACCAAACAACTAAAAACATATTTGACATGTACAAATATGTGATGAATAAGGTGAAATATAATAGCAAGAATTGGCATCATCAACGTGTTTGGTGCTTATCTTTAGTTTCATTCACAGGCAGAAGGTTATTCTGCAAGTTCCAGGTCGACTGGAAATACACAGTGAGACCCTGTACTAAAATTTCTAACTATCTTTGCAGTGCTACTGGTAAAAACCAATATTTGATCCAATTTTAACATTAATCCGAAGATGCATAGATGATTAAATCACGGTAAATTTACATAATCTTATAAAACAATGAGAATTTAAAAATCAAAGTGAAGACAATAAAACATTTCACAAGTATTACATGTATAAAAGAACCAGGCTTTAGAGTTTATTAGCTACAATATTCAATTATATAAAGTATAGAATTGAAAGGGCAATATATTATCTAGAAAATCAAAAAAGAGTCACATATATGATACATGCAGGCAAGAGAATTTAAATACATTAGCCACTTTACTCTCATGGTGTAATCTCAGTGTCATGCATATTACTACTTTGTCATTATTCTGAGATTGTATTATTATTGTAATAATGCTTTGCTCTATAAATATATTTTTGCAAATCTCAACACTTAGCTTTTTTCACCACATAAATAATAAATGTGTTCTGATGCAATATGATTGTCTTTATACATCTTAATAATGAGTCATTCTAAGAAGGATTTTAGGTCATTAAAATTGGCAATGAAATTATTTTATAAGATTCATATATTCCATCTTTGAGATTACACAAAGTTTAATTTTAAAAAGGAACTATTACTAGAAAATTACATTCAAACTTAGAAGTAGACTAATAAGTTTTATAGACAACATTTTTTCTCAGTAATTGTCAAAGAAGTGGGATTGCCATGTTGAATTTTCCTTCCTGTTATCTCTTTCATGAGAAAGATGTAGAAGGAAACATCGTTCCACTCTATTAAAACATATAATTGGACTGGATTAATCCCTCAATTTGATTTGATAATTGTACCAGATCCTTTCTTATTGTTGTGTCATATTTTTTTTTCCTCCAAAAACTAGAGGAAAAAAAGGGATGTGTGAAAATTTCCTTTCACAGTCTATTAGATTTCATTGCTGCACTCTGATGACAAGCAGTTCTAGGGTAGAGACAATTTGTAGCCATGTTTAAGATGGCAAAAACAAGGATTTATCTAAACACAAAGGGAATGCTAAGTCCTTTGTGTGCTTTTCTATGAAGTGGAACACCAATAACTGGGCACATTTAAATATTATAACTGCTTTAATTTTGCTACATAATGATCAATGTCTTTTGTATAGGCCCACATGATAGGTACATTAGTGTTAAACTGAACATTCCTTTTGTGTGCTGTAGTTAAAGCCAAAGTTATTAATGGCACATCCTCCCTTAAGCACTCACTTTTAAAATTCAATATATTGAATACAACAGTTCTTATTATATACTAGACATTTATGTAGGCACTTATAATTTTTTATAACAAATATACCCACAAAGACTCCCTTCCACTTAGTAAATTCAGTCATTAGAAAGTCACTCGCTTATAGAGATTTTGACCTAATCAGTGGAAAAGTTCCTTGTTGGATTTATATTATGAAGTGGCATTTTTAAGAAATGAAGCCTACTCAAAGCAAGTAGGTCACTGAGAGTGCACCATGGAAAGAGATGCCCCGCCATGGCCAATTTCTGGTTTTTGCTCCCTGTCCCTCTGAGATGAACAGCTTCTTAGACATGTACTCAGTGTGAGGATGCTCTGTCTTGTCTGGTGCTCTACGTAATGGAGCCAGCCAAATACTAATGGTACTATCTGAAGCCCTATGTCAAATTACTTACAATTATTCTTTCTATTACTTTTCCTATGTGTTTACCACAGTAGCATAAAATAAATCTCAGTCATAAAAATAAGGATTGGTCATGATAGTTAAATTTAACAAAGCAAAATTGGACTTTATAAAACTCCTATGTTAAAGTTATAGATATGTAATGCTCAAATAAAATACTATTCTATCATGTGAATTAGTGGAAATAATTTATATAGTATTTTCCCATGATGAATATGTCAATATTCTTTGCTGGTGACTGAAACTGTACATTGTGTGTGTCCATATATACATAAGTTTTTATATATACATGTCCAAAATTATTTAGAAATTAACTACATTAAGAGACTCACAACAAATAATAACAAAATGGCATGGTTATAACTATATAATGTTGGAAAAGGTACTTTATTTAACTATACCAACCTTTCTCATAAAATACAACAATAACTAAATGGCAAGATAGCTAGAAAGAGCTGAATGACAGGCAATATGATAGAGCCGGTCCAGTACAAAAACAGTCAAACTGGGAGCAATTAAATTACTTATTACATTTGAGGAATAATGGACGAAGATGGTATAGATCAGGCTTGAAACTCAGAATGTCACAGAAAAAATTACAAATTTATTATGCCAGGTATTGTACACATAATAGTTTCAGTGCACTACTAAACCCATGGATGGAAGGGCATATGATGCACATATTCAAAGCAGATAACTGTGTATTCCTCTTCTTTCTTCAGTGCAAGATACTGGGGTGACCTTCCACACAGCAGTTCTAAGATTTTATCCACAGTTCACTTTTGTCACCCACAAGTGTCTGCAGGGTATAAAAGAGAATGTCCCCTCCCCCATTTGGGTCAGTTTCCTATGAAAGTTATTCAAGAAGATCCACTTGTGTGTGTGTGTGTGTGTGTGTGTGTGAGAGAGAGAGAGAGAGAGAGAGAGAGAGAGAGAGAGAGAGAGAGAGAGAGAGAGAGAGAGAGAGAGAGGGCAAGTGAGGGAAAAAGAGATATTGAATACGAATTTTACAAATTTATGAAAGGCTGTATTTATTAGCTTGGATTACTTATCAGATGTATTGCTCAGCAATGACTATCTGAATATTATATTGAAAATGAATAAAACCTGATAACTACTCAGTCCATAAAGTTGAATGCATACGCATTTCTGATTTGACACTGCAATGCATAGAAAATTCTTGGAGCATCACTAATATCTAGAATGTTGTAAGTAAAAAATGTACTGGAATCTGATGTGAAAAGAAGATGACAGCAGTGATATCATAAGAGAAATAGATAATGAATGTGGGGTAGAAAATACTCTTCTCACCCTAGACATTATTATATTGGGACTATCTCCCATTTATTATGAGGAGGATTTTTCTTCTAGAAACACCCTCAGAAAGACAGACACACCCAGAGTTTATTCCATATCCTATTGACAATCAAGAGTCTACATTGTAGTAAGCTTACTAAACACACAATGTGAAATTGTACATGCACTTTCCTCTCCAGTGTCTTCAAATGACTCTAATCTCATGTCTGAGAATCCCCTATAATATGAAAATATATATAATATAGCAGTTTATTGTATTTTTGTTTTATTTTTCTGATTGTGATTTCAGTTCATGCTATATTTATTTAATATCTACTATGTTCCTTGGAAATGTGACAATAAGATAGATAAATACAATTACATATTTGCTTGTTTGTTTTTTTTCTCCTGGAACCAACAGGGTTCTCAACCTATCTATTCAAGTTTATACATAGATGACAGAATGCTAATACAGATACCTATATTTATTTTATTTTATGATATAAAAAATACATTTTAAAGCATTCAGATATTTTGTAAGTTAGCTGTCTGATTTTACTTTGAATGTGTATTCAATATGTAATAGTGGTGCTAATAAATTGATATAATACAAATATCTGAGGGCACTATATTATTAAAAATGAAAAAAAGTGATAAGAGCTCTTCAAATAGGATTTGCTAACATGATCATGCTTTGGGACACCATTAAACTCTGATCTTTGGAAGCTGGAACTCTGGGTAGGTTATTCAAAGATAAGGGGATATAGGGCAAGACAAGACACCATCTCAAAATAGATGGGTAATGAGAGACATAATATACTAGCTTGATTTTCTGGTACTGTGATAAAACATTGACCAAATTCAATATGTGAAAGAAGGATATATTTAACTTAAAGTTCCAAGACATGATCCATCGAAGGGGAAAATCAGAATAGAAACTTAAGCAGCAACTGAAAGCAGGACCCAGGGAGAAATGTTGTTAATTGGCTGGATTTTGCTTGCTCTGGTTCATCTTCAATCATATTTCAAATGCAAACCAAGACAATAGACCCAGAGTAGGCTGGATATCCCCACAACAATCAACAAACAAGATAATTTCTGGCAAGTTTGAGACTCCTTGTCAAGTGACTCTTAGTTGACATTAAAAACTAACCAGATCATGTAGTTGTCCTTTTTAAAAGAATGGTATAGTAAATTAAAATGGAATGCACTTTTCTTTAGGAGAAAAGAACTTTCATTACCTCTTCCAGTTCAGTACTCATCAGAATGTTTTTCTAATTTAAGATGATTATGTGGTCATTTCTTTCAAACATGGAATATACTCACTGATAAGTGGATATAGGCTGTAAAGTAAAATATTACCATGCTATAATCTCCAGACTCGGAAAGGCTAGACAACAACATTGTCACATCAATAACCTACTGGGGAATTAGAGAGGACAAAAAAAAATTCAGATAGCAGCTCCTGTCCATTTATGCTTAACTGTAAGAAGCCCTTAGCATCTTAGTTTTTTTGTAGAAAGCAGACAAGCCAAGACAAAAAACTCATAATATCTGGCTTCATTTCATAGTGATATATGCATATATCACTTGCATAGAGAACCTACAAAATTATAGCAGAGGAATTGAATTACCACTTAATTTCATTATCAAGCTGACAGATTTGTGCTAATATTCTTAAAATATATCTTTTTTTATAATAACATTTACCATGTTTACATTAAACTTTACAGGTGACATTTAAAATATTATGCTGTGAAGTCTATTTGCTTTCCCAGTCACATAAAGAATAAAATCATCTAGAAAATACTGATAAATTGTTTTAATAATTATGAACAACTACTATGCAATGCTAAGATAACATATATAGGTTAGAACAAAATTAAAATGTTAAGATCAGGAAATTTAAATTCTTGAACATGCTATTTATTTTAAAAAGCTAATTTTATTTTTATGCATTTGAAGGAAAGTAATAGAATGTACTAGAAACATTATCAGCAGGAAAGAAAATGTATATATTGAAAATATATACAAAGGCATTTATAATTTTAATTGTAAGGAATTTTATAGGTTCTTAATAGAACAAAAGAAATAAAATTAAAAGAAAATGTCTATATAGGCAGGAATTATTGTAGATAACAAATCTCTACAAAATATCAGTTGATTTAAAGAATTTGATGTAAAAATGTCTAAAAGTTTTTATAACGCTTACATTTCAAACTCTATGTGAAAGAGATAGAAGCAGAGCCGAGGCACTTCTGCATAGGAAGGAGAGAGGAGTCTGTGCTCTATGGTATTACAGAGATTGTAATTTTTATTGAGCAGAGTTAAAAAGGTTATTTA
The DNA here is from genome assembly GCA_033318265.1 of Phyllotis vaccarum. Classification (NCBI taxonomy): domain Eukaryota; kingdom Metazoa; phylum Chordata; class Mammalia; order Rodentia; family Cricetidae; genus Phyllotis; species Phyllotis vaccarum. The sequence goes on from JARWLC010000007.1 coordinate 89,726,391, forward strand.
TTAGAATTTAGTACGGGTAGTTGTCCATGGCTTTCTGTAATGTAATAAAAAGTAATGTTGGAAACCAAGAAAGAAGTAAAGACTTTTGAATGGAGACATAAAATGATTATTTGTATGAAATGAATGCAATTAGATTCCATTCTTTAATCAAAGTTAGTCCTGTATGAAAAAAGACATGTCAAAAGCAATATTTTTAAAATCTGGAATAATACTCAACAGCTCTATTATTTAGCTTGAGGTTGTGCAACATCTCTTAAGACAAGATTTCCTTTCATAAAATCAAAGCTGACAAATGGGATTACAATAACATGAGCAAACTTTTGTATCTAAAACACTTTATAGACATTGAAAATTCAATTTGCAAACCAGAGAAAGATATTCAAAACACATATAACCAATAAAGAAATACAAAATCCTCCCACAGATCATCATGAAAATGACAAACTAGCTAATACAAAAGCAAGAAATACACAGGAAAGCATTTTGAAAGAGGCAATTCATAGAATTATGGAAGATGTGAAGAGACAGTCAATCACATTTATTATCAGATACATGTAAACTGGAAACTGAATGGATTCAATTTTACACATTTCCAAGGCAGAGTGAGGAAGTATGACAACATCACGTGTTGAAAACTGATTCTTCACCCACTGTGTGGCAGAAACAGCCGTTGCTTGTTTAACCACCTACACTCACTGTCTTGTGAATTTTAACATTTATACCCTTACAACTCATGAACTACATTTCTAAGTACAAATGCAGAAGAACATTATAAATACATTATAGTACAGTATATAATAATATTATAGGAAGTATTTGTAGCAGTCCTCTCATAGGTATGGTGAAGTAGTGTGGCTGTAAACAGCAGCACTGTAGAGATAGGGCCAAGTTGTGTCTCAAATCAGCAAAATGAATAAAAGGTATGAAAAATTAAAAGCCATTTGGAAAAGGCTCGGCATAGATTACCTATGCCTATTCATAATATAAATACACATATTAACTTAATATTAAAATCATGTTGTCCTATCTTTTAAAAAAACCTGAAAATTTCAAGTCACATGGCTTCTAAAAATATTTGGACAGGAAATATTCAGAGGTAGTAAAGATAAAGACAATTATGTATGTATTTTCTTATATGGTGGATTAAAGAGACTACATCCGGGTAATACCATACCAGAGGAATTTAATTATCAACATTTAAATTTCATAATTGCCAACAGTACCAATTTTTCACTCATGGTGTGTCATTGCAAGGTTCAGCAGTCATTTCTTGTGGGTCCGGCTTGTTCATTTCAGACGTCATACCATCAGCAGTCCAGTCAAGAGCACTTTCTTATCCAGTGGTTAAATTTGCCACAAAGAAAGTAAACTCCATCTAGAGGTTCTTCAGTGCTCATCCTCTTTTCCGAAGTAGAACATACATGTCTGATAGTCATAACAATAAAACAAACCTATATTGTTAAAATATATTAAGTGCCATATTTTGTACATCTCTGAAGTGTTTGAAGATGACCTGACCTGTCTATTTAAATATCTGTCTGACCTTGAAACATATGTGATATGACTATAATTTTGTTTATAATGGCTGTTAACTTTATTTCTTTATATCCTAATTAGTTGGTAATGATAATTTTCAAGGGTTAGCAATTCATATTACCTTTTTAGATGAGCTATATAGGTACAATACCCTGAACAACAGTAGAAATATATGTACAATATCAAAATTAAAGTCCATTTTGTATCAATGCACACAATTTGTATACAATATCTAAAAATCAAATTCAATGTAAAATATTTAAAACTAGCAAGTTCTCTTTAAAAGAAGATTCACAAATCTACCTTTATATCCTATCTATCTGTATTCACTTTCTTTAAAAAAAAAAAAAACACAAAAAACAGAACCCTGAATTCTAATTACCCTTGTTTAGTTAGCTTTTTTCTTAACCATTACCAATAATAATTCATAAGCAATCATTATAAGTAATGAAAATTATCTATTACCCATTGAAAGACCAAAAAGTACGCACACCACCTTTTGGTCCATTTATAACCCATACTTATAAACCACTGTCATTTTTATTCCAGACTGGCATTGAATTTGAGAACTTTTTTCCCCAACTTTCCAGGCACTAATATTACAGGTCAGTACCACTCCAAGCTTCATTTTAAATTTTACTTTATAAAGCATTTCTCTGGCTTGTACCTTGTTAGCAGGCAACCTCCAGTCTTGTGCTCCCATATTATACTTCTCTGCTTACCTATAGGCAATTGTTTTCCATCCTAAACTGTGAAATTTTAAAGTGTGACTATATGTATATTTTTTACTTATATATTTCTAAACTATTTAATCTATCTCAAATATAAACAGGCATCTAGAAAATATCAAATTAACTCAAAGATAAGCACATAAGTGAACCTGCTAATTGAAAACTACTGGATTATATCCATTCTAACTACCATTCATTGTAAAGACTCCCATCTCAAACTCTGAATTGTTTAACATTTTAGTAGACCAGAGAACTGGGAATTTAGAGTGATAGGCATAGGCTGATACCTACTATGAGAGATTGAAAAAAAAAAGTTTAAGTTCCACTGGGTAAATAATCATTCTTAACTAACTTTTTTCTGGATCCCTCTTTGTAGTGAAAATGTCTCTGAGCACATGCTTAACATGTTTTTTATACAATAGTTTTGCTCATTCTGGATAGTAAGTCGTCTTCTCACTGGCCTTAGAGTACATATTCTCTTTTTTATTTATAGGAACTTCTCTGACACTGTACCCATATTTACTACCTAAAATAGCAATTCAAGTTTACTATCTGCTTTTTTTTAAATGTACAGAATGTATAATACAACCTATAGGACAGAAACACATGGATGTTTTAGGAAAAATGTCAGCCTTTAACCACTCACAGATAGCATCTCTAAAATGTGTTTAGCCAGGCTCTGTAAATGTCTGGCCACTTCTCTTGTTTCTAAAGTGGTTGCTATTCCTGAAAGCATTTCAGAAAATGTAGAATCTCATAAGACAAAATAAAATCATTCTTCTGTCATTATTCACCGAAACACTTCTCAAATATCTACTGCTAACTGAGAATTTTTCCACCACTTCCTCTACTTCCCCACTTCCAAATGCTAACACTTATAATGTCCAACAGTGATTTTTTATTATCTTTTCAACTTTGCAAACATAGGAATGAACAGGGAACTGTTCCTGGTCCATTTCCTCACCTATGCTCTGCTGTTCTCTTCCATTTCACTTGCTTTTGCCAGATTGTGTTTCCTCTTTGCATAATATCCATTAAGAAATAAGTCTATTTTCTCCATGAAATTAACCTTGAATTTTAGGAAAGAAAAACAGTATGATGGGCTTTTCAACTATCAAGTATTATATGATAGTACAATGTAGGATCTCACAAAGTAAACCAGATGTAGGCTTCAGTAACTGTAGCATTGGAAAATTGAAAAGTCTGTTCCAAAATCTTTACAAAACTCCTTATTAGGCTTCTGTTGCCTGAGAACCATTCCTGATACCACAGTCCATATTATTCAGGGTTCTCAGGAGGTGTAAAATTGACAGAATGAACATGATAAATGATCAATTAGATATATAGATAGATGATAGATATATTGAGAGATTGATTGATAAATAGAGAAAAGATATTAATAGATTTAGATAAATATTAAATGATGGACATATATGTATATGATATAGATTATATAAATATAGATATATAGATCATATAGATATAAATATAGATAATATAGATCATGAGAGATATAGATATAGAAAATATATACAAATATAGACATAGATGATATAGAGACACATACAAATATAGATGATTTAGATATAGATTTAATGAATATATGTAAATACAGATAGAAATGATATATATATATATATAGCTATAGATACAGGTATATATGTATAGGTATAGATTAGATAGAGATAGATGATAGATAGATAGATAGATAGATAGATAGATAGATAGATAGATAGATAGATTGATAGATAGATAGATAGATAGATGTGTGTTTTATTATGATGACTTACAGGCTCTGGTCTCATCAGAATAGTCTAACATAGTCTAACATAGTCTCATAGAAAGTTCAAGAATCTAGTAAATGTTTAGTACTTGAGGCTGGATGTAATTGGTATTCTTCAGTATATGTTGGAATTATACAGTGGTAGGCTATCCTACCGGTGAAGGAACAACTCAAAAGCAGGATATATAAACTTGCCAGGGACATTAAGGGCAAGTGGACAAAAAGTAAAAAGTAGAAGCTTTCCTTTTCCCATGTCCTTTATATAGGTTGGCACTAGAAGGTACACTCCAGATTTAGTGTTAGTTCCAACCTTAAGTGATCTGATCAAGAAAAATTCTTCATAGATATGCTCAGGTGTTTGGATTTTATTTGATTCTTGATGTAGTTGACAACCAAGACCAACTACCACATTTTGAAAGAGAAGTTAACATGGCCATTAGTAAATTCTAGTCCTTTCATATGGGTCATTTTATTCAAAATTTATTCCTTATTCTCATAATCTCTCCCTTAAAAATTAATTTTTCCTTAGCATCTGTTCACTTCTATATGGCAGTGATAGAATCCTCACATTCATCTTCCTTATGACCAGAAAAACTCTACAAGTAGAGTCTCTATTGGCATGTGGGTGGAGGGGGTGTCATATAAGTACTAACAGTGAAGTCAACAAAGATAACAGGAGGAAACTTTTCGGAGAGCTACTAAATCATTAGTGGATTGCTCTGGAAGACTTCCCATTTAATATATGGTTCAGGGTGCTGAATACTGACCATGTTGTTTCTATCTGACATGTTGTTACTAAATCAAACATTCAGAATGAATAAGAATGGCCTTAAAACTTAAGTAATTGGTGAGGGGCCATTATAAAGCCATATACATAGTTCATATTCCAACACTTTTGAGTTAGTGGCATTTGTATATCGAATTATTTTATTTTGTCATTCTGTTTATATTTGTCATTTGTCTTTCTAGAGTAAAGATGTTTCTTTAAGAGGAATTTCTTATATTTTATTGTAGAAAGACAAAACATTTATTATTCCATAAAATTTTCTTCAATCAAAGAAGTCTATAAATAAATGTAATTTTAAAACTAAAACTTTAATAAATTATAATAGTTTTATTATTAAATTTATTCACATATTTTACATCTGGACCACAGTTTTCCTCCCCCTTTCCTCTTATTTTCACCCCTACCCCAACCCACTCCTCCACTGTCTCTGTGTCAGAAAGGGATATGGGTGCCACAAAGCATGGCATATCAATGTTAAGATAGGAAAAAGTTCCTCCCCTCCTTTTAAGGTTAGGCAAGGCAACTCAGTATGATTTGTACAAATCCTTCTTCCTTCTTTTCAGCAGGATTCCAAAGCTTGGCCCGGTAATTGACTGTGGATCTCTGCATTTATTTCTATCAGTTATTAGATACTTGATCACCTATATTCATTGCAATTTTATTCATAATAACTCTACATCATAACCTAGATACCCCTCAACTTAAAAAAAATTGGATTAAAACATATGGTACATTTATACAATGGAATATTACTATTAAAAACAATTATCTCAGAAAATTTGAAGGGAAATGAATCAAACTAAGACCTCATCCTAGTGAGGTAAGCCAGAACCAGTGAAACAAATATGGTATATACTCATTCATAACAAGATATTAGTTATAAAGTAAAGAATAACCAAGCTTCAATCTATAACCCAGAGAGTCTAGGTCATAAAGAGGACCCAAACAGAGAGCGGTCACATGGATTTCCTTGGGAAGGGAAAATAGAAGAGATCTCCTTGTTAGATGTGGGTCCACAGGGAAGGGAACATGAAAGATTGGATGGGGGATGGGTGGAGCAGGAGAGTAATGAAAAAGAAATTTTGATTTCTACTGCTCATTTGCCCTGACATAGCCTCTTCCCCAAATTGATTATGATAATATTTCCAATTAGTTTCAGAAATTATTTCCATCTCTCATCAACCAGGCTATGTTATCTATGTTAGAGTGTCATTTGTTATTTTTTTGTGGAGAATAAATAAACTCTATAGTGTGAAGGCAGAGGTTCTCTTAAAATATGCCAATCCAAGATTAATATTTATTTAAATATAAACCAACACTCACAATACAGGTAACAGCTTATATAAGTGCCTGATAGACTGGATTATCCAAGTGGTGGACAATGGATGCTGAACCAGTTTCACCAGCAGTCAGGAACCAGGAACCAGGAAATGGGAGCTCCCAGGATCCCAGCAGCTCCTTATGAATGGGGTTGGCCACTCCCCATTCAGGAGCCTGGGACCTTGGATAAGCGTCTTTGGACCTTATCAGCTGACACCTGAATCCCACCACATCTCCCCCTTTTGTCTAGCTAAGAAGGTTCTAAACTAAGACTATATACAATAGGAATTATTATGAGGTAGTATCTAGGAGAGGATAGGGCACAAACTACAACCAAAACCTGACACATATAAAATACATCATGTATTTCTAGAATATTGGTAGCTGGTAGAGTGTATAAATTACTTCAAAAATGTTCATCTGGGAAAGTGAAAATCCAACACCTGAATGTTCCTTGCTAAGGGATAATAAGGTAGTAACCTTAAATACCTATTCTTCAACCCCTTCAAGACCTGAGAAGGAAAATGTATCACCTGAGAGTCAGAAGCACATGGAAGTAGTGGCTTCCAGAATTTGGGAGAGGACAGTAACACAGCTACTTGGACAATGACCTATGGTTTTGTGCGCTGTTGGAGCATCCATCACATTGGCTACAGGCCTAGGGTATCTGACAGATCTTTTCACAAGCAGGGCAATTTTGGAAGGACTGTCTTATCCTGTCCAGGCAGGTTTTGTCAGTCTCCATCTGTCATCTTGTTCATTCATCATGAACATCATGTGTGTAGTGTCAGAAATCAATTGAAGGGCATTTCTTTACCCAACCAGCCATTCTCTGCCGAAAGGACACCAGGAGTTGTCACATCTCTCACGGCCAAATTTCAAATGTTAAATGCCATATTCTCTGAGTCTATGAAATGCTTGAAGACTCCTGTCTATCCATGATATTCTAACCTGTATCTGCGATGACTGTGACTTGGCAACGTAAGTAATGTTGACTGCAGTTTTTATTGTCCTAAGGATTAAAACATGCACTATAAAATTAGATTACCTATAAAGGGGTGTATAATCTCTGAACAATGATTTTTAGTATGACAATCAAACATAAGCCAGGGGTTTATATACCATGTAAACTGGCAACAGTATTTTAGACATACATATATATCCATACATATCATCCAAACAGAGGCATATAAAACATCTTGTGCATTTATCATAACTAGTACAACCATACAGTATATCTAGTATAGTTAAATGGGGGTAGTAATTGTATAGTGAACATGACAATAGTGTGCAAATATTTTAAACAGAGGTAGAAGCGTAGACAAAATATAAGTTACAGATTCAATTTTATGTAAGTTACATATTCAGTTTTATATCAATGTACAATTTGCTTTGGTTATATAAAGCAATTTCAGATTTAACTTTGTACCAATGTACAAATTGTCTCAATTAAACATATAAAATGATTTCACATTTGTATCAATATATATACAAAAATTTATGCCAGTGCAAATTGTCTTTAGTTCAGCCCATATATTTGGCTAAAATTGTTTATAGGTAGGTAGAACAATCTACCTTTATCTATCCTATCTATTCCCCTTTCTCTTCTTTAAAAGAGATCCTTGAGGCTATATTATTGTACTGTTCTCAACCCAATTTTAACTTATAAATATTCTATCAGAATAATAATTATGCATAACCCTCAGAGCACAGAACATATTGGGAAGGGAGACATAGTCTTCATAAGGTTGCTTCCTACTAACTTAAGGGTGATGGCATCTCTTTGTGATCCTATAAAAGCAAAAACAATGGTTACATCCTAATGGACTGACTATACACATCTATAACCATTCTTACAGTACTGGGTAAATCCATCTGGAATTCTTATTATAAAGGTGACCTGAAGGATAATCATAGAGAGCTATCTTGCAACTATTTTTGAATAATCTATTTTCTAAAAGCAATCATTTATTGGTTTACACTAGGTTAATTTCTCTATTTCTGCCCCTGTCTGTCTGCCTGCATGTCTCTCTTTCTCTTTCTCTCTCTTTCTCTCTCTCTCTCTCTCTCTCTCTCTCTCTCTCTCTCTCTCTCTCTCTCCCTCTCTCTCTCTCTCTCTCTCTCTCTCTCACACACACTCTCTCTCCCTTTAATTCCTCTTTCACCAGTAGGAGTTGTTTCGGTTGGGGCCCCATCTCAGTTCCAGATTCTTTGTAGAGTAAGTATCGATGGTATGATGTACATATTTCATATTTCTGAATTCTGGGAAATGAAACACATCCATTTGCCACGTATCCTTTCTCTGTGTTCCCTTAGGATTACTTCCTGCAGGTAAAGATGGTTGGTTATAGAAAGAGCAAGTGTTACAATTCCTTAGTATGTCTTTTGCTTGATGCCAAGTAATGGAAAAACTCTTCTTTAGTCCTTTGCTGTTAACATGATGTTTCTCATGAAATTCTGTGGCCTTTAGCGTGTTTCCTTTTAGCAACTGATAAATTTCATCAATACGTTGCACTAGAGGGCCTGGGAGACCAATATGTGCCCTGATATGTGTTATGTACATAGGATGTATCCTATTTCTGATGATATCCTGTAGTTGTATGAACATTAAGGTCAAATCTGTATCATCAGGAATGAAGTCAGCAGTTTCAATATGTAAAACAACTCCTTCTGCATACTAAGAGTCAGTAATTACATTGAGAGCCTCTGTAAAAATCCAACAACACCATAATAATTACATATAGTTCTGACTTCTGAAAAGAGTTATAAGGGCTCTGAGCCACTTTAACTAAGTTTTTTGATTTGTAACCAACCTTTCCTAATTTGTTCGCATCAGTATAAAATGTAGGAGGTCCAGAAATGGGTTTATCCTGTACCACATGAGGAAAGATCCAATTAGTTTCCTTATAAAATGAATTCTTACTTTGAGGATATTTATTATTAATCTCTCCTAAAAAATCACTACAAGCCTTTTACCAGGGTTCATTGTCGGCCCATAATCCATCAGTTTCTTCATTAGTCAAAGTCACAACAATTTCTGCAGGGTCCTTTTCAGTCAATGGGCAAAGTCTGAATTTACCTTGAAAAATCAGATCAGAAATTTTTTCGATATATGTCTTCATCTTACTTGGCCTATGCTGCAGAAGTATCCATTCTAATATAATGTTTTATCTTTGCATTAAGATTTCTGTTGGAGATTGTCTAGTTGGTAAAATAACCAGTATACAATCTAGGTCTGGATCCACACATGATCCACATGTGCTTCATGAAGTTTCTTTTCCACTAACTCTAATTCTTTATGGGTTCATCGGAGAATTCTCTTGGACTATTTAAATCCATTTCACCATCCAAAGTCTTGAACAAATTAACTAGTTCATAGTTTTTTTATACCAGTAATGGGCCATATATGAGCAATATCCCCTAGTAGCTTTTGAAAATCATTAAGAGTCCTCAATTTATCTCTATTCAATTTCACCCTTTGTGGCCTAATTTTCTGTAAACCTATTTTATATTCTAAATAATTGATAGAATCTCACCCTGTACTTTCTCTGGAGCAATTTGTAGTCCCCAATCAGACAATATATTCTTTGATTCTTCAAACAATGTTTCTAATGTTTTTGGGTTTGGGTCTGCCAACAGAATGTCATCCATATAATGGTAAATGATAGACTGTGGGAAGTGCTTGTGCAGTATTTCTAGTGGTTGTTGTACAAAATATTGGCATAAGTTGGGACTATTCAACATTCCTTGGGGAAGGACCCTCCATTGGAACCTCTTAACTGCACATAAATTATTAAGAGTAGGCACTTTGAAAGCAAATTTCTCTTTTTCCTGTTCCTGTAAAGGTATGGTAAAAAAACAATCCTTCAAATCAATAACCGTAATAGACCATTCCTTAGGTAACAGAGAAGACAAAGGAATACCAGATTGCAAAGAACCCATAGGCTGAATCACTTTATTAATTGCTCTTAGATCCATCACCATCCTCCATTTTCCAGATTTCTTCTTAACAACAAAAATAAGTGAATTCTATGGACTGGTTGATTCTTCAATATGATGAGCCTGTAACTGCAATTGTACCAACTGTGCCAAAGCCTGAAGTTTTTCTCTTGTCAAAGGCCATTGTTGAACACAAATAGGCTTTTCTGTTAACCATTTCAAAGGCAGTGCTGTGAGTGTCCTTTTAGGTTCTGCGGTTATTGTGCAATTCTTTAGTATAATCTGAATGGCTGGTGAATTTTCTTCATAGCACCTTGAAGCATCACTTTTGGATACATAATTGAATCTCTGATTGATATCAGAACCTGGAGGGATCTTATTCTGGGTATTCCATTGCAGTAGAAGGTCCCAACACCACAGATTCACTAATATGTCAGCCATATATGGCTTCAACTGTGTTTTCTGACCTTCTGGTCCTATGCATTTGAGCCATCTTACACTCTGTTTCACCTGAGATATTGCAGTACCCGGATTGGATATTTATTGCCTGTAAAAACCATCTTGGATGCCATGATTGTTGGGTTATAATCGAAACATCAGTCTTTGTGTCAACTAAGCCCTGGATATAAATATTATCAACCCGTGTTTTCAATTTTGGTCTTTGTTCATTTATTGAAGTCTGCCAAAATATTCGTTTTGTGATTCTTCTTGGAAATTCCGATTTCTCTCTTGAGTTTATTCTATTATCCAATGCCGTATAATCGTCTAGATCAGGCATTAGATGTCCTACTTGTCCTGAGGATGCTGGTCTTCCACTGTGACTGGATATGATCTTCTGTTCCTTGACTTTGGAGTCTGGTTTTTGGGGACTTCCTGGGGGAAGCCTCGGGAGGCATTTCCCAATGGTAAATGGTTGCCTTCTTTCTCCCTGGTAGATCTATATTCATTGGTCCAATGTCGTCCTCTTCCACACCTTCTGATAAACCAGAAGGCAATGTCCTTCTGTTTAAATCAAACATAAAATGGACATTATGTCCAAAATTACCCTGTGTACAATTCTATCTTATATGGCCTGGTTTACCACAATTGAAACAAGTGATGCCTTGGTTCCTCACTCTAACATTAGCAAGGGCTTGGCCTACCCAATTCTCATTGAAATGGAGAGATTCACCATTGATTGAGTACTGAATCCATTCTTTTAGTGGTGTAGATCTGATCTTTAAAGGTACAAGCATTCCTTTACATTCCAGATAAGCATGATCAAAGGTCAGAGAAAGTATTAACTGCTTCCTAACTTCTGGATCTGATACTGCTCAATGTACAGCTGTGGTAAGCCTCAGTAGAAAGTTTGTATAAGGTTCTTTTAAGCCTTGTTTGATCTTAGTATAAGGCTCAATTTTCTGACCCAGGTCCAAAATCTTTACCCAAATTCAGTGCAGCAGTATGGCATAGTAATAAAGTATGCTTGTCGTAAGTAGTTTGAGCCTTCACATCAGCAAACACGCCTTCACCTAGGATTTGGTCCTGAGAAGCAAAGAAACTGCTAATTTTTCCTTGTTGTTCTAAGGCCCTAGCCTCCTCCCTAAACCAGCTTCTGCTCTGTAAATTTTGACTTTGGTCCAGGATGGCGGCCTTTAACTGTATCCAATCATGTGGTAAAATTCGATTTTTTGGTTGACTATTCACTTAGGAGCTGTTTTACATGAGTAGAGTGTATACCATGTAATGATATTGCCTCCTTAAAATCCTTGATGTCTCTCATATATATTGGCTCATAACTATACTCTACAAATTTTGAGGACCCCCCAAAATGCATTCTTTGTCTGAACAGTAGCTGGGATCAATAGTGGTGGGGAAGAGGTAGCCCAGCCATGTTTACCACCTTAGGTAGAGTGTCTCCAGTACCATAATATCCCATGCCGGAGTGACATGAACTGTTCTGAGCATAAGATATGTTACTACCCTTTTCCAGTACTACAGTATGGTCCTCCCATTCCTGAAGCTTGGATATTACCAGTTCCCATTCCTGGATTTTGGATACTACTGGCTTCCATTCCTGGAGTTTAGATACTACTGATTTTTCTAGAGCTTGATTTTCCAGATTAAGCAGTCCTTCCAAAGATCTCACTGAACCAGCAATTTTTCGATCCACATCTTAACATAATTAATGATTTTCTTGTCCTCCTAATTAATGTAGTCAACAAGTTTTTTGTTTTCATCATTTACATAGAGCCTATATTTTTCTTGTACAGTGTTATCCATATCCAAAGAGGAAGCCTTATCTGAAAGCTTATTGTAACCAATTTCCAGAGAATTAATCTTATCTGACATTTTAGTGTTTGAAATTTCCACATCACACATCCTGGACAATAATTGTTGATTTTCAAATTTCACCTCTTTCATCATGCTTATATTTTGAAACACAAAATAGAGAAACAAAAAATGATTTTGCAGTGTGAGCCATAGTTTAAATGTGTATTCTCTATAAAATAGCCATTTTACACTTTAGAAAAAGCACCGAAGACATTCTTCATTTCCATCAGAGAGACACAAAAATATTTAGAAGCTGACTGCTAAGAAGCTAGGAAACAGGTATGCTCCTCAGAATAGATGTATAGCATATTGTTGTAACTTAGGTTTTACACAGTATATATTTATTCACAGAATGTTAACTATAGTCAGTATTGAACAGGATATAATGCTAAGAAAATGGGGGCAGATACCGAAACACATGTACTTGTCATTTTTATTAGTACACATATATAAGAAGGTAAAAATTAAGCTCTCTTGGAGAGGACAAGAAAAGCAACTATGTTATAAATATTAGGAATGGGGTATTTAAACCTTCAAGATATTCATTTGAAAATTTCTCAATCACCATGGAATTATATAACTTGAAGTCATTAATTTAATAATTATCAGTCATTACCTCAATTCAGGTGCAATGACGACATTTAGTTCATAGGTATCACAGTAGCATTCAATGCTCCATTCACAATATGGCAGATGTAAGGACTCTCAGCAGCATGAGGCTACCTACAGACCCTATGTGGTCTTAAAGGGCCCCAGCAGGAAGAAGACAATCTGTAGAAAAAGCTAATTCTTACAAATTAAGACAAGATGTCAATCACAAAATAAAAGGGTTTTTGTTTTGTTTGTTTGTTTGCACATGCCCGGGTCCTGTACAGTAGTGACCAGCTACCACTTGGGCTGGTAGGGGTGGGGGTGGGGTAGTGTGTGTGTGGGGGGGTGTGGTAACTGCACCACCCATGCTCAGAGGAATTTACACTTGCCTGGGTCATGGCTCAGTCAGTGACCAGTGACCACTTGTGCTAGTGGGGGTGCGAGGGTGACCGCATAGTTGCAGGCAGGGCAGGCTGGGGACCACACCTGCCCTGGGGGTGACCGCACTTTAAACTCACCCCAGGTCGCAGCTCAGACACAGGCAGAGATCACTGTGCTTGTGGAAGTTGCAGAGGCTCAGAGGCAACGACTATGAGCCACTGCTCAGTGCTGAGAAAAACCAGCACTGAGGGGCAGAGGGACTGAGCTGGCAGGGGCAGAGAAGACATCAATTGCTCTGCTCTGCTGGCTGGCTAGAGAGTGAAGGGTGGAGCCCAGTAAGAAGGAGTGACAGGCCAGTGAGGGAGGGAGCTTTAAGCCCATGCACTAGAGTGCAGGTTCCCAAAGCTGAACACTCTGTCTGTCCTCTGCTTTCTAACAGTGTTCAAAACACAAATGGACCCCCTATGCCCATGGGTACAGGTGCGAGGATGTTGGGCGCCAGATGAAGGTGGAGGTTCTCTTAAAATATGCCAATCTAAGATTAATATTTATTAAAATGTAAACCAACACTCACTCATGATACAGGTAACAGCTTATATAAGCGCCTGATAGACTGGATTATCCAAGCAGTGGACAATGGATACTGAACTGGTCTCTCCAGCAGTCAGGAACTAGGAAACTAGAGCTCCCAGGATCCCAGCAGTTCCTTATGAATAGAGCTGGCCACTCCCCCTTAAGGAGCCCGGGATCCTGGTCTTCGGACCTTATCAGCGGACACCTGAACCCCACCACAATAGTGAACACATACTGTTCACAGGAGCATAATCATCTCAAAGACCTCAGTGCCTCAAGACCATGGGAAAGCCCAGTCTTCGCAATGATACAAATATTGTGTATGAGAAAATATCAACTATGTTTTTTCCTCTGGGAAGACTGCCCCATGAGAGAGACCTACTAGAAATTATGGTAACCTAAACTTTTCCTTGGTTTGTCTTTATATAATAATTATTCTGAGTTTCTCTGTTAGTAGTTTATCTTCGTCTTACTTCACAGGAACATATCAACATTATAAGTGGACATGATAACTAACAAAAAGGAAAATATAACAATATCAGGCAAAATGGTTCTAGGAAGCAATGTATCCCAATGTAATTTATAGACAATCGACTCACAGGAGCATTAAGCATATTTTGAAGAGAAGATAGTCCAAAACAAAGCAGTTGACTTAGTGTTCAGTTTTTTCTTTTTTCTTTTTGTATGTTCACTTTTTATTTTATTTTTTTATAAAAACTGTCTTTTCATCCAGGTATCTGCTGCACACCTTCTCTTCCCTCCTCCCACTCTCTCCCAGTCAGCCTTCAGTCTTCCCCCTCCCCATCCCATCTCCTCAAAGGGCAAGACATCCTAAGGTAGGTCTACTCATTGTGTCACATTCACTCCAGGAAAATCTGATTTCCTCATACCATAATCAAGATGGGTTAGGTGTTCCTCTGCAAGGAATGGGCTACAAGCTACAAGCCCACGCACAGGAACACAGTCTGATCCCGATCCTTGAGGCTACACATACTTCTCATGCCAATCAACAGTTGCCTACCTTTGCAGGGCCTATCTCCTTTTCCTAGTGGATCTCCAGTGGCTATTCTTTATTCAATGAGCTCCGCAGAGCTCCAGCTAGCCTTCACTGTGGTAATTTTCCTCATAATCCCTATCCTGTTGTTCACACAGACTCTTCTCAGTTGGACCAAGAGCTCAGCCCAGTGCTCAGCCATGAATCTCTGCCTCTAACTCTACTCATTGTTGAATGCAGGTTATGTGATGAAACTTACGGTGGTTATTCATTTGATTATAGGGGAAGTCTGGCTTAGGGACCCCCTCCACTACTGGTTGGAGACGTAGCCAGGGACATCTTGTGAGTTCTTGGAGGTTTCCCTAGTACCCAGTCCCATTCCCCACATTGGCTTCCTCTATCAAGATACCCAACTCTTTTTTTCTCCCCCATTGTTGCTCCTCACACTCAACCATGCCCTTCTCTCATAATTTTTTTCCTACCTCTTCTTGGTTACAACTCATTTTGATCCCAATTTGCTAAGGTGATATCTATTTTCTCTTCCTATCAAAATCCCTGGATGACTCTTTGACTTTACTTCTGATCCTAAACTGTTCAGTGGTTGTGGTTTGCAGCTTAGATAGTCTTTGCTTTTTGTCTAAAATCCACTTATGAGTGAGTACATCCCATGTCTATATTTCTGGGCATGTGATACCTCACTCAGGAAGATATTCTCCAAATCCATTCATTTACCTGCAAATTTTAAAATGTATTTTTTTTCTGCTGAGTAGTGCTCTATTGTGTAGATGTACTAGAGTTTGTTAATAAGTTCTTCAGTTGAGGGGCATTTTGGTTGTTTCCAGGTTCTTGCTATTATGAATAATGCTTCTATGAACATAGTTGAACTAATGCCATTGGGGTACAAAAGTACATTCTTTGGGTATATGCCCAATAGTGGTATTGCAGGTCCTTGGACAGATTGATTCCCAGTTTTCTGAAGAAGCACCATACTGCATTCCAGAGTGGCTGTACAAATTTACACTCCCAACAACAATGGATAAATATTCCCCTTGCTCTGCTTCCTCTCCAGCATAGGCTGTCATCTGTGTTTCTAACAGGTGTTAGGTGGCATCTCAGAGTTGTTTTGACATTTCTCTGATAGATAGTGATATTGAGCATTTTTTAAAGTACCTTTCAGCCATTTGTAATTTTTTAGATAAGAATTCCCTTTTTATCTTGGAACCTCATTTTTAAATTGGATTATTTAGGTTTAGAGGCTCTAGTTTCTTGAGTTTTCTACATATTTTAGAGATCAGTCCTCTGACAGATGTAGGGTTGGTGAAGATCTTTTCTCATTATGTAGGCTGTCATTTTGTCTTATTGACTGTGTCCTTTGCCTTACAGAAGCTTCCCAATTTCAGAAGATCTCACTTATTGATTATTGTTCTTAGTGTCTGTGCTACTGGTGTTATATTTAGGAAGTGGTCACCTATACCAATTCACTGAAGGGTATTTCCTACTTTTATATCAAGTTCAGTGTAGCAGGAATTATGTTGAGGTCTTTGATCCACTTGGATTTGAGTTTTGAGGTTTGGATCCATTTGTAATTTTCATGCTACCATCCAGTTCTGCCTACACTTTGTTGAAGATACTATCCTTTTTCCATTGAATATTGTTGGCCTCTTTATCAAAAATTGGGCATTCATAGGTGTGTGTATTAATGTTGGGAACTTTGATTCAATTCCATTGAGCCACAAGTCTGTTTCTTTCATTCATTCATTCATTCATTCATTCATTCATTTATTTATTTATTTATTTATTTATTTATTTATTTATTTATTTATTTATTTATTTATTTATTTGCCAGTATCAGGCTGTTTTTATTATGGTACCTCTATAGTACAGCTTGAAGTCAAGGATGGTGATGCCTTCTGAAGTTTTTTAGTGAGAAGTATTGTTTTCCCAATCCTGGGTTTCCTGTTACTCCATACAAAGTCTAATATTGTTCTTTCAAGGTCTGTAAAGAATTGTGTTATGATTTTGATTGGAATTGCAATGAATATGTAGATTGCATTTGGTAAAATTGCAATTTTTACTATGTTTATTCTACCTATCCAGGAGCATTTGAGATCTTTCTATTTTCTGATATCCTCTTCAATTACTTTCTTCAGTGACTAACGATTTTTTCAAACTGGCCTGCTCCTTCTTTGGTTAGAATTGTGCCAAAATATTTAATACTATTTGCATCTTTTATAAAGGATGATGTTTTTGTTATTTATTTTTCAGCCCTTTTATCTTTAGCTTATAGGAAGGTTATTGAATTTTTTAAGTTAATCTTGTACCCTGCTACTTGGCTGAAGAGGCTTATAAGCTGTAGGAGCTCCCTGGTATAATTTTGAGATTCACTTATGTATATAATCCTATCATCTGCAAATAGAAATAGTTTGTCTTCTTCCTTTCCAATTTGTATCCTATTAATCTCCTTTTGTTCTCTTATTGCTTTAGCTAAAACTTGAAGAACTATATTGACTAGATAAGGAGGGAAGACAGCCTTGTTTTGTTCTTGATCTTAGTGGGATTGCTTTGAGTGTTTCTTCATTTAGTTTGATGTTGGCTGTTGCCTTGCTGTATTGCCTTTATTATATTTAGGTATTTTCCCTGTGTTCCTAATCTCTACAGGACTTTCATCATGAAGGAGTGTTAGATTTTATCAGAGGCTTTTTCAGCATCTAATGGATGACCATATGTTTTTTTTTCTTTTAGTTTCTTTATACGATGGATGGCATTCACAGCTTTGACTTGGTTTGCCTTTATTGCTTCTATTTCAGTTTTTAATTCCCGGAATGTTTCTTTCACCTGTTTGTTTTCTTTTTCTTGGTTTTCTTTATTTTCTTTCATGATTTGTTCTTCTCTTCCAATTTTTGTTAGTATTTTCTTCAATTTATTTAATGGAGTTCTCTGTATCCTCTTTTACAACATCTATTATCTTCATAAAGTTGTTTTTAAGGTCATTTCCTTCTGTTTCCTCTTCATTGTTTTGCTCAGGGCTTGATGTTGTAGAACCATCAGCTTTTTCTGGAGTGTTTTCTTCTTATTCTTCATATTGTTATATGTCTTCTTGCAATGGTATCTGCCCACTGCTTCCTGAGTTCACTCTTCATCAGCTCTTGTTGCCTCTTAGTCAGCTGTGAGCCAAGGGGCTGAGTTTCTCCAGTAATTGTGGGGCCTGCTCTTAGTCGACTCTTAGCTGTAGGCGAAGGAGCTATGTGTCTCCAGTTGTCACGGGGGTCATTCTTAGTTGGGTCTTAGTTTGCTTTTAGTCAGTTATTAGTCAGCTCATAGTCAGCTGTGGACTTGGAGAGGCTTCAAGGTCTCCAGTCGTTGAAGTGTGAGCCAGTGTTCTGTCTAAGTAACTAGGATTGATTTGCCTTTAAGTAGTGTATTATAAGATTGTTTATTCCATAATCTAATTATATCATCTAAAGACTACTACATTCTTTGAACAAGAGCAAACACTCTCAAGTGAATACAAGATCAGAGCTGTGGCAGAAACAAAAAGGATTCATGTGTCCCTCAAATGACGTTTCTCAAAAATTTAATAAGTAGAAATGTAGGGGTATTGTGTTGTATCATGGTAAATAATTGTCCCACCCACTGGTTTAATAAAAAGAGCTGATTGACCAAAGGCAGGCAGGAAGTGTAGGCGGGGCTACCAGACTAAGAAAATCTCTGAGAGCAGAGTGCCAGAGAGAGACCACCAGAGAGAAACTGCAGGATGCAGAGGACAACCATGCAGCTTTAAAGAAAGGTACCGAGCCACATGGCTGAACAAGAGACATGGGATAGCTTAAGGGTAGAGAGTTAGCAAGCTATATGCCTGTGCCTGAGGCTGATCAGCCAAAATCTATTGGAAGCATCTGTGTGTCTCTGTGGGACTGGGGAACTGCGGGTCTGTGGGCCTAGACCTTGAGGTTAGGCCGGAAAGTCTGGGCCAGTGTGTTTCTCTGTAGGAGTGCAGGACTATGGGTCTGCGGGTCCTAGACCTTGAGGTTAGGCCCAAAAGTCCAGGCCAGAAACCATGTACTACATAGAAATTCCATGAAATATTAAAATATTGTGTATAATGTTAATATGTAGCAAAAATTTCCAAAAGTTCGGCTAGATTTTCAAACAGAAATGTCAACACAGACCTTAGTATTTGTATTTCTACCAAAGGAAGTGACCCTGGCAAATATTATTTAGGTATTTATTAAAGTTGAACCTTGAGTTAGTGCTTAGATTGTTTTTAAACATGTTCTGGAAGAGAGGAAAGAATGTCCTTTAGATATTAATTGATGGGATATTAGCATTGGGCTAAATTTTACCTCTTGTTTTAATTAAATACCTTCCAATTTTTAAAATGAGTAGCTGGTAATTTTTCGTAGCAACCATTTTACATAAGCATATATAATGTACATAGTTCATATTTTAGGATTTAACCCTTTGCTAAGGACAAATCATGGTTCACTCTAGTCTCTAATAAACAGAAATTCATATCTTTTTGTGTTGAGACAAGTAATAGTTGGATCTATTAGTGAATTAATAACCTCAGTATATAGTAAAAAATTGTTCTATCTTACATTTAGGACCATTTGATAGAAACAAAAGTGTTGATATTCACTTGCAAAGGAAACCTGTCATCATCCTTCCATTGAGATTTATGTTTGACTAGTAATTTTGAGAAAAAGGAATAAATATTGCATACATTAGTATAGTGAGATTATGTTATTACACTATAAATAGTTGTCCTGCCTAGTATTTTAATAAAAATATTGATTGGCTGAAGACGGACAGGAAGTGTGGATGGAACTATCAAACTGGGAAAACTCTGGGAACAGTCAGTAGACAAAATCCTTTCCAGCCTGCTCTCTCTCTGGTGTTAATGAAAACAGTTCTTATCATATATCTTATCAAATCATTCCTGGATCTACTAAAACTGAGAAATAAGAACTCAAAGATTTACTTTCCATTATTCACTTAATGTAAAGTAAAATTTTCAATGCTTAGGTAAGTATAATACCAAATTTTAGAATTTCATGAGCTCCCTTACATGCCAGCATTCACACACACACACACACACACACACTCACACACACACACACTCAGTATCATTTTATTTGGACATATTTGAGGGTTCTTTTTATGAAAGGAAATGTAACCGAAGCCACAAAGAACAGGTACAATCATATTCTCAGATACAAGTTAACGCATTAATAACACCTTATCTTTTCTTTTTTGTCTGATTAATAAATAAAATTTCATAGTTACTACTTCTAAACTTCTGGTTCTTTTTGAGTGGTAAAAGAGTTTTTCCTTTCTGACCATTTCTATCTTCTGTAGCTTTCCCTGCTGTGCCAAGATATGCTTATTTTCAAATATCACTTAATATTACTTCAATGATGAAATACTGTCATCTTAGGGAGTGCATATATGTGAGTTTTAATGTTCTCCAGAAGCACAAAATGAGAAAATGATTTCAATTAGACTTTCTTCTTGTTAAAAATATTTCAAAAATCTAAGATCAGCTGGTACTGTGATTTGAAAGTGATGATAAAGGTAATAGTCGTACTCAGTAAAAATAATAGGTGAAATGTAAACAATTTAGGCTAGAAGATCCCATTTTTCATTAGTGATCTACATTTATTTACTGTACATAATTGTATGCAAATATGAGAACTCAAGTCAATAATCAAAGTTAAAATTACTCCCCCTTCTGTGCATCGTTATAAGCCCTTCTAATAATATTGCATTTGCACTTTCCAAGCCATTTTTTTAACCCAGTCATGCTTAAAATATTGCTCTCTTCTGCCTTTCTTCTTCTGAAGTGACATCTTGAAAGTGATACCTTGTGTGTTAGAGATGACAGACTAAAATAGATTCAATAATCTGTCTGTCTAATTTATGCTGCACACAACATTACACTGGGACAGTGTGCAATAAAGCAAACAGAAAGGAAATAAATAGCACTTTTGGCATTTCTGGAAGTTCAAGTTTTGAAGCCCTGGGGACTAATTCTTGTTGACTATTTATACCTCAATTTCAAGAACCTGATGGATATTTTAAATATCTTTTTTGTTCTATATTTTCTTTTGTTTCGCATATCTATCATTCTGTTTCTTGAAAATATTTGTTAGCAAATTTTGACTAGATTTTTTTCCCATTGTTGAAGAAGAGGAATAATTTTGTTTAGGTATAGTATGAATTTAGCTATAGAATTGTCCCTAAAACTTGTTTTATACCCCCCCCCCAATAGTCATTTACTTGCTAATTACAAGCATGGTCTCCTTTTGAGGAAATCAATTTGATTATAGTGCAAGAGAGTAATGTATGGAAAACATTATGAGCCTATATTTGTTAATCTCACTAACTTACACAGAGCCAAATGTGTCTTTAAATATTATTCGTGGGAAATTCACTGGTGGGAAGCTTTGATACTCAAATGAAATGAAACTGTTTATAGGTAATGTCTTATTCAAATGCACAACATTTCCAATCTCATGTACCATATTGCCTATATTGAATATATAATAATCTTCTATGTCAACATATAAATCCACTTACAATGTTAACATTTGGGGGGATATTTTTTTATAACACTCGAAGTAATTATTCACTATTACTTAGACACTTTACAGGTTCAGATATAATTTCAAGAGATAAAAATAAATTAAGAGGTTTAATGTTTTAACTACTTAAGACTAAGGATGGATTACTACCATGTGCATAGTAAAATAAAAATATAAAAACACACTGTTTTAAGAACACTAAGATGCTATTATGTGTGTTAACCCAAATCAGGGGTTTATTTTATTTAAAAGAGCTACATCAAGTTATTTGACATTTTTGTGCTATACTTAGCTGAAAAAGTATTCTGCTTGAAAGGACTGTATTTCTTGATATTTCTTATTGATTTAGGACTTACATTGGATCATAAATTTGACCTTCCTTTTTGGTGGGAAATACTTTATGATTTTCACATTCGCCTTCTGACACCTCAGTTGTAGCCATAAAATGAAAGAGAAGCATCACACCCAAGTAAATGTCATATTCTCTGACCATGTTTTCAGACTGTAATAGAGAGGCCACAGTGGAACACTGTAGCAGTGAAGGTACACACTGACAAAGTCTACTTTGAGAAGGGTTTGGCAGAATCACATATGAGTTAGAAAATGAAGGCTGCAAAACCTTCTCATATTCTAGGCATTATAAATATAAAAATATTAAAAATTCTGGAATGAGCTGTATAGAAGAAGAGATTGCTAAAATATTCTGATAGGGAATATATTTACAATAGATTATAATGTAAATTATCATTCATATATACTTACTCATTTTCCAAAATCAGTATTGCATGTTTTAAATACTAAAAATTATGTGCTTATTATCATCTACAAATAAAACTATAACTCAACTTTTTTTAAAATTGGAAGACTAATTGAGATCTAAGACTGATAAAAATTGTGATTCACTGTGACATTAACAATATTATAGGGAAAATTGGCAATTTCTTAATTTTATGTTAATTTTATTTAATAATGTTTTTCCACACTGGTAGAGTTCAAAATTTGTCTATGTTTGCTTGTCAATATAAAGTATACGACTGTCAGACCCAGTAGCTGGTTACCTGTGGAAACTAGATTAAGTGTATACAAAAAGCTGTTGGCTCCACACTGCACTGGATCTCAGCCAGAGGTTAAGAAGTCATTTCTCCATCTACATTTTCTGATGTTCTACCTCTCACACAATGCAATGGTTGTTTTAACCTTCCTCAGCTTCTAATTCTTGCTCAACTCTGATTTTACTGAACTACAACCAGAATAATATGAAGAGGGAACTACTAAGAAGTTTAGAAAGAGAATATCAAAAGAGAAACTAAGGATAGCATAATTCCACTAGGCTGTCAATTACTGTGGATATTTGTGTTAGTGAAGGACATCATATAACAAACTTCTAAACACAGATACTACATATTGACCAAAATCTTCTGTAGTACAAGGTTTCTGGCCTGGAGTTTTAGGCCTAGCCTCAAGGTTTAGACCTACAGACCCACAGACCCAAAGAGACACACAGATGCTTACAATAATTTTATGCTGATTGGCCTAATGCCAAGGAATATAATTTGCTAACTTTTTACTCTTAATCTAACCCATAACTCTTATCCTGTTCAACCATGAGGCTCGGTACCTTTCCTCAGAGCATCATAGTTGTCCTCTGTTTCTTCTGGTTTCTCTCTGGAATTCTGCTCTGTTCTTCCATTTCCCAGTGTATTCCTAGTCTGGTAGCCCTGCCCACACTTCCTGTCTGCCTTTGGCCAATCAGTGCTTTTTATTAAACTCATAGGTGGGGACAATTATTTACAATGGAACAACTTAATCCCCCTCTAACCCTCTCCATGAGACAGGGTAAAATTTCTTGTGTAGAATTTTTTGACTAAATTCAGATTTTATCTTTGAATTCTTATGGGTCTAATAGATTGTAAGAAAGACAACAAAGTAACTGAAATAACTTAATTAAAATTTAAAAATGGGTTTGTTTTGTTTACAGTTTTGGAATATCCAGTCCACAACTGGTTGGCTATAACTTCTTGCTCTAGAAGCAAAAGACATAAAGATCTCATGATGCCTTATAATGTCACACCTGCAATTATATAAAGACCTCAACTCCTAAAGGTAGCACTACCCCCCAACAGCAATACACTGAGCATGGCATCTTATACGGGCCTTTGGAAGGCTCACAATTTGATGGATAGCATACTTGAAGGACAAAGTCCTGAGTAAATTCCAGTGAGAGTTGCTGCCGAATGGGTCTTTGGCAACTGTATTCCTTTGGAGACAGGTATAGTAGCTCTCCTAGTTTGTAACAGTTCCTACGCAGCTTTTCTTGTCATGAGCTCTGTGTTGATGACAATAGAAATATGTCATTGAGAAACTGATGCATATGCCTTCAAATATAAATAGATACTGAGGCCAACTCACCAGCTTTTATCTTGATTTTTGGTATTTATCTATTAAAAATGTTTCAAATTTTAAATTGCAATATTGTCATTTTTCATCTAGGTATAATATGTATATTATATGTATATTTTCTATATATGCACATATAAGAATATAGTAACCATGAAGAATTCAAACTGTCCTCATTTAGAACCAGTTCACTGTTCAAGAGAAATACTGCTGTCAAAACACAGATTCATAATACTTTGTTTAGAAATTACAGCTATAACATAGTTGCTCTTCTTGTCCTCTCGAAGAGAGCTTAATTTTTACCTTATTATATATGTGTACTAATAAAAATCACAAGTACATGTGTTTCAGTATCTGCCCCCATTTTCTTAGCATTGTATCCTCTTGTTATCCTGTTCAATACTGACTATAGTTAACATTTTGTGAATAAATATATACTGTGTAAAACCTAAGTTACAACAATATGCTATACATCTATTTTGAGGAGAATACCTGTTTCCTAGCTTCTTAGCAGTCAGCTTCTAAATATTTTTGTGTCTCTCTGATGAAAATGAAGACTGTCTACAGTGCTTTTCTAAAGAGTAAAATGGCTATTTTATAGAGAATATACATTTGAACTATGGCTCACACTGCAAAATCATTTTCAAACTAGACTTGTAAATGATTGCAATGAGGCTATGTAGGATATGTTTGCCATGAGAAAGTTGGTAAATACTAGCTTTTTGCACAAATTCTAATTGGTACATAATGAAAACTTATAGTCAGATATTGGGGAAAAGCTGAAATATCAAAGAGACAGGGAAATAATCCACAGTCACTTCTCATACACCAATTTCTCAGATTTCTCTCCACAAAATCCTCCTATTCCAAAATTCCCTCTCTCTCCTCAGTTCACCAACAAATTGTCTGGAAAAGCTGAAAAAAACCCTCTTCTCTTGGACTTTCCAACTCTCTTAAAGTCTTCTTTTTACAGTCATAAAGCTATGATTAAAGATGTGGGTCACCACTCCCTGACCTTACTAGCTTGACTCTGTGGTTGATTCTCCTGATACTCCAGATTTAATTTATTAATTTTATTATATATAATTAATATATATATACATTTATTCATTTTATTATGTAAATAATTAGCATATTAATATATAGTTCACCACACTAGCTAGTTATGTTCTTTAATTTCCTACGTCCTTACCGATACATTTTATTTTGTTCTTGCTTCCTTACCTAATAATAGCAATCTATGGTTGACCTCATTAGCTTTTAAATTTTATCATTTGCTTCTCACTTTACACCAAATATGCTTCCAGAAACAGAATAATTGTTTCTTCATAGGGAAAATATTTTATCAGAGAGCTTAACTCATTAACCCATCTCATTTCCTTTATGTATCCTGTCAGAAGCTAATAGGAGTTCAAGACAGCTAAACTATGTGAGAGTATGTAAGACAAGAACTTAGAATAAGAATTATTCCTGTGATGATATTCACAGTATAAATAAAAGATGAGTCAGTCAGAGAGCCTAGGTTTTTGTTTTTTTCTATACATTAACTCTATATCTTCTCCCATGAAATAAAACAGGTGTATCAAAATATATGTGGATGATGTTCAGTATCTAGGAAGTGCCTGTTTAGTGAAGATAGGGGCAGTTCAGTGTGAGGGTGTACTACATACTGAGTCAGCATAGTGAAGTGTCTTCAAGTGCTTCTCTGCTCCTTAAAAATGTTTCAGTGAAGCATTTAAGCTCATTGAGGTCCAAGATGCCTGGTAGTCACTACATTAAGATGCCCAAGCTAGACATGCAGATATATGTGATAGTACAGCCAGCCTATTAGAGTTTCTGTAGGGATTACAGCTTCTTTGCCTGCAAATTACCATGCTGTGCTATGTATAAAGTTAGCATTCACCAAATAGGCTACACTCTGAAGCCTTTGCAACTGCTTATTCTAGTCCTTAATCATCACATGAAACTTTCTGAATTTGCTCTTCATAAGCCCTGTTTATTTAATTAACTTCAAATCATTAGCTTGCTTTTTTACTTTGCATCTTTTTACTCTCATTTACTTTCTAGGATTTTGTGTCATTAATTTAAATCATATGTATTTTATTCCAAATTTGGTTTAATAAACACAAATTAATGATCTCACTTTATTACTTGTTGCATTTAATTACATTGAATCTATTACATAATATATGTGATCCAATTGTCATTCTACAATTTCATTTGTCTTTCATTTACTCTGTTGCTTGCCTTTGTATTAATCTATAATTGGTAACTATTCCATTTTTATCCTCTTATTAAATCACAGTTTAGACAATGTACTTAATCTTCTTTTAGAGGGAAACCCAAAGATTGCAACATGCATTCTTGACACATTATTGTTAAATGTTATAAAGCTACCATGTATCTTCATCCCTTATTGCTTTTATTGTTAGCTCACTTTGTTTTTATTTACCATTCTTGCAATGATGTATCCAAATATAGTATAATTTCATAGAAATTTGCTGTTTTATAGGGTTACTTATACTGCAAAATTTTGAAACCAAAGATTTTTATTATTTGTTATCCAAAGTGAGATTTCTTTGCAACTTTTACTCTCTTGTATATTGGCTTTGATATAGAGTATTTGATCATCTTTGTATTCATACAGTCCCCCTACAAATATAATGTTAGTTTTCATCACAATGGATGTTTACATCTTGGTTCACTAGTTACATTTTCCAATTTAACATTAATTCCAGTCAAAGAGCATGTCTTGTCTTGCAGATTAGTATAACATGGGAGACACAAAGGCCAAAAGGATAGCAGTGGGAGGGAGGTTTAAATGGGAAAGGGATGGGAGTGTAGGTCAGAGCAGGGGAGAGAGGGGAGAGACAACTAAAACTAAGTGTGTTTGAAAATGACTATGAGAATGTACTATATCAAAAGTATGTGTGCGTATACACACATACACATATACACATATATGTATATTATATACACACATATATTACACACAGAAACACACTTTTCACATAAAAGAGTTTAATTGAAGTGATACTTGAAGATTATACTGTTCTTCCTAATACCAAACAGAAAGACCAGTTCCAAGTATGGTATAGCTACAGTCAAGTTGTTGGTCATCCATGCCCAAGATACTCTTAAACAATTCACATTATTGTTACATCTCAATTCCACTTTAAAGCTTAATTATCTTTATGTTCAACCTCAAGGGTTTCATTTAGAACAAGAAAGCAAATATTCTCATGGTGTAAGGGCTGTAAAAATCAGATTGACTGCATGAAGCATTTCATCTGTGAGCATTTAGAATGCTTCGTCTCCAGTGATATAGTCATTAGAGATATCTTTAAAGTACATATTCTCCACTTCATGCAACATTCTTATTTTTTTGACAAAAATATTATAATGCTATAAATTGATTCATATACCTGGAAATCAACTCTATTTTCTAGGGTATGTTCTTATATTAATATTTGGATGTCAATTTGCCTTCATATCTCAGCTGGCACCTGCAGTTTAGATGCATTTTCAGAAGAACTTGAGCTACTAGTTTAATAAATAAAGAATTAAGGTGGTTAGTGTCTTTTTCCACTTGATACTGACTTGAAACACTTTGGAAGGAAGTTTCAGTGAGAGATTTTCTGCTTAGAGTTGGCTGGTAGAGAATTGTCTTGAAAAAGCTAATTGATACAGCAAAACCCATCCTAAATGTGGACAAAATCCTCTACTAGAAGCCCAAATAATAGTATGTGGAGGAAGGAAAGTATTGCTATTTTGGTCACATGGCTTTCAATCTTGCTGTTAAGTTCAGGTACTGCTGCTGCCTCTGCTGATTACTTTGCTAATATTAGAAATAGCCTTTTTTTTTGCACTTCAATAATAGATTAAGGAACAGCAGCTCTCCCAAAATCCTATAGGCTTTGACAGCAAATGAAGACTGCTAAGGCACCCAGCATGGCCTCCTGTTTCACTGACTGACTAAGAATCTGCTACAGGTTTCTCAGCCTCTCCTGGGAAATAGCCACTTTTTAATTTTTTTTTAGCTATTCTGTCTATAACATGCAAATTACCCTGATAAAATATTTTTAATACATATTCAATTTCTGGGATTTCTCTAGAGAATGCTAATACTCTGTATAATTTGCAAAACAAATGAAGCTAGATTATAGACCAATTTTGACTACTATCAAAGACACTTTGGGCTTGTCATGTTTAGAGTATTTGTAGACTTTGCAACATAAGATATAGTGAAATTAAGGTAGAATGTAATTTTTTATATTTACATTTTTCTTTTTATGACATTATTTCTTTTCATTTTTATTCTTACAGTTTACTATTTAATTATACTTATTTTAGAAATTAAGTGCAAATAAAAATTAACCAGTATCTCTTCCACAAATACATTATAGGATTATGTATATTTCCTTCCTTTTTGTACATTTTTTAAACCATGAAATGTTTCCTCCACTTATTTGATTGCATTTTCTTCCTTTTTTTTTGATTTCTTTATCTTTTTTCAGGGATTTGTTTATCATTTCCATTTTTGTCTTTTCCTTTATTTCTTTAAGGAATTTTTTTAAATTTCCTTACTTAAGGCTTTTATTTTTTTCATAAAGTTTTATTTAAGGTTGTTTCCTTCTGCTTCTCCTACATTGCCATAATCAAGTCTTGTGGTAGAACCTCCAGATCCTGGTGATATGATGTTGTTCTTATGTTGTTATATGTATTCTTGCACTGAAATCTTCCCATTGATACCTTGGATCCCTAATGCATTTGTCAGTATCTCTTGGAGCTAATTTTTGGTGCGATTTGTTCAGACTGTGTCTGTGTCTTAGGAAGCCTCTTTTGGGCCAATCTGGGCTCTCAGTCCATTTAGAGAAATGCATTCACTGCCATGGTAACCTATAATCGGTGTAATAAGTGTTTGTTGATTCTGTGTTTCAGGAATTCATTCTTGGTACAATGTGAGCTCTTGAGCCAAAGGAAGCTTTTGTTCCTTTAAGGGTTCTTGATCCAACACATTCTGATGAGTTGTGAACTTTAGGTACCTTTTCAATCCAGTAGACTCTGACACACTGTGGGTTTCAGGTGGTTACTCTTTATCTAGTAGCTTCTGAGGAACTGAGAGTCCTGGGCAGCTGCTCTTGATTCACTAGGAACCAAGAAACTCTGTCTCAGAACCTCTCTTGATCCAATAGGTGCTGGGCGACTCTTGGTCTAATAAGTGCTGATGATCTATGGGTTTCTAGTTGCCACTGAAGTTGCCAGGTGATGGAGTGGGTTGCATATTGGGTGGAGCCTAATGGTTGGGGTGTCCAGTGAATTGGATTTTACTGATATGCAAGGATTTTTTTCTTGGTGGCCTAGATTTCAGGGAGAGATTAGTTGGGATGGAGCTCCAAGGGACTCTCTGCCTGTGCTAGGAGCACTGTCACTCACCTCTTGGTCCAGTTAAAGCAGAAAATCTGTGGATCTCAGGTTGCCATTGAAGTTACAGATGATGGGGTATGTTGCATATGGAGTGGGGTTTTATAGTTGAGTGTTTACAGTTAACTGGATTTTACTGAGGCTTCTTGCTTACAGGGGGTTTAACTGCTGGTCTGGATTTAGTGCAGAGATGAGTCCCTTCAAATTTCTTGTTTCAAAAAGAGTCTGCCAGACAAAATAGGGATAGCCACAAAATAGATGCTCCAACATTACAAAGGAATTTTGGGTGACTATTCCATTAGCCAGATGTCATCTATCATTTCTTAAATTTGAAAGTTGCATGCACTTCTTGTTTACTCAGGTAGTATTATATTATTCTGTAGTCTTTGATGGAGTTGAAGATTAGATAATCATAATTATAATTTTCTTTAGTTATAATAAAAGGTTAAACTTCAGATTCACATGGATAAGGTATATGATACAATCTTTTCTTTAATTTTGGTAAATACAAATAGACTAAATATTGTAAATGTAATTCTTTCTTGATAGCTTTTTTTTATGTAGTTGTGCTATGTTGAAATTGAAACCTTCCTTTTTGATTAGACAGAAAAGGAGAAGTGATGTGTGATGTCTTCTGTATGCTATGACTATCACTGGCTATTAAAGAAGCTATTTTGTCCAATGGCAAGGCATCTTAAAAGTAGGGGAAAAACTGAGCAGAGATAAAGGGGAAGAAGGATGGAGTCAAGGAAGTCAAGGAGGGATGCTGTGAGCTTCTGCTATGGAGAAAGTTGTAAAGGAATTCAGGTAAGCCACTGACCAAATGGCAAGATAGATTAATGGATATGGATTGAGTTAAGATCCAAGAGCTAGCTATCAAAATGCCTGAGCCATAGATCAAGCAGCATGTAACTAATATAAAACTTTGTGTGATTATTTGGGGCTAAATTGCAGCAGGACTGTGGGTTCCAACCTCAGAATAAGGCCAGGGCAGCAACTACATAATACAGGCTGACATGCAAAGTGCTGTTTCTTGCCAAATTTATAAGGTCCTCTTATGTCCTCTGATGTTTTATCCAAAACTAAAATATGACAAATTCTAACTATCTGACAGAGATGGTAGAAGATTCCCTTTCTTGATCAAGTGTCTGTATTTTTTTCTTTTTCTTTCCCTTTAAACCTTTCCTTTCAGTCTTTCTTATTTTCTGTTCTTCTCTTGACACTTGCTTCTGCTTCTCCTTTCCTGTTTTCCCCTGTCTTTTTTGTTTCTAGTGTCAAGAGATGCAAGCTATGCATGTTATGAGCATGCAAACACAGTTCAAGGGACTAAAGAGACAGTGTTTAGGGCACTTCCTACTTTGCAAAGGCATGGTCTTGGTTACCAGCACTTATGTGGTAGGTAGTCCACAATGAACTCTAATTCTTATTTCAAAGATCTTTATGCCTTTTGAACTCTGAAGAAACCAGGTATTGACACAATGCACACATTAATACCTATGTTCACATACATATAATAAAAATAAATTAATCTTAAAAAAATTAATTCTATAATAGCCATTCATTTTTCATCATAAGTTCCAGATTAAACATCCTCCACTCGGACACAAGTTCATCAACTAACTACATAAGGACAAATATATAGAACGTGAATATCATAGAAAAATTGGTAATGAGTTGCTTGATCTTTGTTCATGATCACCCTTTGTTCAGGTTCATAACTTATACAAATGAGAAAAATA
Organism: Phyllotis vaccarum; assembly: GCA_033318265.1. NCBI lineage: Eukaryota > Metazoa > Chordata > Mammalia > Rodentia > Cricetidae > Phyllotis > Phyllotis vaccarum. The sequence goes on from JARWLC010000007.1 coordinate 89,757,483, forward strand.
TGTCCTAGCTTCTTTGCCAAGCAGAGGAAAAAAAAAAAAAGTACTTTGTGCCTAATTTTTCAGTTTCTCGAGACTACTCTAGAAACATCTTATCTCTGTATATCTCTTGTCCTAAGAACAGGCAAAAAATGCATACTTTAAGTATCTAAATGAGGTATGAAGCTGCTATCTGATGCCATTACCATGTCACAGGCATCCATCATTTTACAATTTAGAAGCTTCCTCTCAGGAGGAAAGGCAATAGCAAGTAACACAAATTTCTAATTGTCATGGGACTTGTTCGAATGCTACTTCACATCTCATATGTCTCACAGTACAGAATACTTAGTACAAACTAGATGCCTAAAGGTAGGGAAGCATGAATGTGCTGAGAGGAATATGGCATACTGAAAAAATCTACAGGACCAGACACAGTATCATAAAACAAAACAATACTGAACATCTTAAAAATGTAAAGAGAAAAATTACATACATTTATAAAAACATAGATAAAAACACATCTACAGAATCATATTCTAAAGATAATGGTCTTTAAGAAGTTAATACATAAACGCTTGAGAGCTAATTATCTTACAAATACATAAAGTACAGAAGGTAAAAAACTAATGTACAAGAAGCAAGTGAATGACACCAAAGACACAAAAATCTTCAGAACATGTCTAAAAATATGTAAACTAAAAACTTTAACATCATTCTTTTAACTTAATAGAACTATTATAAATAAGAGAAGAATGTTAGTAAAGTGTAAAAGCATAAGAAAAAGTAATTTTGTAGTTAAGTAATATGTCAGCATTTAAAAATATCTTGTATGAATTTGAATGTATTTAAGAAGAAGGAATCAATGAAATTATCTATTCAAAGAAGCAAAATTTAAAAGATTGAAGAAAGATAGGTTTTGAACATCCAAGGCACACACAATATCATTAAGACAATGCATTGTCCTAGTTACAAGTGGGAAGAAAAAGAAAGGCACCAGGAAGAATATTAAGAAGTAATGTCCCCAAAGTTAGAAAATTTATGAGCATAATATATTTCCACATTCAAGAAACACAGTCACTTGCTGTGGTTGATACATAGACAGTAAAACTGAGAGTCTCTACAAACAAATAGTCCAGATCAAGAATAAAATTTATTTCTGAAAGCAGGAAGTTTATTGAAAGGTGAATCCAAATCATCAAATTATGCAGGGTGATAATTTTAATTTGCTAAAATTTAAAAAAGAGTGACTGTGCCAAGACAAAACAATATAGATAGCCAAATTTTCTTTCATTGCAAAAGCATATTTTAATAGTCAGATAAAACTGTGGGGGATTATTGCCCCTATAGCTCCTAATAGGAACAACTAGAATGGATAGTTCAGTACTAAGGTAAACACAATGCACAGCTATATAAAAGGCCATGAATATATAAAACACATTGATGAAAGTAAGCACCAAACAGATACAGAATAATATGCTGTGGTAGTGATGCAAAAACCTTTTATTCTTGATTTAGAACTTAAAAGAGAAAAATATAAGAAATAAATATAACTGGAAATGATGGTGATATATGCAGATATAACATTAAATATTTACCTATGAGGATATATAAATAATGAACAGTGACAAAGTAATCAAAAATAAAACAAATATGCTGAGTTTTATAGACTTAAAGTAATTCTTTAAATGTTTTTCAGCAGTTTTTTTGACATACTCACCACTGTTGTCTTTCTGTTGCCTCTTTCCAGTTATCCCCCAGCTTCCCATACCCCACCCTACCATCTATCGCACTATCTATTCTTCACAGAAGGTAAGGACTCTCAGAGAGATTCAATGCAGTCTGGCATATTTATCTGAGGCAAGACCAAGGCCCTTTTCCTTGTATCAAGTCTGAGTAAGGTGTTTCTCTAGGGAATAGGTTCCAAGAATTCAGTTCATACACTAGAAATAAACCTAGAAGAGTTGGGAACAAATCTTGAAAGGAGATGGTTGAGTGAGAGGAGCAAAGAGGGAGATAGAAAGAGATGGATATCTCAATAAAAGAAGCCAATGTGGAGTCGGAAAGAGACTGGGTACTAGGGAAATCTCCAAGAACTCACAGAATGTCCCTGATGAAGTTTCCAGACAATAGTGGAAGGGGTGCCACTATTTTAATTCATTGTTTTAATTCGTTAATTTATTGTTTTAATGTGTTCTTCAGTTGAGGTCCATTTAGATTTTTTCCCAGATTCTAGCTATTACAAATAATGCTACTTTGTCTTTGTCTTAAGAATTTACAATCTTTAAAAACATGTCCCAGAGAGTTATGTCTGGATTATTCAATAGATTGAGTCACAACTTGCTGAGAAACATCCATCGTGATTTCCAAAGTGATTGCACAAGTTTACATTGGAGGAATGTTCTCCTCACCCCACATCCCCTCCAGCATATGCTGCCATCAGTATTTTTAATTATAGACATTCTTACAGGTGTTAGATGGTATCTTGGAGATGTTTCATTTGCATTTCCCTGATGGCTAAGAATTTTGAGCACCCATTTAGGTGTCTTTGACTATTTTAAGTTCTTATATTAAGAATTCCCTATTTAGCTCTGTACACATTTTTAATTGGGTTATATCAGTTTTTGACTTTTAGTTTCTTGAGTTCTTTAAATATTTTAGAGATCAACCCTGTGACAGATGTGAAGGACATTTCCCATTCTATAGGCTTCTGTTTTGTCTTATGGACTGTGTCCTTTGTCTTACAGAAGCTTCTTAGTCTAAGAAACTTCAATCTATTCATTGTTTTTCTCTGTGTCTTTGCTACTGGTGTTATATTTAGGAATTGATCTTCTCTGCCAATGTGTTCACGACTGTTTTCCACTTTATTTTCTATCAAGTTTAGTTTAACTGGGTTTATGTTGAGGTCTTTAATCCACTTTGACTTGAGTTTTGTTTAGGGTGGTAAACATGGATCTACTTGCATTTTTTTTTTTTTACATGCCATCATTCAGTTATGCCAGCATCAGTAGATGAAGACGCTTTGTTTTCTTCAATTGTCAAAAATTAGGTGAAGATAAGTGTTTGGATAAATGACAAAATCTTCAATTTTATTCCATTGATCAATATCTCTCTTTATATGCAAATACCAAACTGTTTTTATTATTGTAGCTTTAGAGTGCAGCTTGAAGTAAATGATGATGCTTCTAGAAGTTCTTTAATTGAAATAAATTGTTTTGAAATCCTGGATACTAAAAGATTTTGGGGGGTTCCTTGTATAGTATTATAATATTATAATACTATAATATTATCTGTAAAATAAAAATTTCACTTCATCCTTTCCAAGCATATGCCATCGATATCCTTGATTGTTTTATTTCTCTTGCTAGAACTTTGAGTAGTATATGAAATAGATATGGGGAGAGTGACAGCATTGTCTTGTTCCTTATTTTAGTGGGATCATTTTGAGTTTTTCTCCATGTAGTTTGATGTTGGCTGTCACCTGGCTTGCTACATATTGCTTTATTATGCTTAGGTATGTTCTATGTGTCATAGAGCTCCCCAAAACCTTTATCATGAAGGGATGTTGGATTTTGTCATTGACTTTTTCACCATCTAATGAGATAATAATGTAGTTATTTTCTTTCAGGTTCTTTATATAAATAAATTGAGAGATTTTTGTATGTGGAACCATCCCTGCATATCTGAGACAAAGCCTACTTCATTGTGGATGATGTTTTTTATATGTTCCTGAATTTGGTTTTCCAGTATTTTATTGAATATTTTTGCAGTAATGTTCATGATGGAGATTGTTCTATAAGTTTCTTTTTGACATTTTTGTCGTGTGTGTGTGTGTGTGTGTGTGTGTGTGTGTGTGTGTGTGTGTATGTATCAATGTGATTGTAGCCTCATAAAAAGATTTTGTCAATGTTCCTTTGATTTCTATTGTGTCTAACAATTTGATGATTATTGGTATTATTTCTTTTTAGAATTTTTGGTAGACTTCTGTGCTAAAACCATCTGGTTCTGGCCTTTTTATTGCTTGGAAGACTTAATAAATGTTTCTATTTTCTTAGGGTTTATATGTCTATTTAAGTTACTTATTTGGTATTTATTTAATTTTAATTAGTGGGACATATTCAGAAAGCTGTCCATTTTTTTTTTTGTTTCCAACTTTTGTGGAGTACATACTTTGAAGTGTAACCTAATGGTTTTTTGTATTTATTCTGTGTCTAGTTTTATGTTCCCCTTTTCATTTCTTATTTTTAAATTTGAAATTCTCTCTCTGTCTTTAGTTTGTTTACATAAGGGTTTATCTATCTTATTGATTTTCTTAAAGAACCAGTTCTTTGTTTTACTGTTTCTTTGTATTGTTTTCTTTGTTTCAATTTTATTGATTTTGGCTCTGAGTTTATTTTCTGCCTTCTGCTCTTTTTGTTGATATTGCTTCTTTTTGGTCTAGAGTTTACAGATGTGTTGCTAAGTTGCTTTGTGAGATTTCTTTAAATTCTTTATGTAGGTACTTAGTGTCCTGAAATATTGTTTTAGAACTTCTTTTATTTAGTCATAAAACTTTAGGTATGTTGTGGATTCATTTTCACTGATATCTAGAAAGTGTTTGATTTCTTTCTTTCTTTATTCCTTGATTCATATGTGGTTCAGTTTAGAGTTGTTCAGCTTCCTTGATTTTGTAGGCTTTCTGTAGTTTGTGTTGCTGTTGAATTATAAATTTATGCCAAGGTGGTCTGATAAAATACAAGGGGTTAGATAATAGTAGTACATGCCAGAGGGCCAAGGAAATTGCCTCAAACCAGTTGCCAAGGCAGGCACATAATCTACTTCTTATGGGCCAACCTAGAGTCAGCCTGAGGGCCTAGCAACAGCCACTGTCCAGTGTTCCTGATCACTCAGAATCTGCCTATCAACAGATGCTGTCAGATCTCCGGATTTTGCTCACTCAGCCATGGACAGCCATGCAATATCACCAGATCATGACATAGCCTTGGTGCTGGGAGGAGGGCATATAAGGTTCTCTCTACTGTTGAATAAATGAGTTAGTCCTTTGCAACTGACTCCTAGGGTCTGTGATGTTGACTCTGTGTCTTCTCACCTCCTCCCCTAAGAAAAGTGTTAGGCCCAGAAACATGTTACCCTGAATAGCATTCTGATGTTTCCCTCTCTTTCCCTCACCCCAGTCCCAGTGCTGAATAGTGCCAGTGCCTCCAAGATGGAAAATTTTGGTGAGAAATTCCCTCTGTGAGGTTTTTATGGACCCTTCAGTTGGTAAACATTGGGGTCCCCATTTCTTTTCTTTTATGTTGTCTGTTCTTTATTTTTCTTCTTTACAACTTTTTTTTTTATATTCACTGATGGCTTGCTTGTCTTTGTCTTTCTTTTGGGGGCTCTTCAGTTTTTCCTTTTTCTCCTATTTATTTTCTCCTTTCTCCTTTTTTTTTTTGAGAAGAATGACTTTTTTCACTCCATTTTTTAAAGAAAGTTAAATTGTCTTTCTTTTATCATCAGCAGTTTCTCCTTTCTTTCCTTTTGTGTCATTTTGGCAGCGTAGGTAGTCATGGTGGACATACTGACAAGCCCTATTTGTAGTACGAGGTTTCTGTTCCGTACTTTCAGGCCTAACCTCAAGGTCTAGGCACACAGACCCACAGACCCACAGACCCTCAGACTCGCTGACTCACAGAGACAGAGACACACAGATGTATAAGATAGTTTTAGGCTGAGCGGTCTAGGACCCAGGCATATCACTTGCTAGCTCTCTATCTTTCAACTAACACATGACTCTCCCTGTTCAGCCATGTGGCTCAGTACCTTTCCTTAGAGCAGCACAGTTGTCCTCTGCTTCTTCTGGCTTCTCTCTGGCATTCTCCTCTGTGCTTCCTGGTCCCAGAGTTTTCTTAGTCTGTTAGCCCCATCCACACTTCCTGCCTGCCTTTTGCCAATCAGCACTTTTTATTAAACCAGTGGGTGGGATAATTATTTACAATGAAACAACACAATCTCTCACACTGATTGGCTCAAAGCTTAGAGACAAGATGGTGGATTCACTGCAGAGACTGGTTTCCCCTTTCCTTTATACTCTCTGCCTCACTGCTTGATACGTTCTACTGCTCTTCATACAGCAGCACCACCAAGTGCTGCAGTGCCAGGCCACACTCACAAAGCTCAGGAGGAGGCTAGGACTGTTAGGTCCAGCTGTGGCTGAAGCTGGGACTAGGATGGGGACTGTGGCAATAAAAGGCAATGTCATCTCAGGAACAAGATTCAGTGACTCATTGCTACATGGGAGAGAAAGGGGCTTTCCTCTACCCTACCTACACATGTACTTGCACACACACACACACACAAACACACACACACACACACACACATACACACACACACATACACATGAACTGATGAGGCCAGTGCACAGACCACACAGAGAATGAAGCTATGAGTCAATTCCTGCACTTCACCTACCACCAATACCACCCAAGGAGCATGTATGTCATGGATAGACACTGTGATATCTCAAGGGACTGAAGAAGAAGAGAAACAACTTGGTAAAACACTTCGGTCACTGATGGTATGACAATTCCTGTCAAGCTCTTAGGAAGCAGGGTTGTGCATGGTCATTGTGGGTACTGCTGGTTTTTCCCTTCTTTTTCCCATATATATATATATATATATATATATATATATATATATATATATATATATATATATATATAGCTGGAGACCATGATTTAAGCCTTAAGTCCTATAGACAACCCCCTACCTCCAGAGAATACTCTACCAAAGGCATAAAAGCACTCTTATCAGAACACACAAAAATACTTCTGTGCAATGACTGGACTGTGAAGGGACTTCTATACAGTAAGTCAGCAAGCCATCAAGGCTTTGAACAGTGACTGGTAATCCCTGTCATTGCACTAGCTGTCAAGCTTATGTTCAGCTTCTATAACAGCTTATCCATCTCCTTATTTCTGGAGGTCATGATGGTGTAGAACACGTTGGTGATGGATTTCAGGGTGAGCTGACAAAAGATGAGGGCAGCTTCTTTCTATCAGAGCTGTTAAATAACTTACTGAATTTGCTATTGGTCAGATCAAAACACCATATTCTTCCCTGTAGCTTCAGTTCCACAGGTAATTGATGCTTCTTAGTTCTGCTTCTGCTACTAGTTTAGAATATGATACCTATCCTAGAAATAAAACTGCAGATATTTCCAGTTCTTGGAGTATTAGTTGGAGCAATATTTTCCTGTTCAAATTATTTCCATGTGATTATGTTTGGTGGTGTTGGCAAGAATAGATCTACTACTGTAGGTACCAGTGCCTTGTCACATGGACTCCACATAGGAATAATTATTATATTGGAATAGTGATCAATAAAATATCTACAACAAATGTGTTGGAAAACCAACCTTGTCTTTACACCTTAATGTTTAGTTGTGTCTCTGCTAAAGTTTCACAAAAGTGGGTGATAGCATACATGATGAAAAATGAACTATATATTAAAGATATTGTCTTTGTCTTTTGTTTTAGACCAATACTTTAATAATCTTATGCATGAATATGTTGTTCTATGGATAGCAGTGATTATTTCTTCATTTGATATGTAGACAGAAGCTCTGCCAGAGAGACAGGCTTAAAGGTCCAAAACAATTTTAAACATTTTAACTGTCGCCAGCACCTAAGAATTAAATCAACTAGCATGCCCTGACTTTAGAGCAGCAGTTCACACAACTTTATCTGGTATAACTCTTCTGCCTTTGATCATTTCTGGACCACAGGTAAAAGAAACAGTGGTCATTGCAATTTGGGGCCAAACAAAACTAGTTTTATATGTTTCTTAAGCTAAAAGAAGGCTTTCTATCCATTCTCTGTGGGCTCTTTATCAAATGTTAACTGTAAAATGTACAAAAGTGATGACTGTAGTCCTATTATTATAGGCAGAGGTATTTGAAAAATCTTTGTTTTATATACTGGATGGGTAACATGGCATCTAACATAACTGAAATATAAAAATTATATAATTTGATTATTAATAGGCCGTTCAAGCTACTATATGTTTAAGATACTTCTGGTTTAAAATTTAACATTCTGTATGCTACTGTTTAGTTCATAAAGTTTATACTCTTTCATATTTTTTATGTCTTCAGAACTCTATAGAAAGGAATTCTACCTGAAACAACTTTAAAAATCTACTTTAAGCTTATGTTTTCTGTCAAAATTTAATAGATGTAATAAGCTGTTTGTAGCCCTTGGATTTTATGAAGTCACTTAGTTTCATAATAACTGTCCTAAAGCAGGACAAGTGGCAAATTCACTACATTTTTATACTCAAAGCTATAGTATCCTCATAATACTAAGTAAAAGAGTGTAATTACAGTTATACATCTGGGTTTCAATAACACATATGAACCAGATGCAAAGTGTTCATTCTCCTCACCAGTGCAGCTGTGATAGCTATTTTAGCATCACTTCTCATTCTTTTGTCTTTGGATGAAAAATTCTGTGTGTGTGTGTGTGTATATATATATCTATATATATATATGCATATATATAATAGTATATATATAATAGTATATATATATATAGTATATTTGTGTCATAACATCTGTTAGATCACTTAGTTCTCTGTTATGTTTTAATCTGGTATACCTGTCCATTGTTGAGAGTGGGTTGATAAGATTTCTCACTATTAGTGTATGAGGTATTATGTGCAATTTAAACTTTAGTAATGCTGCTTTTACGAATGTGGGTGCCCTTGTTTTTGTGTCATAAATGTTCAGAATAGAGATTTTACCTTTGTGGTTTTTTTTCCTGAGATGAATATGTAATAACATTTCAGATCTCTTTGATTGATTCTAATTTGAACTCTATTTTGTTAGATATTAAAATAGTTATACCAACTTGCTTCTTAAATCCACTTGACTGAAAAGTCTTTTCCCAACTCTTTACTCTGAATTAGCGTCTTTGAAGTTGAGGTATGTTTCTTGTACACAGCAGAAGGATAGATTCTGTTTTTGTATTCATTCTGTTAGCCTGTGTCTTTTTATTGGAAAATTTATTTTACTGTTATTAAGAGGTATTAATGATCAATGATTGTTAATTACTGTTAATTTTTAATGTGTGTGTGTGTGTGTGTGTGTGTGTGTGTGTATTTCCCTTTTGGGGGTTTATCCATTGCCTGCTCTTTTGTTGGTGCACTGAACTTCCTAAGGTTGTTTTCCCTCTAGTGCTTTCTGTAGGGCTGGATTTGTGGATACTCATTTAAATCTGGTTATGTCACTGAATAGCTGATTTCCTCTGTCTATGGTGATTGAGAGTTTTGCTGGGTATGGTAATCTAAGATGGTATCCATAGACTCTTAGCATTTGCATAACAGCTTTACAGAACCTTCTGAATTCATACTATCCACTGTGAAGTTATTTTAATGGGCTAATCCTGCCTTTATAAATTAATTAGTCTTTTTCTTTGTAATTATTAATATGCATTTTTTATTTTGTATGTTTAGTGGGTTGATTATTATTTGGAAAGTGACTTTTTTTTTAGATATCTAGTCTATTTGGTGTTTGTAAGCTTATTTAAATCACAGACATTTTCTATTTTAGGCTGGAAAAGTTTTCTTACATTTCTTATATGACTTTGTTGTATATATTTTCTGTGCTCTGAAACTGGTATTCTTCTCCTTCTATTCCTACCATTCTTAGTTTTGGTCTTTGTGTCCCAAATTTCCCAGATGTTTTGTGCTATGACTTTTTAACTTTGGGGTTGTCTTTGACTGATAAATCTATCTTCTCGATTGTATCTTTTATACCAGAGATTTTCTCTGTTTCTTGCATTTTGTTAGTTGCCTTTGCCATTTCAGCATTCCCGTTGTTTGTATTTATTTAAGGCTTCTATTTTCAGTTTTGAAATTTTGAACTCTTTTATTCACCTGTTGTGTTTGTTTGTTTGTTACTTGCTTTACTTGACTTTCTTTAAGGGATTTACTATTTTTTTTCATTGTTCTTATTTGTAACTTTTTTCATCACTTTAAGGAAGTTTTTTTTTTATTTTCTCTTTAATCTCCTCTATAAAGGCCTCTACCATCTTTATAAAGTTAATTTTTAAGGTCAGTTTTCTCTACTATATTAGAATGTTCAGATCTTGCTCTTATAGAGCTGTTAGTTTCTAGTGGTGCCATATCATTTCTTATGTTGTTGGATGTATATTTTCAAGATTGTCTATCTATCTGTTTCTTCAAGCACTGTATGCATTGTCTGTGTTTTAGGAAGCTATTCATGGTCTAATAGATGCTCTTGGTGCAATTGAAGCTCTTGCTGAAATTGGGGCCAATGAAGTCTGTGTCTGCAGGAGGAGATAAAGTTTCCAGAGGAAAAGTAGGTTTGAGGGATGGAGTAGAGATTATAGACTCAAGCATCCAATGATGGGTGTGTGCAGATTGTCAGGCTTTGCTACTGTGAGGGTTCTGCTTACCTACCTACAGGTGGTGCTGTGATAGGGTTGGGGCATGACTTAAGGTCTCACTGCCCAGACCTAGAGACTGGCCTGGCTCATCTATTTGGAGGAGGATAACTTCTTCTTGTCATATAACTCTCAAAAATATATCTTAGGATGCCATCTGGTTGGGAGATGGGGCGATTTGGAGAATGGAGTGGGCCTTATAGGGTAGAAAGCCCAATGAAGAACAGTGATAGGCTTTGTCTACAAGAGTTCTGCTTGCTTAACTGCAGCTGGTTTGTGAAGACTTTGGAGGGAGGCACAGTTTGTGCCCTGTTGCCCAGACCTAGAGTCTTGCTTCTCTGGCCTGGTTTGAGAACGGATACTCACCTTTTGTTGTAAAATAATTCTTATAAAAGTGTTATCTATAACTATAGCAATTATTAAAAAATATACCTCTAGAAAGTACACAAAATAAAACAACAAAGAAACCAAAGAGAAAAATGTTACTATGAAGAAAAAAATAAAGCACCATTAATGCATGTGAAGGGAAGGTGACAAAATGTTATGAGATAGAAGAGAATGTTAATGAAAGTGTCAGTAGAAAGCCGTTCTCATCTATTACTCACATAATAATATATATAATAGTATAAATATATAATATATATAATATATAATATATAATAATATAAATTCCATCATCAGAATATATTCAGAATCAAAATGTTTTTTAATACTACCCACCAATCTCCCTAAAAAATATTTACTGTATTTAAGAGGCACATTTTAATTTAAAAATAAAAATAGAAAAATAATATTGTATTTAAATACAAAATATAAGAAACAGAAAGCCACAATAGCTTTTCTGAACACAGTGAAATGAAATTAACAAACATCAGCTAGGAGATGAGGAGAGCATTGAAAATATTCAAAAGTTAAGCACTAACTTCCCAAACACTGAATAAGTAGAACCAGAATAAAGGAAACATATTAGAATTTAGAATTTACCTTTAGAGAAAGAAAAAATAGAAAACAACTTTTTAAACTTACAGAATACAAGAAATGCAAAACTGAAATGGAAAACTGCTGTGTCAAAACCTGCATTTACAAGTAAACATTGTCCAGAATGCAATGTAGAAATGAAGAATAAACTGATATAATAGAAAAGTAAGGAAATAAAAATTACAATGAAGCTTATTAAAATAAATCAAATGATATAATGAAGAGTTGATTCTCTGACAAGACAAAGTCAGTTTACAATCTCCTAGCTAATAAGGTAAAGAAGTAAAAAACCAAGAATGAAAAAATGAAATATTAATTATTATAACTAATGCTATAGGTATGAGACATGTCATATGGTAATAATGTAAATAATTTTACTGCAATTAAGTGGTACATCAAAAAATATAAATTATTGAAAATGTAGAATTTGCTAACACAAATTTAAAAGAAATAAGTACATGGATTTTATAAAAAGTCAAGACTTGGAAAAATTAATGTATAAACCTCACTTGAATATAAATCAAGAACAAAATTATTTCTCAAAAATTTTAATGTCTTATGTTGTTGTAGTAGCAAAATATGTGTGATTATAAATTACAAAGAATGTAAATTAATTTGACACTTATTTCTGGAGTTTCAAGAAAAGGTCCTTGCATGGACTCAAGATTACTGGGCTTTTTCAAATGTGACCCAACTATTGATTTTATCAAAAAAAACAGTTACACTATTATTATGTGCATGGCGTTTATGAATTTACATACATACACACACATGCACATACACACACACACACACTCACATAAACACATGCATGCATGCCCACGTGTGCACATGCGTATACACACACACACACACACACACACACACACACACACACACAATCAATGTCTAGAGAGAAGGACAAAGGCCACAATGTGCCTGCAGCATATTTTCTAAATTTTAACCAATAAATTTGCTATAAAAATTGTATGTTAGAACTCTTCACTATCCATTAGTCTAGCACTTAGGGATTATTTAAAGTATCATTTTGCTTTCAATAGGCTAAAGAATTACGTTTTTACTTTTCATTCACTCAAAGAAGAAACTTTTAACAAAAGTTGGAATAAAACTATAAAATTTTAGAATTCGCACAATTTTAGTACAGTTTTATATCTTAAAGATTAGCATTTAATGAAATGTGTTGCAAATAAAAGCAGTCCAGAAAACTATGATATTTCAATTGATGCCTTAGACTGTCTTGCACAGAATTTTTCCACAGTATTGTTATAGGCAAATGTTATGCTAATGGATCATATGTTTGGATGCTTAGTCACAGAACTGTTTGGGAGGGTTTGAAGGGAGTAATCTTGTTGAAGTACTATGGCCTTGGCGGAGGTTTGTCACTGGAGGTGGACTTTCAGGTTTGAACAGCACATGCCATGTCCTCAGTTTCTCTCTCTCTCTCTCTCTCTCTCTCTCTCTCTCTCTCTCTCTCTCTCTCTCTCTCTCTCTCTCTCTCTCTCTCTCTCTCTCTCTCTCCTGAATATCAGGATTTTAATCTCCCAGATACTCTTGTAAAACTATACCTGTCTATTACCTGCCATGATGATCATGATCTAACCCTCCAATTATATAAACAAGCTACTTATTAAATTATTATTTTCTAAGCATTGTCTTGGCCACAGTGGCTCTTCACAGCAATAGAGTAATAACTAAACAATAATATTATTTTTCTAAATAATCTAATGTTAATATTTACCCAATTCACAGAAAGTATATAAACTTTTTAGAAATAAATTATTTTATTAGAGAAGCATCTTATTTTTAACAGTTAAATGGAATAAATCAAAATTTCTTTCAAAGAAAATTAATTTAGGAAAGAGAACTATAAGGAAGTATATGGAAAAGCACATATTTTAGAAATGTAAAAGGAGATATTATTACTTATTATTTTTACAATTCCCTGAAGCAGCTGCAGATATAACCTTTAAGAGATTGTTGACCCTTACAAAATAACAAATGGAAAGTTAAATATGTGCATTATTGATTTTTATCTTGACACAAAATTATACTCTCTGTATCAAAGGCATTTTCAATATAGTATGCACAATCATGAAAAATTCTACTTTATGATTCACAACAGATGAAAGAAAATGTGTCCAAGGCTATACCATTGCTCAGTTCTGACAGCACTAACAAATACGTGGCATTGAATGAACATACACACACACACACACACACACACACACACACACACACACACACACATACACACACACAAATATGTATATATATTTTTTATCCACTTGTATTAATTGTGTTAAACATGAGCTGAACATGAACTACAATGGCTTCATCATACATATATGATAAACAATTAGGAATTATTATGCAGTTTCACTTACTTAAAGCATACATTCAATTGTCATTTAACATGCCCTTTGATGATTTTGGTCCAACTGAGCTGAGTATTCTCTTCTCAGAGTCATATTTTATATGTGATTATATCAATTATATATGTGTAATTGTTTTAACTTCAGAATTAAGGGTTTAAATAGGAAAAACAGCAGACATACAGTAAAAAAAATGATTTAGGTGCAGAAATCAAGACTTAAAAGCTGCCTCCTCCAGTCTTCAGTCTTAATTGATTGTAAATTATCTAAATAAAGGAGTTTTCTCAATCATTATGTAAAGATTTCCACTGCTTTGTTATTAATGAAAATAAGAGACTGGTTTGAGATTCTAAAACACAGTGTACATAGCTCCCAAAAAACTACAATGATTGCCTTTAATATTAATTTAGGACTATGATTTTATTAGGAATTTGAAAACAATAAACTATCTCACTGTACTCCTAAAATTTATTCACAGCAAGTGTTCTAAACAAATTCTCATAAGCTTAATATAATTAATTGAAGTTTAATTGAAGAATAGAAGATAAAAATCATTCAGAAATCTTAAAAATCAATATAAACCATCAATTAACAATTCACAAGAACTTTAATGTTACTTTAAATATTCAATAAACACCATTTAGAACATGGGAGTAAAAAGCAATTCAAGCAGTTACTTGAATTCGCACACAAATTTTATAACAGTGAAAATGAATACTTCATGACTTCTGTCATCAATATTTTTATTTATTTGTGTTTGGATGTGAGTGCATATTTGTGACTTACCAACTTATTTTGTAGCTATTAGGAAATAAGATCTAAAGAGAAATGTAAATTAAATCCCTAAAGTATTTCCAAGTAGTATGATTTAAAATAATGCCAGAATATGGAAACATTTTATTTACTTTTCAATTGTTATAATGAGACACTATGATCAAGATAATTGATAAAAAAAAAAATAGGTGCCCACAATTTCACAAGGCTAGAATACATGGCTTTCATGGCAGTGAGCATTGCATCAGACAGTCAGACATGATGTTGGACAAGTAGCAAAGACAGAGAATTGTAACTCGAATAGTGTGGAATTTTTAAGGCCTCATAGGCTGTCTCCAAATGACACACCTTTTCCAACAGGGTCATGAGCTAACTGCAGAAAGACAATGGATTGGAAAGTCTGCTAAGTTAAACAAGAATATATATTTTAAAGGTATCTTCACTTTGAAATTTGTGTATAATGATTTATTGCTTTGGAAGAGTTCTGCTTTTGTTTCCACAGAAGATGAAAAACTTTAACTGTTTCCAGGCTCTTATGGTTTCATCAAGCAAGACCACCTGAAAATTCTATGATGGGAAGAGATGGTCTCATCAGCTTCAGGGCTACAGTCTAAGATGATCTAGTCTCAAGAACCCATGAGATTTTCAATGCTCTGTAATCAGCAAGATATAGTAATGGAAAACTATGCCCAAATTCCCAAAATATTGTTCATAAATGTTGTTTTCGTTATAAATGGTTATTGGTCATATTTAATCTCTTTCTAAGAAGAAAAAGGGGATATGGTGTATGAAGAATATTTTAAAAATTAGATTATTGAATTTACTTAGATCAGGAAATAAGTTATTAATCTCAAAATGTTTGACATTGGTATGGATTTTGGTTTATTGATACAAATTTAAGGTCAATTCTCTTATGCCATATGTATTTTTCTACTATTGTTTAAGATATAATGTTTATGTAACTGATTTAAAATTGTAATGTATAATTAAGAAATACATGCTAGATTTTTAGGTATACAAAGATATAATTCAATTAGATAGGTAATCTTCAAACACTTCTAAGACCTACAAAATATATATGGCATTTAAAATGTTTTAAGAACTTAGACTTTTCTGGACAGTGAGACAGGTCTGTTCCTGGTAGCACCAATTTACTTAAAGAGAAAAATGGGCATCGAAGAAACTCAATATGGAGATTAGTTTCTTTGTGGCATTGGTTAGTGAAAGGACGTGAACCTGTTCTTATATTGACTGCCTGACAGTATTCTGTTTAAACTGGACATGCATATTCCATAGGAAAGTGACCCCTGAACTTTGGCAGAACAGGCCGAGATGGTCATTATGGTTCTTGCTTTGCAGAGAAAACTGTCAGACATTCTTCAGGACTCGAAGAGAAGCAAATTATGAATGGGCAGAGAAGATTTCTTGCTTCACCAAAATGAAAAGAGACTCTGGTCCTGTAGGCTGAAGATGGATGCCCCAACTTTATAAAGGAACTTTGGGTGACTGTCCAGGCAGACAGGTGTCATCCCTGTCCTTTCTAGATTTTAGAAGTCACTTGCACTTCCGGTTTACTTGGGCAAGTATATCCTTCTATGGTCTTTGATGTAGTTGAAGATTAGATAGTTATAGGTATAGTTTTTCTTAGTTATTTTAAAAGGTATATTAGATATGAAACTTTAGATTCATAAGGATAAGGCAGGTGATAGAGTATTTTCTTTAATTTTGCTATACAAATAGACTATATATTGTAACTGTAATTCTTGCTTAATAGCTATTTTGTTATATGTAATTTTGCTATGTTAAAATTGAAACCTTCCTTTTTGATTAGACAGAAAGGGGGAGGTGATGTTGGACTGTCTTTCTGTATGCTGTGAATCTCAATCTTTATATAAAAGAGCTATTTTGGCCCATGACAGGCACCATAGAAAAAGTAGGTGGGGAATCAGAATAGGTAGGAAAGGAAGGACAGAGTCAGGGACAGACCGAGCCAGCCACCAAATTAAAAATATTTAAGGAACACAGGTGAGCCACGGGCCACGTGGCAGAGAAATAACTGAGAATGAGTTGAGTTAAGATGTAAAAGCTAGCTAGCAATGTGCCTGAGCCATAGGCCAAACAGCATGAACTTAATATGAGCGTCTGAATCATTTCTGGGGGCCTATGCAGCAGCGGGCTGCTAAGCGGTTTGGGGCAACAGGTCATGACCTCTGGCCACTCAGGACCAAGAAACTTTATTGCAACAAGGGTCCTTTCTTTCTTTTCTTCTTCTTATTTTTTTTTGATTAATAATATTTGATTTTTTTAATAAAGAAAGTCTTTTTTAAAAATATCCTTTCTAAGAAGTCCCACCAAACATATACTAAATATGTAAGTACACATAAGAAGCTACTCAACTTGCCAATTTAACCCAAAATTATTTTAATGTAGATGTGGGTAGAAAGATGTAGTGTGCATGTGACTTTGTAAGACTTAATCCAAAGGCCCAAATACAAACCCAGTATTCCTTAATAAATTCTTCCATGTGTTGAAAAAAATGGAGAGGATTCTGAAACAGCTATTTTACATCTGTCTTTTGCCCTAAATTAATTTGCTTTATGTCTTTTGAGTTCTCAACTCAGTTCCCAAAGTAATACTCGTTACCTGTATGACAGATGGTCCCTCTAAGCTCTCCTCCTTATAAATTAATTCCATACAACAGTTGTGTGAATAATAACAGTTAAATCTTATGGCAGATATGCCCATTAATAATTAGAAGTTAATATTACTTACCTTAATAAATAACAGTTGCAGAAGTCTAAGGAGAAACACACAATATCTCTATTTAATTTAGAGAATCGAGAGAAGTGTCAGTAATTTACTGGAACTGCACTTCTGTTCACTCTATTACTTTTGTGCTTAAATAAATTAAATTTGAAAAAAAACAAATGAATGAAAAAAGACTGGATTTTTCCAGGACACTGTGTTATTCATGTGTTAAAATAGTCATTTACAGTTATGAATGCACACATATACATTCATACATGCACACACATAAACATATGCATATACCTCAAACACACACACATGAATACACACACATATAACACATGCAGGGTGTGTTAAAAATGATATTTTAATATTTATAAAATATTGATAATTTTCATTATGAAAGTTACAGCATATTGAATAATCTCAGGAGCATAAATTCTGTATTTATAAATATCTCACTCTAATAAACCGTAGTTTAGTGTCACATCATAGATAGTAATGATGGATTTATAAACTAATTTCTATTTAGCAGTTCTCATGAGGTTAGACAGCATTTCCTGGATATCAGAGAACTTTATTACCTCCTAATATTAGACAATTTGCTAATTTTTTTATTATGTTGCCTTATAAAATAACACTAAATGCCATTATTACTTATTAGTACAATATAAGAAAATTCATATCTTCATATTGTAAAGTTAACAGACAGTAGAAAAAATGAATTTTGGTTGATAAGATTACTGACTATCAATATCCTGGGAAATCCATGTGTATTATGAGTATATGTTTTTAGCACCTTTGCTCTTAAGCAGTTCTCAGACTATTCTCACATGTTCTCGTAAGTAACAAAGGAGTGGCTATTAAGAGGGCAGAGAAAAACAACTTCTTTTCATTTTTTTAAAGAGGGAGGGTCAGGATATTTCCAATGAATATTCAAAACTTCTACTCTCTACCCTCCATAGCAAAAAAAAAAAAAAAAAAAAAAAGTCGAGATATTATCTTTAGGATTAACTCATTCCTGACCCTTAAAATACTACACAATAAGGGAACATAGCCTAGTATAAGAGCTGGGCCTGATTCATTAAGCAGATGCACATGGAGGGGTTCCACTTTCAGTATTACCTCTTGAAGAGCAATAGAGATTTCCCTTTATACATATGTCTGTGGACCCATTTACTTGGCTGTTTAGATAAACATTAAGGCTAATTTCATTTCTGAAGCTTTTTAAAATTTTGACTAAATATGGGTGTTACAATCTATCATTGCTGATAGGAATTTTTAAAGAACTTTGGCTAGTGTCAATAAAGAACAGGTAAAACAAATAATGGCTACTTCAAGGCACTAGCTGTGAATAAACAGATCCCATGCATATAAAAGTATATCTTCTTAATATTAATTTTTCTTTTTACTCTTTTATGAATTTTTTGTAATTATAGTATAATCATATCACTTTCCATTCTCTTTCCTCTTGGCAGATGTTCTTATTTTTTAAAATTTCTCCAATGTCCCCATCCCTAGATAAGGAACTGTGTATGAATAACCAGGGGATGTTGAGATGGAATAACTTCTTGATGTTAGAATAATGGACTCCTTCAATATCAAACTCCTCTAGGACTTCTGGTCTCACTTGGACTTAAAATCCATTCATTTGATATTTTTATATGTAATTATTTTCCCAGACTCTTCCCCAAAACACTGCTACTCCTTCGTCAGCATTGTTTCTATTTTGTTTACTATGTCCAGCCCTTGTTTTTTTTTTTTAATATAATTTCCACCTAAAATTTTGATGCCAATTTATTGATTAAATAATACATAATCTTCAATTATTTATTTGTTTGCTTGTTGTTAAATATATCTTGAGTGAATTATGGGCTTCTAAAATATGTATCCTCTAACTAGGGAAGAGTTTTATTATGGGAAAAGCCCCAATACTCATCATTTCCACAATTTCTTTGACCTCTACTCTTATATTATAGCAATCTCACAGAGCTAAATTATAAGTATCATGAGCAGCAATTATCATTGCTTACCTTCGGTAATTTATTATATGTCAATTGAGCATGCCTCTTTCTAAACTAGGTTCTTCAATATTTACTAATAAATAAATGGATAGTGGACAATAAATATTAATGTTAATATTGTTATGTGTTTCTACAATGAACAAAATATGTTTTTATTCATAAAATAAGAAGATAGACATTTGGGAATCTTTAATATAAGCTTACCTACAAGTAATAATTTATTCTGTAATGGTAATGTACTAAAAGTGGCTAAATAAATTCAAACATACATGGCAAAAAACATGATAAGATTAATGCATAATTTAACTTAAAAATTATAATATGTGAAATGCATATAAAATTCTTAGTTTAAAATAAAATTAGAATTTCTGTGATCATAATTGCTATATAGGCAATATGAACAAACAAAAAATGTTTAAATAAAGATAAGTTTCATAGTATAAATACTAAGCTAATTGAATATCATTCTCATGGAAAGAAAAGATTCCTCAAACTCTTGAAGAAACTAAGCTGAGTTAATATGTCAAGCTATCTACTTCAGGTAGCTGTGGTGGTGTATATAATGAGGTCTAGCTCTGAGGAGAGTGAGGCATGAAAATTACAAATTCTCAGTCTATATTTTTAATCTAGCCTGAGGTACAATTGTCAAACCCTGTCTCAAAACAACTTTGTGTGTGTGTGTGTGTGCTCTTCAGAACAAACACTGAATTTGAAAGTAAAATATAAAAATGAGGACTTGGGGTTTCACATTTTTCTTTTCATTTCTTCATTGATCCATTCTATAACCAAGCAATTGTTTATCTTTACACATGTAGTAATTAAATCATTGTTATTTTATGTGATTTTTAATAAAACCAAGTAACTGCATCTATTTTGTGCTGTAGTTCTTACCATAATATTTCTGACAGCTTTTGTATAAAAACATTATATTTTTGAAAATCCCTGAAACTGAATATAACTTATTTAAAGTAAATATGGAATAAATGTAAAATTTCCTAAATTAAGAAATTTACAGAATGCCTATGGATATACATTTGAAAGTAATATATAAAGAAGTACATACCAAACCATCCAGAAGATCAGGTAGATGGCCTGCAGACCTTCCCTATTCTCTCTGTTACTGCAAACCCAATTATCATGTTTGCTCCTAGCACTACAAGAGAACACAAGCTGGAACTTCCGTCTTCCCTGTCCATGATTTCTGTGTATCAAACAGACAAATCATCCCACCCTTCCTTTTTCTTCTACATTGATATATCTCAGACTCCAACTTGGGTGGACTCACCTTGCTCAACCAGCGATCATGATTGTCAGAAGTCGGAGGAGGGTGCCATTCTCCCTTCGTTACCCAAGACTCAATTCTCAGGGTTGATCCTGGTGGGCCAACAAAATATCAGTGGCTTCTTTCCCTTCTTCCTGTTCATGCCTCCAGTGGATCCACATCCCGGACCTCTTTCCCATGGATTCCAACATCAGCCAACATTCTCTGATGGTGAACATGCCATCTAAAATGGCCTCATACATAGCTAATACTCAACCAACAAACTCTCATAAAAATTCAGAGAGGAAACAGAAACTAAGGAATAAAACACATACTCAACAGAGACAGAAACAGAAGGTAGACAATAAACAATATAATCGTCCCAAACCCATATGTCTAGATAGCAGTATAAGAACATTATCAAAATAGTCACGACAATATATCTCCACCAGAGTCCAGCTATTATATCACAGCAGGCTCTGAATGTTAGAGCACTGCCAAACAACAAGGAAAAGAACATATAACTGTGGTGATATATACTTAATAAAATTAACTTGGAAGATGAGAGTCAACCAAGGCACCAAGACAGGTCAGGAAATGGTGACCCACTCCTTTAATCATAGCTTTAGGAATGTGGACAGGGAAAGCAAAGAGAGCTGGATGAGCAAGGAGAAAACGTTCTTCTTTTTAGGCTGAGGACTCAGAGGCATTCAGTTGGAGGATTCCTTGAGATGGGCCTAGGAGTTGGCTGGGTGGCTGTGATTTGTTTCTGATAGTCCAGCTTTTCCCCGATATCTGGCTCTGGGTTTTAATTATAAACTAACTAGAGGTCATGCAACATTTCATGCCCAACAATATGAAGATGATCAGTATCCCAAAAGAAAAAAATCCCTTAAAAATTTAGGAAAACTCAAACAAGTTTTTGAAGGAAACAAATACAACTCATAAAGACCTGAAATTAAGTAGCAACAATAAAGAAAGCAGAAACTGACAGAACCTTAGAAATAAAAGTTTAGGATTGTAAACAGGATTTACAGAAGCAGCTTTACCATAAGAATAAAAGAGATAGAAGAAAGAATGTCAGGCATTAAGGATATGATAGAAAAAAGAGATAAATTTGGCCAAGAAAAAGTGAAATTTAAAAATTTCCTGATCATAACCAAAAACTCAGAGACTTCTTTAAAAAAAAAAACAAGCTTATATATAATAGGAAGAAGAGGGAGAAAGATCACATATCAATTTCTCAGAAATTATTTTTAAAACTAAAAAAATAAAAATTTTCTAACTTAAAGGAGATGCACATCACAGTAAAAGAAGCATATAGAACACTAACTAGATTGGAAAATAAAAAAGTCCTCTTGTCAAATAATAAACAAAACACTAAACATATATGACAAAGAAAGAATATTAAAACATGCAAAGAAAAAAGACCAAATAACATATAAATGCAGACTTATTAAAATTAAACCTACCTTTTCAACCAAGACTCTCAAAGCCAGAAGGGCTTAAATATATATTCTACAAACTCTAAGAGATCACAAGTGCCAACAAAATATTTATTATTCTAAAGGTAAAAAATAAGACTTCATGATATTATCAAATATAAATAATGCTTATCTAAAATTCCAAGTATAAAGAAGCTGATAGAAGGAAAGTGCCAAACCAAAGAGGTTAGGTACACATGTGAAGACACAGAAAATAATATTCTCACTTAAGCAAAACCCCCAAAGTCAAACACACACACACACACACACACACACACACACACACACACACACACACACACGAAATTGCACACACATGCCAATGCACACACATACCCCAGCATCAAAATCACCACCACCACCAAAAAATATCATAAATTAATAATTATTGTTCATTGATATCTCTCAATATCAATGTCTTTAATTCTTTTAAAAATTAACAGAATGTATTCTGAATTTAAAACTCATCCTGATGTTATATGCAAGAAACACATCTCAACATCAATGACAATCATGGAGAAGGATATTTCATATTCATCAGTCAAAAAATATATCAAGACATCAATACAACATTTAAATTCTTAATATCTATGCCAGAAAAAAGGACACCCACTTTTGTAAAAGAAACATTAGACCACATTGAATCACACATTCACCCTCACTCCTTTTGAGTATAAGACTTCAATATCCTACTCTCACAAATTGACAGACCATTAAACAAAAAGTAAGCACAGAATTATTGGAGCTGACTGGCATTATAAATCAAATGTAACTAATAGATATTTGAAGAATTTTTTTCCTTATCACATCATGGAACTTTCAATAAAAAAAAAAATTTAACAATTCCCCTGGATTCCATCAGACTACTGTAAGTTAAAAGTAGATAGCAACCACAAACAAAAATAACAGAAAGTCTACAAACTTTTTAAAATTGAACAACTCTCTACTAGAAAAAAATGGGTCAAGCCAGAAATAAAGAAATTAAAAACTTTCTAAAATTCAATGAAAATTAATAGCAACACATTCAAGCCTATGTGACACAAAAAAAACCTGTGGTAAAAGAAAACTTTATAGCATGACATATCTACCAAACAATGGAGAGATCTCTTGATAGCAATTTAAGAGCACATAATAAAGCTCTAGAACAAAAGAAGTTAGAACACTCAAAGTGAGTAGATGGAAAGTATTAGTCAAATAAGGGCTGATATCCATAAAATGAAAACAAACAAACAATACAAAGAATAAGCTGAATAAAAGTTGTTTTTTTAAGGAAAATATAACAATATGGACAAACATTTATTCTAACTAACTAAAACACAAAACTTCTAAATTCAAGAAGACACAGAAAGGGTACATAATAGGCAATACAAAATAATCCTCTATAGGGCATAATTTAAAAACTTGTATTCTAACAAATTGTAAAATCAAAAATAAATAATTTCCTGATGAATATCATTTGTCAAAGTTTAAGATTAGATAAACAATGAAAATTGACATATGTACCATAACAAAATAGAAGCAATAATTCAAAGTCTCCCAACCAAAGAGAACCCAGTGTCAGAATATGTTAAAAAATCCAGCCAGAATTTGAAAGGGTAGTTAACACCAATTCCTCAAATTATTGCAGAAAATGTAAACATAAAGAAAATTTCCCAATTTATTTTATGAGCTGCAGTTACCCTGAAACACAAGCCAAATAAAACCTCAATATAGAAAAAGTATTACAGATCAGTTTCCCTTATTAAGATAGATGCAAAAACATTCAATAAAATACTTAAAATTTGAACTCAAGAACATATCAAAAAGATTATCCATGCTGATCAAATATGCTTTATCCAAGGGACTCAGGAAGGTTTATATGGAAATCAATAAATGTAATTCACCAGATAAAAAAGCTAAAAAAATTTATCATCTCAATAGATGCTGAAAAATCTATTGATGATAACTAATGCCCCTTCAGGATAAAAGTCCTGGAAAGATTAATAATACAGAAATATATAAAAACATAATAAAGACAATTTATAGCAAGCCTATAGTCATGATGAAATTAAATGGAGAGAAACTAATTAAGGAATTTTACTAAAATCAAAAAACAAGACAAGGCTGTCCAGTCTCTTCATATGTATTAATTAAAGTACTTAAAATTTTAGCTGGAGCATTAGGAGACAAAGTGCCTACAAATTGGAAAAAAAGAATTCAAACTATTACTATTTTCAGATGACGTTCCACTAAAGAACCATTACGACTGATAAATATTTTAAGCAAAATGCCTGAATATAACATTAAAAAATAAGCATACTTACTACATATAAAAGACAGATAGATCGAGGAAAATAGAAAAATAACACACAAGTAGCATCAAATAATATAAAATATTTGGGAGTAATTCTAACAAAGTGTGTGAAGGAACATATCTCCCTATTTATGGGTTGACAAATTAACATAGGAAAACTGACCTTCAAAACAAAAGTGATCTGCAGATTTAAAACAATCTCTACCCAAATTCTGACACAAATCTTAACAGATCTTGAAAAAAAATTTCAAGTTAATATGAAAATCACAGTATAATAAAAACAACACTGAACAATAAAAGAGCTACTGCAGGTATC
This sequence comes from Phyllotis vaccarum, assembly GCA_033318265.1. NCBI lineage: Eukaryota > Metazoa > Chordata > Mammalia > Rodentia > Cricetidae > Phyllotis > Phyllotis vaccarum. The sequence goes on from JARWLC010000007.1 coordinate 89,782,160, forward strand.
ATCATCCTTAATTGCAAGTTGTATTATAGAGCTATAATAATTTAAAAAAAACACAAGACACTGGCATAAAAACATAAATGTTGCTTAATACAATTCATTAAAGACCTAGACATCTATTCACACACCTACAAACACTTGACTTTTTTAAATACAGAAATGAGAAATGTACAATAAAAAAGCATCTTCAACATGTGGTGCTACTTTTGCGCATCGACTAATCCTACATTTGACAGAAGATCAATCTCTAGAATGTTTTTTTTTTTTTAAAAAAAAAAAAAAACCTAAGAAAGTAGACATCAAAACATCAAATAATATAATTTAAATATGTAGTACAGGTCTAACGATACCTTAACAGAAGAATCTCAAAAGGCTGAAAGAAACCTGAATTTTCAACATGCTTAGCCATAAGATAAGTGCAATTTCAGAAAGGCTAAGACCAAAAACAATAATGACAGCATATACTGGAGAGAATGTGAAGTAAAGGGAACACTAATCTTTCTTGGTGAATATGCAAATTTGTAAGCCACTTTGGAAATCAGTATGACAGTTTCTCAGATATTAGGGAATCAATCTACCTCTTGATCCAGCAATATCACTTGGGCATACACCTTCATACCAGAAGGACATTTGTTCAACTATGTTCATAGAATCATTATTTATAATACCCAGAATATGAAAACAAGGTATATGACCCCAACAGAAAACTGGATATAAAAAAAGTACATTTAGACAATTGAATAATAATAATAATAATAATAATAATAATAATAATAATAATAATAATAATAATAAATGATATCACAAAATTTGCAGGCAGCTGGATAAAACTAGAAAAAATCATGCTGAGATAACTCAGACCCAGAAAGAGAAATATGGTATGTCCTCACTCAGAGGTAGATATTAGATATAAAGAAAAGATAAGCAGGCTAAAATCCACAACTCCAGAGAAGATAGGTAACAAGGAGGACCCTAAGAGAGACATGCGTGGATTCCCTAGGAAGGACAAATAGACAAGATCTCTTTCATAAATTTGGAGCATGCGGCTGAGGGAAAGAGGTAAAGACAAATGCAAGAAAACATGAGGGAGCTGGATGGTTAAGTTTGGCAAGGAACAGAGAGGGAGAACAAAGAAAGAGATACCTGGATAGATAGTGGGATTGAGAGAAACTTGGTGACAGGTAAATCCACAGTAATCCATAAGGAAGAACCAATTAAGACTCCAAGCAATGGTGGAGAGTATGTCCGAACTGGCCTTCCCCTGTAAGCAGATTGAGAACTACCGTAATTGCCATCATAGAATCTTCATCCAGTAGCTGATGGGAGCAAAAGCAGAGATCTACAGTTAAGCATTAGGTGGAGCTCCCAGAGTCAGTCAAAGAGAGGGAGGAGGGATTATTGAGCATAGGGACAAGATGGGGAAACTCATAGAGACAGCAAACTAAAGCTAGTTGGAGATCACCAACTAACTGACAACTGAGGAACCTGCATGAGACTACAATAGGCCCTCTGAATGTGAATGACAGTTGTATGGCTTGGGCAGTTGTGAGGCCCCTGGAAGTAGTACTAGAACTTATCTCTAGTACAAGAATTAGCTTTCTGAAGCCCATTCCCTAAAGGAACACTTTGTTCAGCCTTGATACAGGGGACAGGCACTTGGTCCTATCTCAACTTGGCGTGCAAGACTTTGTTGGTTCCCTGATAGGAGGATTTACCCTCCCTAATGGATAGTGGGGAGGGAGAAGGTGAGGAGTAAATGGAAATACGGGAGGGAGGGGGAACTGTAGTTGTTATGTAAAATGGAAAAAAAAAACTTTTAAAAAGGAAAAAAGCAAATTAATATTGAGAGTCACCACAACATGAAGAATTGTATTAAATGGTCACAGCAATAGGAATGTCGAGACCCATTGTCTCCTTGTGTCTTTTGTTCTGTATGACTGTTGTCTCCTGGAGGCCTGCTCTTTTATGCAGAGAAATCAGTAGGAAGAGGAGGATTTGAGGAAAAAGAGAGGTGGGAAAAGGTAGGAATTGATGAGGGGCAAAGGGGTTGGAATGTATGATATGAGAAAACAATATATTTTTAATAACAAAAGCAAATTAATTAATATTGATTCTTAAACTTCTAAGCTATGAACATTTATACTTTGAAAATGAATAATTTATAAATTGTCATTTTATGATAGCACTTCAATCTTAGAACATGTTAGCATTTCCTTTTTACTTATTATTTTATTGTTTATTAATTAAATCATGAATTCCTCGGCAATGAGACTATAGTTTTGATTCTTATTATACTTTAAATTTTTCTAATTTTGTTTTTTAAAGTATTATGAAATAAATGTGGTGGTTTGTTTACTTTGGGTTTGATTTGGTTTGAGATAGTGGGAGTTTCCTAGGCTTTAACTATGTTGACTATACTGGTCTCAAACTCATGAAACAAGATACAAGGATCAACTCAAATCTGATATGTCTGAGTCTTTTCTTATATTTGGTTTTATTCTTAGAAAAAATAATTATAAAGAAAAGTATATGCTATGCTTTTTTATTTCTTTTCTAGTTATTTCTTTTATGTAGAACCTTCACCATTAATCTTTGTGCCTTACTGAAAGTTCTCAGTCAAGTTAACCATCAGAAATGCATAAATGAAGATATTTTGCTGTAAATGTGATAATTTATTATAGCAAAGTAAAAAATAACATACATAAAAAGTATCTGCAGAAAATCTCCAGTAGCCTAAGGCAAAATGTCAGTAATATTGAAGTTCCATGTAGGCACTGGTTAGAAGCAGCTGTTTTAAATTGGCACATATTCCTTCAAATGACCCTCCAGGATCTGTTTATTGCTAGGATCACAGGTTGGCAAATTTTTCCAAGGCTAATTATCTTCTGTCATCCAAAATGTACTTTCTGTGGCATTTAGCAAATTCAAATTGGTATGTACATCTGAAATGTTATGTTTAATTGATGTGAATTCAAAGTATTATCAATGTATTCATTCCTATCCATCCATGGTGTCCAAAAGCTTCCACAGACATCAAACATCCTTTGAACACAAAAGTGATAATGAGGAATTCTTACCAAATGTGCATGATAGAGTATATTTGTTTCCTGATCTACATAAAACAAAAAAGTCTGAGCAAAAGGAAGTATTCATACTGCCAAACACTGCGTCAAGAGATTGTTTTTCTTGTTAAGTAAACAATTTAGAAGCCCTGTCTCTTTCCAGGTTTGTTCTTCTGTCATCTTCAGAAACAGTTCAAGTGTGAATTTTTTCTTTGTTTATTTGTTTCTCCGACCAGGCATCAAAGATGTACACAATAACTAGTTTTAGTTTCTTTGGTTTTTTTGCAAATTTCAGGGCTGGTGGACAAAATTTTGTGCACATGAAGCATGCTACAGTGTTAAAAATGTGAGGCAAGGGTTTGATCAGCCCCACATATCTTACACATTCCTCCCAGAATGATGTTTCAAAGAGTTACAGAACTAATCATTTTTCCTGATTCTCATGTCAGATTTGATGTCTGCATAAGCCTTCCCATTATTCTGCAAGTTAGCTAAGCATATTACCACTCAAGTCAGGCACACTATACATAAAGTAAATAAACTGACAGAAAAAGGGAAATGATTGGATTTTCTTCTTTTCTACATTTTACTCAGGGGTTTCAACCTGGTATCTTCATCTAGTCTGAATATCTGTGTTGTATTTCTGACTTTTTGGAAACTTCCATGTTTAGTACCTGCCATAACCTGAACCAACAAATTCACATTTTTTTGTGTCTCTTTCCTTTTGTGATTTCTTTCATCTGCCATCTTTAATCAAAATCACTAGTTTAAAAGTATTGTAATTAGAAATAGAAAAAAAAAAAGATACAGACCTGTTTTTATTATTAGCATTTCACATAGTATTAAATGTTTTCAATGTCTCATCCTGTGCAAGTAACCCTTTGTGGTGTGTCTCCACAGTGTTAAGGTCTTCTTAACCTGAGTAAAATGATCCGAGTGTTTATTCAAGGTCCACAATGCTTTTTAGCATTGTATTTTAACACTTCTTATGTCAGCACTGACAATTAATAATAGCTATCTAAATTTCTTTTTCTGTGAGTGTGTCAAAAAACATGAAGAAGGGGTTGCAGAATTGGCTCTGTGGTTAAAAGCACAAATAACTCTTCCAGAGATCCAGGTTTGATTCCAAGAACTTTACAACTGTCTGTTGTAACACCAGTCTCTGCTGATTCAATACCTTTTACTGGACTGTCTGGGTACCAAACATTCTATGTGGTACATAGATACAAGCAAAATATACAATTAAATTTAATAATGAAAATTATTATTATTATTATTATTATAGTATTAAAATTATAACTAAAACTTACTGGATGTTTTAAGATTTAGAACCCTGAACCTGATCCTAGACTTAATTATTTGAAAGCAATGAGATGCCTAACAGAAACAAAGAATGTTTTTAGTGAGTTTAAAAGGTGAAATTCACATTGTTAAAGTTCTACTGTCTTCCTGCTGTGATAGATGATTTGTGCACCCAGATTAAACACAGATTCTGATATTTGTAGAGAAATTTACAGAAGATATTAGCACTTATGACAGTGGACTCAATGAAATGTACTCTGCCTTTTCAAACAGGGCTGAGCATATTACTGTCCACTGAACTCTAAAACTCTTGAGGAGGGAAGTATCTTCTCTTCTTCACAACTTGGCCTTGACTTTCCCTCAACTTATCATGCCCTGAAATGAAATTTATGACCATGAGATTCCCTGTTTTCAAGTTTTTGAATTTCTAGATTGTAGACGAGATGTACACTTTTTGGAAAGAATGTGTTTGTTATTTATCATCTGGGGAGCATTAACAATTACACTGAATCAAATAAATCTTGTCTCAAGAGAAAAAATTATACGTTTAATGTTTTTAAATTATAATATAATGATATCACCTTCCTTTCCTTTTCTCTTTTCTACCCCAACTATGTACCCTACCTTACTTTCTCTCAAATCCAAGATTACTTTTTTCTTCAATTGTAGATATATAGATAGTGATATAGCTAAGATCATATAGATATGGGTAGAAATTTCTAAATGTTACATAAAACCTGCTGATTATGCATAGTTACCTGTTTATATATGATTGAAGAGCTTATCATTGGTATTAGATAACCTGCTGGGAATGTATTTCCTTTGCTCTTAATAGTCCCTAGATGCCTGTAGCTATTTGCCTATGGTTAAGACCTAAGAAGCTTTTCCTCTTCCATGTTGTCATTTCTCTTGGTGTTATCATTGTCCTAGTCTTGAAACAGCCATACTGCTAAAACTGCATGGGTGCAGCTTTTCTGACATTTCTAGGAAATAAAAATAAAAGGGTCAACGTTCTTTTCCCCTAGAATTTCAATTCTTTCCGTTACCTTTTATCTAATGACCTCTGAGACTGAGGTGCAGGATACCAAGCCAAACTGCCAGTGACTAGAAAAATCATGGCTGATTGAGAATAACTAATAGGTAGCTATAAGTTACTGTATTTTAAAAGGAAAGCATACTGCTCAACTACATTATGGTTATCCTTATAATTACAGTTGCGTGTATTCTCAAACCCCCAAGGCAGAAGCTTCAACTTGAAACTTTGAACTTTGTTCAAACAGGTCTTTGAAAACAAAAAAAATTAAAAAAAATATTTTATAAGAATCTAGTAAATATAAAAATGTTTACAGCTACACTAATTTAAGTAAACTGTTTTTGCAATAAAAATTGTACAAGTATACTTATAATACTGATAATTTACTACAGAATACAAATTTACTTTTTCCCAACTATTTTCTGCATAAGATAATGAAACTCTTTGCACTACACTTTGTGAAGAAAATAGGTATCTTCCTGATTATTACAGTCTAATGCATTTAAACTTCATAATGGTTATACGAATTGATATTAAAACAATACAGCACATAAATAATTTCAGAAATAATTCACTGTTGTATTTTACAGAGATAAATCATTAGCTGTGGCTTACTTAATACAGTGTAATACTTTTTAAACTTTACAGAATTATAAAACTTATTGCTGTGTTATATGGTTTAAGGAAGCAATAGCCAACTGTGGAAACAAACTATAATACCCAAACTCTGGTCTTCAGCCTCTCATTGTGATCTTATTTGGTTAAAATAGAGTGATGACATTGTTTTCTATGGGAATGACACACGGCAAATTAAAGAATATTTGTAATAGAGTGTTTCTCAATTATGGCCTCAAGGCAGCATTTGAGGTGATGAAACTGATAATCCTTAGGAAGTTCAAGAACATCCCAGCATATAAGATCTGTGCATTATTTAGAACTTCACTTCCAATATCCAATGTATATTTGGTATTAGACAGTGATGTAATGAAAAGTGTTAAGGAATATTTTTAAAAGTGTCACTGCTCAAGGAAGACTACACTAAAAGAGAATTCTATTTTTATCTTGCGTATTAATCAGTATCTTCAGAGAAAAGGGAACTTGGAATTCTCTATAGTATGGAGCACTGGAAGAGTAATGTTAAGTATGTGAGTGAGCAGAGGGAATGGAACTTGTAGGACTTCTAATGACATCAGCCAAATGCACAAAGTAATTTTTACCTTAGCTTTTATGATGGCATTGTGATAGGCTCTAATTTAGTCATTTGTAGGGGCATGTGAAGAAATAATGAACACAATTTGTTCATGTGAGATATAAAGTGATCACTGATGTTCAGATAACTTCTCCATTTCAAAAACTCTAATAGAAGATATAATTGTCTTAATTACATATCTTTTCATTATTAAAGATTGGATTATATTTATTTGTCTGTGGTGTTCATTTTTTCATCTAAGGACAAAGTATAACAGCTGATTAAACTTAAAGAAAGACTTATTTCAGCTAACGGTTTCAGATGTCCCAATCTACTGTGGTGGGAAGCACCATGAAGGGAGCTTCCCTAATTGGTTAACAAAAGTTAGACATGTAACTAATACTGTGTATGAATAATGGCAATGAACCTAACTTTATAGATCAAGAAAAATACTTTTCCTTATAAATAAAAATCAAATAAATATTATGAGTTTTTTTTTTTTACTTACCAATAAAATATATGATTGGTGAATAAAATATATATTCACTTTGGGACTTAAGTTTCTATGACTTTTCACTCAAAAATGGCACCACTGTCCAACCAAAGAAATTATTTTGTTAAGTTTCCTGGGTTTCAAAATAGTGTACGAGAATTAGAATTAGAATATCATATTTTAATAATTGGCTAGAGTGGAAAGGTATATCTATAAGTGATAATTTTTATAAGTGCATAAACATTCCTGGAAGGTTGTTTTCAGGTGGAATATGATTTTATTATCAACTAAAATTAATTTAATAAAAATTATTTTATAATATTTTTCTATACAAATTGTTATGAAAACTTTGCTAGTAACCTTTGTAGTCTCTTTATGGCTGAATTTATTCTAAATACAATTTTAGACTTATAATTATTTTTTAAATAAAATATGCTCTACCTCTGTAAATTTTCTTCTTGATATTCTCAAAACACATATAAAGTATGTGTTTGTATCCCTACTTGTTTAAATATATAAAGAGAATCATAGACTGCCAAAACTACCTCCAAATAATTTATACTTAAATTTCTGGTTAATTCATAAGATTCCATATATAACATTATGTATGATTCATTTAAATGTAGATTTCTACAATACTAGTATTTTTTCTAGCCATTTTGAAAACCAAAATTTGTCTTGATATTATGGTAGATAATCATCTAAAAGGCATTTAAAATTAAGAAATGAAAACAATATTGTGGTTAGGCAGATAATTTTTCATGATTTTTTCAAAATATATTAATTTTACAAATAAATATGAGTTAAAAAATTATGTTTCTAAATTTTGAGAACTATTTACAGTTATAATTACTTTGGTATTTTTATACTTTTAAATAGAACTACAAATACTGAAGATTTCAAGAGAAATAAGTATTTATTTTTCAGCATATGGATAAAGTATACTGATGAGTTCAATAAAATTGTACTGTAATATCAGTCATAGCAGTGCCTTTAGATCCAAAACAATAATGTAAAAAAGGGAGGCCTAAAGTAGATGTGTATTATGATTTTTCCTATGATTACAAACAAGTTGATAATATGAGGTGCTATCAATTTTGGGTGACCATTTTCTCCTATGTTAAAACTATCTTGGAGGGAAGCCCATTAAAAACAAAGGTGTTAAAAGGCATTTGGAATAGCAAGGTATTCTAAGATGAGGTAAACAATTCCATCCTGCATGTTAACTTCAGAAAATAAACAACTCAATAATGCCAGAAGTAACTGAATCTAAGCAGGTTCACCTTGCCTTTCCATCCCAAACATAGATGAACAGTAAGAATTTCTGAGAGCCTCTCACAGACAAGCATAGCTGCCTGTAAGGGTCTCAGAACAACTGAACTACCTGGAAAGGACTTTTGCCAACTTATTGAGCTGCATGCAGATTTTCAGTATGCTACAGGTTTTATAGTTTTATGAATGGCCATCATTGCTGAGGTAGGTTTTGTTGTTTACAGATTCCCTTAAGTAGTTTATGTTTTTGTAAATAATCTCTCTATATGCTTATGGGTATCAGAAGAACTGACAAATATTAAAGGAAGGGGATATCCTTACTTTGTCCTGACATATATTTTTTGGTTCTCTAATCTGGGCAAGTCAACAGTTGTTCATATATTTTTAGGAATAGTGTCACAAAACAATGTCCTAGGTATCCAGAAAATATTTTATTAATTTTGAGCATAGTAAAAATAATATTCTTGGAATGATATGAACATATTTCCATTTTTAATGAAAATTACTTAAGTATAAATTTGAACATAATGTTCTTTGTAATTGCTTCATAGACACTTTAAATTTTTCATGTTTAATATAAGCCTCATATTCCACTGAGAGTTTGAAGAATGTTGAATTTGTCATTTAATTCCAATTACCTATATATATCATGTACATTAAGTAGAACATTTTACACTGTCAGCATGATATTTAATTTAAGGCATTTTTTAAATAAAATTGTATGTACCTTGTTGTCAGTCAATACATCAATTGGTTATTCAGTGTCAAATAGCCAGTCCTGTAAACATACAAGAAACATTATATGGACCCAAGAGGTTATTTTTAGGAATATATATGTATTTTCAAAGACATATATACATGTATAAATGCAATAAGAATGAAAAATCATGAATTTTAGGGGAAGTAAGCAAAAGTATGTAGAAGGGTATGGACAGAAAAAAGAAAAAAGAGAAAGGTAATTAAAATATAGTATCAGTAATAAACAACAGACATACTCCTACTACAGCAACTTATAAGGAAAGGAAAGCTCCAGGTTCATTGGCTTAGTGCTCCAGCCCCAACCACAAGGAGCATATACCTGACCCCTCTTCTGTACCTACATAAGACCCAGCACAGTGCTCCCTAGGCACTGGTTCTAAAATCCTTGAGGTACCAGAGTCCATCAGAGACATACTCCTCTACTGCAGCAACTGGCAATGACAATTAGGAACCACAGCATTTGGGAAATACAGATATCCAGAAGGACACTTTAAAAGAAATGGGACCCATGGAGACATAGTCTCCAACTGTATGATTTTGATGAATAAATGGGTAGGAGTGTAAGAATATCTTCAACAACATAAAGAGCAATATAGCACCTCCAGAAACTACATTTTCTGCCACAGCAAAACCTGAACATTCCAGCGCAGATAAAGAAGAGTAAAATTACCTTAAAATAACTTTATAAAGATTTTAGAAGCCCTTAAAGAGAAAAATAAAAAATATTTCTTTAAGGAAATGGAGATAAAGTCAAACAGCAAAGAGAAACCAAGAAATCCCTTAAAGTAACCCAAAAAATCCAAAATGACAAATCAAACAAAACAAAACATTTTAACAAGTTCAGTACTTGAAAACTGAAATGGAGGCAATGAAGAAAACACAGACCGAGCAAAATCTTAGTAAACAAGTAGAAACTACAGAGGCAAGTATCACTAAAAGAATACAAGAGATGGAAGAGAAAATCTCAGGCATCGAGGATACAAGTAATAGATTTACTGGTTAAAGAAAATGTCAAATCCAGAAAATTTTAGCACAAAACATCCAGGAAATTTGGCACACCATGAAAAGACCAAACCTAAGAATAGCAGGGGGAAAAAAAGGTTAATTATAGCTGAAAGGCACAGAAAATATATTCAACAAAATCATGAAGGAAACTTTCCCAACCTAAAGAAGAGAATGCCTATGATGGTAAAAGAGGCTTACAGAACACCAAATAGACTGGACCACAAAGAAATGAAATTCCCCTCATCACATAATAATCAAAACATTAAACATACAGGATAAAGAATATTATGAGCAGAAAAGATAAAAAATCCAAGTAACATATAAAAGCAGACCTATGAAAATAACACCTGACTTCTCAGTGGAAACTCTAAAAGCCAGAAAGTCTTAGACAGACATTCTGCAGACTCTATGAGACCATGGATGCCAGTTTAGAATACCCTAACCGGCAAAGGTTCCAGTTACCGTCATTGAAGAAAATAAGAAATTTCATGACAAAACCAGTTTTAAACAATAGCTATCCACAAAGCCAGTCCTATAGAAAGTAGACTAAAAATAAATAGAAAGTAAAATAGAAATAGAAAGTAAAATAAAAACTCTAACCCAAAGAAATTACCTACATTAGTGAAAACACAGGAAATGGATAACCTCAGACCAGCAAAACCCAAAGAAGAGAAACACATACACGCTATCACCACTACCAACAAAACTAAACATAACAACTAACAATAACTGGTCATTAATAACTCTTAATGTCAATGGAATAAAATTACTAATAAGAGACACAGACTAACAGTATGGGTACAAAAATAGTATTTAGCCTTCTGTTACAAACATGAAACACACCTCAAACTAAAAACAGACATCATCATCAGAAAATAATACCAATCAAATGCCCTTAATAAAAAATGCTGATGTAGTTTCTAATATCTAATAAAATAGACTTCAAGCTAAAATTAATCAAAAGAGATAGACAACATTTTATGTTCTCACAGAAAAAAACATCTATTAAGATAAAGATTCAGTTCTAAACATCTATGCCCCAAATACTAGAGCACATTCATTTGTAAAAGAAACATTACCAAAGCATAAGCTTCACATTGAACCCCAGACACGAATAGTAGGAGACATCTATACCCCACTCTTACCACTGGATAGGCATACAACAAAGAAAGTTAGTAGAGAAATATAAAAGATAAGTTATGGCTCAAAAGAATCTAACAAACATCTATAAACATTTCACCCAAATACACACAAAAATATCTTTTTCTCAGCACCTCATGGAACTTTTTCCAAAATAGATCACATATTTGGTAAAAAAAAAAAAAAAAAAGACACATCTCAATAGATTAAAAAAACAATTGAAGTAAACCCCTATTTTTTATCATACCAACATGGCTTGAAGTTAGACTTCAACAATACAAATTGCAGAAAGTCCACAAATTCATAGAAACTGAACAAAGGTAAGTCATCATTATGTCAAGGAAGAAATAAGGAAAGAAATTAAAAACTCCCTAGAATATAATAAAAGTAAAGGTAAAACAGGACAAACTTATGGAAGACCATAAAAGCAGTGCTAAGTGGAAAGTTTGTAACACTGTCTGTATAAAGAAAGTAGAGAAATCATACATTAGAGACTTAATGCGTAACTGAAATTTCTAGAACAAAATATGTACCAGTAGCACAGAACTAACATAATTAAGAAATGGAACCTCGTGGAACTGAGAATATTCTGTAAGGCATAGGACACGGTTAATAAGACAAAATGGCAGCCTACAAAATGGGAAAAGATCTTTACCAATCCCACTTTCAACAGAGGGCTGATTTCCAAAATATCTAAAGAACTCAAGAAACTAGACATCAAAAGAAAGAACAAGCTAATTTAAAAATGGAGCATTTAATTTAAAAGATAATCCTTACCAGAAAAATCTCAAATGGGCAAAACACACTTAAAGAAGTGTTCACCATTCTTAACAATCAGAAAAACACAAATCAAAATGAGTCTGAGATACCTCTCAGAATGGCTGAGATCAAAAACACTGGTAACAGCCTACGTTAGAAAGAATGTGGAGAAAGGGGAACACTTATCCACTACTGGTAGAAATAGAAACCTGTACAGCTCCTCTGAACATGAGTGAGTATGGCAAGTTTTTCAGAAAATTGGTAATGAGCCTTCCTCAGGACCCAGCAATACCACTCTTGGGCATGAACCCAAAATATTCTCAACCATAACACAATGACACTTGTTCAACTATGAAAATAGCAATTTTATTTGGAAGAGCAAGAACCTGAAAACAATTTAGATGTTCCTCAGTTGAAGAATGGTTAAACATATTCTGTTACATTTACACTGTGAGTACTACTCAATGTTTAAAAGAAATATGACACACTAAAAACTTAGGCATATAGATGTAATTATAAAAGATTATCCTGTGTGGGGTAACCCAGACCCAGAAAGACAAATACACTCACTCATAAGTGGATAGTAGATAGTAAACACATAGAAAAGGATGAACAGGCTAGATTCCACAACTCCAGAGAAAATATGTAGAGAAGTCCCTATGAGGGATACACATGTATTGCCCCAGAAAGGGGAAATGGTTTAGGTATTTCCTGGGTAAACTGTGAGGGAGTGTAGAGGTAAGTGGATATGGTGGGAACATGTAGGTTTGAGGAGCCTGAATTTGGGGAGGGACAGAGAGATGAGCAATGAAAGAGATATTTTCACAGGATTATCCATCATGAGGATAGGAAGAAACCTGGTTCTAGAAAAATGAACAAAATCCTATAAGATGGTACCACCTAAGACTCTTAGCAATGCTAGAGAGGGTGCCTGAACTAGTCTGCCCCTGCAAGACAGATCGGTGGCTACCCTAATTGTCATCATAGAACCTAGACAGGTGAAAAAAAATGCAGACACCAACAGCCCAGTCCTTGGCCAAACTCCTGGAGAAGTTTAGCTGAAGAGAAGGAACAATTAGAGGAGCAAGGGGGATCAAGAGTACAATGGAAAGAAGCCGTGAGGACAACTCATCCAAAATAATGGGAGCTCATGGACTCTGGACTGACAGGTGCATGGACTGAATTAGGCCTTCTGAAAGGAGTAAGTCCCGTTGATCAAGCTGTCAATGGGCCCTTAGATATAGAACCAGAAATTATTCCAGATATATAAATTGGCTTTTTAGAGCCGACTCCCTATAGTGGATACCTTGCTCAGCTTTGATACAAGGAGAAAGGGATGTGTCTTTGCCTCACCTAGGTATGTTAGGCTATGTTGACAACTAAAGTGAGGGCCTATTACACTTTGAGGACTGGATGGAATATGGAGTTTTTTGTGGGGTGGGGGTAGAGGAAGGGAGTTGGAGAAAAGGAGGAAAGGGAACAGGGGAATTTTATTAATAATTAAAATATAGTATAAACATAAACAACAAAAGATTGCCAAGTCAAAGAAGTTTTTGAATGATATTTTTTCCTTCCTATAACCGATACAGCTATATCTCCATGTTAATTTCAGCACTGCTCACAAAATGAAAATTATCAAATCAACCTTTATTCCCATAAACAATTAGATGGATAAATATAATATATACACATATAGTGCTGATTTCATCTTTATTCGTAAAAAGATAGATTAGACCTTTTGAAGAAAATGCATAGAGCAACAGATTGTCTTGATATCTCAAATTAATTAACCTTAAATGACAAATATAATAACTTTCTTACACAATGTAGGAAATAGAAGACAAATGTGAATGTTAAAGGCTGAAGCAGAAAGATAAAAGACACAGGTGTATAAAAAGGGGTCACAAAATGAGAATTATATATCATTATCATAGTGGACTCAAAATTATTCCAAATATATCAAATTGAATCAATTAAAGAAAATTGACCATATGGCAAATTGAAATTTGTCACACAATTTCTCCAATTTAACTGCTAGAGAATTCAACAGTCCTCCAATTTCCTAAAAATGGTTCAAATGCCTAAATTTCACTAAAATGTTGAAGTGTTTACAGATTATAGATCAATTAGATAAGCAATGGATGATGAATTGATAGATATAGGTAGATAGATGTTAGATAGATAAATGAGAAATAGACAGATGAAACACAAAATCAAACATTAAACTATCATAGAACAATGTCATGACATATTATACAGTTAGAAGGGGCTTTAAGCCATTTCATTTCATTGTTACCAAAAAATACAAAAAATAGAAGCAACATCTATGTAATGCTTGAACTGAGAGGCTCAACAGGATCCTTGATATACACATAATTATAGAAAACAAGACCATTCTGATATTTTTATTGGTCAATATTTTATTTACCAATAAGAGGTTTAAAACATATAAATCACTGAGAAAATATGAGAGTAAATATTATAACCCATAATTTACTTATTAACATAATAAATACCCAACTGAAATTCAAAGCATTGATTGTATGTAAAAATACGAATAGGGTCTTAGACATCATGTGGCATATCTACTGAATCTCCCAAGCAGAGAGACCTGGAATGATAATTTTACCTGATTAACATCTCATAGAACTGCAGAAAAGTAGAGTAAATAAAAGTTGAACTTAATTGTAAAATGAGTCTCGTTTTTCTATTTTATACAATTAGTGTCTTTTTCTTGTAGGCTGTGCGATCTGGCAAAATTGGTCATGTGACTGCTACACAAGAAGGACGATCAAGCACCAGCATAAATCTGGGTGTAATAACATGTGTTTGTAATCCAAGAGCTAAGAAAGCTGACACACACACACACACACACACACACACACACACACACACACACACACACACACACACACAAATCCCTGGGGCTCTGAATTGGCAAACTCTAGATATAGTGAGAGAGACTTTCTCAAAATACAAGGTGAAGAACAATTGTAAATATCCTTAACATCAACAGCTGACTCCATGATAATAAGCATGTCTAAACACTTCCATCTCTGCATACAATGGTCAATGCTTCCCCTTTACTGTAATTTCTAAACATGAATATATTGACACACCAAAAAAGAGCTTTCCTCAATTGTATCTTTAGTTAACTGTTTAAATACATATACACAACTTGCTTAAAAGTTGGTTGATGTGAGAAGTATAGGTCCTAGAGGCTACTAAGTGCCTGGAGGCCAGCCTGGCCTCGGCCAGTTCAAACTGGTTATAACTTATGCCTTAAAACAGGTGCTCATTGCACTTCCTCAGAGCCATAATGGCTCCTTGAGTGACTACTTCCTCAGAAACCAGCTCGAAGTCTTCCTGGGAGCCTTGATAGGTCCTGATGTGATATGACCTTGAACAGAAAGAGATAAACACACATCAACAACAGATGTCAGCAAAGCATTGTGTTGGCCCCTGTATGGGTGGAGGGTCTATAAGGATTGCTCCTCCCTCAAAATAAACTTTTTTTTTTTTTTTTTTGTAGTATAAAATTTGTGACCTGGTCTTTCAGGCCTAGCCCCAAGGTTTGGGCCTACTAGCAGTCTCATTGCCACTTATTGCTGAAGAATCGCCCAAAGGTTTATATTAATTACATGCTACCTGGCCTATTGCTTAGGCATATTGCTAGTTAATTCTTACTAATAAACTAACCCATGATTATTATCTTTTTTAGTTATGTGTCTTGGTACCTTTTCTCAGAGAAATATTCTTGTCTTCTTTCCTCCACATCTGCTGAACTCTGTCAGATTCTGCCATCCTTTCCTTTATCTCTGCTCCTATTTCCTGCCTACCTTTAAGATGCCTGGCCATAGCCTGAAACAGTTCCTTTGTCAACCAATATTATTCATAACATATAGAATGACATCCCACATTATTTTCTTGTTTCAGCTTGCTCCTGGAGACTGAGCCATTGTTCTCTCTTTCCTAAAGGAGAGTTGTCAGAGCACCAAAAGAGCAAAAGGTTGACAATACACAATAAACAAAGATTTTTTTGCTATATATGCTATAATATATAAACTATACTACATATACAAAATGTATTTTGGAAATAATTTATTTAAACTTATCTTTGGAGAAGCCACCAAAATGAACCATATGATCTGGAGGGGGTATCTGATTAGAAGACCACATATATAGTCTTAGCAATATAAGTCATAAAGAAGTTATTTTCAAACAAATTGAGTTTGGGTTTGATGTGTTAAAACACTGCACATGAAATTTTTTTAATGATTAAAGCTTACTACCACATTTATGGAACAGACATCCTGAAAAGGAGTGGCACATGCTATGTCTCTATTATATTAGTGGCACTGTGTTCTCAAGAAGATTGATGACATAGCTGTCACTAAAGACAATTAACTCGTATTTATGAGTAGCAATAAAAGTTAGAGTCTTATTACCAGTGGTAGCATAAAACATGTTTCAAGTTTTGGTTTTTTTTTTTTTTTAAGAAATAAACACAAACACATTTTTATAAAGCTTAAAACACATGATTCCACTATCCTGCAATCTTCCACCCAGTTATTTGTGAATAATAAGACTTTGCCTCAACAAAGTTTATACATTGAGAATATTCATGGAAGCTTTTAAATTATTAATGAAATTATGGAAATAGCACAATTATGAATAAAATCATCACATAAAATGGACTGTCAGAGATGTGTGTGGCACAGAGGAGGTTCATTCTCTTTCTTTGAGCATAGTAACTGAACATAACCAATGCAATGGCTTACTCACAGTAAAATATAATCGTAAGATAAACAGTATCACAAGAGAAATGGTTCATAATTTAAAATATTTTATATAACAGAGGTACAGACTATATGCATGGAAACACTTGTCAAAAGTTAGTATACTGTGTATTTAGGATGTGTGAATCTTATTCTACCTAGCTATTACTTAAAATGAGTAGGTGTAAATAGAAATTATCCATGCTTAGGCAATTTTTCTCACCATTCTTCACAGCAATTAAGTAAAGCAATAGCAAAACTAAGATGTGGGATTAACTCAGAAGCATATTTGTGAGAGAGCAACAGAAGATTTATATAAGGCTATAAATAGTCTAGTTTGATAGAAATTTGGTAGCACTCAAAAGTCCTCACATCCTGCTGCAGCTCAGTGGCTCTGGCAGAAATAACATGTTACATCTTCCTAAAAGGTAAAGTACTGGGAGTATACCAACTATATAGCATTATTTGTAACATAGCAAAAGTTTGATCTCATATAGCCAAAGGAAAAACCTAAAAGAAACATTAAATATTTTCATCTTAAACATAGTTAATGCTTTTAAAAATACATGTTTGCTTTGATGTGTAATTGTGCTAAAATCTACATTACCCAACAAAGGTAACATTTTATGTGTTAACTTGAATAAAATTAACAAATATATGAAAGACTTAGCTAATTGACTGAAGAGGGCATGACCAAAAGGAAAGAAGTCAGTAGTAAGTGTACAGGGGTCAAGTCTAGTAAGAGATAAACTTAAAAAGAAGAAGCCATAATGCCATCTTGGATTCATTGCAATTGTGGGAAGCTCTAGAGTGCAAGTATAATATTAAAGGGAGTTCCACAATTAATTTACAAGGTCCAGGATATGTGAGCATGTATGAGGAAATTTTTCATCATGGCATCCATACACAGTTGTTATATACTTTATACCAGTGAAGACTTAGAACTTCAACTGTGGCTTATAGACCTGGCAGCACCAAATGTCTAGTCAAACTTCAATCTGTCTGAAGACATGATCTTCGTCTGTCCTTTATCTTTGCCTCCAACAACCTCATATAAGGCAGTTAGGTGAAAAGTGAAATCCCACTGTATATGTACACATTGTCTTCTTTGTTTATCTCCTCACCTGGGACTTTCTGCATGTGCATGCCTATGTGCGTATGTCTAATTTTATCCAAAAAGTCATATTATCTTATGGCACAAAAATAATAATTCCCAACCAACCAGGAATATTCCTTGAACCATATTGATCAGTAACATAATATTCTAAAATACTGCAGAGTAGAATATCTGTACTTGAATCTGGAAGGATATAAGTCATATGTAACAAACAGCTATTTATTATAGGACAAAAGAATCAGCTTGTTGGAAATGAATTCTGAGAAAAAAAGGAAGAGGAAAGTTTGGTATTTGCCATAAACCAGATGAGTGGTGTAAGGAACAATATGTTAGATGAATCCTGATGAATAGATATAAGGCAATTAAAGAGTACATACATGAATAATAGATTAATTATTACAGGGGAAAACCAAGTTGACATTGTTTGCAGATTATGAATACAGAAAGTGAACTGTTGTGGAAGATGGTATTATGAGACTGTACAGTCTAAAGCAATTAGAGAATTGTGAAAAATATAGGAAAGACAGGTATCTTGACACCAGAGAGGAAAGGGCACAGCTATTCTCAAGGCATTAATCATGTATATATATATATATATATATATATATATATATATATATATATATATATATATATATATATATATATATGATGAAATTATGCTTTATACCCTTTACTCTCTATGAGAAAAAGGCCAAGCTCTTTTCCCCCAGAGTATTTCTTCATTAGCTATTTTCTATGCTTGAAACATGATATTTATATGACTGGGTCATTAATGTCATGTATTTTTAAGTTTAAATGTCACCATCTTACAGAAGTGTTCATCCTGCTATAATTAAAATTTAATTGGTGTGCTACTATCTAAAATATAAAACCTATGTCTAATATTTTGTTCATTTTAATATCACAGCATATCATATATTTTTTATTATGAACCTAGACTTTAATGACTGAGTAATCACTTCAGCCTATCCTTAATATGAAATAGCATATCCTTAATAGGAAAAGGGGTTCTAACTCTCCAACCACTTCTGACTTCCTTAAAACTTGATTGCTACCTGGAACAGCTGAGAACTAGGAGTTATTTGTTAGATGAAATGGGTTGTGTCTTTGGTTCATCTTTAACTTTCTAGTATGTACTAAGAGTCTTACATAGAAAAGATTTCTTTAAAAAACTTGTCATTATTAAAATCAAATAGCTGAATAAGCAAATATAATAACCTTTTGACAATTATGATATATGTTACAGTTATAAAACTTGGTAGAACTTTCTAGCTAAAATCTTTCATAATGATAAACATTCAGCAAAGTACTGCTTGACACAGGGATTATAGTAGGTTATTAATGACTCTAACAATTGTTATGACCTATTTTTATAATAAAATATAGAATTATAGGGACTTTACATATGGGAAATCAGGGTTCCTAAAACTGGAGAGATTGTTTTTGCTGATGAAGTGTGGGAAGTTACCATGACAGTATTTTAAAAGAGCACCAAGGAGAATCAGGGTTTCAAAGAACGAGTTGAACCCCAGAAGCAACTATGAACCATTCAGACTGAAATCTGAAGATAATATACCACTGGAATTGAAGATACAGTAAGAGAATAAAAGTCAAAAAGAAAGCCTCTAGCAGCGGGAATCAAAGTAAGTAGATCCCCCTTGACATGTCCACACACAATGCAATTCAGCGCACCTGTTTTAGGATTATGACAACCAGAACTATACATAATAAATGCCAAGTTTTTTTTATAATTGATCTAAGAAGAAATAGGAGATTAATATGGTTCTTTAAGAAGTGAGAAATGAAACAAACAATAGTTTTAATTAATTTATTGAGTGTCTAGAGAAATTCTGGGATGGTGAACTTTATTTGTTTTGATTATCCTTATGATATTCCATATATATATTATATATGGATATATATGGGGGTATATAATTTACTTAGTTTTATTAATGCTGATTTTTCTTTTTGTTCATCACCTGAAATATTCAAATCCATAAATAATTTTATCCCTTGGCCTTACGTATATTCTACAGTTTATAATTGTACATGACTATATTCCATAAAAATACTTGCCCTTTAACAGGAACTTATTAACAATGGACTTAATATAAATCTTTAAGCAGAAGATGGAAAATAATTTTTTACAGCTCATAGAAAACTTCCATGTTTGCCATTACAATTATGAGTCATAAATTAACATCATGTGTAGGCCTGGTCACTGATGGAAATGAGGACCTGGGCTCCATCCAATCCTATGCAATCAGAATTTGCGTTTTAATGATTCTCACATAAACCTCTGCACATTAAAGTTTGAAAACTTTGATTTGTCTTAAACACTTGCTTTATATTTCTCAAAAATAACTTATTTTTAGATAAATTAAAATTACGTGTCAAGATTAAAATTTATATCTCACACTTTGTTAGCCAAGTATTCTTTCAGCTAGCTTTATTGATTCCTTATGCCTTCTTTTTTATTCTGAAGTCTTAGTAATACTACTTTTAGATAATTTCTTTTTCAGAGAACAAATGATATTCTGGCTCAATAGAAATCACAAAATTCACAGAATCCATGACTTGGCCAAGTAAATATCATAAAGACAATGACATTATAACAATAATACTTATGCCTTCCACTGAAAACAACAACTCCTTGTTTAATGAAATATTTAACTATTATGATTGCACTGGGACTAAAAGTGGGAGTTCTGGTGATATAATTCATATTTAATTATAAAACAGTATGGGATATCAGAGGACAATCACCCACAGAGCCAAGCCATGAAGGTCAGGGAGTATTTATCCATCTTTTAATCTCATTACTTGTGAGGCAGAGATTATATAGTTCTCTTTGAGTTCCAAGCCAAACAGAACCAGGAGGTGGTGGCCCCACCTTTAATCCTACCACCAGGAAAGTTGATCCACTAATTGAGATAGCTGGGGGAGAAAAAATATAAGGCAGGAAAAGGCAAAAGTTCTGTTTTGCCTGTGCACCCAGTCAGTTCAAGGAATCCTGGGGATAGAATCTATCCTATTCGGCCTAAGTAACTGGTTGGTTGGGAATTAGCTGTGGCTTTTTCTCTGTCTTTGTGACATTTCAGCATTTCCTCAATATCTTTTAGAGAGTTTTATTATAATACTTAATAAAATTCATGCAATAAGGAGTAGAGTCATGTTGTTCTGTAAAAATATGACACATGCTATCTTCCTAGTAGAAGATGACATGCCTTCAGTATGTTTTAAGTGAAATATTGCTTTATTTGTTCATAAGATGTTTTTTATCTTTATATCAATAGTTAAAGTATATCTATGATAGAAGAAGATCCATAGTGTCAGAGACGTCACAGTGGCCTTGATAGTGATATCAGCAAAAGTTAATTCTTGTTGAAATGAAAAAAAAAAGATGGACAATGAGCATTGATTAACTATACTAGATTACATGTTAAGTCACATTTATGTTCCTATTAACTGGGTGAATGCTTTTTTATAAACTATATTATATATAACTGAAAAAAAATGTGCTTTCACATAGTACATGAAATTTCCAAATACATGCTTACAACTATTTCTAACACAAAAGTCAGAAATAAAGTAGCATGGGAAATGATTAGGAGATTCTCCTTCAATTTAATTAATTAATTAAATTTACAGAATCTATTTCCTCTCCTACTGTGCCCCTATAAACCCACTCTTTCTTTATTTCAGATAGAAACAGAATTCTCATATGTAACAACGAAGCATAGTATGTCAATTGTATCAAGACTAAGCACCTCCCTATATACTTGGGCTGGGCAGGGAAATCACAAATGAGTAATAGGTTTTCAAGTGCCAATCAAACACTAGGAACAGCCCATGCTCTAATATTTAGGAATCCTATAAGTAGACCAAGTTTCATAACTGCCAAATTTATAAAGAGGGCATATTTTAGTCCCATGAAGATTCCCTGTTTGTTAATAAAGCTTCCTTCTCTGCAGTTATAATATCACATAAAGTTAATGTAGAAAAGAACAAAATTAAAATTCAACCAGAGAACCCAATTTGATAAGTCAGTGAAAGGAGAGAGAAAAGAGATATGAGAAGATATGATCAACAAAGAAAGCGTATATGCTAAATTGAAAACATTGTTAGATAACTTATTGCCTTGGAAATTAACGAATGCTACTAGAAAATTTTAATTGAGAAAATATTTTCATTTTAATTATTTTGCACATATCATTTTAAATGTTGAAAAATGTAGAAATTATAGTATAAACTCATTATATATACATATGTTAGTATATGTATATATAAATATTATATATATGTACATACATTATATATAATGTATATATATAACCTCCATACACACACAAACACACACACACACACACACACACACACACACACACACACACACACGTCTTTCTGTATGCTGTGAATGGCTTAGGTTAATAAAGGGACTCTTTTGACCTATGGCAGGGCATGTTAGAATCAGGCAGGAAATCTGAACATAAAGTAGAATGGGAGGAAGGTCAAGAGAGACATAATCTAGCCAGTCAAGAAGCAAGATGTGAAAAAATAAATAAGCCACAGGCCAAGTGGCAAGACAGATTAATGGAAATGCATTGAGTTAAGAAGTAACAGCTAGCTAGCAATATGCATGAGCCATAGGCCAAGCAGAATGTGATTAATATAAGCATCTGAGTTATTTTTTTTTGGGGGGGGGGCTACACAGTGGTTGGAGGGTCTAGACCATGGGGCTAAGCCAGGCCTGAAACTTCATACTACATATATGGAAACCTAAATCTTAATCTTCTAAACATTTTAATCTTCTCAAAAATTTTTATTTAATTAATACATTTTCATTTATTTTAAATACTGACCTCAGATTTTCCTCCTTTCTCCCTTGCCATTATCTTCCCATTCTTATCTATACCCTTCCCATCCACTTCTCCTTCATTTCTAGTCAGAAAGGGACAGGGCTTTCTTTCATGGGTTTGATCAAAGTATGTTAACACTAAGTTGAGGTAAGATCATACTACCCTTCCTGCATCAAGGTTGGGCAAGGTAGACCAGCCTGAAGGCAGGTTCCCCAATGCCAGCTAAGCCACAGGAACAGGTCCTGTTTTCACTGCTTACAAAGAGACCAAATAGACAACTGAAGTCCCCACAGCTTCCTGTTCAACAGTTGACTAAGAGCTGAGTGGCAGTCCTGGCCCCAGGCCAATCTGAGACCATGATCTCCAAATGCAGGACCAAGAGAAACACAGCACCCAGAATGCCAATCACACTTAGCTCTATCCTAAACCAAAGAAAGCTGGGAGAGTCCTACCCCCAAGCCCAATTCCCAGCATAACACAACTAGAGGGATATCCCTTGGACCAAACCCTGCTAAAACCACAATATATGTCATCACACACTGATAACTGGAGACCCCAAAGCCTCCTAGTCCATAGCTGACTAAGAGTCAATTCGAGCCAAGTAGTAGCTGACTAAGAACTATCCCTAAACAACTGGAGTCATACAGCTCCTTGGCCTACAGACAACTAAGAGATGACTAAGAGCAGCCTCTGCAACTGTTGAAACACACAGACTCTTAGGCCTACAACTGACTAAGAGTCAGCCACAAGCTGCCTAAGAGTAAACTGAGGAAGCAATGGGAAGACATCAGTGCAAGAATACATATAACAATATAAAGAACAAGACACTATCAGAAGAAGCTGGTGGTTCTACAACATTAAGACCAGAGCATAACCATGAAGAAGAAACAGAAGGAAACAACCTTAAGAACAACTTTATGAAGACAATAGATGCTTTAAAAGAGGGTATAAAAACTCCCCTTAAGAATTACAAGAAAATACAAACAAAAAATTGGAAGAGATCAACAGATCCCTGAAAGAAAATAATGAAAACCAAGAAAGAGCAAACAAAAGTCGAATAAAACATTTCAAAAATTTAAATAAAAGCAATAAAGAAGACACAGACCAAGGGAATTTTGGAAATAAAAAATCTGAAGAAATGAACTAGAACTACAGATGTAAGCATAACCCAACAGAATTTAAAAGATGGAAGAGAGAATCTCAGGAGTGGAAGATTCAATAGTGGAAATAGATATGTCAGTTAGACAAAACACCAGAACTAAAAAAGATATAATACAACATGTCTAGGAAATCTGTGACACCATAAAAATATTAAACCTGTGAGTAATGGAATTCAAGAAGGAAAAGAATACCAGCTCAAAGGCACAGAAAATATAGTCAATAAAATTATAGAAGAAAAAATTTCCAACTTAAATAAGAAAAATGCCTTGAAAACTGCAAGATTTCAGAACACCAAATAAACTAAAACCTTCCCCCAAATCTGCTTGCCACATAATAATCAAGCCACTAAACCTACAGAACAAGAAATAAAGAATAGTAAGAGCTGTAAATGTAAAGGACCAAATTACCTATAAAGGCAGACCCATCAGAATAACACTGAACTATTTAAAGGAATAATGAAAGCAAGAAGGTCCTGGTCAGATGTTATACAGACATGAAAAGAGCATGGCTGCCAACCAGGCCTACTATACCAAACAAAACTACCAATCATTATAGATGGAGTAGACAAGATATTTCATGACAAAACCAGATTAAACAATACCTATTCACAAATTTGGTCCTACAGAAAGTACTAGAAGGAAAACCTCAAACCTAAGGAAACCAGATATACCCATGAAACCATAAAAAGTTAATAGCCTCACAGAAGAAAAAACACAAAGAAAAAATACATAAAACCTACCACCAAAAGAAAAAAAAAAGCAGACAATGACAATCATCTGTCCTGAATATCCCTTAATATCAATGGACTCAATTCACCTATAAAAAGACACACCCTAACACAATGGATACAAAAACAGAAGCTATCCTTCTTCTGTATCCACAAAAAAACTCCACAATTTCAAAGATAGACACGGGCTTATAGTAAAGGGTTGGGAAAAGACTTTCCAATGAAATGGTTCTAAGAAACAAGCTGGTGTAGCCATCTTTATATCTGGAAAATTAGACTCCAAACTAAAATCAATCAGAAATGGACATTACTTATTCATCTCAGGAAAAATCCATAAAGATGAAGTCTCAATCCTTAATATTTATGCCCCAACAAAAGGTGACCTACATATGCAAAAGAAACACTACTGAAGCTTAAATCTCATATCAACCACCACAAACTAATAATGGGAAACTTTAATACCCCACTCTCACCCTTTTATGGGTCAACCAGACAGAAAGTCAACAGAAAAATAAGAAATCAGAAATCTAACAGATTGTTATGACCCATATGGACTTAATAGATAGAGAGAGCCTTCCACTCAAATGCAACAGAGTTTATATATTTCTCAGCACCTCATGTAACTTTCTCTAAAATTGACCATATACTTGGTCATAAAGCAAATAACAATAGATAAGAAAAATTGGGAAAAAACTTCTTGCATCACATCAGACCACCATTGCCTAAAGTTAGAGTTCTAAAACAATAAGAATCACAGTAATCCTACAAATTTATTTAAGCTGAACAACCCAAAATGAAACAAACTCTGGTTCAAGAAAGAAGTTAAGATAGAAATCAAAGACTTCCTAGAATTTAATGAAAACGAATCCTCAACATACCCAAACTTATGAGACACAATAAAATGAAAACTCATAGCACTAGATGCCCATATTAAAAAAAAAAAAAAAAAAAAAAAAAAACCTAGAGAAATCTCACACAAGAGAACTAACTGCACAGTTGAAGGCTTTAGAACAATTATATGCAAACTGACCTAGAAAGAGTAGATTGTAAGAAATAAACAAACTTAGGGCTGAAATCAATACAATAGAAACAAAGAGAACAACACAAAGAATCAATGAATCAAAGAGTTGGTTCTTTGAAAAAGTCAACAAGGTAGATAAATCCTTATCCAAACTAACCAAAAAGCAGAGAGAGGGTATCTAAATTAACAGAATCATAAATGTAAATGGAGATACAACAGACACTCAAAAAATCCATAGAATTATCAAGTCACACTTTTAAAATTTATACTTCAGTAAAAGGGAAAATATAAAAGTAATGGACAGCTTTCTGGACAGGTACCACTTACCAAAATTAAATCAAGATCAGAAAAAAAAAACTAAAAAATATCTATACCCAAAAGGAAACTGAAACTGTTATTACATTCTACAAAGTAAAAAACAAAACAAAACCCAGAACCAGACAGTTTTATTGCAGAATTCTATCAGACATTCAAAGAAGAACTAATACCAATACTCCTCAAAGTGTTTCATATAGTAGAAACTGAAGAAACATTGCCAAACTTTTTTTATGAGGTCACAATCACCATAATACCCAAGCCACAACAAAGATGCAACAAAGAAAGAGAATTACAGACCAATCTCCCTCATGAACATTGATGCAAAAATACCCAATAAAATTCTGGCAAATTGAAACCAACAACATATATAAAAAAAAATCATCCAACACAATCATTTAGGCTTCACTCCAGAGATGCAGGGATGGTTCAACATATGAAAAACTATAAATGTCATCCATCATATAAACGAACAGAAAGAAAAAAAAATATGATCATCTCATTAGATGCTGAAAAAGCCTTTGAGACATTCTAACACTTTTTCATGGTAAGGTCCTAGAGAGATCAGGAATACAGAGAAAATTCATAATTATAATAAAAACAATATCCAGGAAGCTAACAGCCAACATCAAACTAAACGGAGAAACACTCAAAGCAATCCCACTAAAATCAGAGACAAGACAAGGCTGTCCTCTCCCTCTTTTTCCATTAAACATATTTTTTGGAATTTTAGCTAAAACAATAAGAGAACAAAAAATAAATAAATAAAGTGATACAAATTAGAAGAAAGAAATCTGATGTGGGAATGTCTTTCTATGTGCTGAGAATATCAATCTTTAAATAAAGGAGCTGTTTTGGCCCATGACAGGCACCATAGAAAAAGTAGGTGGGGAATCAGAATAGCTAGGAAAGGAAGGGTGGAACCAGAGAGAGACAGAGCCAGTTGCCCAAGAAGAAGCATGCAAAAAACATAGATTAGCCACGAGCCATGTTCCAGACAGATTAATGAAAATGGGTTAAGATATAAGAGCTAGCAAGGTGCCCAAGCCATAGGCCAAACAGCATGAAGCTAATATAAGCATCTGAATCATTTCTGGGGATCTGATCAGCTGTGGGCAGCTAAGGGATCTGGAGCTACAGGTCTGTGGGTCTGGACCTCTGACTGCCCAGGACTAAAGAAACCTCACTCTTATAGATGACATCCAACGTGAGTCAAACATCCACTTAAAACCTGAGAAAGTTTAAAAAGGGTTTTAGCACAGAAACTGAGCCAAAGCAGCTTCCAAATTGTGTATCTGAAATGGGTCATTTTACAGAGAAAGAAAGGCTTCCGGGCCAGATTCAAAATGGCTCTGGTGCACTGGCAGCACAGTGTAAGCTGCAAACAGGCAGGTTCCTGAAGTCTCACAGAAGACTCGATAGCATGCGATTGATTTTAGATTTATGTTTACTTTGAACAAAAAGGAAACAAAGATGGATACTTAGTAGCAGCATTTTCTTAGGTATGCTCTGTTTGCTGGCCGTGAACAGAGATGCTATCCCTTTAAAATAACTTACTGATTAAGCTTTATCTGCAAAAACTATGAGGCTCTTTAAGAGAGTATGTGTATTGTAAAAAGCTCTTCTGGTTGAAAGATGATTAAGGATTCACAATAAAACAGATTCAGATGAAAAGAAAAACCTGTAAACGGGTTACAATGTATGTAAAAGGTACATAGGCTTCAGAGAGAAAAGAACGAAGACAGATAAAATCTTTAAAAAGAGAAATAGAGTAATAAAAATATAATAAGTCACATAAAGATGGAAAATAGACAAAAAATCTGGATTTTGGTTGTTATTGTGTTTTCTTTTAATTTTTTAACTGTTAATGAGCTAACTGCAGAAAGACAATGGTTTGCAAATGCAAAGGCTACTAAGTTAAACAAAAATATATATTTTAAACATTTTTTGATTTTGAAATTTGTGTATAAGGATTTATTGCTTTGGAAGAATTCTGCTTTTGTTTCCACAGAAGATGAGAACCTGTGGATTGTTTCCAGGCAAATATGAGTTCTTCAACGAAGACCCCCTGAGAAAACCTCTGATGGGAAGAGATGGCCATATCAGCTTCAGGGCTACAGACTAGGATCCAGTCTCAAGAACCCATGAGAAATTCAACACCCCGTAAGCAGCAGGAAACAGTAATAGAAAACTATGCCCAAATTCCCAAAATATTGTTTGTTTTCATTATAAATGGTTAATGGTTATAGTTAATCTCTTTCTAAGAAGAAAAAGGGGATATGATATATGTATGATTTTTTAAAAATTAGGTTATTGAATTTACTCAGGAATTCATCTCTTAATCTCAACATGTTTTACACTGGTATGGATTTTGCTTATTAATACAAATTTAAGGTCAATTTTCTTATGATGTATGTATTCTACTCTTGTTTAAGATATGATGTTTATGTAAGTGATTTAAAATTGTAGAATATAATTAAGAAATGCATGTTAGTTAAATTTTTAGGTATACAAAGATATATTTCAATTAGGTAGGTAATCTTCAAATACTTCTAAGACCTACTGAATATGGTATTTAATATATTTTAAGAACTTAGACTTTTCTGGACAGTGAGACAGGTCTGCTCCTGGCAGCACCAATTTACTTCAAGAGAAAAAAGGGCATCGAAGAAACTCCATATGGAGATTAGTTTCTTTGTGGCATTGGCTAGCCACTGGACATGAACCTGTTCTTATATTGAGTGCTTGACAGTCAATATGCTGTTTAAACTGGATATGCATGTTCCCTAGGAAAGTGACCTCTGAACTTTGACAGAACATGCTGAGATGGTCATTAAGGTTCCTGCATTGCAGAAAAAACTGTCAGAAATTCTTCAGGACATGAAGAGAAGCAACTGATGAATGGGCAGAGCAGATTTCCTGCTTCACTGAAATGAAAAGAGACTCTGGGCCTGTAGGCTGTAGATGGAGGCCCCAACTTTATAAAGGAACTTTGGGTGACTGTCCAGGCAGATAGGTTTCATCTCTGTCATTTCAAGATTTTGGAAGTTGCTGGCACTTCTGGTTTACTTGGGTAAATATATCTTTATGTGGTCTTTGATGTACTTGAAGATTAGATAGTTATAGGTATAGTTTTTCTTGATTATTTTAAAGGGTCTGTTGATATGAAACTTTGGATTCATAAGGATAAGGTAGATGATAGAGTATTTTCTTTAATTTTGCTAAATACAAATAGACTATATATTGTAACTGTAATTCTTGTTTTATGGATATTTTGTTATATGTAATTTTGCTATGTTAAAATTGAAACCTTCCTATTTTGATTAGACAGAAAGGGGGAGGTGATGTGGAAATGTCTTTCTGTGTGCTGTGAATATCAATATTTAAATAAAGGAGCTGTTTTGGCCCATGACAAGCACCATAGAAAAAGTAGGTGGGGAATCAGAATAGCAGGGAAAGGAAGGGCAGAACTAGAGAGAGACAGAGCCAGCCACACAAGAAGAAGCATGTAAGGAACACAGGTGAGCCACGGGCCATGTTGCAAACAGATTATTGAAAGTGGGTTAAGATGTAAGAGCTAGCTAGCAAGGTGCCCAAGCCATAGGCCAAACAGCATGAAGTAAATCTGAATCATTTCTGGAGGCCTGAACAGCTGCAGGTGGCTAAGGGGTCTGGGGCTGCAGGTCTATGGGTCTGGACCTCTCACTGCCTGGGACCAAAGAAACCTCACTGTTACAGAAGTCAAACTCTCTATTTGGAGGTGATATGATCATATACTTAAGTGACCCCAAAAATTCTACCAAGAAATTCCTACAGGTGATAAGTACCTTCATCAATGTAGCAAGGTATATGGCCAACTCAAAAATATCAATAGACCTCCTACACATTAGACATAAAAAGGTCTGAGAAAGAAATAACAAAACCATCACCCTTTATAATAGCTGCAAATAGTATTAGATATCCTGGCATAATTCTTACCAAAGAAGTAGCAGACATGTTTGACAAAAACTTTAAGATACTAAAGAAAGAAAATAAAGAGGATATGGGAAAATAGAGATATCTCTCATGCTGCTAAATAGGTAGAATCAGCATAGTAAAATTGGCAATTTTGCTATAAGCAATCTACAGATTCAAAGAAATCCCCACCAAATTGCCAACAGTATTTTTTAAGACCGCGAAAGAATAATACTAATCTTTATATGGAATAACAGGAAGCCCAGAATTGCAAAAACAACCCTGCTCAATAAAAGAATTTCAAAAAGAATCCACATTTCTGAGTTCAAGCTATACTATATAGCTACAATAACAAAAACAGCCTATTACTGTTGTAAAAACAGATTTGTGAATCAATGGAATCAAACTGAAGGCTCCAACATTAACCCACACACCTATGAGCACCTGATTTGACAAAGAGGACAATAATATTCTATGGAAAACAGCTAGTGTCTTCAACAAATGGTGTTTGCATAACTGGATGGTAGCATGTAGAAGCATTCAAATAGACTCAAGCCTACCACACTTCACAAAACTCAAATCCAAGTGGATCAAAGACTTCAACATAAAACTAGCTACATTGAACTTGATAGATAAGAAAGTGAGAAATATTCTCCAATGCATTGACACAGGTGACCACTTCGTAGATATAACACCAGTAGCACAGACAATAAAAGCATCAATCAATAATTGTGGCCTCACAAAGGACACAGACAATAAGACAAACAACAGCCTACAGAATGGGAAAAGATCTTCACCAATCCTACATCTGACAGAACACTGATCTCTAAAATATATAGATAACTCAAGAAACTAGAGCATAAAACCTCAAATAACCCAATTAAAAAATGATGATCAGAGCTAAAAAGGGAATTTTCAACAGGAAAATTCCAAATGGCTGAAAGACACTTAAAAAAAATTTTCACAACATCCTCAGCCATCAGAGAAAAGCAAATGAAAACAACTCTGAGATACCACCTTACACCTGTCAGAATGACTAAGATCAAATACACAGATGACAGCCTGTGTTGGAGAGGATGCAGAGCAAAGGGAACACTCCTCCATTGTTGGTGGGAATGGAAACTTGTACAGCCACTCTGGAATGCAGTATGGTGTTTCCTCAGAAACTTTGGAATCAATCTCTCCTGGGATCCAGCAATACCACTATTGGGCATATACCTAGAGGATGCACATTCATACCCCAGAGGCATTAGGTCAACTATGTTCCTAGCAATATTATTGATAATAGCAAGAACATGGAAACATCCTAGATACCCCTCAACTGAAGAATGGATTAACAAACTGTGGTAAATATATACAATGGGTTTACTACTCAGCAGTCAAAAGAATGGCCTCCTATAATTTTTAGGCACATGGAATGATTTGCAGAATATCCTCCTGAGAGGTATAAGAAGCTCAGAAAGATAGGCATGGGATGTACTCACTCATAAGTGGACTTGAGACAAAAAGCAAAGAATACACAAGCTGCAAACTACAACCTCTGAATAGCTTGGGATAAAAAGAACATAAAAGAGACATGTAAAGATTCCCCTAAGAAGAGAATACAGAGAATATTTCCTTAGCATTTTGGGATCATAGTGGGTTGCTACCAAGAAGAAATGGTAACAAATCGGGAGAGAAAGAGATGGTTGAGTGAGAGGAGCAACAAAGAAGTCGGGGGGAAAAAAGAGATGGATATCTTGATAGAGGAAGCCAATGTACAGTTGGAAAGAGATGGTGCTAGGGAAAACACCAAGAACTCACAGGATGCCCCTTGCTAGGTCTCCAACCAGTAGTATAACGGGTCCCTAAACAGGACTTTTCCCATAATCAAATGAATAACTGCTCTAAGTGTCATCGTGGAACCTAGATCCAATAACGAATAGAAGTGGAAGCAGCGATCCATTGCTGAGTATTGGGCTGAGATCCTGTTCCAGATAAGAGCATGGGAGAAGAGTCAGTATGAGTGAGGGAATAGGGATTATGAGGAGAAACCTCCCAGCAATGGTTAGTTGGAACATTGGGGAATTCACTGAATCAAGAACAGCCACTGGGGAACCATTGGGAAATGGAGCTAGGCCCTCCAAGGGTAGGCATAGATTGGCATGAGCATGTGTTGAGCCTCAAGGTGTGGGATCACACTGTGTTCCTGTGCATGGGTTAACACCTTGTAGAACATTCCCTGCAAAAGCACACCTAACCCAATCTGAAATCAGAGTTGTCTGGAGTGTATGTGCCAAGTTAAGTAGACCCACCTTGGACTTGTTGGCCTTTTGGGATGGGGGATTGGAGAATGTGGAGGGAGAATTATCCACATTCTATGAGCTCCCACTGCTCAGACCAGCTGTCTCTGTGGGTTCCTCTATCATGACCTTGATTCCTATGGCTCATAATATCCCACCTCCTTTTCTTCACAAGGACTACTCAGAGCTCTTCCTAGAGCTTGGCTGTGGATCTCTGCATCTGCTTCCATCAATTATTGGAAAAGGTTCTCTATATGAAAACTAGGGTTGTCATAAATCTGATCACAGTAGATAGCCAGTTCAGGCATCCTTTGCACTATTGCTAGGTATATTAGTTGGGGTCATCATTATGGATTCCTGGGAGTGTCCCTGGCACCTGATTTATCCTAATTTCAAAATGCTCCCCATTAAGCTATGTCATTCATAATTCCCATCCTATCCCACTCCCAACCTATCTGCCTTGCCCAGTCTGCCAAATCCTCTCCTTCAAGTTTCTATCTCCTGGTCCTCACACATCAACATATAAAAGGACAGAAACAAAATATTTAAAATGGAAATAATATTTTCTCAATTAAATTTTTCTACTTTCATTCATTAAAAAAATCATTCTGAGTGAGGTAACGTGAGCCAAAAAGACAAACATGCTGTTCACTAATTCATAAGTGTTTATTAGGAGTAAGGTCTAACCAACCTACAATCCACAAGCCCACAGAAGCTAAATAAGAAGAGGTCCCTAAGATGGGTGTATATAAGAGATCCCCTAGATAAACATTTGTTTAACATTATTAATAATATCCAGAAACTTATATATATATAATTTAGAAAACTATACACACATTTAAATGAACTACACCCAGGCTTCCACATCACAAAACATTTCTTTATGGATTAGCACAGTCATTGTGAATCTGTTGAGGATCACATTGCTTTTGTTTCTAAACTGAAGATAGTTCTTCTTGCACATAATATAGTTTTATTAAGGTTTGTTCTCCAAAATCCTTCCAGATCCTCAACCTCTTCTGTAACCACACATATCCCTGCCTTTCTTTTGTACATCATTAAGAGACAAGCAGGCATAAAAATGATAGTAGCAGCAGCAGTAGTAGTAAATAAAACAAACCATAATAGAAAAAAGTAGACAAGCAAACATAAAATTGAACTAAAGGAAAAGCACAATAAAAGCACACAGACAATGAGCCACAAGAATTTGCACACACAGGTAAGCCATGAAAAATATTTGAAAGCAGATCAAAGCTCTGTAAGTAAAATAATAATACTGTAAAATAAAAATAAAGGTCTAACATAGCATCCTGAGAGAAAAACTCTCCAAAATACCATTGAGTTTGTTTTGTGTTGGCCATCTACTGCTAGACATGAGTACTGCCCGTACGTGTGGTCTGTATACCCTGTGATAATCTGTTAGAGAAAATGATTTTTCCTCTGTAGTAGTTATTATTTGGGCATAATTACTGGATTAAAAATAGGAACTTCTGTTTACTCTTCCTCTTAGTGATGAGACCCCCATCTGCCTAGGTCAATGTAATCCCCTCTGCATGTTGCCACAGTATCTGTAAGTTCCTATAATCAACTGTCCTGTTATATTCAGAAGGCCTTGTTTCTCTGATAGCTTCCATTTTCACTGAACTTTACAATATTTCTGCTTCCTCTTCTGCACAGGTCCCTGATCCCTAAGAAGAGATTGAAGGAGAAATTCCATTTAGGACTGAATGTTACCTCTCATTCTCTACACATTGTCCAGTTGTGAATGTTTATATGTGTACATATCTAGTATAGGAGGAGAATTCTCTGATGATGGCTGAGCAAGACACTGATTCATAGGTATAACAGAATGATGATATATATTTAATAAAATTAGTCTGGATGATATATGATCAGAAGACAGAGCCATCTCTCCAGCTTTTTTTTTTTTTTTTTTGCTTTGGTTTGATTTGGTTTCAAGACAGGGTTTTGTGTGTAACAATCATTGGTATCCTGGAACTTGATTTTTAGACAAAGTTGGCCTCAGACTCATGGAGATCTCATCTGCCTCTGTCTCCCAAGTGCTTGGACTAATGGTGTCAGTCACCACTGCCTGACTTATAGACTAATTGTATTAAAAACATATCACCACAAGAGAATGTTGTTAGGAGTCATGCTTTTGGCATTGTCCTTTAGAAGAGGAATAGGGTTTAAATTGCCAGCAGTCTAAAGCCTATTTAGGCTCATGTTATTTGCTACCTGAGCAGTGTGAGGCCTAGAATCCATCTCATTTTAGATAGAGAATATGTAATTGAAAGTAGATTAATATATATCACATATGTCATTTCAGAGTGCTAAAAATGAATATAACTGCAAAGTCTTAAAATATAAACCTTTTAAGAAGATACCATGACCTTTAATTGATAATGTGGTGGCAGAATAACCATGATGTTATGTTGCACAAATAAAGGAAACTTGGGACCAAATCTCTGGGAAGGCAGAGATATCAGAGAAGAAACACCACAGTCAGATCTCACCCAGCTGTCTTCCAGCTTCCTCAGTCTCGCTCCTCCTGGTTTCTTCTGCCTGCTCTGTCTTTCTATGCCTGCCTTAAATACTTTCTCTGCTCATTTAAGGCGTGGCACCACCACTGCCTGCCTGAGACTCCAGAACTTCTTCTGTAAACTAAGATGACCTCAAACTCAGATTGGATTAAAGACATAGGTCACCACTCCTTGGATACTCCTTGTGCTGGGATTAAAGGTGTGAATTACCACTGTCTGATGCTCCTAGAATGACTGTGGGTAGATCGCTCTGACATCTCCAGCTGTTTTTATCATATTTAAAATATCCCCACATATATCCTTTTGTGTCAAATTTTAAAAAATGAATGTTATAGCTAACATAGGAAAGATCATATACAATAAGTATAATAATTATATACAATATATACAAACAATAAACGAGTATTTCCAGTCCATAACAATTGGCAATTCAAAGAAAATATTTCATTAATTATCCTTTTAATTCACTTTCTTTCTAACTTATAATACTAACTAAAAACTATTATTTTGATGTCTCTTAAACTTATACACTTTAACTTCAAAGTTTCTTTTCTAAAGCTGTCACTAGAAAACTATAACTATAACTATCTAATCTTCAACTACCTTATAGACCCAAGAAGGAAATAGTATTTACCCAAGTAAACAGGAAGTGCAAGCAGCTTCCAAAATCTAGAAATGACAGAGATGACATCTATCTGCCTGGACAGTTACCAAAGTTCCTTTATAAAGTTGAAGCATCCATCTTTAGCTTCCAGGCCCAGAGTCTCTTTTCATTTAAGTGAAGCAAGAAATCTGCTTTACCCATTCTGTTATAGTTCATCAGTCACTTCTCCTTGTGTCTCCTTGTGTCTGACAGTTTTCTCTGAAAGGCAGAACCTGAAGGTTCATCTCCGCTTGTTCTGTCAAAGTTCAGAGGAGTTTCTTCTAGGCCCAATTTTTTCTTGAAGTAGATTGGTGATGCCAGGAGCAGACCTGTCTCACTGTCCAGAAAAGTCTCAGTTCTTAAAATATGTTAAATGCCATATTAAATGGATCTCTGAAGTGTTTGAAGAAGACCTGTTCATCTAAAATATATTTATTTGATCTTGAAAACATATCTAATAAGAATATGTTTGAATGTAATGTCTAACTACTAACTTGCATTACTTTATATTCTAATTAGTTGGTAATAAAAACTTTCTTGGACTAGCAATTTGTATTACATTGTTAGATGAACTAAGTAAGAAAAAATACCTTGAACAAGCATAGAAATATTTGTACAGTAATGCAATTAATATCAATATACACAGTTTGTATGCAATATACAAAAATCCAATCCAATGAAAAATATTGAAAGCTAGTATATCCTTTTAAAAGAAGATTCGATAATCTATCCTTATATCCTGCATACCTGTATCCCCTTTTTCTTTCCATTTTTTAAACACAAATCTTGAAGCTAATCATTCTTGTGTTAACATTTTTCTAATTATAACCATTAACAATTTTTAACCAATTAACCTAAACAATGACAATCATATATAACCCACTGAATGACCAAAAACAATCCACCCCATCTCTTGGGAATGTGGGCTCTGTGTTGTTAAATTTATTTTCTGCTGTCTGGGGGTGATGGCATATTTGGGGGATCAAGAAAAGAAAACTTTTGTTAATTATCAAGTCCTGAAATAAGTAGCTGTATCATTTGTTGTCCAGTTTCTACATAACAGGAAAGTGCATGGCTTGTCTCAAGTCCTGGCTATAGTAGTCTGTGAAGCTGGTTCCTCTCAGTGCCTTGAAATTGTCCTGAAAAGTTTGTAGTCCAAATCTGATCTTTGGTTGGTGTTTGTCAGCCTGGTGGCTTTCTCAGAGTCCATGTGAAATCATCTTTGTATGGCTCCATATTCCTTTTGGATACTTTAAGTTCACAATTAGGCATTGTCATGGATCACTGCAGAAAACTGATAAGAGACTAAAACCCAATACAATGTACAGGAAACTTATATATGTAAGTATTGTTTTAGCATAGGATTAGTAACAATAGAATAGTCCCTTATTTTAGTTATTCTTCTGTCCCATATCAGGTTGCTCTTCTGATATGATACAGAGATTTTGCATTTTCCTTTAACAAGTATGCTTAAGTTTAGAGAAGTGGCCCTGCCTCTAACAAAGGTGTAATCCATACCTAACCAATATTTGGGGGTGACCCAGTTAAAGCATGACCATGTGTTCAACATTTGTTTTATACATGGTGAATGCAGTCTATATGTTACAATTGCTTCTTTTACTCTCTGTAATCCTAGCATTTTTACTGGAGCCCAACTAGCTTCTGTATCATCTTTATCATTCTTCATTTTTTAAAGGTTATTGGGTATATCAATGTTGCCTGTTTTTGTCTAAATTTAGATTATGTTGCTGAAATTGGTTCTTCATATTCCTCTGTTTGAATTTGAACATCTTTCTGTTCTGTCTTAACAGGATTTTTTAGACCTTTTTCTTTGCATTTATATTAATTGACTCTTTAAGTGATGAAATAGAAATCAAACAAAAAATATTCTCATTGAACAGTACGATAATCATTATGATAGTCCCACCTACCTTATTTATCTTTTCCTTCACTGATTGTAATACCAAATCATCTAGCTATTCATCACAGGACCAAGCACCCCTCCATTGCTTAAATAAATTTTCTCTTTTAAAAAAAATTATTTACTCATCAATTTGTTGTCTGTTGATGATTCAATTGAGTGTGAAGTGGGACAGCTACCTAGTTTGAGAGCAGCCAAGGAGGGGTCCAAAAAGAAAAAAAGAAACAACCCACCGGAAGAAAGAGGTCACTGTCTGAAAAACCTACCCAGATGAAAACAAAATGGAAACACATGTGACCGGTCTACCTAAGAGTGTAAGTTAGCCCAGAACAGAAAACCTAGACAGCTGTAATTATTCCCCTGACCATGTGTTGCTCTTGCCACCAAGTGCCATTTTTTTGGGGGGGTGGGTAATGAGGGGAGTAATTCCTGCCCCACAGTTGGACACCAAGTGTTGCACAAATAAATTAAACTCAGGGCCAAATCTCTGGGAAAGGCAGAGATATCAGAGAAGAAACAGCACAGCCATATCTCACCCAGCTGTCTTCCAGCTTCCTCAGCCTCGCTCCTGGTGTCTTCTGCCTGCTTTGTTTTTTTATGTCTGCCTTAAATATTTTCTTTGCTCAGTTAAGGTGTGGCACCACCACTGCCTGCCCGGGAGTCTGTAACTCCTTCTGTAAACTAAAATGACATCAAACAAAAATTGGTTTAAGGGCATAGGTCACCACTCCCTGGATGCTTTCTGTGGTGGGATTAAAGGTGTGAGTTACCACTGTCTGATCCTCCTAGACTGACTGTGGGTAGATTCCTCTGACATCTCCAGCTGTTTTTATTATATTTGAAAATATCCCCACAATGTTAATTATGTCTTTAGATGAAATAAATAAAAATAAGTTATTTATTGAAATTAAGAACCTTTCATATTAACATCTAATTAAATGTAAAAAAGTTGAAATCAAAAGGTACATGGGAGAAGATTCACCTTTTAAAGTACTAAAATGGATAAGAGATGTATGATGATAGATGATTTATAAACACACAAATGAGGGTTAGAAAACTAGAAGGATGGTTAATTTGTATACGGAAACTAGCCTGTTAGTATTTTGGAAAAAAAAAAAAAACTATATAGAATGTGTGTGTGTGTGTGTGTGTGTGTGTGTGTGTGTGTGTTTATTGCCTGGTGGAGTGCATGTCACAATGCATGTTTGGAGGTTAAATATTTAAATATACTTTTAAATATACATTTAAATATACTTAAAGCACATATATTCAGGTATCTCACCTGGGATGTAAGGCTGAAAGATTTACTATACATCATAATATATGATGTCTCACAGACATCAGCAGGAGGAGTATAAAACTTTAAGAAGTAAAAGGCCTTACTTTGTCTTTATGAGTCAGAATACTGTAATCAAATGATCCATATGTCAGGCTGCAGTCTGCTTAGACCATGATTTATGCATGCACTTATATGGACATTCCAAGTTTTAAATTCATATGTTCAGTGTGGAATATGAAAGAGAGAAGGGTCAAATTATTTACCTGTAATTCATATCTAACTGGTAAATTTTAAAAGCTTAAAATAAAGGTATGCTGACTGTACAGTCTTTTCACTTCAACAGCTGTTTTTGCACTTTTGTTCCAGTTCCAAATCCTGCAGTCTGCAGTATGAATATTTCAACTGTCCTCTTGCCACATTATCCACTACAGTGCCTCAAGAGTAGATCACTCAAAAAGTTAATTTAAGAAAATAAAGCAGAATGTAAGTTTACATTGCAGAATAGACAGTGATGAAAGGCAGAGACTCTGTGAAGCTATTACAAATGAAAACAATAAGAGTCAGATTTTCAAGACAAATTTATCTTTATTTCATGTGTATGTGTACCATGTATGTGCCTGATATCCAGCAGCTACCTTGGAACTGGAGTGACAAATAATTATTCATCATAATTATGAATCATCACATGGATGCTGAACTTAACATTGTTCCTCTGGAAAAGCTTCAGGCATCTTTAATTACTGAGCTATCTCTTCAACAAGGAAGACATTTAAATGTGAACAAAAAGTAGATGAGCTGTAGAAATTCTTATATGTACCCACTTTTTAGCAGTTGCCTCTAAAGCATATTATTCTAGAAGCCGTCTCTTTCTTTTTAAAAATGGATTATCAAAGCAGTCAAACTACAGTTAGCTTAATATCTAAAATGTTTAATTACTAGTTCTAAATACAGTTTTCTTTATTGTTGAATTTTGGTTGAAGCTTATATGCCTGCCTAAATAAAAGCTAACTAAACGGATGGGTAGTGATATGCTACTAGGCTCCAACAACTGGTTTATATAATAATAGATTACAGAAGTGCAATGATATTTAATATACCTTTGAAATAAAGCTGTAGTTTTATTTTCTTAAATAAAATTGTTTATTATTCTACATAATAACTGGTTTAATCCATAGCAAATAATGAGTGGTACATTTTAAACAAATGTGATATCAACTTCTTTTTATTTTGTCACAACATATTTTATTATTAAAATATTTCACTCAATACAATTAATTATGAGGAAATACAAGACTTTGTTTTCATCACTCTCAACACATAATCATCAATTTGAGGAAAAAAATAAAAATACAATTACGTGTTTTATATGAAAGTTTACCGCAGAAACTCAGTGGTCCCTACCTACATATCATGGTGTTCAGCTTGGAGCAAAGCTACTAACATCCCAGTGGGCAAGAGCAGAAATGCTGAAGATAGGAGCCAGGTTTCTGCTACTCTTTTCCAAGGCCTGCTCCTCCAGCATAGCTAATTTCCATTAGAACACGCTTCCTAATGTTTCTACTACTACTCAAGAAGAACACAAATAGACTTTCCACACGTGAGACTTTGGGAGAAACTTGAGAATGAAACTGTCATAGACATTAACTAACAAATGTAGAGAAGTAAGCCCACGGCTTCTAACACAATCATTTACAACCCTCACTATT
This sequence comes from Phyllotis vaccarum, assembly GCA_033318265.1. NCBI lineage: Eukaryota > Metazoa > Chordata > Mammalia > Rodentia > Cricetidae > Phyllotis > Phyllotis vaccarum. The sequence continues at coordinate 89,822,480 of JARWLC010000007.1, forward strand.
ATTAATATTACAAAGCTCTTAATACAAAAATACTTAACCTTACTTCAGAGAGCCTTTTAGGCAGACTCTAAGAAAGAGTATTAATATTTTGTGAACAAATGAACAAGTATTATTTTAAAATCTCTGTCTTCAATGACTTATCTATTTGTAAAGAAGACACAATTGGGTTGATTCTACAACATTATAGCAATTTCTCCTAAATAGGCAGTGGTAATTGATGAAGTATATTTGCCCTCATTGTATGTTTTTCAAAGCTTACTTTATACAACCAATTTTGCTTTTCATTTTAAATTTTGAAAGCAAGGAAAAATAAATTCTTTCTAAAAAGGATCAAGTACTAAATATGTGGGGCTGTAGATATAACACTCTTAATGTGGCATACAACTGTAAGAATTACATGAAGGCAAAGGAAATTATTCAAAAATTTTTGGTATGCCACATTTTTATCCTAGAAAGTAATCTGAGTTCAAAATTAGCATTCAGAATGCTGGAGTCTGTGAGCTCCCATTAGCTCAAATCAGCTGTCCTTGGGGTTTCTCCATTGTGCCCCTGACCCCCCTTGCTCCTATAGTTTTTTCTCCCTCTCTTCAACCGAACTCTGAGAGTTTATCTAAGTGCTTGGCTCTTCTTTCTGAATTGGGTAAAACTGGGCCCTCAGAATGAGAGTGATAGATTCCCAGATCTGCCAATGGCCTCCCTGGCTATTGCGCCAGGAATCATCCTGAGTATGTAAACTTTTTAGATCCCATTCCTTTATGGTGAGAGGCCTTGCTCAGCTTTAAGACAATGAGGAGTTTCTTTGATTGGAAGTTTGTTTGGTTTTTTTTGTTGGTTTTTGTTTTTTCATTAGGAGTCAGAGCTAAACTTCTGTAGGTTTAATTGTAATTTATTTCAGTTGGACATTATAGTGGTTTAGAAAAGTGGCAATAGTATGTTGTCTAATGACCTCCCCAGCTAAGAGTACCTAGCAAAGTGCTCATGGTACACAACATGTCATTGAGCATATCTTTAGTTCAATTATGTACTTGTCTCCTGCTGCCAGTGTGTACATACCATATTCACCCTGGGGACATCTTGCTGTTCATTGATGTGGGTCCTGGCATCACAGAAATGGCAGAATTACTGATTGTTTTCTCCCTAAGTTAGATCTCTGAGAATTCTTTCAAACCAGTGTAAGAATCACATCTGCATGATAAGTAGGAAAACTTAGAACACTAATGCATATATAGATCTCTGAAACCAAGAGAAAGGCTAAAAATTAAGACAGTAACTCAATAAAATCCCTGCCTATCAGAATGGAATAGTGCATGCAAACAGGTCCAGTTCTCCCTCAGGTATCTCCTTATAAACAAATAGAAAGCAATCAGTTACTAATCATAGAACTATGAGACCCAAGAGAAAGAAAACACATATAGTGCCTATTGCAATCACCTCTCATTTCTCCCATGAGGAAATGAATAGTCTGAAATCAAAACTCACAACATATACCATGACTTTATTATAATAAGAAGCAACATACACTTCAGTTTTAAGAAGCCAAATGGTTCTTCATGATACAAAAAAGAATAAGAGATAGAATTATACTTTGTTTGAATTTAAATCATGTATATTTGTATGAAATATCATGGGTATAAACAACAAGTCTTCCCAAGAAAGAAATTATACTTTTATGTATTTTCATGTGTTGATTTATTATTTTCTCTAAACATATACCAAGTAGGAGTCTCCTTTTATAACTGGGCCCTCAGAAAAAGTACCAGATTCATTGTTATTTGTGACATCCTGTACTTGCAAGATCTTAAAAACATTATTCTAGTCTCATAATAAAAATAAATTTATAAATTAAATAAATCAAGTCAATCATGAAAAAAATGAGTGAGAGAGTCATTAACCTGTCAAAAGGCAGAGACTACGGCACTGCTGTGTGATTAGGACCAAATGGAACAACTGTATCACTGGCTCTCAAAGCATCAAGAAAGGGAGTAGCATGACTGTAGAGCCAACAGTTTAAAAGAGCATTAAACACTGTGCTCTGGATAAAACATATCATAGCGTTCATGAACATTCAAAGCTATGGCTACATAAGAAAGACATATTGATGTGGGAATGCGTTTATGTATGCTGTGAATCTCAATCTTTAAATAAAGGAACTGTTTTGGGCCATGGCAGGCACCATAGAAGAAGTAGGAGGAGAAATCAAAGCATAGGTAGGAGAAGCAGGGCGGAGTCAGAGGCAGATGAGCTGAAGCTGCCCAAGAAGAAACATGTAAGGAACACAGGTGAGCCACGGGCCATGTGGCCAACAGATTAATAGAAATGGGTTGATTTCAGATATAAGAGCTAGCTAGCAATGTGCCTGAGCCGTAGGCCAAACAGAATGGACTTATTATAAGCGTCTGAGTCATTTCTGGGGGCCTGGGCGGCTGGGCGGCAAAGAGTGCTTGGGCGGCAGGTCTGTGGGTCTCGGCCACCTGGGACCCGAGAACCCACTACTACAACATATGAACAACTATGTAAAAGAAGTATGAAAACAGAGGTCAGCTTGGTGAGATAATGAGTTTATTGTATTTATTTATATGAGAGGCAACATACAGAGGTATGGACAATTCAAAGGGAGATGCATGTTAATCATCTCATGGGTATTTTTCCTGATAATATATATGCTGATTTATACCATAAACACAGAGATAAGTTATTGTTTCAAGTACAATGTGAAATTGGAGGCTCAGAGATAAGTCAGTATTTATCAACACATGATGCTTTTGCAGAGGATACAGAGTTTGTTTCAAGCACTAATGTGACACCTTATAACCACCTGTATATAACTACAGTTTCAGGGGATTCATCAACCTCCTCTGGCCTTCACTAGACCAGGAACACATATACATATATACAGGCCCAAAAATATTTAGAAAACAGTATAAATTGTAATTGTTATGTAATGAAACACATTAGAATCATCTGTGAAACTTAAAAAGGCTTTCTAAAATCTAGGCAGGTGAAGCAAGATTTTAAATTATCATTTTATTCCTTAGGGCATAATTTTTAGAATTGTATCTTATCTTTCCTTGGCTAAGACTTTTAAAGATTTTCAAAAAATGGGTAGTATTTAAAATTGTTTCAATATCATTTATAATTATATGCAAAATAATGTTAAATTAGGTATTAAAAATTATAACTTTAGCATGCACTACTTTGAAAATGTAATGTGAAGTGGCCACAAATTTTGTTATCTAGATTTTTAAGAGGATTATAGAGACACATTGATTTGTTCTACATTAAAACAAAATAAGACAAAACAAAAGAAGTCACATGGAATTAATACCATAAACATATATAACAGTGTATACTTGTCAGAGGAAAAAAATATATCTCTATATCCATATGGTGAAAGGAAAAAAACTAAACATTTATTATTTGCTTGCTTTTTCTATTTAAGTACTAACTATAGACAGAAAGAATGGGATTTGAGATGTTTGTTTTCTCCAAATGTATCCTTAGTTACATTAACAGCTCTTAAAAGAAAAAAAATCCCATAAATTCTTATTCATTTCCAAAATCTCCTTTAAATTTAGGTTTAGTTTCTAGAACTCTTACTAAATTTTAGGAATTATCAGTTTTATACTTTTTTACTCTAATTATAGGAAGCTTTCCATTCATAATCTTTCATTCTGCTGTCTAGTCGGCTTCAGCATGCTGAAACAAGTATGAATTTAGAATGTAATGTTTCCTCTGTTTGAGAAAAGCATGAAGCTAACTAATCATGTAGTTTAATTTCCACATTTTTTAAAGCTGCATAAAAGTTGAATTTAAGTATGTCCTTAGTCAACTGAAAACCAGGAGGAAAGCAATGCCTGTGGTTGTCTGTTCTACTCACACCATTCTCTAATTTCTTAAATCAATGTAAAGAAAAGTCCATTTGTAGCAAATTGGATGCTATGTCAATAGGTACATATAAGACTAATTACCAAAGGCATATTATTGGAAGGTGACTATTAAACAAGTGATAAGAAAAATTCTGAGGTACTTTGTGAGTAAAATGAGTTTGAAGTGTTTCTATGTGATACTCAAGAACTGGATCACTATTATTCATCTTTTTATATTTTTACTAGTTTACTTTAAGATTGTATTTCTCATCACACGGCACCATTTTTTATACTCTATATGTAGTTTATTTCTTATATAATGCATGAACCATTACTTAAAACATTTTTAAATTATGTTGCTGTTTTACAAATTAAGAATAAAAAATATAAGTATTAGTTAGTTATTGTTTAAAAGTCTAATATTACTTTCCTAATTCAATCAAAATAACTCAAATGTATGTAAATTTTCCACTGATTTAAGTAATTACTGACTTTAAGCATAGACATTCTGTGGATCATTATAAGACAAAAATATAGAATTGAAAGCTTACATGTATAAATGTTAGAATATACAGAACAAACTTCTTGGAAATTTAGTTCTTATTAAGTAATTAGATTATTCTATATAATTTTCATTATTTGACTTCAAACATTTAATTAATAAGTATAGAGTTGTTAATCTATTAGAAAGCAATTTATGTTCAAAACCAGTTTTACTCTGTATGCTAATGTGAGAAAATTCCGTTTTACAAACCAATTTAAGGCAAATAACATAACATAAACTTCTAGATTTTTATATATGTATATATATAATATTTCTCTTTTCAATTTATTCTCTCTGAGACCCCCCATATACTTCTCCTTGATCTCTTTCTAATTCATGTCCACTTTTTTACTGTTATTACATGTTTTCATGTGTATTGCATACTAAATATACCTTGCTTAGTTAATTTTACTTGTGCATATTTTTCATGATAGACATTTCATTTTGGATAATCACCTAGTGTTCTTTTCCCTATCAGAAGACTACTTCTCCGATTCACATCATTTTCTAGCTGCAAGTAGCTCTTTGTGTATGACTGAGGCCTTGTTTACTCACAATCTTGCACTTTGCAACATATATTAGTATCTTCCTTGTTCAACTAATACTTAGGAAGTCATGGTACTGAGATTTTATGGGTGTAAACCTGACATTCCTTGGACACACAATCTCCCAATAAAATCCCTGATCTTCTGCCTTGAGCAATCTTTCCACCTCATTATCACAGTATCTTTCATGAATACTAAACATTCTCCTACCTTTATAAGTATGAAGAATCAAGCATGAGGTGATAGATAGATGTCTCCACTTTTAAGAGTACTTACTGCTCTTATAGCAAGCACAGCTTGCTCATGGTGGGTTATAACCTACTTATTCTAGTTCCAGAGGATCCACTGACTTCTGACCTCCACAGCTATCAGGTACCTATATACAGGTAAAGCACTGATGTACAAAAAAGCAAAGAAATATGAAAAACATTTAAAAAAATCATGAAAAAAATAAGTAACATATTTCCAATAAAGATAATTTAGATTAATCATGCATTACAATATCTCACAACATAATGGTGGAAACCCAATCTACTAAATGGAAATATGAGATTATTGTAGAATATATATCAGTTCTATATTATTTTTTAAAAAATAACTCAAAGAGAAATTTGGATTTTAGGACTTGGTTATAGATTGTTGGCAGAGTACTTAACTACCACAGTAAAGCCTGGTTTGAAAGCAAGCACAGCCTGAAACCAGGCCTGGTAGCACCTACCTAGGACTTGGGAGGTAAGAACAAGAGAATCAGATGGCATCCCATGTTACATAGAGAGCTTTCCATAAAGCTGAGATAAATGAATCTATCTGCATGTCTATCTATCTATCATCTATCTTTCTATCTATCTACCTAAATCTATATTATCTATTTAAGATCTATTAATCTATACCTTTCTCTGTCTTTCTCAGTTTCTTTATCTCACACACATACGTCACACACAGTACAATTATAAGATAGAAATATGAAGAATAAAGTGATGATGACTTATGCACATTTTGTAGAGTATTACTAGATTACAGATAAATTTGTGTATTTCATACTATGAAACCATAGACTGTGTTCTATATCTCACAGTCTTAAGAATGAAGCCCAAATAAAAGTGCTTCATTTTACAAACTTCAGTCTTTATAAACCTAAATTTCAAGTCTCTGTGTCTTTGTAAACATGTTGGTTCACTCTGAGTCTAGTTAATTTTTCACACAGTATTTATCTCCTATGAAACACTATGGGAAGTGCACCTTGTCATTATAGCACATAAGTGACAGGCTCTGAAGATGAGGTTGTCTCAGCATGGAAAAGCATTTGCCCACAAGTTTTGCAACTTAAGTTCTATTCACAGAATTCAGTGAGACAGCAGCCTAGACCAGTCTTCTACCAACAAGGTGCCTGTTACAGCCTCTCTAAGAATAAGGCAAGCAGACTTCAAACAACTTACAAATGAGATGTGCTTTATTAACTTTAAAATAATAATCTCGAGTAGGGTAATCTGGGCCCTCTGAATGTCATTAGTCAAGTGTCTCTGGCTTCTAGCCACTGTCTTAATAGGGAAAAGGTACATATCTGTAAGCTTCTAGTGTCTGCAGAGGTATTTTAATGACCTTTTGTACCAGTAGCCAGTGACACCTAAGATCTCTGCCAAGAGACCTCCAATGGCTCTTGTCACACCCATCTCATCACTAGGGCAACAGTCCAACCCCTGAAGGCTCCAGTCAATTTCCTTGACTGATCCAATCATGCCCTGGGATTTTCCTGTCAGTTCAAGTAGAGCAGGGTTCCTTCCTTCTTCTTTGCTGCCATTTTACTGACAGCTTGGTTCAGGAAGGTGTCTAACAGCCTTTAGGTCTTGTGCTTATGGGAATTTCTGGCTGCCAAGTATCTCCAGCTTGGGAATCCTCCTATTATTATCAAGTAAAGGCCAGAAAGAGAGAATTATTTCCACATATCTTTCTTCGCAACCTCCACAGAGAAGCTTGGCACATAAAGCTTAGCACACCTCACCCCATATACACACAAATAATAATAATAAAATACTAGTAATAAATAATGGTAATGATAATAAAGTTTAATGAATAAATAATATATCAACTTGATCATGGAAAGATACATCTGAATGGGCAGAATAAAACATATAATAAATAATTTTAAAATGAGTTATGTAAGATAAAAGTGGAAAGCCTAGTTTTTAAATTGAAAGAAAAAGTAATTTTAATAATTGAAATATGGAGTTTCATTCATAATTTCATCTTATTAAATATTGGAGTGCAATTAGCATTTTAATGAATAAGCAGGGTCAAATTAAAGAAATACCAATAGCCTCTGCAGCCACCCTAGGCAACTGCAGAGTAAAATCTACATTCAGGGTGCCAGCCAATGACAGTGCATGTCACAGAACAACAAAAATGTGTGAAGGGAGAGAAATAGATGGCTGCTCAAGCAAAGGAAGCATGGAATGACTGAATCTACATTCCAAAAAATCACCGGGATAAAAGAAAGACTGAGCCTGAACTACCTAGAAAAAGAAGTTGATGTATGACTTTAATATAAATTTTGCTTTTGCATTAAGTGTAAGATATTAAAATAGACATTTAACTTGAAACATGTGAGCTCTAAAAACGGAGCTATGTATGGTGGAGTATACTTCCTGTCTCATCTACTCTAGAGACTGGAGGAGGTCTATGAAGACTTTAAGGTGAGCCTAGGAACTTTAGTCAGACTCCATGTCAAAATTTAACAGCAAAGGATTGGGATTTTTCCAGGGGAGACCTACTCTAGGCTTTGGTTCATTCCCTTATAGGCCAAAATTAGAACATTTTAAAAGGTCAAACAAATTAAAAACATGCAAATAAACATAAAGTCTCATATTAAATGCCATATACATAGTTAATCCTCAATGTGCCACTCTTTCTGGACTAGTACATGATTGAATAAGCCATAGAATTCAGTGATGTGGGAATATCTTTCTGTATGCTGTGAATATCAATCTTTAAATAAAGGAGCTGTTTTGGTCCATAATAGGTACCATAGAAAAAGTAGGCGGGGGAATCAGAAAAGGTAGGAAAGGAAGGGCAGAGTCAGAGACAGATCGACCCAGTTGCCCAAAAGGAGCAACATGTAAGGAACACAGGTGAGCCATGGGCCATGTGGCAGGATAGATTAATGGAAATGAGTTGAGTTAAGATGAAAGAGCATGTAAGCACGGTACCTAAGCCATAGACCAAACAACATGAAGTTAATATAAGTATCTGAATCATTTTGGGGGAGTAAGCAGATGGCTAGGTGGTCTGGCGCTTCAGGTCTGTGGGTCTGGAACTCAGGATAACCAGGCCAGAAACCTTATTGTAACAATTCAGGGCTAATACATAAAATTTAGTATGTGCCTTTATTTTATTCATATTGAGGCTTCTGTTGTACAATACTAATGTATAATTTCAGAAACACCATAGTTAAAGATGCATATGATAATCAAACCACATATACACCTATGCAAAGAAAATAACTTTTTCACAAGCCAATCAGTTCAATAGAATTTTCTACTTCTAGTAGTGTAATTAAAAAAAAAAAACCTCACCTTGTGCTGGAAACATGCTGCAGTGGTGTACTTCTACTTCCTAAGGACCCTAATTCAATTCCCATCATTCACATGGTGGCTTACAACCATCCATACCCTCAGTTTTAGAATTTATAGTATCTGTGTGAGCCAGTCATGAATATGCTGTACATATGGATGAGATAAATATATAATCATAATTTTTAAAAATAAAAATTTTGTTTGTTTTAATACAGAGAGAGAAAGACCATGACACATGGAAGCCAGGGCCCCCATGGCAGGTGAGGGAAACAAGCCATGCAGTCAGTGTGAGTGGGAGCTGCAAGAAAGGCTGAGTGCAGGCAGAGCTCAGGTGACAGCTTTATTAAAGGCAGGGGAGGGAGAAGCAAAGAAGCAGAAAGAGAACTAGAGGAAGGAAGAAAAGAGAAAGAAAAGAGAGAGGATGAGAAATGCCTGAAACACTTGGCAAGGGGGAAGAAAGAGAGGGAGAGGGACTTTTTTATTTTAGTGGGATTTGTATAGGATAACAGCAGGATGCTGGGCTGGCCAGGGTGTTACATGCTTTTAGTCAGGACTCCAGGAAGTGGATCTAAATACTAACAATGTCATTTAGGAATATGAGAGCTAGAAAAATGCCAAATGCATGCATGCATGCAGGCACACATACACAAACATACTCTTGGGTTATTAAAATATAGGAAATTCTCTTCACGATGGTGTGAGAAAAGTCAATGAGAGATCAAGTCTACTTTTACTTTTCTTGAAAGATTACTGGATTTTAAAATATATTTGAAATGCTCTGTGCCTGCTCAGCAGTATCTAGGACTCTGCTCTACATCACGAAGCATTCTCTATATCCTCATTTTTTTTTCTTTCCTTGTAGTATCTCCTCCACCTGCTGTTTTATTCTGTGTTGGTAATCTGGGCTTCAAATTTGCTATTCTTCTTGTCAACTATGTTTCATTTCATGCATGCTGATTCCAGCAATAGAGAGCTTTTGAAACTGGTAAAGCTGTTCTATAAACTGATGCTCCCACAAATATTTTATCAGCATAACACATGGGGACCTGAGCTAACAGGACTGTGAAGGATCATATTCTCCGTATAAATCAGGATGTGGAGACCATTTTATAGAGTAACAGACTCCAGATGATTTAAAATAAGAAAATCTCACAGCTCATTTTCTGTATTTTACAAAATGAGAGATTTACTGAGTCCAGGAAAGAACATGTGATAAGTATAAATCTAGATTATTTCAAGTAGAGTCAAAAGGTTTTCATTTAATACTTTTCTCCCATTGTCTCAGTACATCCATTTACCTGAACTAAAATATGCCTAAACAGAAGGAGGACAAGGAAGAGTAGGGGGGAGAGAAGCAGAAAGAGAGAATAAAAAGAGGAAAATCTTGGAAAAAAGAAGAAAAGAAAGGGTTATTGCTATCTTTAATTATTCAAAGGGATTCATTACAGGTTTTACAAATCATATTTTTTACTCATTAAACCTGCCACGGGAAATTAAATATTTCATAATAGCTGCAAGTTATGAAGTAATTATTAATACTATTAGACTATAATTCACAATTCTTAAAAGAGTTCATAAAGGTTTTATTTTTTAACTTAACTTCTATTAGAGCCATATAAATAACTAGAGGCACATAAGTGATGACAAGTGTTACAGACAAGGCCATGATGCTTTACCTTCAGTGCAGGATATTTGTCAACACAAATCCTGATACCTCTAGATCAGTTCAGTGACTGTTTTTAACCTCAATTTTCTCATTAAATTAGAGAAATTTGATGCCAGATTTTTCTAAATGATAGTCTTGCCTGCAACACTGAATCAAAATGTGGTCTCTAGTGCAGAAAATAAAATAACCACAAATTTTTAGACTACTCATAATGCTTGGTAGGATCCCGAATTGAATCATAACTGACAGGGCTGCAAATGTAAACAAAACAAAACAAAAAAACACTTCAGAGATAATCCTGAGCTTAATGAAGGACATACCCAAAATTTCCTCCCAATACATGCCATAGTGGATAATGAGTAAAGCAATAGAGACATGCAATATTCAGGTCTCTGGTGTACCCTTCTTATGAAGGTTGATGGTGAGACAGCTAAATATAAGACAAATACCACAGAATAAAGAAGGAACCACTGGAAATGGAATTCAGATTTTATTTCTACTATTCTAACTAACACCTCTCCTTCATGGATTTTCTTCTGTTTTGTTTTGTTTCTCATATACCTGAGGCAACATAAAAGAAAGTAAATTTTATTTAAATTGTACATATATTTGCTTTTTAGTTTGACTAAGTGGATTTTTCTCTTGAATATCAAATGAATATAGACACCATACTAATGGCTTTTTTTTTTTTAACTTAGTTGTTTACTGCATTTTCTCTCTTTTGAGGTGAATCTTTCACTGGGATACAAATAGAAAGGCAGCTTTTTAGGAACTATCAATAAACATACTGGAGGCAATAGTCATTGTTAACATGGTCCTCAATAAAATTGACAAAATTCCATTTTCATTCTTTCAAGATGTGAGAACCACTCAACTTCCACATTATTTGCAAAAAATGTTATCTAGTTTTTAATTAGTACTTAAAAAATAAATAGAGCTTTGACTTTTGATCTCTGTGAACTGAATATTCTTGTTTATTATAAAGCCACCAGAATGAACATTATGACAGACAGTTGTTGCAGAACTATTTCTTTTCAGATAAATCATATTCTATGATGGCAGGGTTTTGTGGCCTAATAAGACTCAGGAACTTAAAGAAACTTGAAGTTTTCAAGATCTACCTAATGTTAAAAAACTCACCAGGAAACAGCTGTGGAGCAGAGAATCTCTCACCTAGTAGCTTTCACATTTTTTTACGGAGCGCCAGGGACTCAGAATGTGTCGGTCATTATTCCTACTGAGCTGGGATTTTAAGAGATGCAGCTATCTGTGTCTTCTGTGATCAACATAACCCCTGTTTATACACAGGTCTGCAGTTAACTCCAAAACCATGTCCTGTTCACTACACTATACTTGAATGAAATCAGTTTCCTAGTTGGGTATCTGTTGTGATATAATTTATATTTAATAAAATCAGTCTGGAATATCAGAGAACATATCCACCCTCAGTCAAGCCAGGAGGGTCAGAGAGTGGTAACTAAAGCCTTTAATCCCAGTATGGTAAAAACTTGGAGTGGTGACTTATGCCTTTAATCCCATAACTCCAGAGACAGAGATCTTTCTGTGTTTCTATAAGTTCAAGGCCTAGTGACCAAACAATAATAGCTCATGTCTTTAATCATAACTTTAGAATTATGGTGAGGAGTTGAACACAAAAGTGAAACAACTTGGCAAAAAAGATATTTTAAAAGGCGTAGTCAGATAGTGTGGTATTGTGCAGAAGCTACTAGCCAGGCTGAAGACTCTGGAAGATAGTTTTACCCTGAGAAGTTGGCTGGGTGAGAATTGAATGTGGTCTGTTGTCTCTCTGATATTCCAGACTTTTCTCCAATATCTGACTTTGAGTTTTTATTTAATAACAACTAGAATTTGTGTTTCAGATATGAGTGACCTAATTTATGTTAGAACATGCTAGTTATATCTCCTCAGGAAAAATCACAAAACAGCAAAACCTTTTCTAACAGCATGATACAGAGTAGAAAAACAAAATGTGGTTTGTAAATTAGACAGAATTAAGGTCATTCAAAGTTTTAGTATGACGGGAAATAATCATAACCAATACCAACAACTATAGCAAAGAAAATATTAAATCATCAAAATGATTTAGAATAATTGCAATTTAAAGATTAGAAGTTTACCTAGAGTTGATAGTTTCAAACATTACTCTCACTGAAGCTTGCAATAAAGGCCCTGTGTTAAGCATGGGATCCTTCTCAGATACAAAGGTCCATCCTGCTCAGTCAGGTTGAATTCATTTTGTTTTTATTTTTACTTCAGGCAGGGTCCCATTCTATCCAAGGCTGACCTAGAACTCTGTGGGCCAGGCTACCTTTGGATTTAGTGAACAGTTTCCTTATCTGGTCTCCCAAGTGCTGCAATTACAAAAGTGAACCACTAAGAATAGCAGGGTTGAGTACTTGAGCTACAGTACCACAAACATCTTTACTCATACAGAAGATAGAGCAGAAATGAGGATGATGTTTGTTCTCTAATTAAGAATTTTAATTTTTCAAATACTTCGTCTTTAACATTTTCATTACACTTGACATTTTCCATACACACTTACCACAGAGTTATTGCCTTGGGGATTCTGTAAGTGCAGTGGCTCCTAAGCTTTTGACCCTTCTGTTTCCTAATATATGCTGTTAATCTCTCAACTCTGTTGTAAATTAGAAAACAAAGACATCTTATTTTAGCCATATAAATCTCTATGAGTTGATCTTCAGAAATAAATACATATTCCTAAGCATATAATTGCATTTTTCTCAAAAATGAACTGAAAATATCTATTTAGTACATTGTGAAAAATCAAACAAACAAAAAAAAAAAAACCCCAGAAATTCATTCTTTTTTTAAGCCCTGTGTCATTCTTAAACCTAATCATAAAGTATCTACCTGTTTGGGTTTTTAGGGTAGATGTACTAATTTTAATTTAACTTTTTTCTTTGCCACCCCCTTTTCCAGTCCTCCCCAAGGCTCTTTCCTCCTACTTTGCCCCCACCACCTTTCACTCTCCAGAGAAAGGAAGGAATCCCAAGGTGAGTCAATTTGGTCTGGCATACCCAGCTGAGGAAGGATCTAATCCTCCTCCAAGTCTCAAGGCTGAGAAAGGTGTTAGCTGCCACTAGGCATGAACTTCTAGAAGTCAGATCCTAACCCCTGATAGGCACTGGTCCTGTTCTACCTAGAGAGAAAGACCCCCAGAGAGACTAATGGAGTCTGAGGTCTCCGAAATGTAAAGCGCAAGGCTTCTAGAGGGTGCAATACAAGCAAGGCAGGGAACTTGTCCAATGCACAGTGAAGATTCGAGAATACATGTATAGGAAAAACCCACGAACTGGGGTAAAACGAGAACACAGGTTCAGGTTGATAGCCAACTTGGCCTTTGGTCAGGGTGGGGTCAAGGTGGTCTGTATTTCTATTGACTGGTCCCAGGGTTAGAACATTTTTCAGTTAGGTTACTTGATGGCCCAGATGTTTTTTTGAATGACATGTTTTGCAAGTTTATTGGAACCGAGGGGGATTTGGGTTGAATTTTCCTTGAACTGTTTGTTAATATGGCTGCTGACTCTAAGATGGAGGAATTTTTGGTTCCTCATTTCCCCTCTTCTTTTGTACCAGGAGCCAATCATGGATCCCTGGCCAGTAGTTCATAAGAATTAGGTTATTTTGTCTCAGGGAAGGTGTACTTTGAATTCTCGGTGCCTATTGGTGTGTAGCCCTTTTGCATAATCAGCTGGATAGTACCGAGTCACTGCTTCACGGCTTGGACTAACCTGTTAAGGATACCTGGCCCAAAGGTAAGCAGGAGTAACAAACAAGATAATTAATGGGCCTATAATTCCAGACATCAGGGTGAAGAACCAGGAGGACCTCGAATATTATGATTCAAACCAGCTCTGGTTGGCTTCTAGCTCTCGCCCCCTCTATAATAGCCTTTTCCACATTTTGGCCATGGTCTGTTTGACTACTTCTGATTGATCTGCAGAGATCTACATTCTTCTCCTAAGGCATTTCAAAGACCCTCTTGCTGGAGAAAAAGGAGGTCTAGGCCTCTTCTGTTTTGCATAACTACGTCTGCCAGGGAGCTGAGGGACTCTTGCAAATGGGTCAGAGAATTTTCTAATATTTCTATGTCTTCATCTATGGACAGTCTTAGAGAGGCATAACGCTGCTGGTAGGTAATGAGAGATGCTGCTCCTGTCCTTATCCTGCAAAACTAGCCCCAAGCAATATTGAAAGGGTGAGTGCAGTGACCTGCTCTTTATTACTATGGTGGTGGTTGGCTGGTTCCATCAGATCATGAGGTTCTTCCTCTGTGTGGTACAGGAGCCAGGGTACAAGTCTAACTAGGATACTTGGGTTTTGTTAAGGACCAACACATGTGTGCAGCCTGAAGGAGTATGACTATACCAGGTGTCATCTAGGGTAAGTAGGTAGCCAGTATAGTTCCCAAGTGCTTGGGTGAGGTTGTAGTGGGCTTGGTATTTTGATGGGACTTGTCCTATACGTAAGCCCCACCCTTATACTCCCTTTAGCATCCGACAGGCCTTGGTCTCTTACCAACATTGCTGAGAGTTGGTAGCAAAATTATAATCAGCCTATGACTGCTATTCCTTCATAGAAAGGGGGCTGTGAGTATGGATTAATCTCAGTGAAATCAACTCCCCAATACCTACCAGGTCAGTTTCCTTGAAGACATTTGGTTTCCATTTTCATAGGTCGAGAGACTGGCATCAGTGACTCTGCTCTCAGTCACCTCCTAGATGAGCCTGTTGGCTTGTCTGAGTCTTAAGGAGGAACTCTGGAGCAGTTCCTGCATCCTTCTGGTCCCCATGTAGGACACTTGGTATATACATTTGAGCAGTCTTTTACCAAAGAGTTGTAGCAGGAAGATCTTTCCATTAGTCATGTGCCACCATCCCTCCTGCTTGTAATCTCCCACCTGTTGGGCCACCCATATTTCCTCTTCTTTTTTATAATCCAGTCAAAGAGGTAATTCCCTTGGACCAGGGTCAACTAGGACTAGCAGCAATTATGGTGGCCTCCTTTTCAACCTTGTCTGCCAGATTATTTCCCTGGGAGATGAAGTCTTTCTGTCTTTGGTGTCCAGTACAGGGCATGAGAGCCAGCTTCTTGGGAAGCCAGATGGCTTCCAGTAAGCCCAGTGTTTCTGACTTATTTTTTATGGTCTTTACTTCTGTCATTAACAGCCCCCTTTCCAGGTAAATTGCCCTGTGAATGTGCAAGACGGCAGAAGAATACCTGCTGTCAGTGTAAATGTTAGTCTTCCTTTCTTTACCTCTGCCCCCCTTCTAGGATGTACCTAGGTACATGACCCAGGACCTGCACAATTGAGCCTTCAATAATGAAACTTATAGTCATGTTACTTAGAATTTTTTAGATATATTTCAGTTAGGCAATCTTCAAACACTTTAATGACCTACAGAATATGGCATTTAAAATATTTTAAGAACTTAGACTTTTTTGGACAGTGAGACAGGTCTAACTCTTTTCAGCACCAATTTACTTAGAATAATGGGCATTGAAGAAACTCCATATGGAATTTACTTTCTGTGTGGGAAAAGTTAGCCACTGGACAAGAAACTGTTCTTGCATTGACTGCCTAACAGTAGGCTGTATAAATTGGACATGTAAAGTCCATAGAACAGTGACCTCTGAACTTTGGCAGGATAATATGAGATGGTCCTTCTGTTTCCTGCTTTGTAGAGAAGACTGCCAGACATCCTTAAGGACACAAAGAAGAGCAACTGACAAACTATGCCAGAAGGGTTAAGGCAGTCCTTCAAATTTCCTGCTTCACTAAATGGTATGCCAGAGACTCTAGACCTGTAGGCTGAAGATGGTTGCCACAATGCTACAAAAAAACTTTGGGCGACTATCCAGGCATACAGATGCCATCTCTTTCATTTCTAGTTTTTGAACGTTGTTTGTAGTTCCTGTTTATTTGGGTAACATATGCTTCTGTGGTCTTTGATGTAGTTGCAGATTAGATAGTTATAAGTGTAGTTTTAGTTATTTTAAAATGTATATTAGATATTAAACTTTTTGACTCACAAAATAGAATATTTTCTTTAATTTTGCTAAATACAAATAGGCTAGAGATTGTAAATTTAATTCATGCTTGATAACTGTTTTGATATATGTAATTTTTTTATGATGAAAATGAAACCTTCCCTTTTTATTAGACAGAAAAGAGGATGTGATGTGGTATGTCTTATTGTATGCTATGAATACCATTCATTAATAAAAGAACTGTCTTGGCCTATGGCAGGCATCGTTGAAATAGGTGAAAATAGGAAAATAGATAGGGAAAGGAAGGCAGAGTGAAGGGAGACACCATCTAGCTGCCTGAGAATTATCATGTAAAGTAATACAGGTAAGCCATGGGCCATGTGGGTAGACAGATTAATGGAAATGGGTTGACTTAAGATATAAGAGCTAGCTAGCAATATGCCTGAGTGATAGGCTAAGCAGAATGAAATTAATATAAGCCTTTGTGTGATTATTTGGGGCCAGTCAGTCTGTGACTGCAGGAGTGTGGATCTGGATCAGCAGATGAACAGGCCAGAAACTGCTGATTATAGTTAACCCGAGACATTGAAGGCTATTGTAAAAGGTGATGGTTACCTGACTTCTTTTTCAGCTCTTTTATCATCTGTGTATAGGAGGGATATTGATGTTTTTTTTTGAGTTTATCTTGTACCCTGCTTCATTGGGGAAGGTGTTTATCAATTGTAGGAGTTCCCTGGTAGAATGTGGGGGGTCACTTATGTATACTATCATATCATCTGCAAATAGGAGTTTGACTTCTTCTTTTCAAATTGTATGCCCTTGATCTTCTTTTGTTGTCTTACTGCTTTAGCTAAGACTTTAAGAATTATAGTGGATATATATGAAAACAGAGGGCAGCCTTGCTTTGTTTCTAATTTTAGTAGAATTGCTTTGATTTTCTCTGCATTTAGTTTCATGTTGGTTCATGGCTTGCTGTATATCGCCTTTACTATGTTTAGGTATTTACCCTGTATTCATGTTCTCTCCTGGACTTTTATCATGAAGGACTGTTGGATTTTGTCAAAGGTTTTTTTCAGTATCTAATAAGATGATCATCTGCTTTTTTTTTTCTTTAAGGTTGTCTATATGATAGATAACAATGAAAGATTTTTATATGCTGAAAAGTATTTGCATCTCTGGGATATAGCCTACTTGATCATAGTGGATGATGTTTGTTATGTTCTTGAATATGGTTTGCCAGCATTTTACTGAGTATTTTTGCGTCAATGTTCATGAGGGTGATTGGTCTCTAATTCTCTTTCTTTGTTGCATCATTGTGTGGCTTGGGTATCAGGATAACTATATCCTCAGAAACAAAATTTGGTGTTGATCCTTTCTGTTCTGTGGAACCATTTGAGGAGTATTTCTTCTTTGAAAATCTTATAGAATTATTTGCTTAAACCATCTGGTTCTGATCTTATTTGCCTGGGAGATTTTAATAACAGTCTCTATTTACTGAGGTTATAGGTCTATATATGTCATTTATCTGGTCTTGATTAAAGTATGGTAAGTAGTACTGTCCATTTCTTTTAGGTTTTCTACTTTAGTGGAGTACAGCGTTTTGAAATATGACCTAATGATTGATTTTCTAGATTTTCATGGTATTTGTTGTTATGTCCTCTCTCTCTCTCTCTCTCTCTCTCTCTCTCTCTCTCTCTCTCTCTCTCTCTCTCACTGTTTCTCTCTCCATCCCTCCTTCCCTCCCTCCCTCCATACCTCCCTCCCTCCCTCTGTCTCCCTATCTCTCTCTCTTCATTATAGTTACTTTGGATAACGGTTTGCTCATCTTGTTGAGTTTGTTAAAGAACCAACTCTTTGATTCGTTGATTTTTGTATTTTTCCTCTTTGTTACAATTTTATCAGTTTCAGCCATGAGTTTGATTATTTCCTATCTTCTATTTCTTCTATGTAAATTTTCTTCTAATTTTTCTAGAATTTTCAGCTCTGGTGTTAAATCTCTTGTGTGAGATTTCTCAAGATTTTTCATGTAGGCATCTAGTACTATTAAGTTTCCTAGAGTACTTCATTCATTGTGTCCCACAGTTTTAGTATGCTTGATAAATTTTCATTTAATTGTAGGAATTCTTTGATTTCTTTCTTTACTCCTTCCTTGACCCAGAGGTGATTAATTTTACGTCACAGTGAGTTGTTTGTGGTGCAAAAACAGGTGGCAGATTGTGTGTCTCAGAGAATTAATCTTGGTCCAATATGAGCTCTTGATCCAGAAGGAGCTTTTGATATTATAGGAGCTCTTGATCCAAAAGGTGTTGCCTAATTGTGGCCTTGTGTTGTCCTCTTGATCTAATAAATGCTGAGGAATTGTGGGTCTGAGATGGCCCCTATTGATCCAACAGATGCTGCGGAACTGTCTTCTCAGTAGCCACTGAGATTGCTGAGTGATGGTATAGGTTGGGGTTCTGGTAGGAATTGTAAGTGAGGGTGTCCAGCCAACTGGACTTTAATGAGAAGTTCTGGCCTATAAAGGTTTTTCTTGCTGGCCTGGATTAGGGAAGAGCTTAGAGGTGAGGGGTTCCAAGGGTTGTCTCCCAGAGCATTGGTCACAGTATCCAGGTTCTCTAACTGGCCTTGGTAAAGTGTCATTCACTTCTTGGTCCAATAGATGCTGAAAATATATACTAGTAACCTCTAAGTTCTCAAGGTGATTTGGTAGGTTGGGGGTTGTAAATGGGGTGTCATGCAAACTGGATATTACTGGGGAGTTCTGGCCTGCAGGGATTTTACCTGCTGGCCTAAATTAATACTCTTAAATTAATTACATTTATTAAATTAATTAAAATTATGTGAATTCACTATGTGTTATTTATCATTATATTGGGAAGTGTAATGAATTGCCATGCTACATTTATTAAGAAACTTATAACAAGAAAGTGCTAAGTGATCATAAATAATAAAATATGGATTATTTCCAGTAATTGTAAGTATAAATAGCATGCTTAACTTTTCACACCAATACCTAGAGACTATAATTAAACTTTTAGATATAATTCCATTAATACAAATAGATACAGTAACTAGCTTTCACTAAATACTAACAGTTTTATTAAAGTTTCCTTTTATATATAAGGTGTGTCTATACCATCTTACAAATGAGTGCTCTGGCCCACTGAAACATTCAAAATAAATAAATTTAATTTTTATTTAAATTTCTTATTAATTATTTGCATAAAAGGAAGAATATTTCAACATATCTGTATAAGAAGTCTTAATTTTATGTGAATATAATTTTAACATAATAAAATATATAGTTTATTTCCAGTGGTAACAAACATCATTAGATTAGACTCATGTAGAACAATTTTCTTTAGTTTGTAATGCATAGTAAGCAATAAAATTAAGAAAAACCATCCAATATTAAGTAATAGAAGGGACAAGCCAAATTCCATGGAGATTTTACTAATTTTTGAGCTGTTGAGACAAGGAAGTACATTAAAAGCCTAACATCAGATTAAATATACTCTGTGATAAATTCAAAATAGATTTATACAGCCAGAAAAATAGAAAGCTTTATAATAACTCTGTCATAGTTATTTTCACACAAGAACACAGACATTAAAATTTTGCATAAAATAAACTAAGCAAACTAGAAGGTGCTGTCTCATTATTACAATAAATTTCCCTAAAATGATTATCTGAATGATAATATAATTCTCTTTTAATTTCCATGTGCACTTTGTCTTTGAAATCATTATAATATCATATCTAACAATATATAATGTAAGGCTAAATGTACAGAGTATCAAAAATTCTTGTCACTGACAAGAAAACATTAACATTCTGTTCAGTAGAGGAAATAAAAAATACACATATGAAAATGAATGTAACTTATCACATATAGCAGATTCAAAGACTGTAATTGAATCTTCAAATTTCTTGATGTCATTTATGCTTATTTTACACATTTTCATGGAAGGTAATATAAACTATATTAGATATAACCTCTCAGTGTCTGATGTGATTGGAAAACAAGTGTTTTTCTTAAGAAAACCAAAATAGTTTTTGTTTTCTAACTATAGAGTTCTGGATGTGATTTATTCATTTATAGATATTTTTTTGTAGAACATTTATAAATGCTTCTCCATAGTTCATTCCAATCTAGTAGCTTTAAAATTCATTGTACTTTATGAATAAGATTTCATTTAGTCTCTTACACTCAAATAATTAGAAAACAAATTGTCTATCAAAACTCATGCTTCTATCATTCCAATGTCTTTCAAATGACTCACTCCCATGACCAGTTTGACAGGTACCTTCCACAAATTTTGCCATTTCAAAATTTAAATGTTGTCTCCATGAAAGTCAAGCATTTATTCAGCACTGTCTGTTTCAATTTTAGTCAATTTTCATATAGCATACAGCCAATATTTACCAAGTGGTGTCCAGTTACTCCCTTGTCTAGATGTATCATTAGTTTATTTAATTTTTTATATTAAGCGTCAATGATTTTTCTTTATATTTAAATAAATATTCAGTGTTTCTCTGTAATAACTGATTCACAACATGGTAAAAGAGACATTGTTATCCTAAATTACAGGAAGATTCTAAGAGCAGAAAGGATTTTGTTATGTTGAATAAAGAAATAATTATAAATAAAATTTCTGACATTAAAATTTTTAAATTTTTATAGATTTAAACTGATTTCAATTGTTTGAAGTTCTTTTCTTTCTCTAAGTCATGAAGACATGTAGGTGGAGTGTACTCAGAAGGCACCAATACAGGATAGATATTTATTAAAATATAAACCAACACTCACAGTACAGGTAACAGTTTATAGTAGCACCTGAACAGGGACTGGAGTCTGGATTGGTGGACCAGTGATGGACGGACGATGGATTCCGATCCTGTCTCCCCAATATCCAGAAACCAGGAAGAGAGTGTCTCCTGTTCCAGAAGCCCCTCTTCAATGGGGTTTCCACGCCCCCTTCAGGGGCCTGGGACCCTGGATAAGTGTCTTTTGACCTTGTCAGCTGACACCTGAGTCCCACAACAAAGACATTCTTGTTCATAATTATATATAGGTGCGCATTGAAAATGGATTTTTTAAAAATTCTATCCTTGACATATTTTATGTGAGTTGTACTTTAGACAAGACCAAAACCTAAATTATACTTTAGATACATTTTTATAATTATCCGACTGTCTCTCTTCTTTGTTTCTTTTTATGATTCATGCTATACAGCAAGCAAAGGTCCTTATTCATGTCAGGCAAATGCTTTATCACTGAATTATGTTCATTATCCAATTTTATGGTATGTTGTATATTTCCCTAAAAACTAAAGGTTATCAAGTGTATCAAACTATCTACCTAGCTGTTTTCATCTTTGGTCTCATGATGAAACACAAATATAAATATTAGCATGCGAGCTTCTTAATCTTTTCATTTCACACTAGTTAAGTTGTTCCTAATTTAATGCCTTAAAATTCTAGTCTTATAAAAAATAATCATTGTCACTTTAATTTTGTTTTCTTTGTGAACAGAGAAAAAACTCAATGACAAAGCCCTTCCTTCTGTTGTATACCTTGATGGCATTGTGGAGTGATAGAATTCTATATATTAAAGCCTCTTCTTGATATCTACCTGAAAGTAGCATCCAGGTTACCACCTCAACAATGCAATTCAATTATTTCCAAAGAGATTAATAACTTTTAAAAAATAAGAGAATGTATTTCAAGTCCTAAATTATTTTTCAAGTTTTGCTTTGTGTCTACAGAAGAGTCAAGCACAATAGCAATAATCTGTACCATCTTAAGTAGTCAACATACTCCAGTAATGAACAACGTAAAAGAGGTAATGCTGACACTTGGCTTATTATTTGATAGTTTATGGTTTCTAGGGGAGTGATTTTCTTTCCACACATTTAAACATTCTTTATATGTATATAATTCAGGAAGCTGCTAATTTCATACTGTTCTTTCAAAGGTCTTTAGTTTCATAGAGCTACATATGTCTATTCATTCTACTACGGGGGTGAATTTATCACCAGTATTATAGTGCTTTCAATAACAAGTGAAATGACAAGACATGGCAAATGGTACTCTGGTAGCTTCAATGTTATTAGAGTAACCTGGTGCTTTTCTAATTATATTTAAGTTTCACTCAACAATGTAAAACCAACAACTTGCAGCATTATCATAACAAAAACATTTGTTTAGATAGATTGTTGGCCCTGAGGGAGAATCTATCACTATTAATCTGCTAAATGCACATAGTAATGAAAGTTTTCTAAGTTCTTATATTTATAACTCTAAGTTAGTACACCTATCATTGAAGAAATCTTTTTTTTAAATTTATGGTGATTAATATAGAGACCCACATATACTCAACTTAAAGAGAAATTTCAAGTCTCAGATTTCATTGAGGAAGTGGAGGAAGAAATTGTTTTGTAAGATCCATAAGCAGTAGACAGTTACAGAGAAGCAATATTGTCCAGACATGACAATACTATTTCACACATGAACTCATAATAATTATGACTGCAAGCTCAAGATATTCAAATGTTGAGCCAGCCAAACTACCAGCATTTATGGGGATAAAGAATTATGAAATCATCCACTTCCTGAGGTACTACTGGCAATTTTTGACTGATGGTAAAGGGGCAACTCACTTTCTTCAGAGGTACGGTCCTGGTAGATGCCCCATAGGTCATACTCAAGAGGGCACTTCAAGCATGAGAGGAAGGCTCCAATAGATTTTCACACATCCAACTACATACAGGCAAAAATAAGCATGCTCAATGGACCTTATAAGAAGGAAAGAAATGGTGGATGGAGTGGATAGGAAAAATATTGGAATGGGCATGGGTGTAGATTTGAACAAATATTTTATGCATGTATAAAATTCATAAACATT
Organism: Phyllotis vaccarum; assembly: GCA_033318265.1. Classification (NCBI taxonomy): domain Eukaryota; kingdom Metazoa; phylum Chordata; class Mammalia; order Rodentia; family Cricetidae; genus Phyllotis; species Phyllotis vaccarum. The sequence continues at coordinate 89,845,613 of JARWLC010000007.1, forward strand.
GAGAAAAAAGAAAGGAAAACAGCAAATATATTTGTAGTGGATTTATGATTTTACATTGTAAATAATTGTCCTGCTTATGAGTTTAATAAAAAGCACTGACTGGCCAAAGGCAGACAGGAAGTGTGGGTAGGGCTACCAGACTAAGAAACCTCTGGGAACAGGAAGAACGGAGCAGAAATGCCAGAGACTCCAGAGTTGCTAGGTGTAGAGGGCAACTGTACTATGAGAAAAGGTACTGAGCCCCATGGCTGAACAGGATAAGAATCATGGGTTAGTTTAAGGGTAAAGAGTTAGAAAGTTATATGCCTCAGCCTTAGGCTGATCAGCCTAAAATTAATGTAAGCATCTGTGTGTCTCTGCAGGTCTGTGGTTCTGGGGGTCTAAACCTTGAGGATACACCTGAAAGTCCAGCCAGAAACCTCTCACTACATACTTTCATAAAAATACTCCTTTGATAATTCCATCATGTTAAATGCTTCCAATAACATAATAAAGGAAATAAGCAGTTAGAATATGAAAAAGAAAGCATTCTCTCCATTGGGAAAGGGAGCTAGGCCCTCCAAACATAGGCAAGTACAACTGGCATGGGCAGTATGTGGAGCCTTGAGGGGTGGAATCAGACTGTGTTCCTGTGCATGGGCTGGCACCTTGGAGCCCATTCCCTGCAGAGGATCATCTAACCCAATCTTGATATTGAGATGAGGAGATCGGACTTGCCTGGAGTAGATATGCCACACTGAGCTGACCCACCTTGGGACTTCTTGCCCTTTTGGGGGATGGGGAGGGTGGATGGGAAGGGGAGGCTGACAGCTGACTGGGAGGGATTAGGGGAGAAAAGGGAGGTGGAACAGGGGGATTCATGAATAAAAATAACATTTCTTATATAAAAAATAATAAAATGAAGGGGAAAAAAATGAAAACCGAGCAGCCCATGCCATATGTACTGCTTTGTCTTATGCCAAAGTAATTGTGGTCACATACCTTCGACCTTTGTTTGGAGGAAGATATTTATCTTTCTTTGCTCTAATCTGACCTAATTACTTTGCTTTCTATACCACCATAACTCAGGAAGAACCTAATTGCTTTCTCTGAGATGCCAGCCCTACTTGAAATCTCCAATATGCTCTGTCACTAAGGGAGATGCAGAACATCTGTTACAGCATCACTGCCTCTTCCGTTTGCAATTCCATATGCAGCTGTTTCACACAGATTTCTCATTCCATGATCAGAGCTGCAGAGAATTTGATGTCCATTTTTACTATAAACTAATCTACTGGAGGAAAATCAAATTTTTAAAGAGCTTTAACATTTGGAAACTATGTAACACACTGTGATCTATCAAGAATTCCCATAGGGATTTTATTTATTCCTTCCATGAAGTGACCATACCCCTTATTGATAAATTTCCAATTAATTACAGATTTATTTATGCCACACTATGCTATTTATAGACCAAGTTGTCAGAGGATACGCAGAAAATATTTAATTCTCCAATTTGTTTGCTAGTACTCTTATACAAATAGCATTATACCATATTTTTATTGAAAATAATATTTCATAAAATATACAATTTTTTAAGAATCAAAAGCAAGTATTACACAGTAGGATCAAATGATGTAATGTATATTATAAAGCTCCTTATAAAAATGTCAACATTTATTTACATTTAATTGTAAATAATAATCCTTCTAAGTCTTTTTACAACTCGATTTATGTCTCAAGTCCCTCTTATAAATTACCATTTTAGTTATTCAATTAATAAAATTATCAGCATTATATATAATCATTCTTTTATCTATCACTACAGAGGAACACCTAACCCAATCTTGATATTGAGATGAGGAGATCGGACTTGCCTTGAGTAGATATGCCACACTGAGCTGACCCACCTTGGGACTTCCTGCCCTTTTGGGGGATGGGAAAGGTAGGTGGGAAGGGGGAGGCTGAAGGCTGACTGGGAGGGATTGGGGGAGGAAAGGAAGGAGGAACAGGGGGATGCATGGATAATTTATGTCATTAATTGATTCTCTTTGTGTATCTAAAACTGCATCTCCTTAATGTACTCACTGTTGTTTTGTATTTAAATTACCTTTGTGTTTCTGACTTTAGAAATTAATCAGTTGAACTTTTCTAATGATTCTGCTTAGGACCAAAGATATCTGAAGCCTACTAAGACAATATAAATATTTATCAAATATCGCCATTATAACTACATACATGTTGCTGTTCTATGAATTTCACAAGTATCACTTAATATAAGAGCATAGAAAAGAATAGGGTTTGAGTAAGAATATATTATGCTAACATTTTTACTCTGCATTCATTTGTCATTATTGTGTACTATTCTTTCCTAATAGTTACTTTGAAGTTCCTTTGATGAAATTCTCTTTGCCCTTTTCTTAGTTGAGATTATTCTTTGTTTTTCCTTCTCATGGGTCCTGTTAAAAGCATTGTATCTTACTTCTGTATTATTCCCTTTCTATTCTATACCCAAGTGCCCTGACACACCAAAAGCTGCAAATCTTTGTGCTCTAGGTATCTCTCCTTGTCTCAATTTTATACTTGTCTTTGCTTAATAAACATTGTCATTTTCTTTAGTCTTAAATGTTAAACATTGCAAGTGGTAAGATATCTCCCAAGTTCATTATTTTCTTAAAAACATCACTCTTATTATGCTCTCAAATCCATACTGAATAATTTAAAATAGTACATACTTATTTTAAGTCTAAGTATTTTTGTTTGTGTTGCATGGATCTTTAACTTTTCTAGTACCTAGAACAACTACCCACAGTTAAATATATATGTTTAATGTTAAACCTTAGAAAGAAATTAGGAATATAATGTGTTGGAGTATTCCTCCAAGTCATTATGAATGGAAAAAAATCAAAATATAGACAATACTAAATTGATATGGTTTTTATAATTAAAATAACTTTATATGCTACAATTAATGTCTGTAAGCTTAAGATCTCTTATACAATAATATAAATATAGATATAAGACAAATTCATAAATTATGATTGTCTCAGTTTTAAATACTTGAAAGTTCACAATTGTAAGAGTAAAATATAAACTAAACCTTAATCTATGAGGAGAAATTTGTATACATGTATCATATGGTCATTTTAATTATGCATCCACTTAGTTGAAAGTTTAATCTAAAATACAAATAATTTTATTTATTCCATTTGAAAAGCAGCATTCTGCAAAGGGCATCATCATGATGGTCATTATACTAACACAATATTATGCTAAATAGTTTAGAATTTTGAAAATGCTTTCAGGGCAATCATTTAAAACACATTGTAAATGTTTTATAGAAGCATTATCAATTGAATGTATATCATTATCATGCTTGATTGATTTGAGCATTAAAACATTTCTTACAAAATTATGCATTTGTTTACAAAATAATATGTATTCTTGATCCTTCATACATCTACTCAAAAATAGTGTACATTCCTTGAGAATTCAAAAAGGTGTAAAATAAAACTTGTAAATAATAAGTGTGAGTGGAATAGATATTATAAAAATTAGGAGTATAGTATTTCATCAACCTGAAACTTTATTTATTTATGTAAAAATCATAAAGAAAACATTGAAAGTTTCCCCACATACATTATCCTCATTTATAATTTTTCAGGGTATATCAACCACTCTTTTAAAAAATATATTTATATAAATACAATAACTATTGGGTTGGTGAGTTATTGTAATCTGGATACTTGTAGTTTAATATTCCACAGTGCACCTACAGTGTACATACATTATGAACATAAGTACATGTTGTACATATATGAATTAACCATTTTTAGCATTTAGAATATTTTTTCTCATAATTGTTCTGTAGTGTACTTAAAACTCCATTTAATGGTAGTATTTATATCATTTAGAGTTCATTTGTACTCCTTATTGTTCAGTGTTAAGTAAGTGTCCCATAGTAATCCACATGTTCAAGGTTTAGTGGCAATATTGAGAAGTTGTTGAACCTCTAAGAAGTGAGGCCTATTGAAATGAAGTTAAGTCACAGGGAAAGTTCCTGGGGTATATTGGGATTCAGCATACTTTAACTGCTTCCTCTTTCTCTTTGCTTTCTATGTTGCAGAGAGATGAATATCTTCTTCATCATGCAGTTTCTGCTATATTGTTCTAATTCATCACAGCACCAATGAAAACAGGTTTAACTAAGTAGGAACCTCTAAAACTGGGAGACAAAATTAACCATTTTAATTATTACATAGGTTTTCTTTCATCTTTGTGACAATAAGAGAAAGCTTAACTAACATAACAACCAAAGATATGGCAAAAAAATATTCAAATGTTTATCTATTATCTTGTTATGTACTTCATGTACATAGCCAGGAAATGTAACATATCAATCTTAGCTAGGTTTCCATCGCAGTGATGAATTATCACCCCAAAACACATCACTGAGGAAAGGAATAATTTCATCTTACACTTCCATGTCGTATTGTATTATAAAAGTCACGAGATAGGAACACATATAGAAAAGTAACCTGGAAGAAGGAGCTACTGAAAAAGCCATAGAGGAGTGCTGCTTACTGACTGGCTCTTTAGGGTTTGCTTATTTAGCTTTCTTATACAGCACCCTAGACCACAAGCCCAGGAGATACACTGTACATAGTGTGCTGGACCCTATCAATCGTCAATGAGAAAATGCACCACAGGCTTGATCAAAGGCTAATCTATTATGGGCATCTCCTCAGTTAATGTTTTCTTTTTTTAAATGACTATGGCCTGTGCCAAACTGACATTTTAAAATAGTAGCCAGCACAATACCTTGTCGCATGTCTCAGGTTTACATTTTTCTACTATGTGCCTGAACAAAGATTGGATTAATATTTGACTATATTAATATGTTTAACTTATTCATAAACTTCACATTTTCTGTCCTGTTACATATATTTTTTCATTCTGATGTTCTAAATTAGAGATAAGAGTTTTGAAATTGACATACTTATAAAAAATTTTCTACAAGGGATAGTTGCAGTATATATTACCTTCCCCTAGTTAGAATTCTTAAAAAATAAATTGCAGTAATATTTATTCTCAAAGTCATGAATAAAATAATTTTATAACCATATATTAGTCAATATGAAACAAATCATTTGTATTCCTTTGATGAGGGTTTCCTAAACCACAGAGGTATTTCACATTTAAAGGAAATTATCTGACTAATTATTTTAACTATTTGACCAAAAATGTCATTATGCTTTGTTGCATGATTGTTTGTAGCATAGTTCTGAAGATTTGGCCATCTTTTCTTTCATAGTACTTTATTGCTAGAGACTTCTGCTTTAGAGACCACAAGGTGTTGCCAATGTCCACAGGTGGGTGTATCAATTCTCTCTCCATATTCTTTTTTCCTATCAGGCTTGTTTTTTGTTTTGCTTTATTTTGTTTTTTAAGATTACACAAAATACAACTAAGGAGGTACAAATCAATTAAACTCTAGTCATGTGGCATCCTGGCACACGATGGAAGCAATCCTTATCAGTCATATACCACCCTTCTTCCTTGTGTCAATTAAGAAACAAAATAGGGTAATATAGTATACAGTTACTGACCCAGCTTTTATGGTTTAGCCCTGAGGTTTGATCCACTGTCACACAGTCCCACAGAAACACACAGATACTTGTATTTATTTTTATTCTGATTAGACTATGGTTCTTGTTCTTGAACTAACCCATGATTCTTATCCTATTCAGCCATGCAACTTTGTACCTTTTCTCAGAGTAGCATAGTTGTCCTCTGCATCTGTTGGCTTCTCTGGTCTCTCTGCTCTTATCATCCTTCCTAGAGTTTTCTTAGTCTTGTAGCCCTGCCCAGTCTCCCTGTCTACCTTCAGCCAATCAGTGTTTTTGTTAAAAAAAAAAAAAAATAGGTAGAACAACTATTTACAATGGAACTAAACACAATCCAACTACATTTCCCTGTTTTTCTTTTTAAAACAAATCTAATTTGCTTCATATAATTTTTTTTACCAATATTCATAATGACATAACCAACACTATAAACAAACACAAACATGCATAAACCACTTTGGGGGGAATATGGACATAGTTCTATAGACTACTTCCTGCTGGGTGGGGGGTGCGTCAATCCTGTAGGGCTCCAAAGAAAAGTTTAGGATTATGGAAAAGACTTTTTTGAACTAGTCTGTAAGACTGGGGTAATCTCGAACAGTCTTCTTGAAGTTGTTTTGGATGCAGAGCTCAGAGGAAACTGCAACAGAGGTGTTCTTAATGCTGAATCATCTGGACCATCTGTTTCCAATGGAAATTTTTCATGGGGTCTTCCTCAATCAAATTTTTGGCTCCAATTCTGTGTTATAATCCTATTTTTTACTTTCTAAGACTTTATGTGGGTGTATTTTACCCATAGTGATGCACCATTTGTAGTAAAATGTAGTTGGATTGTGTTCTGTTTCATTGTAAATAATTGTCTCATCTATTGGTTTAATAAAAATGCTGATTGGCTGAAGGAAGACAGGAAGAATGGGCAGAGGTACCAGACTAAGGAAACTCTGGAAAAAGGAATATCAGAGTAGAGATGCCACAGAAGTCAGCAGATGCAGAGGCAACTCTGATGCTCTGAGAAAAGGTACTGAGCCACATGGCTGAACAGGATAAGAATCATGGAATAGTTTAAGAGCAAGAGCTAGCTAGAAATATTCCAGAGCCATAGGCTGAACAGCATAAAATCAATACAAGTGTCTGTATGTATCTATGGGATTGTGGGACAGTGGGTCAAACCTCAGGCTTGCCTGGAAAGGCTGGGTCAGGAACTTCATCCAACAGGGTAACATTTTCTCAGTATCAGGTTTTCTTTGTTTTACTCCCTATGTTTACCTTCATTCTTTCACACTGTTCCTAAATCATATGAGAATGTAATGTCCTATCTTTTCAGTCTTCAGGTAATTATTCTGAGTAGTTGAATTCTCATTTCACTGAAATAAGATAAAATGCCAGGATTAATCATAACCAGTTTTACAACAAAATACAGGCAACTGTCTGTTTTAACCTTTGGCAATTCAGTTGATGTCACCGACCAATGTGTTTAACAAGAGCATCTTTCTGCTGGCATTCTACCCTGCTTAGGCATCATGGTTTTAAGGCTATACAACCTTGTAATAGTCTTATTTATAAATAACTGAATTATACTTATTCCCAGTTAGAGTACTCTGAATAACATTATTCAAAGAATGGAGTGCATCAGATCATATAAACTTATTGAAATAGTCAAATGGTGATTTCAAAACCAAGTTAGTACAAGTTATGTTGCTGCAAAAACAGAATTAAAAGTAGTAAAAAAATTAAACAGAGAGAAGATAGATGTCCAGATCGAAGAAACAAGATTGTAGAAAGAATGTATTTACTTTTATTAACCTACAGATTCAGTCATTCTGCAAGCACATACAAAGTCTGAAACACATACACATTGTTAATTTTTATTTCATCAAAACAACTATGAAAAAGATTAATTATTTCTAAGTTTCTTTATGTAAAATAAAATATTTAGGTAGTCAAGTCAGCTTTCTCATAAAATTAAAACTGACGATTCCCTCAGGTAGTACTGTCTCCATTCTGTAGTGTGATTACTAAACCAAGTAGTGAATTGACTCTGCATCATACAGAGATCACTTTTTTTTAATCTCACAGAAAGGTCTTCAATACTACACTATTCTCTTTGTTGACTGTATCCATCTATCCACCTTTCATCTTATTTGCCCAACAAAAATGAGTCATGATGATACAGAAAACTATGAATTAAATTATTTATCATGTACTATATATTTAATTAGGAGAAAAAAAATGTCATTCTCTAAAGGTTTAATATTTTAAAATTGAAGCTTTGAAGATGCTAAAAGTGATATATTTAGAGTCACATTAGTAAGTTTTGATCCGAAATTTAACTTAGTTTTCTTTTTTATTTATACGTATCAACCTTGTTCCTTCTCTGTAGCCTAGGGCACAAATCCTTAGAAGACATTCTAGTTTATGATCCAAATACAATACAATGACAATTCCTAAGTGGCATGGCTGATTGCTTACTTTATGCATACTAAAGTAGATGAATATCATGTTTGTATCATTTTCAGTTTTTCATTATATAATCTAAAGAATAAAGAATAACATTTCCATCACAATCAGAGATGGATTTCTAATATGTCAACCAGAGACATAGTTTTGAAGGATTTTTTTGTATTCTTATACTGACATTTACAAAGTTAAAAAAAAACAATTTTAAGGAAAGAAAGTTTGTATACTCAATAATATTATATTGGAGAAAACGAATTTATCCTTTGTCAGTGGTTGTCAATTGAAAATACCTTTTGAATAAGAGATAGGAGCTCCTGTCCATCTCTTGCTCATTGTTAGAACCCTACTTGGCTTGAATATTCTGTACATGCTGCAACTGTCTCTGTGAGTTCATATGTATATCATGCCTGTTGTATCTGAAAAGCCTTGTCTTCTTTATATCCTACATTCTCTCTACCTTTTTAAATCATTCTGTTTCCTCTTCCAAAACTTCTTTAAACCATGAGGTTAGCAATTTGATGAAGACTTTTCATTTAGAACTGAGTGTCCCAAGGTCTTTCACTTTCTCTTTCTCTCCCATATCCAATTGTGGTCTGTGTTAAATACTATTCACAAGGTTATGTTTTTCTGATGATGGCTAAAGAAAACACATATCAATAACTGTAACAGAATTCCCTTAGAAGTAATTTTGTTACAATATTCCATTAGCAGAAAAAGAGTATTAAGTTTTCCCTTACATTCATGTCCTATCTAGTATCAGGTTCTTAGGCATCTAATCAGTTTCAGCCATGAGTTCCATCCCATGAAGTGAGGCATAAATTTGATGAAGTAGTGATTGGTTACTTACACAGCTTTTCTGCCACTGGTGTACTTGCTAAAAGGCCAGCATTTTAGATGAAAGATTTTGTAGCTGGTTAGGTGTTTACCATTCTCTTGTAGCGTAAAAGTACCTTCTAGTACCATGAGAACACTTGAGGGCAAGTTCCATCTCAGCAGTTGATAGTCAAAACAAGATGAACTCAATGATATTTTGGAGATTTTTTTCTCTCTTATTATTTTGTTTGGGCTTTTTTAAAACTTACTGGTTTTTTGTTTGATTGTTTTTGCTTATATACTATGGTTTTTATTAAGCAGTTAAGATATGATACTGCTTATATATTATGATTATATATCATAGATTTCAAATTTATGTTTATATGGTTTATTTGGGTTTTGTGTGTGAATGTGTGTATCTGCATATGTATGTGTTTCTTTTGCTTTTTCTTTGTATTTTTTGTTTTATTCAGTTTTTTTTTCTTTGTTTCTTTATGTGATGCTTTGAAAGAAATGTGATCTGGGTTTGGAATTAAGGATAGAAAAATGGCTTTTAGAGTTTGCTTAAGGAAAGCTGCTGAGGCCAGGCATGAGTCACAAATGTCTCTGAATGGAGACCTAGCAGAAAGGATGTTGTATGAAGTGAAAGAGGAGCCTCAATAGCCTTGGAAAACCCAAGATGTTCGAGATACCAAAGTTGTGGGAAATCTGCCAAGAAGCACTGCTAACGGGATTGGGACCAGCCCAAGAGAGAGAAATAAGTGTGTTGAAGTCAACAAAGCTGAGAAATGCTGAAAATGTGAAGAGCGCTTTGACATCAGAAATGGAGATGCAAAGTTTGGAATTTGCCTAGATGGTATTTGATCTTGCTTTGGGCATGTATTTCCTTGCTATTCTCTCTATATTCTTTGACTTGGTATTATAATAAAAACCTGGAGTTAAATATTGGGAGAAAGATGAAATGTCAGAGAGACAGAGGAACAAACCACATCCATTTTTCATCTAGCCAACTTTTCAGGCTGAAAAGGGTATGGACCATCTCCATGAATTTGCATACTGAATGCTTCTGAGTGCTATGTGGAAAGGAAGCACAGTCAAAAGGAAAACTCCTGCCTCCTCCTCTTTCTCTCCCAGCTGTCTTACTTCCTCCTTCAATTTTCCTAATGTTAAAATTAAAGTTATTTGCCACCATTGCCTTGCTCTGTTTGGCCTTGAACTCACAGAGATCTCAAATATCTCTGCCTCCCAAGTGCTGGGACTAAAAGCATGCATGAGCATTCCCTGACCTTCATGGCTTGACTCTGCCCTCTGATTTTCAGACAAGCTTTATTAAATATTCAGTATATCATCACAATTCTTTCTTTTCTGTGTTTTGAAATGTAATATATATACATACATATTATACACTGTGCCATTATATAATGGAAGTCTGTCATCTGCTTTTTGATTTTTTGTGGGTGATTATTATTAAAAAATTTCTATGAACTTTAGAAGAGACTTTGGAGATTGAATTAAGTTTGAGCCTGTTATAAATATGGTGACTTTTGAAGGTAGAATGAATTCACTATGCATTATTATATGGCTATAATTGGAGGCCAGGGAGTCAAATATGTAAGAAATACCTTCCAAAGAGAGTGACACTATTAGAGGTGTGCCCATGTTGAATGAAGTGTTTTACTGTAGAGATTGGCTTTGAGGCTTATTTTGCTCCTTTACTCAGTGTGACTCATAATGACTTTCTGCTACCTATGTGTTAAAATTTGAGAGCAATCAGCTCCAGAACCATGTCAGCCTGCATGTTGTCATGCCCTTTGCCCTGATAATAATGCTGTAAAATTGTAAAAAAGCCAACCCTAATTAAATGTGTTCTTTATAAGAATTTCCATGGTCATTGTGTTTCTTCACAGCTATGAAAATTCTAATTAAGATACTTATGTGCCTGCTTCTTTTCTATGAAGAGAGAAAAATGCTTGGAGGTGTATGTGTGGGAAGGTGTGTAGGATTTGGGAGAAGATGAGACATGAGAAACTATGATCAGGTTATTGTGGTGGGATTCACCTGTGATGGAAGAGAGATCGCTGATGAAGGAATATAAACAACGGGCTGTGAGACCAACTGATACAAATATGCATGAATGGGTAATCTCTCAATTCTCCCTGTTATGCATCTTACATCTATAAATCTTAAAAAAAAAATATGTGGTCCTGATTTGACTATAAAAAGGGACTGGATTTAGAGTGGAATCAAGTGGCTTTCTCCCTCTCTAAACCCAAGCAAATTGGTAAAGAAAATGGGAGAGATTCTGTCTCATATCAGAAAAGCTACCTGGTGTGGGACAGAAGACAGAATGTTTAGGGACCAATATTATTATGACTTCATCTTTAACATTGTTTTTCTCTGTATCTGTACCTTCCAACCATCCTGTCTGCATACAATTTTATCCTGAAGTCATAAAGGATATAAATATCTTTGGGTATCAATAATGCTTAAGTTTTCCATTGTAAACAACATTTCCTCCTATCAGCTATCTACGAGAGAGAGAGAGAGAGAGAGAGAGAGAGAGAGAGAGAGAGAGAGAGAGAGAGAGAGAGAGAAGATACAGATGCAGAAATAGAGAAATCAAAAAATGGTGTACACCAATTAATGATTCAATGATTGCTTTTAGAAAATAGATTATTCAAAAATGCCTGCAAGATAGCCCTCTATAATTATCCTTCATGTCACATTTCTAATAAGGATTCCAGATGGATTTACCCAGTACTCTGGGATTGGTTATAAATGTGTATAGTCAGTCTATTAGGATCTAACCATTGTTTTAGATTTTATAGGATCCCAAAGAGATGCCATCACCCTTAAGTCAGCAGGAAGAAACCCTATGTAAAACTATGCCTCCTTTCTGATAAGTTTTATCCTCTGAGGGTTGTGGGTAATTATTATTCTGACAGAATAATTGTAGGTTAAAATTGGGTTGAGGACAGAACAATAATATAGCCTCAGGAATCTCTTTAAAGAAGAGAAAGGGGAATAGATAGGATAGATAAAAGTAGATTGTTCTACCTACCTATAAACAATTTTTAGCCAAATATATGGGCTAAGCTAAAAATAAATACACTGGCATAGATATTTGTATATTGATAAAAATATGAAATCATTTTATATGTTTGATTGAGACAATCTGTACATTGGTACAGAGTTAATTCTGAAATTGTTGTGTATGCCCAAAGCAATTTGTACATTGATATAAAATTGAATCTGTAACTGTTATATTTTATATATGCTTCTACCTGTTTAAAATATTTGCACATAATTGTCATGTCCACTATACAATTGCTAGCTCCATTTAACTATACTAGACACAATATATGATTCCACTAGTTATGATATATGCACAAGATGTTTTATTTACCTCTTTTTGAATGATATATATGTATATACACATCTAAAATAATGTTATCATTTTGCATGGTTTATATACTTCTGGCTAATGTGTGATAATCATACTAAAAGTCATTGTTCAGAGTTTGTACACCCTTTTATAGGTAACCTAATTTTACAGTACAGGTTTCAATCCTTAGGATGATAAAAAATACAGTCAACATTACTTAAGGTGCCATGTCACAGTCATCTCAGATAAACGTTAGAATACCATAGATAGACATGAGTCTTCCACCATATCATAGACCCAGAGAATATGGCATTTAACATTTGTTATTCAGAATTCAGCCATGAGAGATGTGAGGACTCCTGGTATCACAGTTCATTTCCTGAGATAGTGTTGAGCACCAAGGACACTCCTTTGGAGTTTGTTCTTTTGGCAGAGAATGCCAGGTCAGGTAAAGAACTGCCCCTACCTCAATTGCTGACAGTATACACATGATGTCCAAGCTGGATGAACAAGATAACGGTTATAGATTGAAAAAACCTGCCTAGACAGGATAAGACAGTCCTTCCAAAAATGCCTTGCTTGTGAAAAGATCTGTCAGATACCATAGGCCTGTAACCAAAATGGTGGATGCTCCAACAGCCAACAAAACCATAGGTGATTGTCCAGGTTGCTGCTGTGTCACTGTCCACTCCCAAATTTTGGAAGCTACTACTTGCATGTGCTTCTGACTTTCAGGTGATACATTTTCCTTCTCAGGTTTTTAAGGAGTTGAAAAATAGGTATTTAAGGTTAATACCCTATTAACCTTAGAAAGGAACATTCAGATGTTGGATTTTAAGTTTCCCAAATCAACATTTTTGAAGTAATTTATACACCCTACCATCTACCAATATTCTAGAAATATATGATGTACTTTATATGTGTTAGGTTTTAGTTGTAGTTTGTGCCTTATCCTCTCCTAGATACTACCTTATAATAATTCCTGTTGTATATAGTCTTAGTTTAGAACCTTTTTAGTTAGACAAAAGGGGGAAATGTGGTGGGATTCAGGTGTCAGCTGATAAGGTTTGAAGATGCCTATCCAGTGTCCCGGGCTCCAAAAGGGGGAATGGCCAACCCTATTCATAAGGGGCTACTTGGATCTTGGAAAGCCCTGTTTTCTGGTTCCAGCCTGCTAGGGAGACCAGTTCGGCATCCATCATTCACCATATGGATAATCTAGTCTATCAGACATCTATATAAGCTGTATCATGAGTGTTGGCTTATATTTTAATAAATATTAAGCTTGGATTGGTGTATTTAAGAGAGTTTTTGTCACTGGAATTTAGGCTTTATTTCTATTAGATCAGCTAGATGAAAGAGAACATTGAGGTTGAGATAAAAATTATCATAAAGAAATGTAGGGGAAATACAAACCAAAGCCATAGGGCCTAAGTTTAAGTGCATGAGGTTTTTGTGTGGCCCTAAATCTGGACATATGCTTCAACTTGCTGACTTGAATATGCATATTTGTTTGGATTCACATGCCATTACCTGAGAGAGAACACTTCATCTTCATGTTACTTCTTTTAAACATAACATATATGGAATCCTTACATTCTCAAATTTCCCTAACTTCATTTTATTCTAGAAGCTCAAGAAGATTTCTGTCATAAAGGATGTAGGATAATGAAAGTGATTCAGCAGCCTTTCTCTGCCATAAGTTCTGGCTGATAGTAAGCTCCACTCTTATTGGTACACAAGTGTCTCTAACATCCTACATTTTTTTAATTCCAGTTTTAAGTGGAAAAGCAGCTAAAAAAGCAAGAGCATTCTTACCCACTAATATGTCTTGCATATCTTGGTTAGTATTATTTCTAATTAAAAATAGCATTTTAATAGTTACAATTTTGGCTTATTCGCAGAGAAACTGCATAACTTAATATCTGTCTGTGATAATTTTATCTTATCATTTTTCATTGCTGAGATTGCAATTGGTATGGAGTCTGTTTGTACTATATCATTCATCTTCAAAAGGAAGAATATGTCTAATTATTTTTGCAAAATTCTTGGTTGTCATCTGTGATGACAGTTCTTGGTTGTCAATGTGACTACATCTGGAAAGAATTACAATTCAAAAATAGGAGACATGCATGTGAGAGAGGGTTTTTTTTTTTTGGTCTTTTTTGTTTGTTTGTTTGTTTGTTTGTAGTGAGTTAATCCACTTTTAGTCTGGACCTTTAAGGTAGAAATACGCTCAACTTTGATCCAGATCTTATGACAGGGGAAACACAAACCTTTGGTCTTGGCCATACCTTTCTTTGGAAGCTTATATGATGTGATGAATAAATGAATTTTTGCTCTTTGCCTGCTTGCTTTCAATTTTCCAAGTCTATTTCTTCACTGGCATGAAATTAAAGTCATCTTCTTCAGGATTACAGCATCTACTGAAGACCAGCAGAGACATAATCTTTTGGACTGAGCAACTTCTAGATCCATGGACTTTTTCTTCATAGACAGAGAAAGTTATGGGATTATATGAATCATTGCTAGATATACATATATCCCGTACAATAAATCTCTATATAACACATGAAGACAAACAAATATGCATCTGGGAATTTATACCGTAAATATATTTACACTTAATTATATATTTAATATATAGTTTAAATTAAATATGTTTTTATATATGTGTGTATATATATGCATAGAAAGGGAGCAAAGGGGTCATTCTATAAATTCTGCTACCCTAAAGAACCTTGATTATTGTATCATTATATTTAATACATTATCTTAATAGTATCTATGATAATCAAAATTTATGCATTTTGGTGAGTATTTTTCTGTAAGGATTAACTAGGGGATAAGAAGATCTGCCCTAGAGCAGATAGAAACTAAGGGGGACCCAACTGTGAAGAGGTCTACGAGAATAGGTATGGAGCTTCATATATATATATATATATATACATATATATATATATATATATATATATATGCTTTTGTACAGTGTTGATGAATGCTCAAAGCTTTTTACTGCTCTTTCACTAATTTCCAGATCGGATTGAAAATTAGTGGCTCTTAAGGAATTTTCCAAGTCTTCAGCACATAGCTAGGACTCCTGAAATGTCTAGTTTTATGAACTACTAGCTATTGCCTATAGAGGAAGACTCTGAATTTATTTATATCTATGTTTTCATTTAGGGTTTCCAGACTTAAATTATAAGGCCCAGACACTATTGTAAAGTGTTGATAGAAGAAACCTTTGGGTCATCCTCTATTTTCCACTTGCTTTGAATGTATACCATGAAGTATAAACTTTAAACCACATTTCTTTCTTTCAATCCAATAAAATAGTTTCTCTCTGTTGGGATTCTGAGAAAAATAATCAATCTTAAGCCCATAACTTTCCGTTCAAATAATGGATTCTCAAGTTGACTGAAATGAATTGTACATGAGTCAATATATTTTATATGTATGGACACTATATTTTTCATATTTTCATTGAATACTCAATCCTAAGGAATCCTGCTGATACTACAAAGTCAGTTTGTTGGCGAGGAAGCAACCTGATGTTTGCTTCTTTTGATGAACTAAAGTATAAAGCTTTTGTAGGCACCAAAATATTATCGTCCCATGAAAACATAATGTAAATTATAACTTTGTGGATTCAAACTGCTATATCTAAAGTAAAATGTTTCTCTATGACATCGTATATTACATTTGCATTATCATAGACTCTCTTTTAGAATTAAAACTATATTCAATCTCAGATTCTTCTTAAGACGGTGTTGAAGCCCAATGGTTATTTACTATTGAATTGTTTTTAGTTTTAACTGCAGCCTGGCATAGGTACAATGCAAGCAGATGTCTATTGGAATTTTAGACTGGGAGAGACACTTCAAGAGAGATTATAATGCTGATTTCTGGTTCTGCATGCTTCTGTTAGAAATCTTAAAGGCTATGTGGCCCTTCTGCATATTGCTACATTCATCAATATAATTTACACTTTAATAATTGAATATGTTATATTATTCTTCCACCTAGTATGCATATTCTGTCTACTGTTATCAAACTGGTAGCATGATAGTCTTGACAAGAAATTTTATTCCAATTAGCAAATATTACTTCCATCATTGAAAGGGTATATCTTTGACCAGAACTTCTATAACATTCGAGGGGCCTAAAACTTTATTTAAATGAGCAAATGTGGCTTTGTGAGAAATTATAATGCCATGACAAACCAATAATTTGAGAAAAGTGACAATTAAAAGAGTCTCCCAGAACATCTGAAGAACTTAGAATCCCAGATATTTTAAGTGGAAAGTACTACCTTTACTTCTAGTTGCTGGCATTATTGGAAATTAAACATGCATATCAAAATATCCATGGCCTGGCACAACACAGAGAAAATTTTAATTAAAAATACTTACACAGTGGTCACTCAATTATATGTATGGACTTGCTGAATCACTATGTGAGCAAAACTACAAATTAGTGTGACTTAGAAAAACTATTTACAAAAAATACCACAATATTGAGTTTCAAAGAAAGAACATCTATTAAAACATTAATACTTTCAGCTCCTGGAGAGCTATTTAAAGACAGATAAAATAGAAGCACAAAAACATCCTGTGCTTCACATTCTCAAAACAACCATTAAGTAAATGTTTTCTAAATAGTATTACCAAAGATGCTGGGCAAAATATCCTCAAGGAAGCTCTTCTAAATTTCATAAATCTGCTGAAAGTAGGCTTTTATTTTCTAATGTTTAGTAAAAGAAAGTAAGACAAATTTCACCAAATGTAAACTTGAAACTCTATAGTGCACTGTGGTTCTGGATTATGTGAATAATAAACCCTTTGGCTCCCATTTCAGTCTTTGGCGTTTATCTTTGAGTAATCCTGAAATTCTCCACTTATTACTATTTGTTCTTTTCCTAGCTCCATTGTGTTCAGGTGTTTTTAACACTACAGGCCAGCAGAGATTGAACATCACATTATTTCTGAGCTCAGCTTTTGAGCCATGGACAGCTGATTGTTTTTTTGTGAGCTCTGCCTGTTATGGACTGTGCAAGATAGTGAATAAAGTAAGCATTAAAAAAATGGTAATGATCAACAGATAAAAGGTGGGGAAAGTCAACATTCTTCACATTTGTATTGGCTGCCTGGCTCTTTCTTACAGCCCCTAACCATCAACAAATGCAGCAGCCATGATTTTTGTAACAAAGACCATTGCTTGTCAGTCTTACCTTTATTGTCTCTTGCTAGCAGGACAAAGATGATTTGCCATTGGAAGTTATAGGATGTTCTATTTTAAATGCTTTCATTTTTATTTTTATCCTGTATTTTATGAAATATATTTATGCCCTTTGACCCTTGAAT
This sequence comes from Phyllotis vaccarum, assembly GCA_033318265.1. Taxonomy (NCBI): domain Eukaryota; kingdom Metazoa; phylum Chordata; class Mammalia; order Rodentia; family Cricetidae; genus Phyllotis; species Phyllotis vaccarum. The sequence continues at coordinate 89,863,237 of JARWLC010000007.1, forward strand.
GTAAAATTTTGTATTTTTGTTTACTCCACTAATGTTAGAACCCTGTAGGCAGGAACTGTTCAATAAATTGTCATTTCATTCAAGAATCACAGTAATATTGAGTTTCTACATAATTATTTACTTATGAATAAAAATGTTCATAAAACATACTCAGTCTTTTCTTTATTAAATATTATGTGTTTAAATGTACACAAACCTAGGATTTAATAAAGCAAAGCCATTTTGATGAGTTTTCTATGCAGAGTTGTAAGCCTGACTTATTTCAATGACTCCAATTGATGACTTATTCAGAAAAATACTACTACATTAAAAAAAAATCCACATTTGTTTTTCTTAGGCAGATTCTTAGTGCATCAATATATAAGAATAACCATCTTTAAAACTTTCTGTACATAATATTGCATTTATAGAAACTATACAATCTACTATTTATATAGAACATTATCAACTTATCTGACATACATTTTATCTTCTATTAATCTGGGTTGGCATTCATGTTCTCGCAATGCTTTCTTAAATTGTACATTCCCTCTATGGAGTATAATGCCAGGCTATGATTTCTGTTAGCATTTTTTTTTGAATGAGAAATAGCTTAACTATGCTGTAACTACAATGCATGCTGTTTCACTCATTTGATTTAATCTGCTGCTCTGTTTATGCAGAGTATTTTCCTACAGGGTATCTTTTTGTTATACAGCTGATATCATTTCTCTTTCTCTTTCCTGTGAATGTGTTTACTAGTTCTACAGTTATTGATATGCATGAATTTAATTTTTTTGAAATTATTTAAATTTTTGGTTTAAGTAATACACTATAAGTAAATTCTACCATAATGTTTTGATAGAATATAAATTGTATAATTCTTACAGCAGTGTTAAGATTTAGATCTCTGAATACCTGGTATAGGAGGATTAGTCACAAGTAGAGCAAGTAGTCTATGATACTACTAGGAGGCTATCAAACTATTAGGAAGTAAGGATGACAAGAGGGTTGTTAGATTACTGGCGGTCAACTTTAAGGGGAATTTTGAGACCCCCGAATCTTCTTTTTATATTTTTCCCAGCCTCCATGAAGTAAGTAACCAGTCTTTTATACTACACTCTTTTTAATGATGGTCTTTGCTACTGCCTGCCCCAAAACTCCATCATCAAGTGACCACAGACTGAAACTATTAGACTAAACTAGCATTTGCCTTTGTAAGCTGATTTTTATTTTCTCAGGGTTTTTTGTTTGTTTGATGGATTGTTTGATTGACCGATTGATTTTGTTTTGTTTGTCATAAGGAAAAGTTGACTACCACAAGATAACTTTATCTCTTCAAATAGTTATATATGAAAAAAATCAAAGCAGCCCTTTTTTTCTGGAAATCTTCAATATATTACTCTTTATTGCAACTCATAATGCAGCTTTCTATTCCTATTGCATACTTTCTCCCAACCTGCCCAATCTGAGTGACTCACATTATAAACCCCTCAAATTTCATGAGATTGACAATTTCAGATTCTACATGAGGGAGAACATATGTCTCTTTTTGTGGCTAGTTGATTTTGTTAATATAATAACTTTCAATATCTATGTTAGAAAGTGATGAGAGCTTTGCCTTATTTTCAAATATTTTATATTTGCCTATATAGCTGAATAGGATTTGTGGTTTATCTAAATATGCCATATTTTTTATCCATTTGTTATTTGTCAGCTTTTCTTTGATATTGTGAACTTCTGCGATGAATATAATAGAAGAGATGTCCAGCCATTCTCCTGACCTTATTTCCACTGGACTTAGTCCTAGGGTTAGGATTGGAGAGTGTCCAACAGATTGTACTATTTATTTTTCCTAGAAAATCTATGAAGTTGCCTTAATGGATATAATAGTTTACACATCTACTCACAGAGCATAAGATGCCTCTTTCTCCATATCCTTCTTTTCAGTTCTACTATCTTTAGTCATTTTGATATCAGTAATTCTTACAATCCTAAAATGATACCTAGTATAATTTGGATATACATTTTTCTTGTCATTACCATTTGGCATTTTTAATATACTCGTGTAGTTTTTCATGAATATATACATATATAGTAATACATAGTTAATAAGTATTTGCATGTATATCAAATGAATACTGCTTTAGCAACTATAAACTTACCTTATAGGATATATGGTTAATGCACTGTAAGTGTCACTAAGGACAGAAATATAGACTCATTAGTTTGGTTGTTTCAAATAGAACCATATTTAAACACTTCATTAATTCTAATTATAAAAGCAATAAAAGCCATTTGTAATTTTAACAACATAGTACATGCTTCCTATTCATTACATTCTCTAGATAGGATTTTCAACTTCAACATTCCTTGAAAAAAATATTCTCTTTCCCTTCTTGAATTTTCAATCATCCCTTGTAATGATACATTACCTGTGGCCTTGACAATATGTGTCAGACCTGCCTTCCCTTGTTTTATGACACCTACTGTGTTTGTAGCAGAAACCTGCATGACCCTGACAAAAAGACATCATTATAATAGTAAAATACCTTGAACTTCATAACTTTATTTTTCAAGGTCCTAGAAGATGACAAGTTAAGTATAACACTTGAAAGAATGTAAGTTATAACTCATAATTCTGTGATGGGCACTACTGCTATTATTTCTTTATGACATTAGTGCTAATTAAAACAGAGAATTTATGTCAGAGACAGAGGACATTCCTTATTATCTGGAGTTGGAAGACTTTCCAGAAATTTTGCTTGACTGATTTTTTTTAAGAAATGTTGTGAAATTTTACAACTAGATAAATCACGCATGTAAATCTGGACATATGTCAATATCCATTAAAAATTTCACCTAAATGAAAGCTAACTCCTATAGACAGATGAGATATACTGCTATTAAACTTAGCATATGCTATTTGAATTGTACTGTGTTATGTGACTTAAAACATGGATCTAAAAGTTACAATATAGGAAAATATGAAATTTTTAATATTTTACACAGATAATCACTAAATGAAATCAGTGTTTGTTCAATTCATTCTACTTGTGGAAATGTGCCCAGTATAAGTAACTAACTAAAATGGAAGCAAAGCATGCTAAATATTTTGGCTTTAATTTTTCAAAGAGGAAATGCATAATTTTGATATTTCTAGGAAGAAGGATTAGTATGCAGTAAAATTTATTATAACCATAAATACAATAAATCAATAAATGCTTGCTAAGGTAGAAATTTCCCAAATGTTACGGTAAGGTTTTTATTCTACTTATGTATAGCTGAAAATATCAATAATTTTCCCATAGGATTTTGGTTCATGTAATTAGTTTACCATTAATTAAATTTTTGTTGGAAATCCCCACAAATATAGATAAAAAAGAAACTTTTTTAGTTCATAAATGGTTCCTGAATTAATTTTACTTGATATATTTTGTGGAATATATATTCTTTAAGAAATTATGAAAATATATAACAAAATGTAAAATTGTTTTAATATAATTATATGAACTCTGAGCCCCAAAGTCCCTTCATCTGTTGTTTCTCTTGTCTGAGGGATGTCCCTCTTTGATATCCCTATATATTCAAGAGCATTGGACAGAAAAAAGAAAAAAAAAAACAAAGGGAGTAAAAGTAAAGTTTTAAAAAATCAATGTAAGTTTCATTTACATTTTCCTTTATAATATAGAATGTATATCAATGAAATGTTCAAAGCAATAGCATAAAAATTTGCAATATGAAGTTTCTGGCCTATTTAGCTTGTGGTCCAGACCCACAGTCCCACAAAAACACACAGATACTTGTATTAATTTTATGCTAATTCACCTAGGGCCCAGGCATATAACTTGCTAACTCTTTACTCTTAAACTAACCAATGAATCTCACCTTGTTTATTCAGCTCAGTACCTTTCTCAGAGCAGCATGTCAACCACTTTCCTCTGTGTCTACTGACATCTCTTCATGGTGTCTCCACAGCATCTCTCTGGATTCTATACTCTGGTCTTTCTGTTTAGAGTCTTCTCAATCTTGTAGCCACAGCCACACTTCCTATCTGCCTTCAGCCAATCAGTGTCTTTATTAAGCCAATAGGAGAGACAGATATTTACAATATAACATAATCCCACTGTACAAATTCATGACTTATAAACATATGCAGGAATTAAACAATTTTCATGATAAAATATAAAAATGTTATTAATATGACATCAAAGACTAGAACACAATGGATTGGCATGTTAAAGTCTATTAAAACAGCTATGCACTCTAGGAAACACATTGTTCTGTACATCACCTTCATGTGAGTTTTGTACACAAGGTCACTTTTCCAATCTATTTTCAATATTTTTGAATTATAGTTAAAATTTATGTACACAGATTGCACTATAACACTGATTCCCACTCAAAACTATTATATACATATACTGGTGTAAAAGATTTTATTTGTAATTTTAATCATTAATATTTTATAAAATGGTTTCAACTTGTTTCTAGTTTGCAATCTAGAATCCAAGGAAATGTTCTTTAATGGATTATTAAAATCACATGAATTGATTTTAGAAAAAATAAAGTTTATTCAATTCATAATAATAAAGAGAAATTAGGAATACTATTAAATAATAGGACTTTAGTAATGTTTTTACCAAATACTTTAGTTAATTTGTCATAGTAAACGTGGCATGTTTTAAGAGTATACAAAACCCAGCAATCATGGCAAACTGAAGTATCAAACACATTGACTAATTAACATCATAATTGAAGATGAAATATTAATAAAAGGCATCTCAGTGTTTTGTTCTATATCAATGAATGGAAATATAATGTAAGATGTAAATGAGATAAGAATAATTTTAAGTTTTCTAGGTAAAAACTAAAAGCATAAAAAGTGATGAATATGACAAGTTTACATTTAATAAATTTGTTTAACCTTTATAATAAAATAAGTAATTATCCACTTTAATTAGATATAATTTCATATTAATCATTAAAAACTAACTGTGGCTTGCTTTCAAAACAGAAGCATATAGCCATAGCCAGAAATTTCCCTGGTCTGGTCTAGCACCAAGGTGTGGACCCACAGCATCTCAGTCCTAAATAGGCACACAAAGGCTTATATTAATTGTAAGCTATTTGGTCTATGGCTCAGACTCATTATCAAATATCTTGTACAACTTACTTCAATGTATCTTAATTAGTCTATGTCTTGAGATATGCCTCCATGATTTTACCTGACTGTATTTCATTAAATCTTGTTTTCTGAGTGGCATACTGTAGCATTTTCCTAATGACTCCACCCTCTTTCTGCTTGGATTTCTCACCTTCTTACAAGTTGTGTTGCCATAGGCCAAAGCAGCTTCTTTATTAGCCAATGGGCAATAAAGCATATTTGCAACATACAGAAAACATCGCACATCTATTTAGCAAAGTTATATAAAATATTCTATTATGTATCTTATCTTTATGAGTCCAAAATCTCATATCTAATTTACTTTTTATTATAACTAAGAAAAACTTATTATAACTATTTAATCCTCAACTCCACCAATAATCACAGATGGATATAATATTACCTTTGTAAACAAGAATTGCATTGCAAGCAACTTCCAAATTCTAGAAATGATGGGGACATTTGGCTACCTGAACAGTCACCAAAGTTTCTTAGTAACACTGGAGCATCCATCTTCAACCTACAGACCTAGTATTTATGAAAGTCTTTTCAGTGAAGCAGGAAATTTGAAGAACTATGGCATCCATTCTGGCATAATTGTCAGTCAGTTTTTCTTGTGTCCTGCAGAATGTCTGACAGTCTCTGTGAGGCAGGAACCTGAAGAACAATTTTGACTTTTTCTGGAGAACTTCAGTAGTTATTTTCTGTGGATCCTGCATATCCAGTTTATTTAGCATTCTATCAAACGTTCAAGGCAAAAACAATTTTTTACCAAGTGGTAACATTTGCCACAAAGAAAGTAAACTCTGTATTGAGGTTCTTTGATGCTTGATATCATCTTGAAGTAAATTGAAGCTGCCAGGAGTATACATATCTCATTTTCCAGAAATTTTTAAGTCCTTTAGCATTTTAAAATCCATATTCTGTAGGTCTTTGAAGTCTTTAAAGATTACCTAATTAAAACATATCTTTGTGTGTATAAAAAACATAATTAACATGATTATAAGTTTGTTTATCATAGACAATTATTAATTTGTATTTTAAATGAGTTACATAAATATAATAAATAAGAGTATAAATAAGAGTATAAATATACATAAAGTATAACAAAATTAATCTTAAATTTTTATCAGTAAAACAAAGCCATATCAATGTAAAGTTTTTCAAACAAGTAGTTGCTTTTCAAATGTAGATTCAATAATCTACCATTTCCATCTATCATATGTATATGCCCCTTTCTTTTTTTATGAAAGAGAATGACTATGACCAATTAAAAAAAAACATTAAACAAGGATTAACATCCATAATATATTTTTGGAAAGTTTGAGCATAGTTTCCTATGCTACTTCCTGCTGATTGGAGGCATTGGTAAACTTTAAAGGACTCTGAGTTTGGATTATTTTAGCAGCCTTTAAGTTGATGTGGATGTTTGATCATTTGGGCCATCTTTTCCCTGTGGTGGGATTCAGGTGTCAGCTAATAAGTTCATAAGACACTTATCCAGGGTCCTGGGCTCATGAAGGGGATGTGGGAAGCCCCATTGAAGAGGGACTGATGGGATCTTGAGTGCCCCATTTGTTCCTGCCTTCTTGAGAGACTAGATCAGCATCTATCACTTCAAACCATCTGATCGCTCAAGTGTATTCCTATGCTGTAGACTGTTATCATGAATGTTAATTTGTTTTCCAATAAATATTAATCTTGTATTGGTATATTTGAAGTGAGATTTACTGCCATACTTCCCAGAAGAGATTGTTTAGGGTGTTTTTCTTGAACAAATCATATTAATCTGGAAGCAATCCATAGGTTCTCATTTCTATGGAAACAAAAGTAGAACCTCTTTTCCAAAGTAACATGTCCATAGAACAAAATTTAAAGTCAAGATATCTTTAAAATACATGTTGGTTTAACTTAGCCTTTACAATCGAATGTATTTCTTCAGTAAGCCCATTGACAGTTACAAAATTAAAATAAAACACAATAATATACATAATCCAGACTCTGTGTATTTTCTATATTTACCTATTTCTATTGTATTAATTTTACTGTCTTTAAAGACTATTCTTTAAAACTTTCTTTATATAGCTACCTGTATGCTTATTACTCTCTCTTTCAAACATTTTTAGACATATTGTAAATGGCTTAGAGGTTTCTTCCTTCTGAATTTATTTCTTTACATATTTTTAATTATCTTTTAACTGAGAGAGTTTTTAAGTTGCTAAACTGTATGACTAGAATCCTTGGCTGCTGGCTCCACCTTACTTGGCTTTTCAAAATGAGAGAGTTACCAATAAGTCATGCTTACTTTCCCAATTCTGGGAAACAGTATTAAGTAGCATATGTAAAAGAAACATTACTAAAACATAAATCTCACATCAAAACCCACACATTAAAAGTGAGACTTTAATACCCCACTCTCACCAATGGATAGCTTATCAGACAGAAATTTAACATAGAAATAAGTGATATAACAGATGTTATGATTCAAATGGACTTAATATTTATATAGAAAACTTTCCACCCAAACACAAAGGAACATAGCGTTTTCTCAGCACTCAATGTAAATTTCTCCAAAATCAAGCACATATTAAGTCATAAAGCAGATATTGATAGATACAAAAATTGTTGTTCAACAACTACAAAAACCACAGAAATCCTAATAATTCATGGAAACTGAACCTCTGTCAATTTAGCTAACTATGGGTCAAGGAATATGTAGAGAAATGAATCATAGACTTCAGTGAAAATGAATTTGGAACATACCCACACTCATGGGACACAATGAAAACAGTGTTAAGAAAAAAATTCATAGCACTGGATGCCTACGTGAAAAACTTAGGGAAATCTAACAGAAGTGACATAGGAAAAACCTGAAAGCTCTAGAACTATTAGAAGCAAACTCACATAGAAAAAAATAGAAGGAAGGGAGTAAACAAGCTCAGGTTTGAAATCATCAATATTGAAACAAAGAGAAAAATAGAAAGAATCAGTGAGTCAAAGATTGGTTCTTTGAGAAAGTCAACAAGGTAAACCAACCTTTATCCAAACTAACAAAAAGGAGAGAGAGAGAGAGAGAGAGAGAGAATCCACATTAACAGAATCAGAAATGAAAAGGGGAGCATAAAAACAGACACCTAGGAAATCCAGAGAATCGTAAGGACACACTTTAAGAACCTGTACTCAAAAAATAAAGGAAAACTTAAAGGAAATGGACAACATTCTAGATAAGTACTAATTACCAAAATTAAATCAAGACCAGATACATAACCTAAATAAAACTATGAACATCTCAATAATTAGAAACTGTTATTAAAAGTCTCTCAATCAAAGAAGCCCAGGGACGAATGATTTCAGTGCAGAAGTTTACCAGACATTCAAAGAAGAACTAATATCAATACTCCACAAACTGTTCCATAAAATATATACTAATGGAACATCATTAAACTCCTTTTCTGAGGCTACAGTCACTCTCATACCCAAGTCATACAAAGATGCATCAAAGAAAAATAATTATAGACTAATATCTCCCATGAAAATTTTTTCAAAAATAATAAAATGCTGAAAACAGGATTTAAGAACATATCCAAAAAAAAATCTACTATGATCAAGTAGGTCTCATCCCAGAGATGAAGGGATGATTCGAAATACAAAAATAGTCCTTGTCCTTCATCACATAAACAACCAAAAATAAATAAATAAATAAAAACGTGATCCTCTCATTAGATGCTAAAGATGGTTTGACAAAATCCAATACTCCTTCAATATAAAGTCTTGGAGAGATCAGGAATACAGGGTTCCTAAACATAATAAAGGTAATATACAGCAAACTGACCACCAATATCAAACTAGATCGATAGAAACTCAAAGAAATTCCACTAATATCTAGAACAACACAAGGCCGTCCTCTCTCCTAATATCTATTCAACATAGTTCTTGAATTCTTAGCTAAAGCAATAAGAGAACAAAAACAAATCAAAGGGATACAAATTAGGGGGAGAAAGATGAACTACTACTATTTGAAGATGGTATAATACATAAGTGACCCCCAAAATTCTACCAGGAAACACCTACAGCTGAGAAACACCTTCAGCATTATAGCAGGATCCAAGATTAACTAAAACTAAATATCAACATTCATCCTATATACAAATGGCAAAAGGGCTAAAAAAGAAATCAGGAAACATCTGCCTTTAAAATAGCTGCTAGTAGTATTAAATGTATTTGGTTAACTCTAAGCATAGATGTGACAGACCTGTATGACAAGAACTTTAATAAACTGAAGAAGATATCAGAAAAATGATAATGCTCTTTGATAAGTTAGATCAATATAATAAAAATGACAACCTTACAGATTCAATGCAATCCCAATACAAACCCCAACTCAATTCTTCACAGTCCTTGAAAAACAATATTCAATTTCACATGGAATCACAAGAAATTTAGGATTGCCAAAACAATTCTATACAAAAATATAACTTCAGGAGGCATCATCATCCCTGACTTCAAGTTTTACTATAGAGCTACAGTAATAAAAAACAACATGGTACTAGCATAAAAACAGACTTCTGGATAAATGGAATAATATAAACCACATACTTATGAACACCTTGTTTTTTTTGTTTTGTTTTGTTTTGTTTTGTTTTGTTTCGTTTTACAAAGAGGCCAAAAATATACAATGGAAGAAAAACAAGTATCTTCAAAAAATGGTGCTAGCTTAACTGGATGGTAGTATGTAGAAAAATGCAAATAGATCCACATCTATCACCTTGCACAAAACTCAAATTCAAGAGAATCAAACACCTCAACACAAACCCAGTTACACTGAACTTGATAGAAAAGTGGAAAATACTCTTGAATGAATTGATACAGGTGACCACTTCCTGAATATAACATCAGTAGCATAGACATTAAGAACAACAATTAATAAATGGGACCTCATGAAACTAAAATGCTTCTGTAAGGCAAATAACAGTGTCAATAGCACAAAATGACAGTCTACAGAATTGGAAAAGATCTTCCCCAACCCTACATCTGACAGAAGATTGATCTTTAATTCATCAGGCTCAAAGACATGTTTAAGGAAAAAGTTAGCATGTTAATACTGAAATATTTTAATTAATTCTGCTTTGAAATAGTTATTTATACATAATGACTCTAGAGCTCTCAGGGAAAAGCTGGGAATTTTTTAAAACCAAGGAGTCAGGGAAACAGCACTTGAAGCACAGATTACAATGAATTCTGCATCATCTCTCATGGAAAGTCAGAAAGAAATTTTGAGCAGCTGGAATATTAGAAGAAAAAGGTAAGATTAAGACAGAAATATGTAATTTATATCCCAGAATTACAACAAAATTGTCGATCATTTAATATGTTTTATTGCTGATTAAACACTTTTCTTTATATTTTAATTGCTTTAGCCAATAATTTATGAGAAATTTGCAATGTATGTTGAATCTTACATTCTACACTTAAAGTTTGTTGTTGGGTTTTATTTTTAGAATATACTTCATATTTTGTAAATATTCAATCATCAAAGTACATATGTGCACCCATTACAATTCGCATTACTATTTTCTTTTGACATAACAATGTTTAAATAATTTAATAACAATAAGAGTAATTAGAAAAAGGAAATAAAGAAGACAATAATAGATAAGGAGATATATACAAATTGTAACATTATTAAATATGCAAAAATATCTCAAAATAATTTACTAAATAATATTATTTAAAGTCATATTAATAAATGTACAGTCTACCATGGCAACTCCATGGCATTGCTAAGTTTTTTTAATTGTTTTTTATTTTACATACCAACCACAGTTTCCCCTCCCTTCCCCCTTCCCGTTCATCCCTCAGCTTACACCCATCCACTTCTTAGAGAGAGTAAGGTCTTCCTTAGAGAGTGAATAAAATCTGGCATACCAGGTTGAGACACAATCAAGTCTTCTTGTTCCTTTATATCATGAACTATACATGTCAGTGCCTATATTATTCCTGTTAGATAATAATTGTTTCCTTTCAAACTATTATCCATATAATTTTAATTCTTGTTCAGTAACAATATTCTTCTTAACAAAATATATTAATCAATGTTTAGATTATAGAGTTTCTTAGTGATCAGTTATTCTCAGCAATTCTATAAATTAAGCATGGAGTCTAGGCAGTGGGGAAAAATGATTGGCATTTTTGATCTATCCAACTCTTAAGAAATTTACACATAGAAAGACATTCTCCTTAAGTTGTATAAAATAGAGTTTCAAAGAAAAATCTTTATTGTTTTATTCAAGCTATTAAAGGGAGATATTTTGTGAAGGTGTAATGCAAATGTCTACAACTGATTATGGAGTACAGTCTTTCAGTGTCTCAGCAAAACACTCAGAGCTAAATAATTAGTGTTCACAAAGTGGGAGGGGACAGAAAAGAAAACAAACAGTCTACTCAAGGATAAGGAGAAAAATGATGAGGATTTGAAATTGTCTCATATTCTCCTGTGGAGAGGTGACATGAGTGAAAGCAATCACATTCTTTCAGTCTGTGCCTTAAGGACAGATGAGAGAAACAGTGCTCCCTGCATGTGAATAAATAGACGTAGAAACTAAAGAATACAGGAAATGTATTCTCTCACAAGTATCAATGCAAAGAGGAAAGCAATTCATTTAAATATATCTGTTGTATCATTAAATATGCAATAAATAGCCAGTCTATAATATTACTTTAAAAAAAGTGAGATGACAGTTTTCCAACTAGGTATAAAACTTGTCAGACTAAGATGAAAAACAAGAACCAATTACATTAATTCTACAAAATACCTTAAACAGTATGACGAGAAAGGTTGGTTATAAAGTGTTGCTTATTTCTGTTCCATTCACACCTTTCTCTCCTCGTCTTGGAATAACATTGACTAGGAGGTGAAAATGTGAAAAGAAATTAGAAAACTGTAAAGAAAAACAAGTAACAAAGAACAAAATAAAAACTGATGTTTTATGACACAATTTTGACGTCATAACAATTATATAAGGTAAGAATGCAGGACAGCAATTGCTTCAGGATTTTAACTTTAGAAACTTGCTTACATGAAGGGAAGACGTACAACTTCTTAGAGTCACTATTCCAGCAGAGAAGGACAATGGGAATCTGTGTAATCAAGTTAAATTTTTAATATATATCCCTGGCTCTTAAAAGCAACACATTTTTAATAATTCTTTTAAAAGTTTCTCTCATATGTAATATGTAGCTGGAGCTCAACACTTTCTACTGAATAAAAATAAATAAATTTCATCAAATATATCTAGATATGTAATATATATATATGAAAATATATATATATATATACACATACACACATACATTATAGTGCATCTTTTTTTCTTTTTGAAAGCATGTGGAATGTTTATAAATGATCTAAATATTCAATGTTATTTTGTACAAACAAATTTTTAAAAAGTTTTAAAACTGGAAGTTACAAGGCATTTTATCTCATCAATATACATTTAAGTGAAGTTAACTTTCAGTTTGTGACAAATATCTAAGAAAAGCAACAAAGAAGGAAATTGGCTGATATATGAATTTTGACTTGGGAGCTTTTGGCCCATGCTGTTGTACTAGCATCATCACTTAGGATTTATTGAAGTAAATAGTGGTAGAAATATATAAGAGGAAAAAAAAATTGTTAACCTCATAACCAGGTAAGAAAGGCCAAAGACTTACGTTCTTATGCTTTTGGTGAATGCTAATTGTGTCAAACTTTCTAGTAAGTCTTAGCTCTTAAAGATTGTCACTCTTCCCATTAGCCTTATGTTGAAATTCAATTTCTTCACAGATAAATTTGGGGTATATCTAAGATCAAAATTATTTACATTTAAAAATCTTAATAACATATTATTAAGATTTGAAAATAATAAAGAACATTTCTAATTAACCAATACTAATAGCAAAGGGGGCATTTCAACTATCTTAAATATATGAAAAAAGAATAATATATAGAAGTATTTACTTGCAATACAAAGTAAAATGTATAATACTCATTTTCTTTAACATAAAAAAATCAAGGTAAACCAATTAACTTTCAGTGTGGCACTTGAAGGCATGCCTTCCACCTTCTTGCACAGCACACGTTCTTCCCAACCTCTCCAACACTCCAAACTCCCTTCCTTTGTACTTTGAGTAAAAAGCAAATGTATTTTTTCTTAAGTTAACAAATCATGTCCAATCCAACTACAATATCATGTGCCATCTGTGGTCTACTCGCATTCATTCACTTCATTACTATCTGGCTATTTGCATACAAAACTAGCAAAGGGAGCAAATGCAACAGAGATTACGTTTGAAAAGCTCACAAAGCCTAAAATATTACCCTCTAGCTCCTTACTTAACATCTGTGGCTCATGCTTGCAGCCAGTTCTGGGAATCCTACTCTGTTGTGCCTCCTTCTTGGTGACAGTAATGCCCTCAGCAACTGAAAAATATTTGACTTTTAAAGGAAAAAACATAGCAAGAAAAGATAAATGATATCACATTCCTCATTTTCTTCCTTCCTTGATTTTATTTGAATTGTGAAAATACAAGACAGCAAATACAAGAAAGATAACAAGTATGTCACCATATTAAATAGTGATGCCACATGTCTGCAGCAGACAGAGGAAACTATCTGTGATTTCATGTTTCCTCACATTTATTATCATGAGATTCTTAAGAATATTTATTTTTTAAAACATGGATATCTCAATAGAGGAAGCCAATGTGGGTTTGGAAAGAGAATGGGTACTAGGTAAGCCACTAAGAACTCACAGGATGTCCCTAGCCAAGTCTCCAGACAATAGTGGAGGTGGTTCTTGAACAGGACTTCCCCTATGGTCAGGTGGGTAACCACTCTGAGTCTCATCGTAGAACCTACATCCAGTGGGGAATAGAGGTGGAGACAGAAATCCATGGGTGAGTGCTGGGAAGAGCCAGCCCCTGGTCCAGCTGGGAGTAGGGGAGGGATCTATGTTTGAGCAAGGGGATGGGGATTGTGAGGAGAGTTCTCACAATGATGGCTAGCTGGAGCTCTGGAGTCTTGCTGAATCAGGAGTAACCACAGGAGATTGATCAAGAAAGGAGGCTTGGCTCTCCAAGGGAAGACATCTATTGACAGGCATTTATAATAGAAATGGGTTGAAGTGATCACAGGAGATCCATCAGGAAAGGAGGCTTGGCTCTCCAAGGGAAGACATCTGTTGACTGGCATGAATAATAGAAATGGGTTCAGTCGATACCCAAGAGCTAGATAGCAATATACCTGAGCCATAGGCCAAGAGGTATGTAATTAATATAAGACTGTGTGGTTATTCGGGACCAAGCAGCTGTGGGTGGTCTATTTGAGACAGAGTGTCCAGATCTTCTGGCTAGTCCAGGTTAGAAACTTTTACTGCAGTTTGTAACTGTGCTATTTTTACCTCTCGAAGTGATGGAGTATTTATTTTTTATTTTACATGAGCCCACAGTTGAGGAACTTTGATTATTGAACACCGTTTTAAAAGAGACCAACTTTATAAATGTTTAAACTAATGAAAACTGTGGAATTCATAAATTTTATAGTGTCAGTAATGTAATGTTGCCCTTGTTGTATAATTTTGGGGAATAACAAGAAAGAAAAGTCTATGGCTTAGTAGTCATATGTTTGTGTGTCAAGCTGATAAAATGGGCTGTCTAGTTCTGTGTTAACTTGACACAAGCTACTGTGATCTGAAGGGATGGGCTTCAATTCAGAAAATACTCTTATAAGATTCAGATGTAGGGCAATTACTTAATTAGTTCTTGAGGGAGGAAGGTTCAGTCCATCATAGACAGTTCCATTCCTAGACTGGTTGTTCTAAGTTCTTTAAGAAAGTAGGCTGAGCAAGCTATGTTGAACAAGACAGTAAGCAACACCACTCCTTAACTTTACATCATATTCTGCCTCCAGGTAATTGCCACATTTGAGTTCCTGCTTTTACTTCCTTCATTGATAAATTATCATGTAGAAATATAAATCCAGTAAAGCCCTCTCCTCCAGAGAAAAAGAAAGGTGACAACTTTGGTATAGAAAGATCACAGTGGGTGCAGTATATTTGCTACATGAGCCCAAAAACCTGCTTTTGAACTCCTAGCCCACATTAAAGAGCCAGATATGAGGCTGGGGAGAGGGTTCAATAGTTAAGAGCACTTAATGCTCTTGCAGAGGACCCATGTTTGGTTAAAAGCACACACTTCAGGGGGCTCACAATGGCCTCAATTCTAGAAGACCCAGTGCCTCAGTTCTTTGCAGGCACTCTATATTTGAACATGCACACACCCACACACTCACACACACACACATACTTAGAAATACATATAAAATGATTTTTAAAAATAAAAAAGCAATGTACTCTTTTACAGAACTCAAATATACTTTCCTGCACGCACATTGTTGGCTTACAATCATCTGTAACATTAGTTCTAAGGTATGTACTACTCTCTCTGACCTCCACTTCTAAATGCACTCATGTCATATACCAGCTACCCCTCCCCCACACACATACCCAGATGTAATTGTAAAAATTATGTGGACAGACCCTAAAGAATGATATCTGAAGATGTCCTTTGTCATTCTCAGGCATGAACAAGCACTTGTATTCTGTACCTATGCATCCATATATGGATACATATACACACATATAAAAAGTAAAATATTTAGTGATACCAAAATAAAATGTGGAAACTAGGCCATGTAACTTGGTGGTATAGCACTTAATTAAAATTAACAAGGCTCTAGGATTCATTCCTAGTACTGCAAAATGAAGCAGAGACAAAACACATGTAAACACAGATATGTAGACAATAAGAACATTTTTTTAAAAAAGGAAGGAAGAAAAGAAAAAAGAGAGGAAGGAAGAAAATAGAAAGGGAAGAAGGGAAGAAAGGAAAAAAGATAAAGAAAAAGAAAAAGCAATTGTTTAGCTTAGGCAAGATGTTCCTTCAATGAAAGCTTAGAAATAAGTTTAATTTTAACCTTTAATTAAATGATTAATGTGAAGAACTAACAAATGTCTCAGTGATATAGCATGAGTCCGGGATTTTATTTTCAAGTCATAATAATGCCATTTGGCCCCACCATACTCCTATATGTCCAAACTCAGAAAGTGTGAGCAACAGAATACTGAGATCAGCCCTATCAGTAGGTCTGTGTTTGGAAATTGGAAGATTCTGCTTCAGTGAGGAAGGGAGACTAATGACTTTGGATATTTCTAGATATCATGTAAAACTGGGAATCCTCAAAGGGCTCTATAAAGTTAAAATTTAGGATAAAGCACCCAGAAACTTATACACAATAAAAAGGCAAAGAGCAATTTGTTATTTATAATTATTTAAGAAACATTTTTATTTATACTCTAGTTTTACACACACACACACACACAAACAAACACACACACTTGAGTCTAAGGTTTATCTATTTCATAGGGTTTATAAGTTGGAGTTTATACAGTGCAGAATGCCTTCATTATGTCCCTCAAAAGGTTAATGTATTGTGAGCTTGAACCTCAGGCAGGCAGTTTGGGGAGGTGATGAGAACTATTCAGAAGGTTAACGTAGCTCTGTTAAAGTCTTTTGGTGCTATAACAGCAAGCCTATCTCAACCCAGCTCTTTTGTAATCTTTGTGCTAACACTTGCTTCTATAGGCTGTTCCACTGATGCCATTCTCAGTCATGTGGCATAGTAAAGACTCTAAACTCAGAAAATTAAACCTTTTAAACAAATTTTTATAATAACAAATGGCTAATCAGTACAACATTTAATTTTCAAAATCATAAAAAATACTATGTATTTAATTTTGACATCTCTCAACCTTCTAGAAACAATGTAGAACATTTAAAGAGAGATAAGACTTCTACTAGGTGCTGAACACAATCCTTGCACTAAATAATTTAAGAAATATTGATTTTGTTCAAATACCTAAACATATAGAGGACAATTTTTTTTCATAAGACTCAACACTAGAAATTTTATCCTTTGTCATAATGAAGACCCAGACAG
The DNA here is from genome assembly GCA_033318265.1 of Phyllotis vaccarum. NCBI lineage: Eukaryota > Metazoa > Chordata > Mammalia > Rodentia > Cricetidae > Phyllotis > Phyllotis vaccarum. Next base: position 89,880,417 of record JARWLC010000007.1, read on the forward strand.
GTACAGAAACCCATATTAACAACAACAAAAAAAAATTGGGATAATTTCCAATCAAGAATGTTTATTTAGTTTCCACTAGATAGTATTCTTTGGGTAGACTGTGTAACCTTGCTAGATAAGTCTTGTCTCTTAAGGGGACATAGCCTTGACCTGCCTTCCACTCATGCTGTTTATTTATGTTTGTGATTGAAGATACCTCTCATCTTTTCTCTTCCTGCTGTCATGCCTACCTGCCAGGATGATGTTTACACACCTCGAGCCAGATGTGTAATAATATACTAAATCATTTCTTTAAAAAAACGTACATGATACTAAAAACACAAGTAAAATGTTAGCATACCTAAAAAATATCTACGTGTGAAATCTGTAATGCATAAATATATGATAGAATTATCTAAGTGTGTTTTAAGTATGGACTTTAACTTCTGAAGCTCCCGGAGGCCATTGCTATTCTCAGGAGTAAATAAATAAAACATTGCTGTTCTAAATAGAAGAGTTCTGTAATTTATTACTCAAATGAATTAAAAATAAAATTAAAATGTGCCCTGTGGGAAGTAAAGTGCAAAGAAATGCAAGTTCTAAGCTAATCTTTACCTCCTTTTCTTGATTTATTTTTAAAGGTAATATTTTTATTAATTATTCAGAAACTACATACAATTCATTCATGACCACAAATATGTTTCCTTTTCCAACTATTTTCAGATATACTTTTATTTTCTTACCCACCAAACTTCAACTTCTAGTTCTTTAAAAACAAAGTAAAATCATTTTGCCCAACTTGTATAACCCAAATACTCTTAAAATGAGTGGCCCTCTGCTGAAGCATGACTATTAAGTAACCAACGGAAGAGCACCAAGTCTTCCTCTTCTATCAGCTTTCAAATGTCAATCATTTCTCCACTAGTGGGAGAATTTCATTTCCACCTATTCTTCTTCATGTGGTCGTTTGCATGGCTTTAAATTAAATAGGATGTGGACCTACTTTCATAATTAAGTTCAAATTTGCCACTGCCTTGTGCTTAGAAAACACTGTTTTGTGATTTTATTTATCATGTTTTCTCTTACACCCTCTACTCCTCTTCTGTAATGAACCCTGACACTTGGGGTAAGGGATGCATAGGTATACTAAGTTGGGCTAAATGATCTCTTGTTTCTCTCTGCATGTTCAGACAGCTGTGGGTTTCTATGCTAATTGCTATGTACTTCATGATGGATCTTCGCTGAGGGGAGTTGAAAGATGCACTGCCCTAATTAGGAATGTTGTTAATAATTTCTCCACTTAGAGCAATAATAGTAGTATATTCTCCTCTATTTCCTAGAATGTGTCTAGCCACAAGTCTTTGGCTATGGTAATCGTGCCAATTATAACTCTCATCTTATGAACTGGGCATTAAATCCAGTAAGAAACTAAGTAATGTTTTTCCCAAAACATTCATTTCATTATTATACTGTAAGACTATATATATCACCACAATAATTACTATTGTAACACATGGAGTTCATGTGATTATTTTTCTACTCTGGTAGCAGTCAAAGCAACTTCTAGCATTATAAAAACAAGTCCATAAAGATAAAATTGTCAGTTCAATATCAACCTGATTTTTCCATGTTTTATAACTCAAGTATATGTAATTTTCAGCAAAGAGATATTAATATAAAGTTCTATAGGATAACAAAGAGCCTATAATAGTTGAGACATCTATGCTCCCTATTGACTAACAACTGAAATGAGAAAATCCATTTGAGGTTCTGGAATTTTAATTTTTCAAGAGTCAACCAGATAAACAGTTTCAGAAAGATGTCCCATGACTTCCAAATGAGCACATATTCTCTCACACAAACACAGTAAATGAATGCAATAAATTTATAAACATTGAAATGTTTTGTTTTTTTCCTGTGGGTCAGTTCAACTAAATGCAATAAATAATGGTAAAAATCTTTGAGATAGTGAATCGCTTGAGTAATGCTTTACTAAAATTTAAGCTTCAAGCTTTCAAAACCATCTTTACTAGACATATTAAGCAATTGTAAATTCAGGTACACTGTGTATAAATTATATCTAATACTTTATTTTATTCACCCTTTGTTTTATTTTTAATTTTAACTAATTTCTAACCAGACATTTTATCTTGTCAAAGGAATTCTAATAGTCTAATTTTCTCTACTTTATTACAGATGCACCTTGCATTGTATTTCTCTCCAGAACACCCACCCACCAACCCTCTATTATCATATCTCTATTCACCAAAGAGTAGAACAATATCAAAGAAAACACCCTTCCACATGACTATCATCATCTGTTGTATTGAATCTTCTCTGTTTGTGGTTGGTTAAGGAATTATGAATCTGTGGCATCCCTGGGCAGGATCAATACCATAACATCCTGTGGTGTCAGGTGTATCCAACTGTAAAGCAAGCACTGGTAGAATCTGAAACAACTTGTAGATAATAAAACTGTCAACTAGACAACTTGCTCAGGGATGCTAACCGACACCTTCTTATTCTCTCCATAACTGAAGCAGTTTCTGCAGAGATAGAAAAAGGCCAGTTAAGAGTCAGGAAAGTATGAATGAATCAGTGGTTAATATTAGTTACAGAGGGCAGTTAAAATTTAACCAAATTGTGCATTTTACTACTATTTCTTCTTGTCTAGGGACTCATGATGATCTCTTATTGTCTTCCTATGACTTTTCTGCTTAAACACAATCATCATTTCCAGAACATATAGTTTTTTACAGAGATGAGGGGAAATGGCAAAACCAAATCTCTTGCTTTCTCTGTGGAAGGTTTGTCTACCTTCTACATAGATTTGCAGATCTTCAATTTCCCCAAGTACAATTTATATAACTCTTTGTCATCACTCATTGGAAGTTTATGTTGTTCGTAAAAGTTTACTAATCATCTAACTTGTAAGCAGTAAGAACTAGGCCCTACAGGAATTACATATTTCTAAATTAATTTTTTTCATGCTTGATGGTTTTCTGAATAGTTTTCTATTACAAAATGCCCATAGTAGAGCCTGTTGTTTCTTACAAGTGCCAAGGCAGGAATTATTCATCACTGTAAGAATTTTATTAATAGTTTTTATATAAACAAAAAGTCAATGCCAATACTTTTTTATCAAAGCCATTACAGAGAGTCACAATTAACATCCCAAATAACTTACATACATCTATATTACTTATTTCTTATAATTGTACTATATTTTGTAATATAACTTAATTTGTATTTTCAAAATGTTAAATTTTATCATTTTTTATGATATGTGGTAAAAATCTCATATGCCTAAAATTTGAAACAATAAAAGAATAAAGTCTAGTTTACTTGAATTTCTCCAAATGTTCTCAAATATATACTATAATACAAATAAATATTATAAGTTTTTATTTTTACATCCATACATTAGAACTGTCACTATATTGTTTTTATAATAAAAGCCACAATTTTTCAAAATATCTACACATTGGTTTATAAGAAGTCAATTGAAGATGCCTCAAAACTCTAGCTGAAGGCAAACAAGTTGCTCAAAGCAGAATTAGGCAATTTTCCAAAGCAGCCCCATTAAGGTTGGACACGGAGGTACCTCAGTTCCTGAGAAACTGCAACCAAATCCTTATTCCAGGAAGAATAAAAGAACTTCTTTAAAATAAAAGCCTAACCTTTCACAGAGTAAGAAAATATGAATGAAGAAAGCAAACCTGTAGTGTGAATATCCCACAAGAGCCAACAAAATTCCCCAAAAGACACGGAGACAGACATCCCACTCTAAGAGTAGAATATTCAGGTGCCAAGGTGAACCCAGGGGTAAGAACCTCAAACTTTTCAATCCAGACAGAGAAAGCAGAAAGAGAAACCTCAATCAGAAACCGAGAGCTGGCCAACTAGAAGGCACCAGAGTAGTCCTTGGTGCCAAATGCTAGAAGACATCAATGACTAAAGAGGGCTGTTTCTTTTCCATCCACCAGCAGAGAGCGAATGAACCCCAAAGGCCACCTGTCTAGTTTCCACTGAAAATTGCGTAGCAAACCATCTGGTCAAACAAGTTTGATGGGGAAAAACAGATGAGCATCACACAGAGTTAAGTTCTGAAACAACTCCGACAGAAGAGGAGCAGTCTCTAATGGATAAACATAAAGACAGAGAGGGAGAAATCTGCCTATGACTTACCTGGTCCATATTTTTCTATTGAATGAGGCTGTGTTTATGTTTTGTAACATCAAAGGACAATTTGGTTCCCCTTATAAATGACCATAATAAATGTAGTGTTCAAGTAAAGGAAACTCACTATAAAAGTTAAGCAAAACAGGATTTGCACAGGTTCAATCAAGCCTTATGTAGTCCTAGAGATGAACGAAAAAGGTGGGCAGTACCCATGGCTAGCAATAAACATCCTATACAAAACAAAGTACTATTTTATTATATACAGTATTTTGGGGACATGTGTCTTACTAATCTTTTGATTGTATAGTATGGTGTCCAGTCTTGTGCTTTTATGGTGTGTGTGTGTGTGTGTGTGTGTGTGTGTGTGTGTGTGTGTGTGTGTGTGTGTTCTGTGTATTTTCTGTAACTATTTAAATTTTGTTGTTTTTATTTGCTTTCTACAGAGAGAAAGCCTGTGAATGTATGTAGAGGGCTGTGGAGAGATTTGAGAGAAGTTGGAAGTTGGGAAATTGTTGATCAGAATATGTTACAAAAAAGAAAACATGTTTTAATAAAAGTTAACTTAGGTATTATGGCACATACGCTAAAATCCAGCAAGGCAGAGACAAGTGGATCTCTATTAGTTCAAGGCTAGCCTGTAATAGAGTGAGTTCTAGAACAGTCAAGGCTCTGAAAAGAGACCCTGACTCAGAAGAATCAACCAAACAAAGAGTTAAGCTGATAAGACTACCAAAAATCTGAAATATTTCCGGTGATTTACAGCAAGGTTTATTAGAATTTCAGCAATTTCAGCTTTATAAGATAACTGTGAGATCATGTATGCTTATTTTTGTTTTAGTTTTTTTATTTGTTTTTTTAAATTGTTATACACATATCCCCTACTTCATCCTCTCTAGCCCCTTGTCCAGTCCTTCCCTACCCTCCTTACTTCTTTCTCACTAACCCCACTCAGTTCATTCCCCAGAGAAGGCAAAGAATACCAAGGTGTGTCAGTTTAGTCTGGCATATCCAATTGATGTAGGACCCAGTCCCTCTCCCAAGTATCAAGGTTGAGAAAGTTATATTCCACTAGGCAAGGGCTTTGAGGAGCCACTTCAGGGACCCAAGATAGACTCTGGTCCTATTACAGGAGGCATCAGGAATTGTCCTTGCCTTTAGACTGTCATCTACATTCAGGGGCTCCAGATCTATTCCATTAAGGTTTGTCAGTTGTTATTTTAGAGTCTGTGGGGCTCCCAACGACCATGGGTCCACCCATCATGATCCTGATTCCTTCACTCATGTAATTCTCTCTTTGCTCTCTTAAGCTAGAACAGGAGCTCAGCCCAGTGTTTAATTATAGACCTTGGCATCTGCCTCCATTAGCTGCTGGATGAAGGTTCTATAATGGCAGTTAAGGTGGTCATTCATAGGATAGTGGTGAAAGGCCAGTTTAGGCACTCCACTGTTACTTGAAGTCCTAGCTGGGCTAATTCTGCAGGTTCTTGGGTGTTCCCTAAGATCTGGTTTCTCTCTATTCAATAATGACTCAATTTATCAGGTTATTCACTTCTTTGTTCTCCCTTTCTGTTACTCGCCCCCTACAACCATCACATTCTCTCTTATTCTCTTCTTAACTCAGCCTCCCTCTAGATGTTCACAATTTTCTCAGGAAATCTTCTCTATTTCACCTTCCAAGAGGGAGCTATTGATGTTTCTCTTAACTTTCCTGTTACTTAGCTACTGGGGGTGGTATGGATTTTAGCCTGATTATTCTTTACATGACTACTAAAATACACCCAGGAGTGAATATATACCAAGTCTGTATTTTGGGGTCTATGTTATCTGACTCAGGATGATACTCTCCAGATCCATCCATTTGCCTACAAATTTCAGGATGTTATTTTTTTTCCTGCCGAGTAGGACTCTGTTGTGTAAATGTATCACAATTTTTAATCCATTCTTCAGATTTTCCAAGTCTGGCTATTACAAATAATGTTGCTATGAACATAGTTAAGCTGATGGCCTTTTGTTAAACATGTTCATCCCATTGGTATATACTAATAGTGGCACTGCTGGATTACTGGGGAGATTGATTTCCCCTTTTTCTGAGGAACCAATCAATACTGATTTCCAAAGTGGCTGTACAAGTTTACATTCCCACCAGCAATGGAGGAGTATTCCTCTTCCTCCACAACCCCTTCAGCATTTTAGGCATTCTGACAGTTGTAAGATGGTTTCTCAGAGTTCTTTTTGATTTGCACTTATCTGATGGCTAAGGACTTTGAGTAGTTCTTAAACGTCTTACAACCATTTGGAGTTCTTCTGTTGAGAATACCTTATTTAATTCTACCTCATTTTTCAAATGAGTTTTTTGGTATTTTGACATCTAGATTTTTGAGTTCTCTATATATTTTAGAGATCAGTCCTCTGTTCAATGTAGTGTTAGTGAAGATTTTTTTCCCATTCTGTAGGAAGTTGTTTTGTATTTTTGACTGTGTTATTTGTCTCACAGAAGCTTCTCAGTTTCAGAAGATCCCATTTGTTAACTGTTGCACTCATATCTGTGGAACTGAACTTACATTTAGAAAATGTTCTCCTGTGCCAATGCATTCAAGGTTATTTTTCACTTTTTTCTATCAGGTTTAGAGTAACTGGGTTTCTATTAAAGTATTTGACTTACTTTGATTTGATTTTAGTGCTAGAAGATAGTTATGAACCTGTTTTCATTTTTATACATATCACCATCAAGGTAGGCCAGCTCCATTTGTTGAAGATGCTATAATTTTTCCACTGTGTAAATTTGACCACTTTGTCAAAAATCATGTGTTCAGAGGTGTATGGATTAATGTCATGGTCTTCAATTCAATTCAATTGGTATGCCAGTACTAAGCTATTTTTATTACTGTTACTCTATAGTAGGGCTTGAAGTCAGGGATGGTGATGCCTTCTAATTTTCTATTATTGAACAGGATTGTTTTTGCAATCATGGGTTTTTGCTATTCCATATGAAGGTTAGTATTGTTCTTTCAAGGACTGTGAAGAATTGTGTTGGGATTTTTATAGGGATTTTATTGAATCTGTAGATTGCTTTTGATAAGGTTGCCATTTTTACTAAATTGACCCTACTTATCTAGGAGCATGAAAGATCTTTCCATTTTTCTGATATCTTATTCAATTTCTTTCTTTAGTGGCTTAAAGATCTTATTACTTCAAATGTTCTTAAAGGTCTGTTACTCTTTGTTTAATCACTCCAAAATATTTGATGTTTTTTGGCACTACAGTAGAGGGTGATGTTTCCCTAATTTTTCCAACCATTTTATCATTTGTGTATAGGGGCTATTGATTTTTTTTCAACTACTCTTGTACCCAGCCTTAATGCTGCAGATGTTTATCAGTTATCGAGTTCCCTGGTAGAATTTTGGGTGTCAACGTATGTATCATATCATCTTCAACAGTGATAGTTTGACTTCTTCCTTTTCAATTTGTATTCCCTTGATTTCTTTCAAGAACTACGTTAAATAGAAATGGGAGAGAGGACAGCCTTATCTTGTTCCTGATTTTAGTCGTATTGATTTGAGTTTCTCTCCATTTGGTTTGATGTTGGCTGTCAGTTTGCTATATATCACCCTTATTATGTTTAGATCTTTTCCCTGTATCGCTTATCTCTCTAGGACTTTCATCATAAGGAAGTGTTGGATTTTGTCAAAGGATTTTTCAGTATCTAATGAAATGATCATGTGGGGTTTTTTTGTTTTTTTTTTTTCTTTCTGGTTGTTTATGTGATGGAAGACATTGACAATTTTTTTTGTATGTTGAACCTTCCCTGTATCTATTGAATGAAGCCTACTTGATAATGGTGCAAATTATTTTTGATATTTTCCTCAATTTGATTTGTCAGTATTTTATTGAGTACTTTTCTGCATCAATGTTCATATGAGAGATTTGTATGTAATTTGCTTTCTTTGTTGCATCTTTGAGTGGCTTTTTTATTTATCAGGATGACTTTAGCTTCATTAAAAGAGTTTAGTTATGTTTCTTCAGTTTCTATTGTATGCAACAGTTTGAGGAGTATTGGTATTAGTTCTTATTTGAACGTCTGGTAAACTTCTATACTGAAACCATCTCCACCTGGCCCTGGGCTTTTGTCATGAAATATCTTGTTTATTCCATCTATGGTTATTGAATGTTTTGCTGGGTATGGAAGTCTGGGCTGGCAACTGTGGTCTTTTAGTGTCTATATAACTTTTAACTGGGACCTTATGGCTTTCATTGTTTCTACTGAGTAGTCTGATGTTATTCTGATATGTCTACCTTTACAAGTTACTTGGCCTTTACACTTTGTAGCTCTTAATATTATTTCTTTATTCTGTAGGTTTAGTGCCTTGATTATTATGTTGTAAGCAGATTTTTTGGGTGTGTGTGTAATTTATTTAGTGTTCTGTAAGCTTCCTATATCTTCATATGCAATTCTATTTTTAGATTGGGAAAGTTTTTTATCTATAATTTTATTTAATATATTTTCTGTGTCTTTGAGCTGGTATTCTTCTATTTCTATTATTCTTAGGTTTGGTCTTTCTATTGTGTCACATATTTCCTAGATGTTTAGTGTTACAACTTTTTTTGGTTTTAGTGTTTTCTTTCATTGACATTTCTGCTTCCTCGATTGAATCTTCCACACAAGAGATTCTCTGTTCCATCTCTTACAACTGTTGGTTATGCTTACATCTGTAGTTCAGTTTGTTTCTTCAGATTTTCTGTTTTCAGAATTCTACATTGCCGTGACCATGGTCTTCTTGTAGAACCACCAGATTCTGGTGCCATGTTGCTCTTTATGCTGTTATATATGCACTGGTGTCTGCCCATTGCTTCCTAAGATCAATGCAAAATTTGTCTTTATCTCAGAGAGCTGATTTTGATTTAATCTGGTTCTGTCTGTGTCTGTGTCTCAGGAAGCCTCTCTTAGTCCAATTTGAGCTCTAGGTCCACTTAGAGGTAATGTATTCTATGTTATAGTAAGTTTTTCTTGGTATAATTATAACTGGCTTATTCTTTGTCCAGGGACCCTATCTTGATCCAATGTGAGCTGTTGATTTAGAAGGAGCTCTTGATCCTGTAAGGGTTCTTGATTTAATAGGTGCTGGCAAATTGTAGGTCTCAGGTAACTCTTTTTCTAATCGGTTCTGACAAACTGTGGGTCTTAGGGAGATGCTCTGTATCCAGTAGATGCTGGGAAACTGTGGATTTTCCATAGCCTGTGAATTTTCTGGGTAATGAGGTGGATTGAGGTTGGTGGTGGGATTTGTATTTGGAAGTGTTCCAGCAAACTGGTTTTACTTTGGGATTTTTGGCCTGCAGGGTTTTTTTCCCTGCTGTCTTGTATTTAGGAAAGAGATGGTTGGGTGTGGGGTTCCAAAGGTTATCCCATAGCCTGGGTCTCAGAGACCCACCTCATCTCTTTGTCCAATAGTTGCTGTGGCTCTGGGAGTCTCAGGTAGCCACTGAGGTTACCAGGTGCTTGGGTGGGCTGGGAATTATGGAAGTATTTGTAGTTGGAGGTATCCTGCAAACTGGATATTACTAGGGTGTTCTGACCTTCAGGGATTTTCTCTGTTGGCCTGAATTTAAGAGAGAGATGAGTGGGGCAGATGTGATCATATTATAAACTACCTTTAAATGTCTCAAACGTCAATGGGAAAGAATACTTCGTTGAATGAGGCTAGGAAAATGACAAAATAATTGCTCATTTCCTGAAAAATTCTGCCTATAAAGTGAAGAAAATAATGAAGATGGACAGAAATAAATTACAGTAGCAAACCTCAAAATATAGAAAACTCTGTATAGTCATATATATGTGCTTATTAATAAATGCATTATTGGTATATTAAGGTGACTGGCATTTAAAAGCAGGAACCCACCAAAGGACAATATATAAAGCTAATGAAATATCTCATCAGAAAAGATATTGATAAAGGAGTATATTATACTATTTTCTATGTAAGACTACAAGTTTTATAACAAACTTCAATTCAGTCAAAGTTTCTACATTATTTATACAACTTAAGAACTCATTAAAAGTTAAAGTGAAATATGAAAATAAATGCTTTGATTAATGTTCAAATATTTGAATCATATACAAGTGCCAACTTGAATAAAAGTATAAAGTCATGTTAATTATTGTCTTGTAATAAGTTCTACTAAAATATATAGTGACAAAGAAAGCTGTTTCTGGGAGTTTGATATTTATGAAATATAACTAGATGTGTATCTTGATGAAATGGTTTCACATTAGGAAAGATAAAGAAATAAAGGTTGAATAATAATATATACTGTACTATTGTCATTCCAATGGTAATATTATACATGCTATTTAATTTTATTTACATTTTAACAAGATATACACACACAGTATGCCTGAATATGTGAAGTATGTCTTCAAAATAAAATAACAGCTAAAATTTTTAAGTGTTTTATTGTGTTCATCTAAAATAATGAGATATTTGAGATCAGCTGTATAAATGACACTTTGAAATACAAATATAGTAGATATATCAATGACATTATCTTGGTCTCATATATATACATATATATACATATTCTTTTACATTTATTTATTAATTAGTGTGTTTGTGTGTGTGTATGTGTGTGTATTGGCATATGCACACCATGGTATAAAGTAAGTCAGAGTACAGCTTACAATTATTTATTCTCTTTCCACCTTAAAGATTTCAAAGATCAAACTTAGGTTATCAGCCTTGGTGTCAAAAAAAATGCCTCTTTAGCACCTTATGCTAATTTTGCTGCTAAAATAAGAAAATAAGAGAGGAGTGATAGCTTCGGTGATGCATTGGTTTGAATAGAAGTGGCCCTCTTGGAGTCATATCCTAAAATGTTTGATTTCTAGTAGGTGAAATGTTAAGAAAATTAGGAGGTGTGGCTTTGCTGGAGAAGTTGTGACCTCCTTGGAGGAGATGTATTGTTGAGAGTGGGATTTGAAGTTACAAAACTCCATAGCATCCCAATCTCTCTCCCTCTCCCTCCCCCTCCCTCCCCCTCCCTCCCACTCCCTCCCTCCCTCCCTCCGTGTCTCTCTCTCTCTCTCTCTCTCTCTCTCTCTCTCTCTCTCTCTCTCTCTCTCTCTCTCTCTCTCTCTCTCTCTCTCTCCTAAAGATTGGGATGTAGGCTCTCAGCTGTTACACCAGGGTCATGCCTCAATACCTGACACCATTATTCCTACCAGATGATCATCTTAATCTCACCCTCTGAAACCATAATAAAGCTACCAATTAAATGATTTATTTTATAAGCCTCCTTGATTATGCTTTCTTCACAGAAAAAAAAAAAACAATTACGAAGATAGGAATAAACAATAACTAAGAGCTTGAAAAAGTAAGACTAAGAACCTAAATTCTGCCATCAGAACCCATATAAATACCCAGGTGATGCAACACACATATGTAATCACAGCAGTTGACAGGTAGAGGCAGGAGAGTGTTTAGGGCTTCCTAGACAGCCAGTTTAGCCTAATAAACAAGCTGTAGGTTAAACAAGACACCTTGTCTCAAAAATGAGTACATGAATATTTGAAGAAGACACTTGATATCAACCACAGGCCTCTATATGCACACCTTCTAAGAACACACCTTCTATGCACACACACATACACACACACACACACACACACACACACACACACTTCGTATTCAAAACTCACAACTACAAACATACAAATACAATCAGAACATAAAATAAAGTATGAAAATATTTTGTATAGGAGTAATAATAATAAGGAATGAATTCCTGAAAAATGTCCTCAAGGATTGTACTAGTTGGAATATCAAAATTTCTAAAATAATGTCTTATAAATAGAATTATTGATAATGAAAAGTAATACCAAAGAGAAGATGTTAAGGAACATATTTTATAGTTTATTATATAAAACCTATGAGACATCTACCTTCAGGATGTTTCAGAAATAATTTTTTGTGATCCCAGTGTTTCTAAAAAAAAATTGCTGTTCCTTGTGTCTCATTCATATTAATGATGAGGAAGAACATGCAGAGAGCTGGGCTTTGCCATCATTATAAATTCTACTCCAGGAAGATAATGAAGCATTTCTGGCAATGTGATCCGTGGCCATTTCATTTTTGTATGTTCTTGCAGTTACTTGGCCTGTAGATTGGAGCTTATTAGACTTTGCTTGAGTGATTGTTACAAGAGTAGTATTCTCTTGGGTCATGTCTATGGATCTCTATTCTACTCAATTATTCTGTATTGTTTGAACCACAGCTGACCTCAAATATCTCATTATTTTAAATGAACACAACAAACTGATTAAAAATTTTAGTGAATATTTTATTTTGAAGGCATATCTCACATACCCAGGCATATTATGTGTATATTCTATTAAAATGGAAACAAACTTAAATAATACCTATAATATTACCTTAAGAATAATATTAAAATGTATATATTGTAACCATCCATATAAAATAATACCTCCAAATAAATATTATTAAATTATTATACTAAGTTGTATTCATCATAACTAATTTTACTTTGAGTACTGTTTTGAGTTTTAAAATATGGATAAACTATACAGTACTTTATTTACCTAAAATAACTATTCTCACAAAGCAGAAATAAAGAAAATATTAAGTCTTAATAGTTCATATTTTCTTCCTTAACAAAGCAGATGTAAAACCAAAGGAAAGAAAGCAATTCCTTACACTATTATTAACTATGCAGCCATTTTGTCCCAAAGAAACTAACAGAAGCTTATATGAATCACAAGTTATTTGGGTTATGGTTCAGGCTGATTACTTGCTAGCTCTTACAACTCAACTTAACCCATTTCTATTAATCTATGTCTTGCCACATGGCTAGTGGCTTTGCCTGAGTTCCATTACATCTTACTCTCTTGGGAATCAGCTCACAGCATCTCCCTTGAAAACACCATCCTTCTTCTTTATCTATGCTTAGAATTTCCTCTTGCCTCTAAAATGTTTTGACATATGCCAAAATAGTTCCTTTATTATCTAATGGTAATTTACTGTGTTCAGAAAGACATCACACATTGATATTAGGCTGCTGTACTTTAAAAATATCATAACTCAAAATACATTTTATGTGCTCACATGTCATAATTTGCTGTTTAAAAGTGATACATTATACAATATTTTTACTTTTTTATTCCTAACATAATAACTGCATAAGAACTGGTTCTTGCTGGTGGACATACCCAATATCATGACAGTTTTATAGCATATAAAGACATCTCAGAACTTGATAACAGTTTTAAAAAACTCAATGTTATTTTTATTTATGACTGAAAGCTTTTTATTACAGATTTAGAAAAAAGGAAACTAAGGTATAATAACTTTGGATTTGTTTAGATGAATTAGTTATTATTGTAGGAAAGGGAACGAGGTAAGGAGGGTGGGAACAGGGCAAGGAGAGAAAGAGATGTGGGTTTTCATAATATGAAAATTATAGTAATATAGTATTTTATAGAAAATTCCTAAAAGTGAATGCATAAGAAATATACAGACTAAGCATGCTGTATCTACATGTTTATGACTATGTGCATGATGATGAATAAGGGATCATGAATTTGAAAGAGTTCAAGAAGTTCAGGAGCAATTGAAGGAAATAAAAAAAAGTGGAAGTTATATAATTATATTATAATCTTTATTTTTTAAAAATTAGAATTCAGTCACTTCTACAAAAAGCAGTATATAACTTTACATGAGTCTGGTGTAATAATATAAAGACAACCACATTTGAGCTCAGATCTCCTGGGAGCTTTCTTAACTGAGAACCAGAAAAGAGATACTGTAAGTGTTTTCACTGAGCAGGGGAAGAAGGCAACTTATAATAGAACATGGAATTTATGGAATTCTCTATTAGGTCCTCCTGTAACAAAATACAATGAAACCACATCATGGGGTATACAAGTAAAATCACTGCAACAAAGAAATAAAGAATAGAGAAAGATTATTTTTCAGCATCAGGCAAAGAGAGTATGAGAAGTATTTTCACAATGCCCTTTTTGAATCAAGAAGGCTACGATGCTTATTCATAAGCCTACACATTGCATGGACAGCAGGCTCAGCTTGTACTGTACAGTTTTTAGCTGGAAATAAAAAGAAATGATACTTTGAAGGTCCAATAAAAATGAAAAGAAATCTTTCTGTAGATACTTATCTAACTTGGTCACAATACAAATGATACCGCTAAATTTCATTAATCTCTCCTTTGTAGAAGAAAAAAGAACAAATATAAAAAAGAAAATTATGGCCTGAAATTTTCTGACCTGTCCAGGCCCATAGTCCAGAGGAATCTTTCCCACTCATTGGAGCTGCTTAATCCAAAATAATCACACAAAGGCTTATATTAATTACAAGCTGTTTGGCCTGTGTATCAAACTCATTATCAACTAGCTCTTATAACTTAACCCACTCTTATTAATATATGTATTGTCATATTTCCATGGCGTTGCTAGTGTTCTATTACATCCTGCTCTGGGCTACAGCCTGCAGCATCTCAATGACGCTGCCTTCATTTGTCTTTATTTCTGCTTGAATTTTCCAGGGCCTTAAAATAAGCCAAACAGCATCTTTATTAATGAATAATAATAAAGCATATTCACAGAATACAGAAAGACATCTGACATCGGGAAATGACTATGTTTTAACTACTTAGCCATGACTCAGATTTTGATCACTGTGACAGATGATTTCTCATTTAAATATTTGTAATAAAACTCCATGTTCTCCCATAAAATGGATAGTCTAAAAACAAAACATGCACCATAAGCCTACTACTTACAAAGCTGGTGAATCCCTAACTGTCTATTCATATCTAGACCCTACACAAATAACTAATAATATAAGATCAACTGATTTTCTCTCAATTTCTGTAAAACATTTTCACTTGCTCTTAGTCAGGGAGTCCACTCTGTTTTGTTTTTTTTTTTTTTGCCATGTTTTCAATAAACCCCTTTCATTGTCTTTTTGTGCTTTTTATAAATTTGTTTAACACTTTTATCTCTAGCTTTCCCTATGTCATTTCACACAGTGCCTTCCTGCAACACTGCTTGATCTTCAAAACTATCAGCCAAGAACATCTGAAGGAAATAGGACCATTTTGGATGTACCTTGAGTGGTTTTCAGCTGTTATGGGGCCCTTAAACTCTTAAACTTACTAGGTAAGTCTATCTACATTAAGGATATTAGCAAAGAAAATCATTAAAAGAAAATGAATGTATGTAAGGTTTGGTCAAACTGTGTCTTTACAGTAACACTGTTGCAATTTTATAGAAAAGAAGATACAAAAGCCTGTGTGTGGGTGTGTGTGCTATTCATTGAACTATGATTAAGTTATCAGAACTGAGTGAGATCTCTTCCTAGGAGGTTAATTTCCTCGGTGATTGCAGAAGGGCACCATCAGCCTTTTACTGAACTTACTGGCTGATATAAATCTTATAAATGTTTTAATTCTTTAAGATCTGTTATTTTAATAATCTGATAAAAACAAAAAATGAATACTTCTTTAGTGAACCCTCTCTTGTGTAAGAAAATGGTTACAATAATAACTAACTTCTGAAGTCAGTAATATTATATCCCCAAACGACACAAGTTTACCTTTGTATGAATCCTAGTTTCTTTTGGGGAAAGACAGTCATTAAGAAAATCAACTGGTTTTTACTGCAAAGCCATATTTTGAACAGCACAGACATCAAAAGAGCTTTCCCAGATTCTAATCTGCTGCCCATTTTTCCTCATAAAATGAACAGAAACTTTCCACAATACTTGCAAGGAGATAATTTTAAAGGCGAGTATGTGGGAAACTCAGATAATCTTTTGAGTGGCTCTCAGAATATCAACAGTGACCACAGAAGAACAACCAAATCAAGATTCAATTTAAAGAGTGGTAGAAAATGACAATGGGAAGAACAAGTGCATTAGAAAAAAAAATCATCCTCCAATATCTAAATATCAGATGATTGGCTGCCCTAACCAAAAAAAATAGCAGGAGCTATTTAATTTGGTTCACCTTGCCATTCAATAATATCCAGCTTTTAATAAGACCTTATAGCTTGAGCTGATGAGAACAGGCATTCTGAGGACTCAATCAACACGCGAGGAACAGACTCACGGATGACAGAGCCATGTAACTGAGAACACAGTATAACAGAGGTTAGTATAAGAATGTTCTGCCTTGTGCAAAAACAGATGGGTTTTGTAGGTGAGAAAGATGCCAAAAAAAAATCCTGCAAGTAACCTGATATCACACCACAGGAAAAGACTTTTACTCAAAAAACTCCTCAAATGAAAGTACAAAAATATAAAATAAATTATAAATAAAAGCACAAGATAAAAATCTGCAAAATTTCCAACATATATCACATAATTAAGGAGAATAACAAAAAAAATGAGGAAATAGGACATCATAAGCCAAAAATACAGTCATCTTGTTTAGGATTTTCTTTTAATTAAAACTATGGAGAAAGTTACAGTGCATAAAAAGAGAAATTTGTTAAGAATCTTCACACACACATACACACACACACACACAATCTTTGTTAAATTACATAAGAAAGATAAAATTATGCAAGTAATAAACACAAAAATCGTTTGTCAATGCAAATAAACAAAGAGTAATTAAACTTCTTTAGAAAAGTCTTTCATTAAGAAGGGAGTTAAAGAGAGTAAGATACTCAGTTTTTAAAGGTAGAAAACAAACAAAACACAGTCTTGAAGCATCTTCACAGTGGAAAATCTGCAAAATTAAAAGTTGATGTGCAGAATTATTCTTTCAAATTAATAAGCCACAGACTCTGTCAACTAACACAGAAAATTAAATGAAAGACTATTTTTTTTAAGTTTTTTCCATTGAAAATTGATTCTTTTCTTACATGGTATATCCTGACCAGGTTTCTCTTACTCATTCCTCACAGCTCCCCTCACCTCCCTTCTCCCCCAGACCCACAGCCCTCTGTTTCTTCTTCAGAAAATTGCAGGACTCTACGACACAACAACCAACAGGACAAAATATAATATGGCAGAAGTCCTTATACCAGGGATGAACAGTACAAGGCAACCAGAGAAAAAGAATACAAGACCAGGCAAAGAGTCAGAGATATATCTTCTCCCACTGAGAGAGTATCTGTGAATATAAACATGTTGCACCAAGAGATAAGTATCATTATAAATAATATTTCCTTTTCTAGATTTTAGTCAATAATTTTCTAGAACAATATTAGCAATATATTGGGTGATTTCATCATTTGAACAATAGCTTAATGACACCCATATAGAAGAGGTGGGAAGGAGAAGGACGGGGTTACAAAATTCCTAGTAGTATTAGAACAACTTTCTAAATTTAAGTGGTACTTTTTAATGTAACTGGATCACTTAAAATGCACATGGCTAAGTCTTGACTAACAAAAATTATCGATTATAGATGACTTTCATGATAAAATATAGTCACATAACACTTTCATTTGGAGTGGTGATTTATTCTAGTCTGTCATGACCAAAGCTGATTTTAAAAAAAGTAAAGTAAATAAATACTGAACAAAATACAATGTACAAGTGAAAAGAGAAAGTTGAGAGAAAATAAGAAAAAAACATGTACATATAAGGATTTTTCTTAATTCTGATGAAAAATGCTATACCAACTATAATAAGAACCAATTAAAATAAAAGTTATATAAATCTTGGAAGTCAGAAGTTGGAGGAATATATTAGATTATTCTATGTATTTTATATAACATTTAAGTATAAATTCATTAAATTATATATATATGCTTTTATATAATATATTTATATGTTATTTGTTCATATATAATATATACTTATATAAAATATATATCTATAATATATATACTTATATAGATATATTAGCTAAAGAGAGACTAGATATCAGCCTGACTAAGATGGTCAAGTATAAAGAGTTATGCTACCAAATTGAGGGTCAATTCTTCAATATAACATGACAATCCTGTATGTGTGTACATCTACTATTAAATTGTTAGCATTTGGGAGGCAAAACTGACAGAGTTATAAGAAGAAATAGACAAAAACCTGTTATTACCACTGAAACCCAGAAACTCCTTCCAGTAACTACTGATCAAATAAACAGAAACTCAGTACACACAGAGTGGATCTGAATAGCCTCTTTAGTCAACTTTATCTACTTAAGAGACAGAGAGTATTCCTCAACAACAGTTCTTCAATAGCAAACTCTATGTATATAGTGATCCAAGCAATGTTCACCAAGAAAGACTACATTGTGGGACATAAAACACTATCTTGTAAATAACTGAGAGAACAATGATCATGCAGTGTATAGCTCAGTACATTATGCTATTAAATTAAAATCCAGTGTCACATCAAGTGCTGGAAAGTCTTCAAGTACTTGGAAACTAAAATTCACTTTAAGACAGATACCAAGTTTCATAAATAATAAGATATTTGTAACCAAATAAATATGATCATGTGTCAAATCAAATTTGGAATACTGTGAATCTGAATTAATTAGTAAATCTCTGAATATATGAAGTATTTGTGGTGGGATATTTAAAAAAAATAGCTTGGAGTATCAGAGGACAACAGAGCTAAGCCCTGAAGTTCAAGGAGTGGCGACCTACACCTTGAATCCCTAGCTCTCTGAACGTAGAGTGAGGAAGTGAAATATCTGGGCAGGGAGAGAAGGGAGGAGTGCGGCTTCTCTTGGCACTACCCTGGAGGACTGAGAAGGGAGAGGTTGGAGTGGCACATTTTGGAGAGAGGCATGGCTAGGGGAGAAGAGGCTGTGGTTTATGTCTCTATCTCTCTGATATTTCAGCTTTTCCACAATATTTGGCTTCAGAATCTTATTATAATACCAAATTGAATATGTGCAATAGTGTTACAATGTGGTTTCTTGGTCCCAGGCAGCCAGAGGTCCAGACCCCAGACCTGCAGCCCCAGACCCCTTAGCTGCCCGCTGCTGCTCAGTCCCCCAGAAATGACTCAGACAGTTATTTTAAGTTCATGCTGTTTGGCCTATGGCTCAGGCACATTGCTAGCTTGCTCTTACATCTTAAATCAACCCATTTCCATTAATCTTTCTGCCATGTGGCCCGTGGTTCACCTGTGTTCCCTACATGTTGCACCTTTGGGCTTCGGGCTTGGTGTCTGACTCTGCTCTGCTTCTCCTACCTATGTTCTGATTCCTCCTCCTACTTTTTCTATGGTTCCTGTCATGGGCCAAAACAGCTCCTTTATTTAAAGATTGATATCCACAGTATACAGAAAGACAGTCCCACATCACCTTCCCCTTTCTGTCTAATCAAAAAGGAAGGTTTCAAATTTAACATAGCAAAATTACATATAACAAAATAGCTATCAAGCAAGAATTACAGTTACACTATCTAGTCTATTTGTATTTAGCAAAATTAAAGAAAATACTCTATCATCTACCTTATCTTTGTGAATCTAATGTTTTATATGCAATATACCTTTCAAATGACTAAGAAAAAACTATACCTATAACTATCTAATCTTCAGCTACATCAAAGAACAAAGAAGGATATATTTACCCAAGCAAACCAGAAGTTCAATCTAGAAATGACAGAGATGACACCTATCTGCCTGGACAGAGCCTAAAGTTCCTTTATAAAGTTGGGGCATCCATCTTCAGCCTATGGGCCTAGTCTCTTTTCATTTCAGTGAAGCAGGAAATCTGCTCTGCCCATTCATAAGTTGCTTCTCCTTGAGTCCTGAAGAATGTCTGACAGTTTTTTTTGCAAAGCAGGAACCTGAATGACCATCTCAACTTGTTCTGCCAAAGTTCAAAGTCTAAGTTCAGAGTCTAAGTTCTTAAACCATTTTAAATGCCATATTCTGTAGGTCTTAGAAGTGCTTGAAGATTACCTTCCTAAATGAAATATATCTTTGTATACATAAAAATCAAACTAACATGCATTTCTTAATTGTTACAATGTGTTTTCTACATCCGGGGCTACCTGAGGCCCAGATCCACAGACCTGCAGCCCCAGACCTCTTAGCCGCCCACACTGCTCAGGCCCCCATAAATGACTCAGACATTTATATTAACTTCATGGCTGTTTGTTCTATGGCTCAGGCACACTGCTAGCTAGCTCTTACATCTTAACTCAACCCATTTATATTAATCTGTCTGCCACATGGCCAGTGGCTCACCTGTGTTCCTTACATGTTGCTCCTTTGGGCTTCAGGCTGGTCTCTCCACCCTGCTCCTCCTACCTATTCTGATTCCTCCTCCTACTTTTCCTATGGTACCTGTCATGGGCCAAAACAGCTCCTTTATTTAAAGATTGATATTCCCAGCATACAGAAAGTCATTCCCATATCACAATAGGTATTTAATGAAGTGATTATGCAAGATCAGTCATGCCACCATAGTGGAGCTAGCTAGGCCAGAGACCTTAGAAAGTATGTGAAAATGGCATGAGAGAAAGTGATTATTGGAACTTCCCAGCAAGTAAGCTAATGCTGACAATAGCTTGCTAAGAAGCTTGAATGGCTCAAAGCTCATGGAGTAACAATCTTTCCAGTGTGCTGGACTTTAAACCTCCCCCATCCAGAGTAGAGGAACAGCACCCCAACTGCACTGCTCAGACCCAGTGGCCTCAGCTGGGCTAGAAGAATTTCATTGCAATGGAGATATTAACATTAGACGACATAGGAGGAAACAGTTTCTATTTATTCACTCTGCACATAACCATCAATTAAAAACTTGCTGCCAAGTTGGTGGTGATGACACATGCCTTTAAAACCAGCACTTAGGTGGCAGATGCAGGTGGATCTTTTTGAGTTAGTGGCCAGCCTGGTCTACAGAGCCAGTCCAGAACAGCCAAGACTATACATAAGAGTAAAAATAAAAATCCTGTTGCAAAAAAAAAAAAAGAAAAGAAAATAGAACTTGCTGCCTAAACATGCAGCAAAATTTTCATCCTTTCTTTGATTATTCTAGCATGACACACTCCTCAGCATTCATGAGCGAATGAGAGACTAATGTGACTTCTAGACAGCTGTGATTCTAATCATCTGGCTCTGTTGTTTTCACTCTCTACCTGGCAGCACTCTCCCAAACAAGAAAGGGACCTTAAAGGTCTTTGATGAAGACATTGCTGGGGGGCATGCCATAGGTCAGATGTCAAATTTGTGTCTGAAGCAGTTGAAAAAAATCTAATATCAAAGACTCTGGAATATTTGAAAGGTTTGCTTTCAAAATAATAATTCTCTAATATTTTTGCTTGGTTACATAATTAAGAAAAATGTAAAGAGTTTTATTTACAGGAAATTAAACATGAAAAGGCAGCATTTTCTAATTTATATTGAACGTATTTCAAATGTGTTGATTGGATAGCATGCAGTGCTTTGTTTGAGTGGTCACTTTATAATGTTTAGATTCAGGAAACTCATTATTTCAAACATGGATCACTTAACGTGAAACTATTTAAAAATTGTTGCTTCTAGTTTTCAAAAACACACAGTAAATAATTGTCATTAACTTCTCTCTGATTTACAAATGCACATTACAATTTTTTACTGCTCTCTAATTATAAACCTTAATGCAGATTGGTTAGCATTCCTTTGTCTTTCATTTCTGAATGTCCCTTTCCTTGGCTTATGGCCATCACCACTATATGTTCAGCTTCCATCAGATTTTATCCTTTGGATTCCACAATGAGGTGAAATCACAGGGAAGTTACTTGTTTCTCTATGGCTTCCTTATTTCACTTTCTATCATCATGTCTAGTTTATTGTAAAGAAACAAACCATCCTCCTTTGTATAACTGCAATGAAAAAACATAGCAATCATGTATTTCTCAGAAACATCCCCTTTTTGGAGACACAAATGTGTATTTTATAGAACATGGTATGTATGCTATAGATGAAAAGTTCCCTTAAGACTGCAATCATGCAATGAATGTACTTTTTGAATTGTTTAATTTGACAGAGTCCAAAATATATTCAAATCACCTGATCAAATACTTTAATCTGTAAGCTTAAGTACAACTACCTAAAATTAAAATATATTTATATATATATATATATATATATATATATATATATATATATATATATATATATATATATATGCCAAGTATACTTATAAGCCAAGAATACATTTGAAGAGTACACGTGTTTCTTGGCACATAAATAAATATAAATATGTTTATGAAAGAATTGCTGTCTACAAGATGAAAATAGCTCCTGTAGGGTTCTGAGCCATAAGATTATTCAGTGAGAATTCAGTCATCATTAAAAGGTCAACCCACCAGAATCAAAAATTCTGATGACGGTAACCAAGAACATAAGACTTAGTGGGGATACTGTGTTTGAATGAATTGGTTATTTCCTGATGCAGATTTCTATTAAGAAGTTATAAGTTTTTTCCCATCTATTACACTATTGGTATTTATTCCCACAATGTAGCAGTGTTTAGATCATTTACTGGGTACAATTTCTCCTATGTACTGAATGACCCTTTGTAGGGGTATTATGTAACATTATAAATAATTGTCCTGCCTGCTAGTTTAATAAAAATGCTGACTGGCTGAAGGTAGACAGGAAGTGTGGGTGGGGCTACCAGATTAAGAAAACTCTGGGAACAAAGCAGAAATGCCACAGAGTTTGCAGACAAGCAATGATGGAGTAAACTTTGATTTATCACATAAGATTGTCAATTCTAAACACTAAAAGAAGTGGCTGGAGGCAATGTCAGATTCTCATTATCTTCTCTTCTTTACTCTGATCATTTTTGGGTTTCCTCTTTCATTATTGAACATTAATAGTTAATTATGGTCATAAACATAGGTCACATAATGATCTATTCATAAATGATCTATTCCTGTATCTGAGCAACAATTTTTAAAGCTTAGGCTGGTTCTATTTCTTAGGTGAATATGGATGAGCAAGTATCTCTGTAATAAATACAGAATTTTGAGCTTTATGTCCAGAGTGATATGGCTGAGTCATGTGGTAGATCAATTTTATTGCTGTAGTGATTTCAACAGTGGGTATACTCATGTACACTCTAAACAACAGTGAATACAGGTTTCTTTTCCCTATATACTTATCAGCATTCTTTTTCATTTGATTTCTGAATGATATACATATTGTCTGAGGTGAGACAGAATCTCAATATAATTTTAATGTGTATCTCTCTGCTGGCTAAGGATTTTGAACAATTTTGCCAACACTTATTTACCATAATTATTTGTTTGATAAAATTCAGTTAAAAACTATAGACCGTTTTTATTGGTGTTATAGTTTCACATTGTTGGTATCATAAAATATTCCAAACTAAAGAAATTTAGGTAAGTCACAGATTACTTCATTTTAGACTTCTTGGTCTCATCCCATCATCGTGGGAAGTCAGGACAGTAACTCAAGCAACAAATAAAGGCATGCAGCTTGCAACTTGTCTCACTGCATCATGCTTAGCTAGCTTTCTCATGTGTTCCAATCATTCCTGCCTAGAGATGATACCACTAGCAGTGGGATGTGCCCTCCAGCATCCATTATGGAGCAAGGTAATTCCCTACAGATATGCCGAAAGCCAGCCTGATAAAGGCAGTCCCTCAACTGAGACTTTCCTCTCAGATGACTGCAGACTGTGTCAAGGTGGCAGTTAAAGATATGATGTGGAATGTCTTTCTGTGGGCTGTGAATATGATTTATTACCATTTGTTAATAAAGAAGATGCTTTGGCCTATGGCAAGGTAGCTTAGAAATAGGCAGGAAATCCAAGCATAGGAAAAGATGAAGGAAGGAAGAATCAGAGAGAGACCTGATTCCTCTCAAAAAGCAAGATGTAATGGAGCACAGGTAAAGCCACAGAACATGAGTCAGTGTGATAGATTAATAAAAGTTGTTGAGTTAATTTTTAAGAGCTAGTTTGTAATGAACTTGAGTCATAGGCCAAACAGTTTATAATTAAAACTAAGCCTCTGATTAATTTTTTATAAGCAGCTTCAACACCTTTGGTGGGAGAGCTTTGTCAAGACTAAGGGACCTGGATGAGTCAGAAACCTGGCTACAAATATATGTGGAAATAGCATAATTTATTTTCCTGGTGTTTAGTTTGTTTTGATTCTTTGTATATCCTAGAGAATAATCCTTTTCTAGATATATAGCTGTGGTGGTGTGAGTCAAAAAGACTTTCATAGGTTTATATATTTTATTACTTGGTGTTGAGTTTGTGAAACAACATGAAAAGGATTAGAAGATGTGGCTATTTCAGGAGATTTGTAATTGGGGGTGTGGGGGTGAGCTATCAAAGGTCCATGCTTTTCTCATGTAGCTCTCTCTCTGCCTATGATCGTGGATCAGGATGTCAGCTCTCAGCTACTGCCTGAAACCTGTCTGCCTGCAGCAATGATCTCCACCATGAAAGGATTCTAAAACTTTGGACGTATGAGCCCCAAATTAAATGTTTTCTTTTAAAAGTTCTCTTTGTCATAGTGTCTTATCACAGCAAAAGAAAAAAATAACAAAAAAAATAGCCCAAAAAGATTTCCCTTCATTTAATAAACTTTTACTCAGTTAACTATTGCTTTTACTAACTGAAACCTTTTAATTTCATGAAATTCAATTTTCCTATCAAACTGGATATTTCAAACTGGACTGACTCACCTTGGAGTTTCTTGTCCTCCCTGGGGGATGGATGGAGGGCTGGGGTCGTGGGAGACAGAGTAATGATAGGAAGGACAGGAGGGAGGGTGAAGGGAGTGCGGAGGGAAAAGTGCTGTAAGAAATAACTAGAAATGAGGGACACTGAAGGCACTGGCTGGAAACTTAATGCATGAGAAATTTCCTAGAATTCATAAAGGTTGCTGTAGTGATAGCTCCTGATAATGGAGGATACGGAGTCTGAGCTGTCCATCGTTTGTAGTCAGACAATTCTTCTAGTGTTGGGACTGGGCTACATTTGGTGGGATTGTTGACTGAGGAGTAAAATGAAGATTCCTACTAAACAAAGCTAATGATAGGGTAGAAGATTTCTCTCTGAAAACAGACAGAGGTGCCTTATCACTGAGGATAACTTCTACACAGCTCACTAAATATAGAGAGGTCCAGCTGGTGTGGGTTTTCAGGAAGGTACTCTGCAGGCTGGAAAGAAAACCCTGGATATCAGCCCAGTCTTATTTGGTTCTGCTGAACTGGAGACTAGAGATAAAAACCAAATAAGACTGGCAAAAACAATCAATAAAATGTTTCATATTATATTCCACTATCCTTATAGATTGGAACATTGTCCAGTCAATTATCAGAGAGGTTTCCTCCAGCAACAGATGTAGGTTCAGAGACCTACTGTGGGACATTATACGAATAGACTGTCGAAACTGGAGAACTCCATAGAGTTGCTACCCTCAGAGATAGAAGAAGGTCAGGGAAGAGTAGGAGAAAGGGTTATAGGTATCAGGGAGGGCAGAGGGCATGAGGAATGAATGTCCCACAAAATCCATTAAGCAAGTCTCATATTGGCTCAGGGACTCTGAAACAGCAAGTTCAGGTCCTGCATGTGTCTGCACAAGGTCCTTTGCAGATACGTTATGACTGTTAGATTTGAGTTTTTGTGGATCTCTTAGCAGCGGGTGAAATTGTATCTGACTCTTTTACTTGTTCTTGGAACTCTTTTCTTCTTATTGAGTGGTCATGTTTAGCCTCAATATGAGATATAAGGGCTTTTGCTTTGTCTTCTTGTATCTTTCCTTTGTCTTGTTCGGATTTCATCTTCTGGAGGACTGCTCTTTTCTGAATAGGAAACTGGTCAGGATTGGATTTGGGGTAAAGGTGAGGTGGCTGTGAAATAGGGGAAGTGGAGTGAGGGGAAACTAATTGAGATGTACAAGAGAAGACTATTTTTAATTAAAAAAATAGTAAATTGTGGCTCGTGTCTGTATCTTGAAAGATATTCTTTATTTCTCCTCCAGAAGTTTCAGAGGTTGGGTTTTTAAGTTGACCTACCTGATCTACAAGGAGTTGATGTTTGTTCAGCTAGATAAGAATCTAATAATTTTAGATATAAAAGCTCAGGAAAATAGAACATAAAGAAAAAGAAGGAAAAGCTTGGAGAGTTTAGGGAAATTGGAAGTTAAAAATAATATATCCATGAAGTTCCAGCACCAGTAGAAAAAGCAGGAAACAAGAATTAATGTTATGGGTTTCTATAGTTAATTAATGAAAGACATTTTTTCTCTTCAAATTAAAATTAAGATATTTTTAGAAGAGAAAAGACTGACGTGCCCGAAGGTACTAATCAAAATTCCGTAAAAGTCAAAAAAGCAAATGTGAGTCTTTGTATGTGCATTCACACACATGTGTACGTTACTGTGCATATGTGTGCAGTTATACTGGATGTAGGTGCACATGTGACCAGATGCCAATGAGATTAGAGATCTGTATTGGTTCTTGTTCTTTAGGAGCATATACATTCAATTTTGAGACAGTCTCTAACTAAGACATGGGCTTCTCTGTTGAGCTAGGTTGCCTGACCAGAGAACCCTCAGAATTCTCCTATCTCTACCCCTCTCTTCTGGTATTACAAATGCCTGTAATACACAACCATCTATTATGCAGGTGCTAAGGACCATGTGCTTGCACAAGAACTTCACTAACTGAGACACTTCACTAACTCCCAGCCTTCACAATGACAACAAATCAACATAAAAAAAAAAATCTTTGTTACTATATCTATTTGGCTAATCTCTAGTGGCTAATTAATTAACCATATAAAAACACTGTACTTGTTTGGATATATTCTTATAAATGTAATTATAGCTGCCAAGTGATGAATTTTAAACAAGAGTAATTAAATTATATTGTGTAATCAAAGTAGAAATGATTCAATAACTTCATCCCTTGGAAAGTGAGAGCTGAACACTAACTTGGAAGGCTGAGCAAACAACGAAGAATAGAGCATCAGAAAATTGAACCTCATAGGAATAGGAATTCATGATGTGCAATTACGTGCTAACAGCCAACAGACAGCAATAATATATGATATGATAAAAACTTAGAGAAAGAGGTATGTTGATGTTATAAATATAAGAAGTTATGAATGTTAAAACTGTATCAAATAGTGTACAATGAATAAATTAAAATTTTAATATTGGCCATTAATATTTACAACTTATATTTATATAACAAGTAAATAAAATTAAAATTAATTATAGCTGCAAGAAAAATACTGTTAAAGCTTACTTAACAGTATTTTCCAAAACACTATGGTTTTGAATAGGATCTCTAGGCCATCCTGCTCAGAACTTCTGTACTGAGAAGACTATTTGCCCAGTTTTGTATTGGTTACTAAATAATGATAATAAGATATTTTAAAATTACTTTTGGGATAAGAATATGACTTATTGTACAATTAATATATTTTGCATGCATCAGGACCTTAGTTTGAATTACCAGATTTCATGTAACTGTAACTTTGTGGCTAGAAGTAGAAGGACAGGAGCGTCTGAACAGTCAGCATAGCCAAAGTAGAGAGTTCCTGGTTCAATGAGAATTCCTGCCTTCAAAAAGTAATGTGGAGAGTAATGAAGGAAGATAACAGATGTGATCTTTCACTTTCATGCAAGCACACACTCATGGAGAACACATGAGCACATACATACCCAAACACACACATGCATGCACACATCAGCACACACATACCCAAACACACACAGAAACATGAACACAGCAATCATGAGCACACACAGTGCAGTCACATATACAAACACACACACATATACCCATATGCACATGCACACTCACACACACACACACACACGCACACACTTGTACACATGTGTACAAACACAGGCACTCATATTTGTGCACAATTTATACATTAGAATATCCAAAAATGTACAAAAATGATAACAGTGTAGTGAGGTTCAAAATGCTGAAAATTATTTGTTGTAATTTTAATGGCTTGGATTAGTGTAGTAACAATTTGCCGTATCTAATAATTGCTTAAGATGACAGATTATCCAGTGTGACTAGTGTCACAGAAAAATGATTGCAGTTCTTTTTTGTGTATAGAGTTTTGAACGGACAACATTCTTTTTTTTCTCTTTTCGTTGTAATACATGTTTGTTTGTTAGGTATTATCTAGCTATGTTAGCTCATTTTACTTTTGAATACTTGACTTTTTTTTAACAATTTCTAAAATAGCTATATATATATATATATATATAAAATGTTGATATTGCACAAATTCTGTTTGGCATTATAAAAACATAGAGCCAGATATTGGGGAAAAAATAAAATACCAGAGAGACAGAGAAACAGCCACAGTTACTTCTTACCCAGCCAACTCCTTAGGCCTCTCTTCATGAACACTTGGATTCCATACCTCTCTGTCTTCAGCTAAAAAGGAATTGGCATACCAAGGGGAAAAGTCCTGCCTCCTCTAGCCTTATTTTTATTTCCCCACACAGCTATCTCAACTTCCTGGTTCAACTTTCCTAGTGCTAGGATTAAAGGAGTGTGTTTCTCAAGTACTTGAGCAGAGAAGCTTAATCTATCAGAGATCCTTCTGGATGGATTTAGTGATGGAATTAAAGGCATGAATCTTCAGCCTCCTCATTCCTCACCCCCTCATCCCCTCCCCAGAAGGGCAAGAAGCAGGACGATACATGAATAAAAAAGACATTTATAATAATAATAATAATAATAATAATAATAATAATAATAATAATAAATAATAATAATAATAATAATAATAATAATATGAAGAAAACAATAAATAGGCATGGGTCACCACTCCCTGGCCTTCATGGCTTGGCTCCTTGGATGCCTCTGTCATTATATTTCAGACTACTTTTATTAAATATATAATATATCACCTTAGAATTTCAGAAATAACTAATATCTCTATGTTCACATTAATAAACTCTTTTTCACCTCTTAAGTCACCACACCATAATAAATACATCAAAGCTGAAAAGAATTCTTGTGTTTATTGTAAGCAAATGATCTAGTATGCTTAGTGTCAATCAACTAAGAGAATGCACAGTCTGATCCTGTACGATGAATTTCCTTCACTATGGCTTTTAGGATGCTATCCTTAGAATGTTTGATGTTGATGGCATAGCCTTTGCCTACTTCATCCTCTAATAGGAAGATTTCTGCATAGTTATGCACTTGAATACAATTAGACATATACAGTCTCTTTTTATGGTATATAATATTAATTAATTCCAATAAACCAGAAAAATTTGACTATAGTTTAAAATATATGAATGACATTGTCCTATAACCATGAAGTCTGGATTTATTAATCTAATGTAATATGTCATGCTTAAGTAAAATAAGTTGAAGCTATTGCAATTATACAAATTTAACACATACTTTTAGTAGAAAAATTTAACAAGCCATACACTTTATCAAACAAAAAATTCTATCAAAAAATTCTATCAAAAAATTCTGCTTATGAGAATGATGATTTAAAGATTATTAATTACCATTGTTGCAGGAACAATTAGCTTATTATACAATGATCTCTTAGAATAATAAACTAATTCTTTTTATTAAATATTGTGTTACTTTGTCTGATCTTCCAAAAGACAAAGATTTATTCCCAGTTCCCAGGTGGCAATTTAACAAGAGTCTGTAAGTCCAATATCAGGATAACTATTGTTCTCTTCTGGCCTCTGTAGCCTCTCAATATATGTGTTGCACAGAAACAAATGCAGACAAAATACCCATACTCATCAAATTAAGTACACGTTTTTAAAAGGTAAGCTTCTATCCAGCTTGCTTATAGATTTTTCCAAGCATCCCAGCAGCCTGCAGAAATGCATGCTGTACTGAAGACCATGACTACTTGAAGCCGTCTGTCCCACCAATTTTCATTCTTATTTCTCCATTGCTGCCTTTGGGCGTGGCATAATTTGTTGAAGTTCCTTTCATCTTTGTGCACACCTTTGACACCTCTTTGCCTCTGGTGCAGTTCTCCAGTTGCTGGTGTCACAGGGACCAGGAAAGAGCCCCACAATCTTCTTTTCTCCTTTTTTTAAGTTCACACGATTAAGTTGTGTTTCTGATTGTCCCAATTCCATGTGGTTGCACACATTTAATTATTCCCATGTCATGTTTTCCCTAGTTTTTCTCAGTGCTTCTATTTCTTTATCTTTAGTTGCTTAATAATGATCCCGGAAGACAGAAACAGCTCCACGTAAGAAGCAACAATTAACTTTATGTGCTTTTCCCGCAATGGTGTCAGCAGACTTTCACGAAGGTCTGGGATTGTGTAAATCCTCTGTAGATTTCAGTGCATACAAGAGCATTCAATGACAGCCTTTTTTTTTTTCTCAGACGAAATGCTTTTTCTTTTGCCTTAGTCCCTGAGTTTATACAGGGGTGACAAAATCAATGGATTGTATTTAATTCCTCCAGGTCTGGAAACAAACAGAACCTGTCCCAAGAACACTATAACTATATATCTTTGAGCTTTTAGAAACTTGGGGATATGCTGTAAATTGGGATTGACACTGAGCAAGGTAAACACTTCATAAGTGATTGTGAAGGGTAAGTTACTGCCATAGGACTCCAAGTGACAATGGATATGGTTTCCTAGGGAGCTGATTTATAATTTACTTTCTCTTTATTTCTTCTAGGAACCCCAAGTCATATCACATAAGTTCCTAGAAATAAATATCACTTTGCCTCAAGTAGATATAACAAAATATTTGTAGTCAGCATAAGCCCAGTATTTAGAATGATTATAATCTTTAAATAGTCCAGAGGTACTGGAGTAGTTATGGTTCACATTAGCAACTTTCCAGGGGTATCATCTGTCCCTGTACCTACTTGTTATTTACAACTGAGGAATGTGGTCATGTTTCTCAGACCACTTCTGAGACCACAGAAGGTGTTGTGTAGCTCCAGGAATGACCATGGTATAGAACACTACAGCTTCTTTTTCACAGCAAAACTCCTGTGGCCAATGTTACTGTAGGTTGGGGTTTGGAGCCTATTGACAAAGCAACATTTGTGGAAGTAGCTGATAGTTTTCCTACCGGCAACCCCATGTTCAAAACAACAGCAAAGAAAGGAGTTTCACTGTCTTCAATAATATTTTAAGAAACCTTGCACTTGTATGATTATTAAAATTTTGAGATAAATAAACATTATTATTAAATAAGAGATTAGAAATAAATTAGAACATTGAAAATATAGGTAAAATCTCAAACCATGTGACTACATTTGTATTTGCAAAGTCCACTGGTAGTAAGGCCAACATTTAACATGCAGATGTCTTCTGTTTTTCATCTTTCCACTGAACAGTAATAGTCTTCATAAAATCTGAACTATCTCATATATTGCCCGTCTACATATCACATTTTACTGTGTGTATTTTCTTTATTATATTTGTTTAAATGTAGAAAGTTTGCTGTAGCTAGTCATTAGTCCGTACTGTATCTTTTTCATAGAAGAAAATTATCTGCAGGGCCCAGTACTGTGATTTTGTTTGCTGAAAATCATATAATATTTACCCTTTGTAAACAGAAATACATATCAAACAGATGAAGCAAAGGAAATATTTTGCCCTATGCTGTTGTGCCATTGTGGTTTTGAGGAGCTTCTATTTGTAGAGATCAATAGATGAGAAGAAATTCTGGGACTAAAGTTGTTCCCAGCGGAGCCTGTTTTCAACTCGGTTTCTTAGACAAGATTAAAAAATTATGAAAACATTTCTTTTGCAGAATCAAATGCAATCTATATGCAAGGTGCTAACTTTTGCTGAGAAAATATCCCTCCAATACAACACATCAACCCAACCAATCCCTCCTACGTGGGGTTCTACTTTTGTTCAGACATTTGAATTCCAGTCTATGAAGTATTGTAATGAGAGACAATTACTATTTAGGCACAGTTGCTGTAGTGATGCCATGGCAGCTTAATTACTTGATCCAGTGGACCAATGTGATATCTATTTCTAGGTTTATTTCTGCTGCTATGAAAGATTATCCTGCTAAAAATATATTAGGGAAAAGCGGAGGTTGTTTCGCCTCACAAATCCAAGTTTCAGGCCATTATTTTGTGGAAATCAAAATGTCAGGAATTTAAAGCTGATAGCCCCATTATAGTTTTAGTTCAAGAGCAAAGAAGAATGAACGCACGAGTACTTAGTACCTAACCAGCTTTTTCTACTTTTATACAGTCTTGAGTCCCAAACCAGACCAGAATGTTTCAATAACATTCTAAGTGGGTTTTCCCATGTTCATTAATGTAACAGAGATAGTACTCTACCCTACCTATATGCCACAAACCAAGCTGGTCTAGAAAAGTCCTCACTAAGACTGTTTTCTTGGGTGGTATTGAGCTGACAATTAAGCATAGCAATTAAACCTGTTTTATGTGGTCTTTCTAGACAAATAAGGAATAATCACCTGCAAATTAATTCCTTAATATCCTCAATACTGAGAAGGCTAACTGTGTGGATGCAACCAGACTTAAAACCTGTGTTCTGTCAGCAGAGTGCTTCGGTAGTAGGAAGAAGTGGAGTGAGTATAAACAAAACAAACAAATAATCCAGTGCCAGGAAGAAATAAATCTACATTTATATCCATGCTTATATGTACCTTATACTTGCATTCAATGTCTAATCTGAAAATCTAAAATTTAAAAATATATCTAAAAATATCTAAATATACTTGGTGGTAAAAAGTTGTTGCTTTTTAATTTTTGTTTGCTGTTTTTAATATCTCTAGCACGGCTAACACTGTCACGTCATGATATGAGTGAAACAAGTTTGTCAAATCATCTCAGATAAAGTTGGTTTGTAGGAATGTTAGTTGAGAATATAGACACAGAAGCTCTTCAATTCATGTTAAGGAAAAATAGCCCTTTGATTTTTCTTTTTCAGACTCTTACATATTCTCTAGAACTTCAATTTAAATTTATTTCTTTTATCTTTTTTTCACTATCAGATCCATTTAATATTCTACTATACACATTATATATATTTGGGGGGGTTGTAGGTGTTAACTTTGTCATTTAAGCTATTGTATCCTCAATTAAGAATAAAAAATATTGTACAGCTTCCAGTTTCCTCAAACTTTGACAGTATCCTATTCTGAACCTAAAACCTTATCAATAGCACATATATAAATGCAATATATACAACAAAAACCCAGAATAACTGACAGATTCCTTTTACATTCCAGTCACTGGAGTGCAGGCTCAAAGACTCAAATAAGAGTGGGCAAATTGAAACTTGGAATACTCAATGACAAAAAATGATAATAGTTCTTAAAAAAAAACCATGTAATAATTGCATTCCTCTTGCTATAATAAAATAACAAGCCCAAGAATTAACTTAAGAATGAGCTTATTTTGGCTTAAGCTTCCAGAGAATAGATGTCCATATGGTAAGGAATTCATCAGGGAAGATACAGGAAGCTGAGAAATCATAATTCAACCATAAAAGGAAGGCAGATAGAGTCAACTTGAATTAAGAGCAACTATAAATTCTCAAAGTCCTCACCCAGCCATGTATTTACTCCAACAAGACTTCATACCCTAAATGTTTCGTAAACTTAAAATGGCACTATCAACTGAGGAATCGCATATTCAAATATGTGCGCCTGTAGAGGACATTTCTTATGAAAATAGCAGTGCACTGTGTGGAATTGTGGGCTGTTATACTTAACAATTTTGTAAAATAGTTTTGTGTATGAGTGTTACCAATCATAATCAGTACTGATGTATATACATGTTGATAAATTTCAACATTTTATTAAATAAAATTGGACTAATAACTACATATATTTTATGTATTCATTTTCTTAGTTTTTTAAGTATTTCTAGTCTACATAGCATGCTATGTATATGCATGCATATATCTACTCCAATTTTACACATCACATAAAACTCACAAAACAGATGGTTCTCTACTTACTTTTCCTTATTATATGACTGCCTTAGTGATTTTTTTACAAGAATACCTAAATAAAGCATATTTGGAAAAGCATAATAAATTCAGTTCATGAATGCCACTTATATCTAAAATTGCACGTGTTGCAAAAGTCCATAGGTAATAGAGATTTCAATCCAAAATGATTTATTTTTATTTTTTGACAACTTCTAATTCAATCTGCATATATGTTAATGTAAAGAGATTTTAAAAACACTACTCTTAACTCCAAATGCGCTAGAATATGAAGTTCTGGTTCATGGGACAAAAACACAGGTCACCTCCTTATGTTCTTGTCAGTTTATTTCATTGCTCTTATTCCATGACTGCTTATCACACTGAGTGTCTCATGGTTTTTTCTTTCTTTCTCTTTTTGGGATTTTCCACATGCCTGGACATTACTCACAAGGGAAACTTCGGCCTTTCTATTTGCCATTAATAAACCATTTGTGTCCTTCTTCAATTCCCACTTCTATATGGATCACCCATAGCGGCCTAAAAGTTAGAGGGTCCTCCTGCCAGCATCTTGATGCTAAGATCTTAATGAAAGAGATATCATAAAATTGAGTCATAGAACATAGAAATAAAAAGCTTGTACTGGCCTAGCAGTTTCAAACCTTACTGACTAGCTTTCAGGATGCTACCATGGAAGAATGTATTCCTCACTCTTATCCAGCTGTGAAATTTGTGAGCTGCAATAATGATTGATCTTGTAATGGTATTAATATCATAAGAGTTTACAATCACATACTGTTTAGACTTAAGATGTGATCCACAAAATGAATCCCCTACCTAGGGCCATCAACAGACCAAGAGCATGTAGCTATAAGGTCATCAAACCTACTGAAAAACTTAGTATTACTATTCTGCTTAATGAGCATATTACACTATCATTCGATTCATCATTATAACATTATTTATCTCCCAATACTCATCAAACAAGAATTTACTGAGAGTAGTTGAAGAGTAACATAGAGATCCATAATTACTCAAAGTACAGAGAATAAGAAATTGTATAGCACTCAACTCCAAATGGGACATCAATATCAGAATCCAGAAAGACTATAAAAGCAGGAGACAGTGGATGACTCTTTAAACAGCGTGGCAGAAGAACATATGAAATCACAGTGGTGGTGACATTACACATAAGATGTAAGCAAGCTCAAGCATGACAGAATCCCTACATGAGTAACATGAGAGTATAGATTCCGTCTAAGTGTGAAGCTCTTATCAATTGTTAACTACTGAAGAAATAAGAGTCAGGCTTTGGTAAGAGTATATTCTCTGACAAGTGTATCTTTATTATAGTAATATTTATTTGAAATATACAAAGGATTAATATTTATCAAGGGGTGTAGAAGCACCATTTGATAAAAATTGAATCTTAAGACATTTAACAGATTTTTATTTTAGAAGTAGGGCATTCTTGGAGAGAATGTTTTATTTTGTTTATGTGGGTTTTAGCAGTTTTTAGTTTTTGTTTTGTTTATTTGGATTGGATAGTGTGTGTATTGTTAGTAGTTGAGGCCAGGGTAGTTTTTTGTCTAATAGGCTATTTTATGTCAAGAAGACAGACTTTATAAGAAATATTTTTGATGTTTAACATTATTTTAGGTAAGGAATAGTGATGTTAGGAGTTGTGTTTTTTATGGCTGAATTTTGAGTAATAAAATATGTTTTTTGTGTTTATGAAGTGGTTGAAGACTTGTTTATTTTATATATTTTAGTGTGTATTTGGGAAACAGAGACAACATGATTGCTATATGGCAAACATAAGTAATGTTGATTTGTAGTTTTTATTTATTTAAGGACTGAAGTTTATGTTGTAAAATTAGTCAATTTATAAATGGGTGCCTAATTTTTGAATGATAATTTTTAGCATGATTTTTATGTAAATATTAGGTTGAAGTATATGTATTGTGTAAGATGATAATAGTATTTTAAACATATATTGTATAAAAATTATTTAAATAGAGAAATATAAAATATTTTTATATATTAAGACTACTATAATTATTTTTAGTATAATTAAAAAAATTTAGAAATTGTATAATGGAAATGGCAGTAAAATGTTTAATATGTATTGACATGTAAAATGTTTTAAACAGAGGTAGAAGCGATGTGTAAAATACGGCAATTATAGATTTAATTTTGCATTAATATATAAATTATTTTAGACATATAAAACATTTTTAGATTTAAATTTGTGTTAATATATAAATTACTTTAATTAACTAAATAAAGTGATTTTATAATTGTATTAATATATAAGCATTTCTATTAGTATAAATTGCAGTGTTTATACTTGGTTTTAATTGTTTATATAGAGATATAATTTATTTGTGTTTATTATATTTATTTTAAAAGGATTTTGAGTTTATATTATTTTAATTTTAATTTAATTTTGACTTATAATTATTTATTAGAATGATAATTATAACTTTTAGAGGAAAAAACTTATTTGGAGAGGGGTGTAGTTTTTTGTAAGATTCTTTTTGTTGACTTGTGGGAGGTGGTATTTGGGGGGATCTTGTAAAAGTTAAGACAGTGGTTAGATTTTAATGGACTGACTGTAAATATTTATAATTATTTTTAAATATTGGGTAAGTTTATTTGTGACATGAAGGATAATTATAAAAGTAATAGTGTTTATAAATTTCAGTTGTTATTTTATATTAGGTGGCTTTTTTGAAATGAGACAATTTTTAAATTTTTTTTATTAATGTGTTTGTGTTTAGAGCGGGAGAAGTCATATATTTTCATTTTATATCTTGCACCAGGATCCGACCACACCACAAGAAATATATAGGAAGTACAACAGAAACTGAGAGGGTAAAAGGAACACGGGAAACACTTTGAATGTATAGGGAAAGAAGATAAAACTGAAAGGAGTTAGATGTGGTGCAAATAGATCAAAATACATTATAGAAATTTATCAAACAGCTAATAATTTTAATTAATTAAAAATGCACATCTGGAAATACATTATCTCATCTGTAATACAGTGTTAACAAAAATATTTTTATTTTTATTTGGCACTCATATCTTTCAGGAGGAGGAAAAATAGTTCTTGATATCAAAATAAATGTTAAATACGATTATGTCCAATGGGTAATTCAGCTTTTCATTAGCAATGCACATTTCATCACAGAGCTCGTACCCTAATTGGTTGTCAGCACTTTGAAGAAATTGATTGCAGTCTCTTACTGGAAGCCTTCACTCATCTAGTTTTCAGAACAGTATTTCTCTTAGTTTTGCCTTACTTCATTAACTATTTCTTGGTTTTCTTTTTTGGTTATACAGCCCTCTATTGTCATTTAGTGTTAATTCGTACAAGGCTTGATCTTTGAATGCTTATATTCCACAGTGGTAATTTCTGTTACTTCACAGAACCCAACAGATATGTATTATATTACTAAGCTTTATCAACAGCCTAAACGTTACTCCTAAGATGTTAATTATATCTAATGGATTACTTGATGTCAATTTGATGTCTCTCATAGTGTCTTTTCTAATTGCTATGATAATATATTCAAAAAAACCCAGTCTGAATTTGTTTCAAAATGTATGTCATATGGAGCTTATAATTTTAGTTTTTATGAAGGATTATCCTTATACTCAAATCCATCCAAAATATATTTATCTTAAATTAAAATATTTGGTCTAATTTGAAATTATGTTGTGTAAAGCAAGAAATATGCATCTACTTTAATTCTGTAGAAAGTTTTCCCAATCAATATTATAAGGAAAAAAAGGTACTTTTCAGTAGATATTTCCTTCATATTTGAAAAAAAAAACTAGGTATCATAGCTCTATATGTTTATCTAAATGTCTTACATTTAATTCTATTGGTCTACAAGCCTGCTTATGTATCAGAACAATGCTGTCTTTGTCATTGTAATTCTGTAGTATAGTTTTAGGGCAGATAATGTCATATCTCTGGCTCTTTTCTTTTTGTTTAGAATTTCTTTGGCTGTCCTTGTCTCTGATGATTATGTATGAGTTTTAAGATTGTTTTTCCAATATTGTGAAAAAAGTCACTTCATGAAAATGTTAGATCTTGCATTGAATGCATACATATCTTTATGTAGTAAAGTTATGTAGCAAAGTTGTCAAAGTTAGTACTGCACATCAAAGAAGTTGGAAGTTTTTTCCAATCTCTAGCATCTTCTTCCTTTTTGTAGTATTTTGAAGTTTGTCTTACACATTCCAAACTCACAGATCAAAATAAATATGTGGGATAATGCTCTTGTACACTGAAAAAATTTGTTACTCATATTACTTTAATAAAACACTGATTGGTTTAGCTAGACATATAGACTGGATCAACAGACTAGCAGAATTCTGGGAAGCAGAAATGAAAAACAACAGATGTCAGCCAAATGCAAAGGAAGTAAGATGAGAATGATGGGCTGAACAAAGTACAAAGCCATGTGGCTAAACATGCATAACAATTATGGGTTATTTTAAGAGTAATATGCTTGAGCTACTGGCCCACCAGTTACTATAATATTAAGCTTTCAAGTCAATTATTTGGGAAGCAGTTGCTAGTTATTTGAGAGTTTCTTGCCTGGACAAAACCTTCTGACTACAGAAATAACATTATGAAAATGAACATTTAGCCAAAAGCCATTTATAGATCTAATGCAGCCTCCTCAAAATTTAACTCTTGTTCCTCACAGAAACACATAAAAATTATACCCTAAAATTTATGTGAAATTATATTATATCCTGGTTAATCAAAATACCCAAGCAAGAAAAAAGAAAAAAAATGGAAGCAATATTTGAAGGCTAACATTCCAAATATAAGGTTTATCAGAGAATTATAGTAATAAAAGCAACACAGCACTAGCACAAAATAATACACAAAGAGAAATCAAACAAAATCAAGACCGAAACATATAATTTCAAGTAGTTCATATCTGCGTATCTGACAAAGATGCAAAACAAAAAATCTCACAAATTAAAATCAACATCATATACATCTTCAACTAATAATATTAGATAACCTAGAGGACAATGCACATAATTGTGAATTTTGATGCATATTCATCACCTTGCACATATGAAACACGAAATATTAAAACTTCTAGAAAGTAACCCAGGCAATACTTATATAAAAAGGAATTTCTAAATAAGTCTCTATTGGCCTAACATTTAAGGCCAATAGTAGACAAGCGGATAAAAGATCATTTAAAGAAAGAATCACATGAAAGGAAGTCCACAAGAGGAGAGAATCATTGCAGATATACATCAGAAAAGGGGTTTATTTGTCAGAACATATAAAAACTAAAATAAAAAAATAGTGAAATGAATAAAGAGTGCTTTAATTGGCCTGTGATTTGGACAGTTTCTTAAAGGAAAAATTTTAAAAATAGTTATTATCTCTAACAATTAGAGAAATACCAATGGAAAGAACTTGAGAATTTATTTAGCACAGTCATAATGATAAAATCAACAAAAAATGAGACATCAAATGATAAGGAGTTTATCGGGAAAGAAAATCCTCACTCATTCAGTGATGCTGGGATTATAAACTGGTGCAAACACCATAAAAATCAGTGTGTAGAAATCTCAAAATGCGACTCAGTCATAATATTCCTTAGCATTTGTACCAATTCAGAAATACTTGCTCAACCATATCCATTGCTGCTCTATTCACAATAGCTAGGAAACTTTGAA
Organism: Phyllotis vaccarum; assembly: GCA_033318265.1. NCBI lineage: Eukaryota > Metazoa > Chordata > Mammalia > Rodentia > Cricetidae > Phyllotis > Phyllotis vaccarum. The sequence goes on from JARWLC010000007.1 coordinate 89,920,197, forward strand.
AACAAACTAAATACTTTTCAACTGGCAAGTGGATAATGAAAATGTGGTGCATACAAACTGTGGGAAACTATTCATCTGCAAAGAAACAATAAAATAAAAATATTGGAGGTACTGGAAAAATCATATTAAGTGATATAATGAAAACCCGAATAACAAGAAGACAAAAAAAAAAAAATCACATGTTCCCTGTCTTCTAGGGTTCCTAGCTCCAAGTCTTCAGATGTGAGTACATAATGTGGAGTAACTACAGAAACCAAGAGAGTCAAAAAGGACAATTGTTAGGAGTATGACTGGACTAGAAGCAATAGAGAGTAAAATAGCATGGAAAAAGTGATCCAAAGAGAAAAGCTAAAAAATGGGAGGGAAGCTCAGTTTTGTTAGGAGGAGGAACATAAGTACAGAATAAGGAGGAAAGAAGTCATAATGAGTGAGGATGTCTAAAGAAGCCCTAAGAAACTGGCATATTCATTATCTATTTATAACACACATTAATCCGTTTATAAATATATACATTTATTTTTAAAATTAAAATTTCCCATCTGGGCTGACAATGTACCCATCACCAGCCATAAATTATCTAATATAATCCCCAGCACAAGACACGAGAAGCCTTCTTGTGAATTATTCTTATTCTGCCAATAGAGTCCCAAGACATTATAGGCTGTTGTCCTTACTTGGCCTATAGAGGTAGAAAGTAATAAATAACTACAGGTAACTAAGAAGAGCTTAGAGTAAGAATACACATACATTTACACACGTGCGCGCGCGCACACACACACACACACACACACACACACACACACACACACACACTCACATATCCCCATCAGTACTTTGTTTGTATACACACTGTTTATTTTTGTCTGTGATTGCCTTGTGTGTAATTTTTAAATACTTTACTATGTTTTACTCATCAACTTCTTGTTACAAACTGTAGGCTTTTTTTCCAGAACTTAGATATAACAATTTCATTTTTTTTCCTAGCTAATCAAAAGAAGATCAATAGAAACTTACAACTCTACTTAAAATTGTTTCTGCCTTTTGCTTATGTTTGACATGCACTTTCATTGTGTGAATATTTTAAACTATGTACAAAATTGCAATCTTAATTCATAGCTACTATTGATTACTATTTGTTCACATAATTAATCACTTTGGTGCTCATTAATTATATCTTTATTGTTCCCATTTAACTGCATTATGTCAGGTAAGCACATAACTAAATATTAAGTTGATATTTTCTTGTTACAAATCATCAAATAAGCTACTGGTAATAAGAAAATAATTGAAATATGGTATGAGGTTTATAAAATGTAGAAGATAACAATTGCACAAAATTCAGAAGGAAATTAAAATAAACATCATAATATTCTTATACTGCATAAAAGTTAATGTGGTGAAGCAAAGCAATTATAATCATAAATGTTGTGCATTCTAAATCAAAGGCAAGACAATATAAAAGTTAAATTTTAGGGAAGATAAAATTAAAATCACATTTAAATGTATAATAATTTAATAATTGACCCAAAGGAGGCTAAGAGAACAGAAAAAAAAAAGAAAAAAAAAAAGATATGACTCTTAGGTTACTCTTTGTTACCTAGTTGGATCCTCCTGGGACGGAGAAATAGATAAAATTTCCTAGTAAATTAGAGTCATATGGGGGAAGGGGGGTAAGAGGAGAACATGAGGGAACAGGGCAGTAGAGTTTAGAAAGAGGAAAGAGAGAACAAACGAAATAGGAACCTTGACAGAGGAAATACCTTTAGGGCTAGCGAAGATTCCAGGAAGACCACAAGAAATAGTGGAAACGGAGCCTGAACTGGCCTTCCTCGGTAATCAAATAGACGACCACCCTATTGTGATCATAGAACCTTCATCCAGCAACTGATGGAAGCCCATACAGAGCCCTACAGCCAAGCACTGGACCAAGATACCAGTCCAGTGGAAGAGAAAGAGGAGCTACTTGGAGCTCACTGACTCTGAATTGACACCTGGGGAACCTGCATGGGACCAAACTAGGCTCTCTGAATTATAGGTAACTGTTGTGTGGCTTGAGGACTCTGGGGCTTCTGGTAGTGGGACCAGGATTGATTCCTAGTGCACTAACTGGCTTTTTGGAACCCATTGCTTATGGAGGGATACCTTGCTTAGCTTTGACACATAGGGGAGGGACTTGGACCTGCCTCAATCTGATATTCCAGGCATTGTTGACTCCCCTGGAGGCTTTACCCTCTTTGAGGAGTGGATTTTAGGGTAGGGTTGGGGGAAGCTGTGGAGTGAGAGGGAGAAAAAATGGAAAGGGAACTTTGACTCGGATGTAAAGCAACAATAATAACAAAACCTTTTCATTAAAAATAAAGGTCAAAAAAAAGTTTCTTTAGTCAGAAATTTTTCCAGTACGTTGGAAAATTTTCTTGAGTTAAAATTAACATAATGGAAAATGAAGTTCAATTTTCCAGTCAAACTTCATGTTTCAAGTACTCATTATTCTCAAATTTTTAAGCATGACTGAATATTAGAATAAGTAAACATCCTCAAAAAGAATAAGGCCTTGAGGAGCGGATTAAAAATAAGCAATATTCATTTCTTTTATCTAACAGAAATTCAATTTAAACATCAAGTAACAATGATATAGGAAAATGCAAGTAAATACTTTATACATATGTATATAAATATATATGAAAATTTTAAATCAAGGGTTTATATTCCTATCAAAGTAAGTCTCAGTTTCTTAGAGATTTATAATGACCAAAGTTATTAGTTTACTAAATAAATATGAAATTATAATTATGTATACGTAATTATATGTATACTTATATGCATACATTTAGTTATTACAAAGCCTAACAGTTTAAGCGAATTAAAATATGATAGACCAAATTTGAGAAATAGACAAATCTAAAATGACTACATTTTGAGAGTTTAACACTACTGTTTTACTAGTTCATAGAATATTTAAATTAAAATTCAATAACAAGTAGAATATTTGAATGACACTTGTTTTCAAATATAATATTAATTCACAAAACAAAATTCTGACAAATGATGTGTATTGATGATTTTAGGTAATAGAGGACATATGCTAACATTTTATAATTTCAATGAAAATTGGAAAACATTTGTAGAAAGGGTGTGGCATAGTAAATAAGACAAAATACTAAAAGCAACCACCAGAAAAACATGTGGAGGTGTGCATCTCACACAGGCAGTATCAGCACTAGACCTTGCCAGATGAGTATTAAGTGTAACTGTGCACCTCACAAGTATCCCCATCCTTCCATGACATCAGACTCTACCATCTGGGGACCTCTAGTAGCTGTGCACATAATATAGGTAATACAATTGTGATAACTACAGTTCCTATCTAATTAGAATGGTGTAGTCATGAAACTTCCACAAGTATCAGACCTTTAACCATAGACCCATGAACAACCAGATAGCCTGGGGACTCCTGACCATATATCCATATTCCTAAACTATGCTATGTCTGACTTTGGTTGTCAATAGCCAATTCGTAGAAAAAAACAAAAAAACAAAAAAACAAAAAACTTTGAGAACTAATTCAGAAGACAGCAGCAGAGCAAAGGTCCAGCGGTTTGTTTCTGACTTGGGTCATGTCTGTTCAGGCAGACAGTAGGTTATTATCAGAATAGTGGGGATGCAGTAAATATGGTCTTAACTGTCACACACTGTAATCTCGAAAACATTATATAATCCAGAATTGGAAGAGGTAATTGGCGATTTGAATAAAAGAAAGAAAAAATAATTATTAATATGATCAAATAACTCAAAAAATAAATTATCAAAGGGCTGAATGGAATAACAAAGTCAATCCAAGATAGGAAAACTACTCAGTAAAAAGCTAGAATGATTAACAAGAGACACAAACTGAAATGAATCTCTAAATAATACAAATAAAAATGTTTGTGGAAAGCCTAACCAATAGATGAATCATATAGAAAAAATAAGTCAACATTTAGGAAAATTAGATTATATAATATATGTCTTGGAATATTAAAAAAAAGAGAACCAAAAATGAGAAATCTTTTGATATTATTAAAAAGCCTAACAATCAAATAAGGACATGGAAGAGAGAAGCAGAGGATGATAAAGAAGAGATCTTAGAGAAGGCATATTGTCAATAAAATCATAAAAATGTTTCCCAAACCTAGAAGAAGAGGCCTAAAGAATATCAAATAGTTATAAGAAGAAGCAACTCCCAATAGTATATGATAATTAAAACACTTAAAAAAAACAGAAAAGAAAGGTAATTGAAAACTATAAGAAAGATTAATTCACTTATAAATGAGGCTGTAAGAATAACAGTTATTCAACAGAAACATGAACAGCCAAGAGATATATTCTATATTTGAGAAGACCATAGTGGTCAACTGAAAGTATAATGCTCAGAAAACCCATCAAGTGAAACTGAATTGAAATTTTAAAAGAAGTGTCCATGATAAAAATCAACTGAAGGGCTATGTATTCAAGTGAGCTAGCCATGAGAGAAAGTGGTTTAGGTCTAAAACTTCAGTACCACAAGATAATAGAGAATAGAGTGTTTTCTCTGAATGTTCTCAATAAAAAAGGACATAACATTATGAGCTTAATTCTTACTTGATCCAATAATTGTTCTTATTGTATGTAGGTTTACTCTGTTAGAGTTAAAACCTTTCCCTTCTATTTATTACATAATATTTTTGATATGTTTTAATAGTAATGATTATGCATTAACATTTTGTATGGATCTTATATAGTTTGGGAGCTTATATCTAATGAATGATTAAAATATTTTAGTTTATTTACTTTATATTGTTTATGAAAAAGAGCCATATTTTTGATTTAAAAAAATTATGAAGGACTGGGGACATGACTCTGCTGTTCACAGCACTTGATGCTCCTGCCGCAGACCCAGGTTCAGTCCCCGCTTCCACAGAGTGGCTCACAACCATCTGTAACTTCAGATTTAGGGAAATGGTGCTCTCAACTGATATATGTGAGTGCCAGACACACAAGAGTTATACGTACATAGATTCAGGCAAAATATAAACATACAAAATAAAATACATAAGCCTGTATTTATAATATAAAATTAATATATTAACTAATGCAGATAATTATACATAATTGATACGCCAATTTTTATTAACATTCAAAAAAGCACTCTGATAAGATAAATTGTTTTATACTGTTCATTATAAAACTTGCAGCACAAGCACTTACAGGACTTGTTAACTCCACAGAAATTAACAGAAATAACTGGTTGACCAAATAACATTTTTATTGACTAAAGAATTTATAATCTGAATTATGCCATTGTTGATATAAATTACACATACTGGTATTTATTTATAAAACTTGTAGAAATTAAAAAGATAAAAATGTGAGCAAATGGATAAAGGTACTTGTTTGTTTGTTTGTTTTGTTGTTATTTTAAGTGGGAAAGGAAAACAAAGGTTTCAAAATACATATGGTTACTCACAGCTGTTTGTAATCCAGTTTCAAGTGATATCATACTCTCTTCTGGTCTTGGAGGGCAGTGCACGAACGTTACTTATATATGTACAACCAAAAATTAAGACAAATCTAAAGGAAAAAATGAAGGAAGAAAAACAGGAAAAATTTAACCATGAAAAAACTTCACTGGACTATTGGCCTCATTGAAATATTATCCCTTGAGCACTGGAATGCTTCAGCAATCAATACTTAATTCTTCTGAAATCTATGTATATGGGAATATCAACTTTAGTACCGGGGTTCGTTAATAAAACCATGATTTGGAGTATAGAAAGAAATCTAAACAGGCAGTAATTTCTTTTCATTTATGACCTCATCATGAGTTTATTGCCTTTTGTAAAGCAAACAGTGGTTTAATTTTCCATGTTCAGTGTTGAAAATGTTTTTACCCACCTCCATTTCCTTACTCCAAAGGTAGGTTATAGCATTAAAGCCATGTTCACTTAACTCTAGAAGGGTAATTTTCTTTCAACAACAGGAGACATTCAAACATCTGGATATATCTGATAAGCCAATTTTGTGTACAGAAAGACTACATTGCCCTTAGAGAGATCCTTTGAGGCTTGTGACATTTACTGATAACAGATCTACTGACCTTCTCTTTAGAGAAATTTATTGACTAGAGTGCCTGTTTTTTCTCTCACTGAAAGGCTCTGCTTGGTCAAACTTTTTTTTTGTAATACTTATGCTCCTGTCCCTAATCCATGATGAATATTGATGTGTTTTCTGTTGCTACAACTTATCATTTTGAGAAATTTATATAACCTAATCATATTCTGATTACATACAATGTCAACATACCCTTATTATATCAGACTCTAGTTTCATAAGGTACTACCATTGGGGAACAACTGCATCAATTGGTGTCTAGATTTTTTATAGTATAAATTAATCTAAAGTTAAACAAAATAAAAAGTGCATTTAAAATAATCAAAATGAATGGATGAAAGATGACTATGAGGAATATGTTTTAAGAAATAGAAAAGAACGTCGTAAAAGACATTCTCGTGTAACCTAGAGTAAATGAATGATTTTAAATTAAAACATAATAGAGAGAAGGCCTGGAGGTTAAGACAATGTGCTGCTCTTCCAGATGACCAGGTTTGAATTCACATAAGGGTTCACAACTTTCTGTACTTCTGATTCCAGGGGATCCAATGCACTCTTTATGTCCTTTGAGGGTACAAAACACTGATTTGTACATAGACATACATTCAGGGAAAATGCCCTCATGCATAAGATTATACACACACACACACACACACACACACACACACACACACACACACAATGTGTGTATATATATGCTAATATATACATATATATGCTTATGTTCACACTACTAAATGATAAGAATGTGTTGAAGTAGCTTACATTAAAACAATATCAGCCTCTTTATCTTACTGAGAGGCTGAGAGCTTACCTGGGACATGCTTGGTCATCGATGCTGGGTAGTTCAGAGTAGTAACACAGTGGTGTCCCATACTAGAGTGGCATTCAGGACTCTTCCATTCAGGAGGGTGGATGTACTAATAAGTCCATCCAGGTATATAAAATGCTGAAGGTTCTGCAGCACCACTGGTCCCAGTCTGTGATGGGAGGCAAAGAGAATAAAATAAGATAACACTGAGGAAATCCTCGCCACAGCAGCAGGTCAAACCAACTTGGCAGGAACAGGGAAGTCTGGACTGACAAGGAGGGAGGTTGATTTAGCAAAAATGAATAATCCTTATTCTGTACCTTTTTTCTCTGGGCTAACAGCAGAATCTGCTGCCCATAATGGACAGCATCTCCCTCACATCAATTAAGATAATCAAGACAATTCGAATTTGAGTCAGGTTGACATGAAAATCAATATTTTAGTGACTATTACAAATTTTAGTGATTATAACTAAAAACATCCATGTTAAGTGTTCTGTGATTAGATAAAATTTTATCTGTTTTGGGTTAATGTCAAAGAAAGTGACTGCATTGAAAGGCAACTGTATGTTTAGTTGCGGCACTAAACTACAACATGTCTTTCAGAGTCCTCTTTTCAATTTCTTTTATACAAACATACACACAAGCAGTTTTGATTGAACATTTAAGAACACGATACTTAGCCACGCTATGTGCATGTTTATGCAGAAGAAAGTGGGAGAGAAATATTTAATGAGCTAATATCAAAGAGCAAGAGCTTGATGGAAGCCTAAGGAGTGAATGAAGAGGTATCCATCAGCTAGTGGGTAAATCAACTGTGGTACATTCAGACAATAAAATATTAGTTAACATTTAAAACAGATAAACCAAACTAGAAAGCACGGTCAAAAGATTACATTGCAGATGGGTCAAGATACAATCTGAGAAGGCTGTGAAATACACTAGTCTAACTATGTGACATTGTGGAGAAAGGGAATCTAGGATTACAGTAAAGAAAGCATTATAGTTCTCCTGGTATTGAGGGGAAGGAAGAAAGAGCATACAGAAAAAGAAATTATTTTAGCATAAGAACGATGTGACATATGCTACCAAATGGGGGAATGCCAGTCATTATACATTGCCAAATCTATAAAGTGGATAATATGAATGGTAACTCCAAATACAAGCCAGGGAGTTAGGGGAATGAGGCTGTCAATATAAATTCATGTTTTGTAGAAACTGTCTCACTCTTGCTAGGCTACAGCAATGGAAAGGCTGTGGGTGCTGGTAGACAATTCATGACATCTCTCTATGCTACCCCAATAACTCTGTTACGGACTAAAAACAGTTCCAAAGCTCAGGTTTACTTAAAATATTATGCTTCTAGATGCTTTAATAGTTATGTCATTTCTCACACAGTGATTTAGGAAATATTAGTTTTCTCTATTAATAATTAATTGATAAATAACATGAAATGCAATAGTTAAATTATACACGCTTCAACAGTTGGATAAAAGAAACTTAAATAAAGGTTTATTGAGATATATGTTTTATGTAATTATATGTAAATTGTCTGATATGACTTTTTTACATAAGATAAAAAACCCTGCCTTTTTCTGAGGGAGATTGAAAAAAATATGCATTTCTCTGCAGCAGATTAAGGGAAAAAAAACTATTTTTTCATGAAAAGACTACTCCATTTAAGATGTCTTAAAGATGTAAAAGCTGTCAGTCATTTTAGAAGAACAATATTGATCATGTCTAAATTCTGTTTTCTCTACTTTTTTTTCATATTATAAATACCAGTCAGATCTTTGGCTTCACATGTATTAGTGTGTCTCACTGCTAATCCAGTTAAGTATGGGAAGCCTTCCCATCTATACTAAAAGCTTGTTCTCAATTACATACTGAATTAAATGAGAGATAAGAAGATTCTGAGAGCTTAATATTTAGAGTTTCACTGCTGAGAAAAATTAAAATTCTGTAAAATCTACATTAATCATTTAGTTTCAGCACATAAATGTAAATGGCTTGTGACTAAAATACACTTTAGACTGTAATAATAATTACTCCCAATTGCTTCATTATATCCATGTTTAATACAAGAAAGAAGCACAAGGGACCTCAAGAAATCTTCACAAATAAGAGGATTATAGTATTTAATCAGCACAAAATAGTCACCATAAAGCTTTATCAAGAAGTATTTTCTGAAAACAAAAACCAGTTTAGAGTAATATGATTCTGAAAAGAAAAAATCTCATTTTCAAGTTGACATTTACCTTCATAATTTGCAACAAATTTCTATGTGGCTCTCTTTTTATGTTCTCTTTCTATGCACGATAAATTGGCAAGGAAAGATAAATAAGGAAGTGACTGAAGATATGAATGTCATTTAATATCTTTGTTTACAATAAAAGCATTTATAAAGGCAAGTAATTTTCTTTCAACTTCTAATATGGAATGATTCATGCTCATTTTCAGCAGCCTTTAAGAGTTATCTTATGTAAATAGCCAATGTTCTCAGAAAAAAAGGGGAAAACATCTTTTTGTCGGCAATGGGGGAAGTACCTTTGATTCTCTATAGAGTGAATCAGGAAGTATGTAAGATTTAGTTAAAACTAGAGGAAGTAACTTTGGAGATTTGCAAAGTGAGTATGTATTATTTAAAAAATAGGTTAACCATCATTCTATGTTTGCTTAATTTACAAAATAATTCAAATAATACCAATACATAAATAATACACTGCTTATATTATTTTATAGATATTTTTCTAAAAATGTTCAATTTAAATTCTTAAAATATTTTTATATTAAAGTACTTATACCCATTTTAAATACATATAATTTAAAAGAAACATAAAATTATCAGTCACTTGCCCATTGGTTTACATATATGTAAACAAAATATATGCTACACAGATTTAACATATTGATTATTTCTCATATAAGGCACAAAAATGCATCTATTTTAATGAACCATTGACACAACTTCCTATACACGAGCTGTTCAAGGACATCAATAATAAATCAAAAGGGGAAGGAAATGGCCAGCAAGGTTTCAATCCTATACTAAGGCCTGTATGAACTAAAGGATTCTGAGAATGGGAAAAATGATGTTTCTTAAGAAAGAACACATCCAGTTGTTATCCTATGCAAAATGGTCAGCCCCAAAAGTATATACATACACACAAGTGATATTACATTGAATGAGAAGGTTATATTTATGAATACTTAAGTAAACATATATGTACATATACATATACATTTTTATATATAAAGACCATAAATTTGAAACATAGTTCTAAGAAATATTAAAGTTGGTAATATAGAATATTCTTATTAAAAATGTTTAAAGCTTGCTAGACACTCTTAAATACTTAAACAGAAATGTTACAGGTATAGATTCTCATATCAATGTAGTAAGAAGTTTCTAGCCCCAAGGTCTGTACCCTCCCACAGATGCTTAGCTCTCCATAGTCCTGAGGTCCAGACCAGCAGTCCCAAAGTCCCCAAAACATACAGAAGCTTATATTAATTACATGCTGTTTGGCCTATGACTCAGGCTTATTCATAGCTAGCTCTTGCATCTTAATCAATTTCTGTTAATCTATGTTTGCCTTGTGGCTCACAGCTTACTTGAGTTCCTTTACATCTTTCTCTTTCAGCTGCTGTTCACAGTGTATCTCTCTGACATCATACTTCTTCCCATTTATCTATGCTTGGATTTCCACTTGTCTATAAGAAGGCTTGTCATAGGTCAAAACAGTCCCTTTACTATCCAATGATAATTCACAGCATACAGAAAGACATCTCACATCACACCAAAAAGTATAAAAAAAAATAGATTTGAAGAAATTGTTTCATGGTTGATTGTACTCACTCTCTGGCAGAAAACCTGGGTTCAGTTCTGAGCACTTACATCAGGTCATTAATAAAATTCTGTAATTCCAGTTCCAGGGCATATGATAGCTACTCCTGCCTCCTCAGTTAGTAGCATGCAAATGTATACTCAGTCATATGCATGTACACACATTTAAAAAATTAAATCAAAGTGATCTCAAAAAGAACCTACTATTTAAAAAAATACAGAAAAGCAATAAGAAATAAAAAACAAATTTGGTAATTCCAATAAATAATATAGGTTGGGACATATAGCAACTAAAAGATCAAGATAGTAAACCAATCAGAGTCAATTCTTAGAAAAGGTTCACAAAGTTAGTAAAACCTGAGCAAGAAAGATGGCTCACTGGTTAAAAATGCAGTCTGTTTTTTTTTTTTAATGTGGTATTTAATTTCAAGCATCTATGTGACAACTTATAAAATCAAAATATGTAACTGTAGTTTTGATGTCTACTTATAATCTCAAAGAACCCAAGGAACACACATGATTCAGAGGCATACATTGAGTCAAAGAACATATTAAAAATTAAAATTTATAAAAATAGTAAACCTCTAGCCAAACTAATATGAGATAGACAAAAAAGTACCCAAGGTAATGAAGGGAAAGCACTTAAGACATTTGATTATAGGCCTTAATGAAACCCTGCAGGTCTTTAAAAAATACTTTGAAAATACGTGCTCCAAAATGCTTAAAATGGTAAGTAAGATTCACAAATTTCTATATATGCCTTCATATTGAAAAGCCATAGGTATAGAAAATTTAATTAGAATATCAAAGAGCAATTAAATTAAATCAGTATTTAAAAATTTCCTCCAACATGGAAGCTCACAGCCAAATTGACTCATCACTAAATTTTATCATATTTTGAAGATGATACAGTTTCAACACTTCTGTAACTGTTTCCAAAAATGTACAATAAAAAAGAATACCATGAAATCAATATTATCTTGATAGCAAACTAAACAAAACAAGAAGAAAACTACAGAAAAATCTCTTTTGTGAACATAAACACAAAATTTTTTTCTACAAAATACAAGCAAACCAAACACACTGAAAAGATTGTGGATAAGAATGTCTTATCCTTAGGATGCAAGGTAGGTTCACCATATGCAAATCAATATTATTTACTACAAAAATAAGCTTAGGGACAGAAACTATTTGATAAAGACAGAAATGACATGTGAAAATTTTAAGCATGTTTTATGATTAATAATTCTGAAGACATATGAGTAGACAGAACATACCTCAAAGTAATAAAGTTTATATATGAGAAACCTATATTTAATAATACAATAATGAAGAAAAATGAAAAACATTTTTTAAATCTGTAAAAAGACAGTGTGCTCACTATGTAATCTCTTATTTTGCATAGCTCTCAAACACTTAAAGTAATAAAAGAAAAATAAGATGCAAAGGGGATAACATAGGAAAAGAAAAAATGTTTTTCTTATTCACAATGGCATGATTTTTTGAATGAAGCAAATTCTACAAACTCTATTAAAAATTCAACTTAATAAGTACTATCAGCACCATTAAATAGTACAAAATTCAACATAGCCTTCATACATAGCAATTGCAAATTTGGTGTAAAAGAAATTAGAAAAAATAATCCATCCACAATAGCATTCCTAAAAATAAAGTATGTAGGAATAAACCATCTAAGGCTGTAAAAGACCTTAACAAAGGAAATTTTAAGGTGCAAAAAGGGAAGAAAAATCCGACACTGATAATGGAGAAAACATCCATCCTCCTAGAATGACAGAATAAATTTTGTAAAAATGTTATATTATCAAACACAATGCATATATTCATCATAATTCCAGTCTGAAGTCCAATGATAATATTCACAGAACTACAAAGCAAATTAAAAGTTAATATGTGAAAGCAAAATATGATATATGGTCAAATCAGTTCCAAGTAGAATGCACATTAACTTCAAATCATTCTATAGAACCATATTGGCAAATACAAAATTTAATTGGGTATAAAACACACAAAAATTCCAAAGGAATCTGATGAAGGATGCATAAATAAAGTCACAAAGTTATAGCCAGGGAATTTTTATAAAGATACCATACTATATAAGACGGTAAACTTAAAACATTCTACTGATAAAACTGCAGAAAAACAATGGAATATAGATAGGTTATGAAACTATATCGAGGACTATGGGAGGTGGACAAGAGGTATTGAAAGTGAATTTAGAGGAATGGCAATGAGCTCTTGTCCACAGAGGTCAAAACAAGACAACTATAGAAGGAGAAGCTAGGGTTTGGCAACAGAAAACAAATGTTATTTGATAAATACCATAATAAAAATAAGTCTTTATAGACCAATAGAAATAAATAATAACAGAGCAGTGAGTTTTATTCCAGAATACAACACTGTAACTGTATTATCTAACAATTATTTCTTTACCTTATAAATTTTAATTCCTTTGTACAGTTGTTACTTATTATTTTGTGAACAACTATCTAGAAGACCTAATGTATAAAAAAAACAGCTATATTAAAACAGTTGATGAATCCATAAACATAGTGTGCTACCTACACATATACATGCACACAAACATATAGAGTGGAACACTATAACTTTACAAAAGGATTCTATTGTAGTCACATAGATAAAATATTGGAAAATATTCTCTTTGAAATCATAAGAGCCTAGAATTGTAGATATAAGTTTACTACTGTTCAAAATATAGAAAATGCAATGATTCCTATAGAAAAGTGTTTATCACAGCATGAAGTAGACAACAAAAATTAGAAAGGAGATGCAGATCACAATACAGTCAGCCTGAAGGATGAAAACTAGTGAGGTTGTACTTCAGGGCACCAGATATACTGCAGTATGTACAACAAATTGCTAACTTGAAAATTTAACACTCTCACTACACAGGTGACAAACTGGTGAAATGATAGATATTGTAATTAGTTAGGTTGAATATTTTTATAATTTACATGGTAATCAACCTATTATATTACAGTTCATAAATATGTACAATTATTAATTTTAATAAGCAAATAAAATTGAAAAACAGTTCAAAGCCAAAATAAAGTCACACTTTTTAAAGCAAAGATCTATGTTTTTAACACATTAAATAATAGAATATAAAAAATAGGAAAGTTTATGAATCAAAAGTTTCAAAGCCCATAAAGTTTGTAATAGCGTTACAATAGAAAATTACTTAAATTTTTTGAAGACCAATATACTACTAAAGAAAAGCACTAAGAGGTCAGCTCAGCAATGATCTGATTTTATAGAGTCACCATTGTTATAATTAGTATAAAATGTTGCATCAGTACATCAGTCCTGAAAGAGGAAGGCAGGCTCTCGATACTCTAATATACCAAATATTGAGTAAAAAAGTGACCTTTGGAAGTTTCAAATGGTTCTGATAGTCAGTGAATATTGATAGATTCTCCTGATGACTAGTATTTTTATCACTTTGATGGGATCAAAGACCAGTTATCAGTAAAACGCTCTATCTTTGTGTCTTCGAAGGGGTTTCCCGAGGTCATCTGATCAGGAGAGTGTGAACCATGAATGTCTTTATCTTTGATGGATTCATATGATGACATTAGATAAAATAATTGGTAATTGTTGAGCACTAGGTTTTGGGAACTGCCTGAAAGAAGTGGTTTACTACAGAAGTATCTTTGGGGATATACCTTGTGCTATATTCTCTTTCTCTCCCCTCTAGCAAGCTATCTTCATAGGAGTTTTTCACATATTCTCTGCTGTCCCTGCCCTTCTGTGATGGGTCTAATTCTCTTATACAAAAAGCAAAACAAAAAAATTTTTCAATGACCATAGTGATATTAGATATTGTGGCACAGTGATGTAATGCTAACTAATATTGCAGCAGAAACAAAGGAACCCAGGAAAAATTATGATAAAAAAGCATACTTCACATTTCTCTAAAATCACTACTTGTGGCTGATAGGGGCTGCTCTTGGCCATAGCAGACAGTCTGAAAGTTTGCTAATATGTATAAGGCAGTAATGGTACTGAAGACACTTGCAAGTGTATTTGTGTATATTAGTATGCAGGAAAAGCACTAAATTATGTAAACAAGTATGTGGTAGGATTCAGGTGTTAGCTAATAAGGTTGGAAGGCATGGCACATATCCAGAGCCCTGGGCACCTGAAGGGGGTATGGCCAGCCCTGTTCAAAAGGGGCTGCTGAGATCTTGGGAAATCTGCTTTATTCCTGCCTTCTCGAGAGATTGGATCAGCATCTGATGTGGGAATGTCTTTCTGTATGTTGTGAGTATCAATCTTTAAATAAACGAGCTGTTTTGGCACATGACAGGCACCATAGAAAAAGTAGGTGGGGAATCAGAATAGATAGGAAAGGAAGAGTGGAGTCAGAGACAGACTGAGCAAGATACCCAAGAAGAAGCATGTAAGGAACACAGGTGAGCCACAGGCCACATGGCAGGAAAGATTAATAGAAATGGGTTGATTTAAGATGTAAGAGCTAGCTAGCAATGTGCCTAAGCCAAAGACCAAACAGCATGAAGTTAATATAAGTGTCTGAATTATTTTGGATGGCCTGAGCAGCAGCAGGCATCTAAGGGGTCTGAGGCTGCAGTTCTGTGGGTCTGGACCTCTGGTCACCCAGGACCAAGAAACCTCATTGTAACAAGCATCTATTGCCTGGACCATCTGATTGCTCAAATATCTTCTTAAGATGTAAACTATGATCATGAATATTAAATTACTTTCCAATAAATCTTAATCCTGTATTTAGTATACTGCAAGTGAGATTTATGGTGATATCTGGAATCCCTCGGTGTGCAGAGGAGCCCATCTATGCCTTAAGCACTGCCAAAAAGCATAGGGCAGACAGAGTGTTCAGCCATGGGAACCTGCACTCCTCTGGGTGGGCTGAAAGCTCTGCCCTCCTTCTCCTCCTGACTATCACTCTCCAGCCACCTGGCAGAGGCAACTGCCATTGCCACTGGCACCACAGTGGGTGCAGAATCTGTTATACTGTCCTGTATTAATCTTGTGAGACTTTGCCTTTCCTGAGGTTTGTATTCAGCCTGTGCCCAGCTGGGGCCTCTTAAGACCACAAAGGACCTGTACGTAGTCTCATGTTGCTGAATGTCCCTGCATCTGCCATATTGCCAGTGAAAGGAGCATTGAACACTACTGCGACACCTGCTGACCAAGCATCATCATTGCAACTGTGTTGAGATAATGGCTGAAAATTATTCTATTCATGACTTCAGGTCATACTTTTCCATGGTAATTGAGAAATTCTCACATGAATATCTTGATGGCTTCAGCGCCCCAGTCTTACTATATTTTGGTTTATTTCTGTATCTTATGTTTCAAAGCATAATGAAAGAGATGAAATCTCAAAATCAACAATTAGTGTCTAGGATATGTGATATAGAAATTTCAAACACTAAAATGCCAGATGAGGTTAATTTTCTGGAAACTGATTACAAGATTTCAGAAAGGCTTCCTCTTCATATTTGGATAAAACTGTACAAGAAAAATACAGGCTTTACATAAATGATGAGAACAAGAAACTTGTTAATTACATTAATGATGAGGACAAAAAAATCATTAATTGTGTTAATGATGTGGATCAAAACATTACTGATCAAGCTCTAGAGAATCAAGTTCTAGAAAAATCAGTAGTTTCCACGCTTCAGGAATGGGAGGACGGTATTGCAGTACTGGAAAGGGGTGGTAATGCATTTTCTGCTCAGAACAATTCTGGTCAACCCCCAATGAGATATTATGGTAATGACACTCTACCTAAGGTGGTAAACATGACAGGGATACCCTCTTCCCCACCAGTATTGTTTCTGTTTACTGTTCTGACTGTCCCCAAAATTTGCAGAGTATAATTATGAACCAATACATATGAAAGATATCAAAGATTTTAAGGAGGCCATATTGCTTCATGATGTAGAGTCTACTTATGTAAAACAGTTGCTAAATTCATGGTCAACAAAAAAAATGAGATAATTTCTAATGATTGGATACAGCTCGCAGCCACCATATTGGACTATAGCCAAAGTTTTCAATGGAGAAAATGGTTTAGGGAGGAGGCTAGGGCCTTAGAGCAAGAAGGAAATACTAGGGACTTTTTTATTTCTTGGGACCAAATCCTTGGTGAAGGCACATTTGCTGATGTGAAGGCTCAGACTACTTATAATGAACAAACATTGTTGCTGTGCTATACTGCTGTATTGAATACTTGGGGAAAGATTTTGGATCCTGGTCAGAAAATTGAGCCTTATACCAAGGTCAAACAAGGCTTAAAAAAACTTATACTGATTTTCTACAGATGCTTACTGGCTGCAAATAGAATAGTATCAGATCCAGAAGTTAGGAACCAGTTAAAACTTTCTCTGGCCTTTGATCATGCTAATCGGGACTGTAAAAGAATGCTTATGCCTTTAAAGATCACATCTGCACCAATAGAGGAATGGATTCAGTATGCAATCAATGCTTAATCTCTCCATTGTGATAAAGAGAATTGGGTAGGCCAAGCCATTGTTAATGTTAGGGTGAGGAACCAAGGCATCACTTGCTTTAACTGTGGTAAACAAGGCCATATAAAGTGGAATTGTACACAAGGTACTTCTGTAAATAATATTGACTTTAGGTATGACTCGAACAGAAGGCCATTGCCTTCTGAGTTTTGCAGAAGGTGTAGTAAAGGACGACATTGGACCAACAAGTGTTAATCTTCCAGGGACAAAGAAAGCAACCCTCTACCATCTAGAAACATCTCTCGGGGCATCCCCCAGGAAGCCCCCAAAAATCAGATTTCAAAGCCAAGGAAGGTCTGATCTTATCCAGTCACAGTAGAGGAGCAGCATTCTCAGGACAAGTAGGACATCCAATGCCTGATATAGAAGATCATAGAATAAATATAAGAGAGAAATTGAAAGTTCCAAGAAAAACAACAAAATGAATATTTTGGCAAACTTCCATAAATGAACGAAGACCAAAATTAAAAATGTGAGTAGATAATACATATATCCAGGGTTTATTTGACATGGGGGGACTGACAATTCAATCATAGCCCCACAATCATGGCATCCAAGGTGAGCTTTACAGGCAGTGGATATCCAATTTCTGGGTATTGGAACAATATCTCAAGTGAAACAGAGTGTACGATGGTTCAAATGCATAGGACCAGAAAGTCAGAAGGTTGGTTGAAGCCATATATGGCTGACATAGGGTGAATCTATGCAGTCATGACCTTCTACAGCAATGGGATATCCACATTAAAATCCCTCCAGGTTTAGATATCAACCACAGCCTCAATTATGTTTCTAAAAGCAATGTTTAAAGGTGCTATGAAGAAAATTCACCAGCCATTCAGATTATGCAACAGTATTGCCCAATAGCTACTGAACCTAAAAAGGTGCTCACAGCACTGCCTTTGAGATGGTTGACAGAGAAGCCTATTTGGGTTTAACAATGGCCCTTGACAAAAGAGAAACTTCAGGCTTTGGAACAGCTAGCACAGCAGCAGTTACAGGGTATCAACCAGTCCATGGAATTCTCCTATATTCCTTGCCAAGAAGAAATCTGGAAAGTGGAGGATGGTGATGGATCTCAGAGCAATTAATAAAGTGATTCAACCTATGGGCTCTTTAAAATCTGGTATTCCTCTGCCTTCCCTGTTACCTAAGGGATGGCCTATTACAGTTACTGATTTGAAGGATTGTTTTTTGTTGTTGTTGTTGTTGTTGTTGTTGTTTTGTTTTGTTTTGTTTTGTTTTTTTAACCATACCTTTACAGGAACCAGACAAAGAAAAATTTGCTTTCACTGTGCCTACTCTTAATAATTCATGTCCAGTTAAAAGGTACCAATGGAGGGTCCTTCCCTAAGGAATGTTGAATAGTCCCACCTTATGCCAATATTTTATACAACAGCCACTAGAAGTGTTGTGCAAATCTGTCATTTACCATTATATGGATGATATCTTGTTGGCAGACCCAAACCTAGATACATTAGAAACATTGTTTGAAGAACTGAAGAAAATATTGCCTGATTGGGGACTACAAATTGCCCAAGAGAAAGTACAATGAGGAGATTCTATCAATTATTTAGGATATAAAATAGGTTTAAAGGAAATTAGGCCCAAAAGGTGAAATTGAATAGAGATAAATTGAGGAATCAATGATTTTCAAAAACTACTAGGGGATATTGCTCATCTATGGCCCATTATTAGTATAAAAAAAACTATGAACTTGTTAATTTGTTCAAGACTTTAGACAGTGAAAAGGACTCAAATATTTCCAGAGAATTCCCCAATAAAGCTGAGAAAAAATTAGCATTGGTGGAAAAGAAACTACTACAAGAAGCACATGTGGATTGTATGGATCCAGACCCAAATTGCATAATGATAATTTTACCCTCTAGACAATCTCCGACAGGAGTCTTAATGTAAAGAGAAAATATGTAGGGTGATTATGTTGTTCCATTGTAAATAATTGTCCCATCTATGAGTTTAATAAAAAGTGCTGATTGGCCAAATGCAGACAGGAAGTGTGGGTGGGGATACCAGACTAAGAAGACTCTAGGAACAGGCAGAACAGAGGAAAATGCCAGAGAGAAGCCAGAAGAAGTAGAGGATAACTATGCTGCTCTTAGGAAAGGTACCGAGACACATGGCTGAACAGGATAAGAGTCATGGGTTAGATTAAGGGTAAAGACTTAGCAAGTTATATGCCTGGGCCTTAGGCCAATCAGCCTAAAATCTGTGTGTGTGTCTCTGTGGGACTGTGGGACTGCAGGTCTATGGGTCCCAAACCTGAGGCTGGGCCCAAAAGTAAGTCCAGGCCAGAAACCACCTACTACAAAAATATTATATTAGAATGGATATTTCTGTCACATAGGCCAAACAAGAAGCTGAAAACATATATTGAAAAAATTTTTGATTTGATTTTTAAATGTAAATTCAGACTTCGCCAATTGAGTGGAAAGGATCCTGCAGAAATTGTTGTGCCTTTGACTAATAAAGAAATTGATCAATTATGGGCAGACAGTGAACTTTGGCAAAAGGCTTGTAGTAGGTTTTTAGGAGAGATTAAAAACAAATATCCTTGAAGTAAGAGAATTCAATTTATGAAGGAAACTAATTAGATCTTTCCTCATGTGGTACAGGATAAACCCATTTCTGGAGCTCCTGCATTTTATACTGATGTGAACAACTTAGAAAAGGCTGGTTACAAATTGGAAAACTTAATTAAGGTTGCTGAAACCCCTTATAATTCTGTTCAGAGGTCAGAACTATATGCAGTGATTATGGTTTTATTGGATTTTACAGAGCCTCTAACTTAATAAATCTCAATATACAGAAGGAATTGTTTTACATATTGAAACTGCTGGCTTCATTCCTGATGACACAGATTTAACCTTACTGTTCATACAACTAACTATAGGATATCATCAGAGATAGGATACATCCCATGTACATAACACACACAGGTCTCCTGGTCCCTCTAGCTCAAGGTAATGATGAAATTGAATGGTTGTTAGTAGGAAATGTGCTGGAGGCCACAGAATTTCATGAGAAACATCATGTTAACAGTAAAAGACTAAATAAGAGTTTTCCCATCACTTGGCATCAGGCAAAAGAAATTCTACGGGATTGCAACACTTGCTCATTCTATAACAAACTATCTTTACCTGCAGGAAGTAATCCTAAGGGTACACAGAGAAATGAGATCTGGCAAATGAATGTGTTTCACTTTCCATAAATAGGAAAAAGGAAATATGTACATCATACCATCGATACTTATTCCGGAATGCAATGGGCCACTCTGCCTTGAGTTCTGAAAAGGCTGGTGCTGTATTTACTCACCTTTGGAAAGCCATGGCCATAATGGAAATTCCTGCTCAGATTAAGACTGACAATGATCCATCTTACATTTCTCAAAAAATGAAGCTGATTTTTAGACAAATAATATAAAGCATATTACAGGGATATCATACAATCCGACAGGACAGACAGTTGTAGAGAAATCTCAACAAACTTTGAAAGAGATGCTTTATAAACAGAAATGAGAAAACCCCCGAAAAGGTTGCATAGTGTCTATTTACTTTGAATTTTCTTAGTGGAACATCAGCTGCTGAGAGACATTAGGTAATGGAGAAATCTTCTGAAATAAACCAACCCATATACTTCAAGGATGTGTTGACTTCATTATGGAAGCTGGGATATGTGCTTTGATGGAGTAGGGTTTTTGCTTTTGTGAACACAGGAAAAGAAAAGATATGGATACTGACAAAATTAACAAGGATCCACTTTGAGAAGGAATCCCTTCCGGGGGAGGAAAAGTAATTGCTTATCCCTGATATAAAAAAGGGGTACATGGTAAGGAAAACACATTTAACAAGACAAGGCAGCATTTCAATTTTGTCTTTACAGAAAAATGGATACAACTGTCTTTAAGACACTGACTGGATATTGACCGGTTAGTCACCTGCAATGGAAGGGAGATCAATGATGAAGGAATATAAACAAAGGACTATGAGAGAACTGATACAAATATGCACTAGTGGGTAATTTCTCAGTTCTCACTGCTTTACAATCTTACATCAATACTTCTTTGAAAAAAATGTGGTCCTGGTTTGACTACAAATAAAACTGGATTTAGAGTTGGATTGACTTTCCCCTTCTCTAAATCCAAGCATATTGGTAAAGAAAATGTGAGAGATTCTGTCTCATATCAGAAAAGCCACCTGGTGTTGGATAGAAGACAGTTAGAATGTTTAGGGACCAATATTATCATAACTTCAACTTTAGTCTTCTCTCTGTATCTAAAACTCCCAACCATCCTCTCGGCATACAATCTTCTCCTGAAGTCATAAAGGATGTAAATATCTTCTTTGGTTATTAATAATGCTTAAGTTTTCCATTAGAAATAACATTTTCTCCTATAAGCTATCTATGAAGCATCTGTAACTGATGGGGCTTCCCCCTGCAACGATTCCTACTGGTGAAAAGGGAGTAAAAGAGAGAGTGTGTGTGAGAGAGAAAAAGAGACAGACAGACAGACAGACAGACAGATGGACAGAGACAGAAATAGAGAAATTAAGAACCTGGTGTACACTAATCAATGATTCAGTGATTGCTTTTAGTAAATAGACTATTCAAAACAGTTACAAGATACCCCTCTATGATTATCCTTCATGTCACATCTCTGATAAGAAATGGATATGGATTTACACAGTACTCTGAGAATGGTTATAGATGTACATAGTCAAACAATTAGGATTTAATCATTGTTTTAGCTTTTACAGGATCCCAAAGAGATGCCATCACCATTAAATCAGCAGGAAGTAACACTATGAAAAAATAAAACCCCTTTCCATTTAAGTGTTGTCCTCTGAGTGTTATGGGTAACTAATATTCTGATAGAATTGTTATAAGTTAAAATTAGGTTGAGGACATGACAATAATAGCCTCAGGGATCTCTTTTAAAGAAGAGAAAGAGGAATAGATAGGATAGATAAAGATAGATTGTTCTACCTACCTACAAACAATTTTTACCCAAATATATGGGCTAAGGCAAAGATAAATTTCACTGTCATTGATATTTGTATATTGATATAAATGTGAAATCATTTTATATGCTTGTTGAGATAATTTGTATATTGGTACAAATTTAAATTTGAAATTGTTTTATATGTCCAAAGCAACTTGTACATTGATATAAAATTGAATCTGTAACTGTTATATAAAATTAAATCTATAACTGCTATATTTTACATACATTTCTATCTCTGTTAAAATATTTGCACATTATTGACATTTCCACTATGCAATTGCTACCTACATTTAACTATACTAGATACAATGTCTGATTGTGCTAGCTATGATATGTGCACAAGATATTTTATATACCTTATTTGGGTGATATATATGTATATACATGTCTAGAATACTGTTACCATTTTGCACGGTATATATACCTCCGGCTAATGTTTGATAGTCATACTAAAAGTCATTGTTCAGAGATTGTACACCCCTTTATAGGTAACCTAATTTTATAATACAGGCTTCAATACTTAGGATGATAAGAACTGCAGTCAACATTACTTAAGTTGCCATGTCACATTCATCCCAGATACATGTTAGAATACCATAAATAGGAGTCTTCAACCAATTTATAGACCCAGAGGATATGGCATTTAATATTTTGTTATTCAGCATTCGGCCGTGAAGACACGACAACTCCTGATATCACTGTTACTTTCCTAAGATGGTGTTAAGCATCAAGGACACTCTTTTAGAGGTTGTCCTTTTGGCAGAGGTAAAGGACTCTTGGGTAAAGGACTGCCCTAACCTCGATTGCTGACAGTACACACACGATATCCAATCTGGATGAACAGGATGATGGATGGAGACTGATGAAATCTGCCTAGACAGGATAAGACCTTCAAATATGCTCTGTTTCTGAAAAGATCTGTTAGATATCATAGGCCTGTAGCCAAAATGATGGATACTCCTATGGTATAGAAACGTTAGGTGATTGTCCAGGTAGCTGTGTTGCTGTCCTCTTCAAAATTTTGGAAGCTGCTATTTTCATGTGCTTCTGACTTTTAGGTAATATATTTTCCTTCTCAGGTCTTGAGAGGGTTGAAGAATAGGTATTTAACATTACTATTCTATCAACCCTTAGCAAGGAACATTCAGGTGTTGGGTTTTCACTATTCCCAATGAGCAGTTTGAAGTAATTTATACATCCCACCATCTACCAATATTCTAGAAATACATGATGTACTTTACATGTGTTAAATTATAGTTGTAGTTTGTGCCTTTTCCTCTCCCAGCTATTACCTCATAATAATTCCTATTGTATAAAGTCTTAGTTTAGAACCTTCTTAATTAGACAAAAGGGGGAGATGTGGGTGGGATTCAAGTGTTAGCTGATCATGTTGGAAGTCATGTATCCAGAGCCCTGGGTGCCTGAGGGGGTGTGGACAGCCCCGTTCAAAAGAGGCTACTGGGATCTTGGGCAGCCCATTTTGTTCCTGCCTTCTTGAGAGATTGGATCAGCATCTACCGCCTGGACCATCCAATTGCTCAAATATCTTCCTAAGGTGTAACCTGTGATTGTGAGTGTTAAATTACTTTCCAATGAATATTAATCCTGTATTTGGTATATTGCAAATAATATTTATTGTGATACAAGTATTGAAGGAGGATGAAAAAAAGATAATTAGCCACAAAGAAAAAGAGAAAGCAAAAGTAAAAGAAGGTATCTTAGATCATTAGATCTTTCTGACAGGTGAATACAGATAAAGAATATAAATGGAGGATTTGAGATGCTAGCCACAAAGTTGTAGGAAACACACTTCAAAGAGAGGAGGACATTAATTTGTGTAAAAAGAATTGTAAAGCAGTCAAATAAATCATTTCTGTGATTCAGATCCTGTGAATATTTTAAGCCTGAAGTTGGCTATGAGGAATGCTCCCTTGTTAGTATTTTTTCTAGATTAGTGTTTGACCATCATTTAAACCATCAGTATTCTCAAATAAATGATGTTGATCCAATTATATAAGTTCATTGATTTCAGTTTCTCCAGCAGCAAAGATGTTGTGAGTTTGTAACTCAAGTTTATTTGGAATAACAGACCTGTCATCTTACATTAAAATTTTCATTATACACCGGAACACTGTAGAAAGACAGATGGTGAATTCTGTAGGATTTAGCTGCATGCATAGGAAGAATTCATGCTATTCTACAAACCATATCAAAATAAAGGACATTTAGAAAGTCTGAGAAAGATTTCTTGACAAATAATAGAATTACATTGCCTTATGTCAAGAGATTTTACAACCTTTACAATTATAAATATTAATAAATTCAAAAATACAATATATTAGTTGATCTGACTTATAAACTTTATTATTACATATTCCTTCTGAAAATCTTACAATATAAATAGGAAATTTCAGAAAGAAAAATTAAATCAGAAGAATATTATCATGTCTTTTAAAATATATCATTTGATGTATGTATATACAAATGTGTTGCATGAGTGCAGGTGGCCTAAGGCCAGTAAAAGGTGCTGCATCCTCTGGATCTGGATGTAATTCCAGGCAATTGGGAGCCTTACAAGTGGTGGTAGTAAGAATTAAACTCACCTGGTAGCACGTATTAAAGTCTCTTAGAAGCTGAGCTAACACTCTTACCCAGGTTATTGTGTTTCTATATGAAACTTCATAAAAAGTAGCTTGTATAATCTTTGTATTAAAGACATTAAATGCTTTTCATCAAAACAAATATTAAGTAAGTGATTTAAGCACTTTAAAATCGCCATAGTAGATACAGTGACCTATATTAAAGAATGCAAGGAATTAGACACTAAATTGAAAAACATTAGATTATTCTATCTTGTGGGGTTCATTTCATATTATTCATTTAATTTCTTTTCCTGCTAGGCAGAACATTGAACTCAGGGCTTGTGTCTGCTAAACAAAAACTCTATCACAGAAGACAGCCCCATCTTCTTGGGATACATTTTAATCTAAGCTACTAGTCTGAAAAGAAAATTTCATGTGAAAAGGAAAGTGAGGAAACCAGAACTACTGGGAGTATCTGACCTCAGGGCTGGCCTTCATCACAGCCTCACAGAATGTGAGCTCACCAAAAAGCCCACCTAGAAAATGCATTAGCTAACCACGTATACAGTCACAGCTATAATCACCAGTTCTACATGGAGAAAAATAATACCATAGAAACAGACCTATGAAAAGAAAGCTCATCATTTCAAGAAAGGAATTGCAGGCAGGCAGTAATTACATAAAGAAAGCTCAATGACAGGCCACAGTAAAGAAAGCCACTGATGCAATAGTGGACAAACATCGTGGAAGTAAACTGTAGTAGTGGGGGTTCTCGGTCCCGGGCGGCCAGAGATCTGAGACCCAAGACCTGCCGCCCGAGACTGCTTAGCCGCCCAGCTGCTCAGGTCCCCAGAAATGACTCAGACACCTATATTAACTTCATGCTGTTTGGCCTATGGCTCAGGCACATTGCTAGCTAGCTCTTATATCTTAAATCAACCCATTTCTATTATTCTGTCTGCCACATGGCCAGTGGCTCACCTGAACTCTTACATGTTGCTCCTTGGGCGGCTTCAGCTTGATCTGTCTCTGACTGTGCCCTGCTTCTCCCACCTATGCTTTGATTTCTCCTCCTACTTCTTCTATGGTGCCTGTCATGGCCCAAAACAGCTCCTTTATTCAAAGATTGAGATTCACAGCATACAGAAAGCACTCCCACATCAGTAAACAGTCATTTTTCTCAATGAAAATTACATTATCTCCCCAAGATGGAACCCCACCCACACTTAGAACCACTATTGGACAATAACACAATATGTAGATATGTTAGAGGGTCCAGAGGAGAAACAACTATTATTACTTTTATAACCAGGCATAGTATTAAATTGACTCTGTATGATTTATTATACACATAGATTAAGGCATCTCTCATAGTCAAGCAGATTTCTTTTTATATCATATGGCAGTGGACATAGAATGTTATCTTTTAAAGTTACATATTGAGTTTAATTGCAAGTTTCTTCACATTAAAAAAAAAAGCCCACAATTGACAATCACAGCTAATGTAAAAGCAATAAAACTTTATACTTATATATGAGTTATAAATATTTCTCTGAACATTTTGGCTTATAATTTAATTAAGTTTTCAATTATTGTGATAAAACACAAGACCACTAAAAAACTTTTAGAGGAAAGAGTTTTACTTCATTTCATAACATTCATATCACAACCCTATTGCTGAAGAAATCCAAGGCAGGAAATTTGAGGTAGGATCTGATGCAGAGTTCATAAAGGAGTTTTGCTTATTGCTTGCGCATCTGCTTTCTTATAGTTCTTGGACTAACAGGTCTATCCCTGTGTCACTCAACTCAATAGTACTACATTCATTATCAATCATGAAAATGCAGCACAGACTGCCCACAGGCAAATCTCATGGAGGCATTCTCTCTAATGAGAGCACATCTCTTCAAATAACTCTAAATAGTTATGATAGCCAAGTGCTTACCTGTGAACAATTCTTATTATTTAAAAAAAACAACTCTTTAAAGAGTAATTTTTATTCAACAAACTTATTTGTCAAATAGGTCATTGTGTGTGTGTGTGTGTGTGTGTGTGTGTGTGTGTGTGTGTAGTACTAATAGTTAAATCTATATCTTTGTATAATAAGCAAGCATGTTATCAGTAAGCTATATTACAGTACAGACAATGAGTCTTTTCTTAAAGATGGCAAATTTTCCACTAATTGTCTTATGAAAGAATATTTTCGATGCTCACTGAAGGCTTTTATATGAGAATATCTGGAATTTTAAGTAACATTTCATAAGACAAGCTAATATCTTCTGCTTAATAGCTCCAGTAATTCAATTCTGGTTGGAGTTTAACTTACAAACAACAAAAATAAAATGATTTTGTTATTCAAAATTTTCAGTTGAAGTACAAAACAGATATTTATTTATTCTGTGTTCTTTGATAATGTTAAAATACTTGTATCTTAAATTATTTTTCTTCTGTGAGTTCTGAATGCCGAAGCATATTCTAGACTTACATTTATTTCATCAAATAGTTTACTTTTTGCTTACCTGGTTCTAGGAAAAGTCTCTGCATATCTTACAAAAACTATTTCTTAGATTCAGCATAAAAGAGGCATATCTTCAAACAAAGAGACAGCTAGAACAAGCCTCACAGAAGCCTGGTATTATACCATAATATCCACTATCAGAATAAAAGCTGGATGCCATAAATGGATATTTCTGTTTGAAATATAAACTCTAAAAACTAAGGAAATCTGGATTAATTGAGAAGAAAATGAACACCTCACCTTGTTTTGATTTTACTGGTTTCTCCTTGGCTTGAGATATATTCAGTTTTGTTTTTAAACAGTGCTAGTATTATATCAGGGCATCTTCCAATAATAATTGACAAATAATTATTATCATCCATGGTTTAAAGTACCCAGTTTTCAAAACATTCTGCAATATAGAGTATGAGTTTAATATTTTCTAATATAAAAGCAATATCTCAGAGTTAAGGATAAGAAACTGACAAATTTTTTGGATATATATGGCAATACAAAATCAGCAAAACACAGAAAATGAAAGAATATATGCTTTTATCTTCATTTAAACAGAAATTATTACTTTATTACAAATATTATATATATATATACATCACTCATATTTATTTCCAAGAATGGAAAATGTCAATAATATGTAACTAAAAGTTGATCTAAGAACACTTTTCCACAGAATTAACCACAAATTTTCCATTGATTATATTAACTTTTGAAAATCTGTTTCTATGTATAGTCTACAGATTGTATTTGTACATGTGTATGCATAATTAGGAACATATTAAAAATATTTGTGCCTCATTAAGTTATAGATACAAATGAAATATACAAGTGAAATTAGCTTCAATTTTATTATTTTTTCTTATCCTGCCCAAGCTATGTTTCCATGCCTTCTAAATTACTTTTTCCTACTTGTTTTAACATCCTCGTGAATATCTTCCACATGGTCAACAGTGAGTGCATAAAATTTGTTTTCATGGACACTTCATAGTTTGTCTGTCAACTGTAATGGCTCTTGCTCAGCTTGCTACTATTTACTATTTGAATTCTGTCTGAGACCCATGAAAGTACTGACTCTTCTATCCAGCTACATAAAACTATACAGCAATGACCATGATGCTCACTGTCCTGCTACACGACATCAGAATGTCAGGTGGCTACAAAGTATAGCTCATATTTTTTCCTCAACCTCAAAAGGTCTTCTGCAAAATGCCTACTGCCATCATTAGATGATCATTGTTGTTAATTTTTTGATGTTAATTTTCACTGAGTTTATGGGCAGTTTGTTTTTTGTAGATCATCAAAATACTGTCAGCATGATAATCAGAG
The DNA here is from genome assembly GCA_033318265.1 of Phyllotis vaccarum. Lineage (NCBI taxonomy): Eukaryota > Metazoa > Chordata > Mammalia > Rodentia > Cricetidae > Phyllotis > Phyllotis vaccarum. The sequence continues at coordinate 89,948,974 of JARWLC010000007.1, forward strand.
CAGGGAGATCAAATATCTACCAATAGACCCATATATGTCTGCATTCTAGATGTGGCCTTGATTTGGAATTTCTGGAAAAAACAACAAATTGAACCATGTAAGCACATATAGTACAAAATAAGATAACAGTCTCATAAAAGTTTATTTGAAAGATTATATTTAATCACAATATTTGAACAATTTAGAATTTGTTTTAATTTACTTAGGAATTAGTTTAACATTGTTAAAAGTAGACTCTGAATCTTGAGAGATGGCTGTAGTAAGAAGTTTCTGTCCCAGATAGCTCAGCTGGTAGAGCATGAGATTCTAAATCTCAGGGTTGTGGGTTTGTGCTCCACTTTGGATGCCATTTGTAGTCAAAAATTTCAGGCTCATGGGGACCACCTAGCCCTGAGGACCAGACCCACAGTCCCACGGCTGCTTAGCACCAATAAATATACAGAAGTTTATATCAATTAAAGCTGTTCCATCTAGGGCTTAGTCTTATCACTTGTTATAGTTTAGGTTAACCCATATATTTATGTTTAGCCATATGGTTTATTACCTTTGGCCAGTGTAGCATTTCACCCCACTTCTGTATCTTGCTGCTCGCTCTCTCTCTCTCTCTCTCTCTCTCTCTCTCTCTCTCTCTCTCTCTCTCTCTCTCTCTCTCTGTGTGTGTGTGTGTGTGTGTGTGTGTGTGTGTGTGTGTGCATGCGTGGCTTCTTCTTCTTCCTCTTCCTCTTCCGCTTCCGCTTCTGCTACTGCTTCTGCTTCTTCTGCTTCTTCTGCTTCTTCTGCTTCCCAGAATTCTCCTTTTCTGGTTGCCCTACCTCAACATTCTGATTAGTTACTTGATCGATCAATCTTTTAGTAAACCAATTGATAAATATTGACAATGAACAAAATCATAATTTCACAGTAGATGACTCCTTAGTTAGGAGCAAGTGCTGCTCTTGTAGAGGGCCCGTGTTCATTATCTAGCACTGTGGTGGCTCCCAACTATCTTTATTTACAGGTCCAGGGAATCTAGTCCCTTCTTCTGACTTTCACGGATACCAGAAAGGTCTGAGTACGACTGTACCATGGTGCCCATATGTATGTGTAGGAAAAACATACATAAAATAAAACTTTTAAAAATTAATGTGAATTTAATACTTTTCATTTCATATTCTAATAATACAGTCTTGTGATATTTGAGAAATATCGGCTTTGTTCATGTTTTTATAATCATTTTATCATTGAGTTGGATATCTCTGTAAAACTAAGTTCAGCTTATTCTTTGTCTAAATTTAACATTGTATATATACCTTTAAAGTTGTTGTAACAAGAACTTGAAACTCTGAAAATAGTAAATATCTTTAAAAAATGAACATCAACCTTTTTCAACAAACTATACGTGAAAATTACAGAATACTTAATTAATGTCAACTGTGATCATGAGTGTTGCTACTGTTTTAAATGCAAAATATTTACAGAGTGTTTCCTGTGAGTCACATACTTGGAAAGACCAATTATCTCTAAGTATCAGTTATAAAATTCAAGAGAAAATATCTTATTCAGGTTTTTTTTGCATGATAATCTGAATGCATTGTAGTCCATTTTGAGAATTCTATAGGTCCGATTAGTATTGGAAGGGAAAACAAATGATGTTAGACACATTAAATGATAGGTATGCAGGTATTTTAAGAAATATTAAAGAGATGTGATGTTGTGATCTTTATAGAATGGAGTGACACTGGAATTATATACTTGCTGCTAGATTCAAAGCATGGGTAAATAGAAAATAAGGAATAGAGAGAGCAAGTGCATATAAAAAATTCAGTAAGTTTAAAAAAGAACATAACATGCCATAATACTGAAAGGTAATTGCAATGGAAAATAGTTTTGTATATAAAGAAGAATAATGGAAAAATTATAGAAGAAAACTGTGTTTGTCTTTTTGAGTTACATTACTCAGATTTTTTTTAGTCCTATCCATTTTTCTGCAACTTTCAAGAGTCACTATTTTACTGCAGTCACTATTATACTCCATCGTGTAAATGTACCACATTTTTTATACATTCTTTGGTTGAAGGTCATCTAGGTTCTTCCAAGGCTACTATAAATAAATCTGTTATGAACATATTTGAGCAAGTGTACTTGTGATGTGATTAAACATGCATAGAGTATATGCCCAAAAGTGGTATTACTGGATCATGTGGTAGACTGATTCCAAGTTTTCTGAGAAACTAGAATACTGACTTCCAAAGTGTCTCTACAAGTTGACATTCCCTCCAGCAATAGAGGAGTGTTCCCCTTGTTTCACATCCCCTCCAGCCATAGGCTTCTATTGGTATTTTTGCTTTTATCCATTCTAACAGGTGTAAGAATTCTCAGTGTTGTTTTGATTTGCATTTCTCTCGTGGCTAAGGATGTTGAACACTTCTTTTAGTGTCTTTAACCCTTTGAAATTCTTCTGTTGAGAATTCTCTGTTTAATTCTGTACCGTATTTTTATTTGTATTATTTGTATTTTATCTCTAGTTCCTTGAGTTCTTTATATATTTTAGAAATCAGCTTTTGGTATGATGTAGGTAGGGTTGGTGAAGATCTTTTGACATTCTTAGTGATAGTACCATTTCCTTTAGAGTAACTTCTCAGTTTAAGGAGGTGCTGTTTATTAATTGTTACTATCAGTTGGTGTGGGATGTCTTTCAGTATGTTATAAATAAAATAACTGTTTTGGCCTATGTCAAGTATCTTAGAAATAAGAGGGAAATCAGAGCATCATGAGGTGAAGGAGAGCATAGTCATGGAGATGTGATCCAGCTTCCCATAAAGCAAAATGTAACAAATAGAGAAATCAAAGGCTTCCTGGCAGGACAGATTAATGGAGATGGGTTGAATTAAGATGAAAGAGCTAGCTAGCAGTATGCCTGACCCATAACAAAACAGCATTAAATTAATATAAACATCTAGGTCATTTTGGGGACCTAAGCAGCAGGTCTGGACCATGGGGTTAGGTATACTTATACGCAGTTCTGTGGGTCTGAACTACCAGCCAGATGGGGCAGAAAACTCTCATTACAGGTGGCACCTCAGTGTGGGGCCAAACACTGACATAAAGCCCGAGAAAGCTTAAAAAGGGTTCTAGAGCACAAAAACAGGGAGCAAAAGCTGCTTCCAAGTTGTGGAATTGATGAGATCATAGTACAGAGACACTACTGTGTTTCAGCTTAAATTACAAAATGACAGGTTCGTGGCATGCAGCTTAAGCTGGAATATGGCTGGTGTTGGTTTCTCATGCGTCAACAAACACACACTACCAGCATCACACTAGAGTTTTTTAGAAGAGTTACCAGGTGAATACAAGGGAAGAGAAGCAGAAGAAAAAATAGACAGGTTTTCACATGGCATCTCCTTTTAGGAAAATGAGTGTGCACGGATTTACTTAGCCATGCCTAGGAGAGTGTCCTCTATATGTAGCATGTTGCAAAGGGGTTTCTTTGGTCCCTGGCGGCCAGAGGCCCAGACCCTGCTGAACCAGACCTCTTAGCCGCCCACCACTCAGGTCCCCAGGAATGACTCAGACACTTATATTAACTTTATGCTGTTTGGCCTATGGCTCAGGCACATTGCTAGCTAGCTCTTATAACTTAAATCAACCCATTTCTATTAATCTGTCTGTCACGTGGCCCGTGGTTCACCTGTGTTCCTTACATGTTGCTCTTCTGGGCTTTAGCTCAGTCTGTCTGACTCTGCCCTGCTTCTCCTACCTATGTTCTGATTTCTCCTCCTACTTCTTCTATGGTGCCTGTCATGGCCCAAAACAGCTCCTTTATTTAAAGGTTGATATTCACAGCATACAGAAAGGCATTCCCACATTAGTAGCATGTTCTATCAACACCATGTTGGGTTTACCACATGGCCACTACATGCCAGGAATTCTTATTTCACCAGGCACTATGTTGGGTTATTGGACTAGCACCTTTACCACATAACTGCTATGTGCCAGCAATCCTTTCATCTTACACTTATACTTATTATAAGAAAAAATGACTTATGTGGGAGGGAGGGGCATATAGATTGGACAGGAACTGGGTTGCTTCAAGCTGTTTTAAGAGCAAAGTTTGTCTTTTTGGATGATGAGAGCTATATTTTCTGGTGGTTGGTCGCTGGGTTTTGTATCTCATTTCCCATAGTCATAGTGAGTTTAAGGCATGGGACAATGGATTTTGATTTTTTGGAGCTTGAAGAAATAAAAGCCTATGAGGTAGTAAGAGAGAACCTTGGGAAGTGACAGAATTCAGATGATATAGTGAGAGTCTCTGCTATTAAGGGTTAAGAATGTCAGATTAAGAGGGAAAAAAAAGGAAAAGAAAGAAGGTTCGAAATTGGGACATGTATAACCTTAAGTTAGGCTTTGTCTGTTGTGGTATTCAGGTGTCAGCTGACTAGGTCCAAAGACGCCTATCCAGGGTCATGGACTCCAGAAGGAAGAGTGGCCAACCCTATTCATAAGGGGCTGCTGGGATCTTGAAAAGCCTGTTTCCTGGTTCAAGACTGCTAGAAAGACCAGTTTGGCATCCATCGGCATCCATGTCCACCACATGGATAATCCAATCTATCAGGTGTCTACATAAACTGTAACCTGTATCGTGAGTTTTGGCATATATTTCAATAAATATTAAGCTTAGATTGGTGTATTTAAGAGAATTTCCACCAACATTTGTCTATACTTTTAAATAAAGCTTAAGGCAGTTGTTTTGTTTTGTTTTTTTTTCCTAGGGGACTCCAGTGGCACAATACAGTTCTTGAATCTCTGCTAAGTCTGGGGGTGGGAAAAGGTTAAATGTCTTGTTTTGTTTATTTATTTACCCATTTCTGAGGTTAAAATGGCTTTTGGTTTCTTTTCTCTGGTCCTGGGAGATAGAGGAAATGGCCTCTGTTTTACCTGTTATTTGCTCTAAAAATGGCTCCTGGTTCCTTTCTCTAGTCCTCAGGGGGTGGCAGTCAACTGTTTTTCAGTCTTGTGATGGCTTCTGGGTTTTTTTCATTCTCTAGAAGCTTTGGTGGAGGGTTAGTCTAGGAGGGAGGGTAATGGTGAAGAGAAATACCTCAGACCTTTTGTTTTCAGTAACCATCTCAACTTCAGCTCCGAGAAGCAGGCTGGAATGGAAACTCAGTGACAGCGAATTTTTGGAAAATATGTCTAGCAACAAAATGATTCTGTATGTCCCACACTTGGGGGTCCTTTTGCTAGGCTTGGAGAGGGTATGGGTGGATCTTTTGCTGACAGGCTGAGCAGATAGCAAGAGAAGCAAAGGAGCAGCTGGAGTGGCTGGGGAAGCTGGATTTATGCAAATGTGGTGACTAATAGAAATGAAAGTTCTTACTTTAGCTAAAAAACCCTTCTTTTTAGGGGTATGGAGCAGGTTGGAATGACCAAAAATGAGTAGAAGATAGGAATATCTCTGAAAATGCAATTAAGTGGCAGCATCTGATGAGGCCAGAATTGTTTGCCTGTTACCCTGACAACTGAGGCTAGAAAGACAGGTGATACACCAAAGCTCCTACAGGACTGAATATGTCACACAGCTGTCCACAAGCATGGAGATGGACTTCCCTGATACCATTATTACTATGTGAAGCTCTCTTTTCATGATGACTGTGGTCAGGTTATGGAAGCTTTCGCAGCATCAACTATTCACAGCCAGACCTAAGAGATCAGCCTGGGAGTGGTCCATATGTACTGCCCCCTTCCACATGGGGCTGGGGGACAGTCATTCTGACCAGTGTTTCTCTTGATGACACTCAGAACAAGGCGTGAACAGTCTCTAAGAGGCTGGATAAGAGCAAGTCTAGTGACTGAGCTGGCCATACTTAAAGCACGTACAGACACATACTACCAGCGCCACACTAAATTTCCTTAGAAGAGTTGCTGGGCAAGTCTCAGGAACTCATGAGATTGCCAGGACCCCTCAATAAGTAGGAAGTAGTAATGAAAAGCTATACCAAAATTCCCAAAATATTGTTTATAAGTGTTTGATTTCATTAAATGTGTTAATGGTCATAGTCAATCTCTCTGCATAAAAAAGGAGGATATGATCTAGGAATGGTTAAAAATTATAGATTATTGAATTTACTTTAAACCAAAAAATCAGCTGTTAATCTCAAAATATTTTGCATTGGTATGGATTTTTGGTTTATTGATACAAAACAAGGTCAATTTTTAAATATTTTATATGCATTTATACCCTTGTTTAAGACACTATGTTTATGCCATTCCTTTAAAATTGTAATATATAATTAGGAAATGCAGATTAATAGTCATCTATGATAACCAAGTTTATAGTCATATTACTTAGATATTTTAGGTATACAAACATATTTCAATCAGACAGGTAATCTTAAAATACTTCTAAGACATATAGAATATGACATTTAAAATATTTTAAGAAGTTAGACTTTTCTCAATAGTGAGACAGGTCTCCTCCTGGCAGCACCAATCTACTTCAAAAGAATGATAGGCACTGAAGAAACTTCATATGGCGTTTACTTTGTGGCAAAAGTTAGCCTTGGACAAGAAACTGTTCTTCCATTGGCTGTCTGGCAGTATTATGTATAAACTGAACATGTCAGTTCCACAGGAATGTGACCTTTGAACTTTGGTAGAAGAAGTCTAGATGGTGCTTCAAGTTTTTGCTTCAGAGAGAAAACTGCCAGTCATCCTTCAGGACACAAGGAGAAGAGACTGATGAATTAATCCAGAATGGGCAGAATAGTCCTTTAGATTTCTTGTTTCACTAAAAGATATGCCAGAGACTCTAGGCCTGTAGGCTGAAGGATGCCCCACTGTTACAACATAATTTTGGGTGACTGTCCAGGCAGACAGATGTCATCTCTGTCATTTCCAGATTTTGGAAGTTGCTTGCACTTCCTGTTTACTTGAGTAATATTATATCCTTCTGTTGTCTTTGATGTAATTGAAGATTAGATAAGTGTAGTTTTCTTTAGTTGTTATAAAAGATATATTAGAAATAATACTTTAGACTTATAAGGATAAGTAAGGTATATGATAGAATATTTTCTTTAATTTGGCTAAATACAAATAGACTAGAAATGGTAATTATAATTCTTGATTGGTAATTTTGCTATGGTGTAATTAAAACTTTCCTTTTTCATTAGACAAAAAAGGGGAAGTGATATGGGATGTTCTTCTATATGCTGTGAATAAAGGAACTGTTTTGGCCTAAGTCAGGTACCTTAGAAGTATGTGTGAAAGAGGAACATAGTGAGGGAAGTAGGGTAGAGATCATGGAGACGCAATCCAGTTACCCATGAAGCAAGATGTAATGAAATAGGAAAGCCATAGGACACATGGCATGTCAGACTAATGGAAATAGGTTGAATTAAGAAGAAAGACTAGCAGTATGCCTGAGATATAGGCCAAACAGCAACCTCATGAAATTAATGTAAGTGTCTAAGTCATTTTGTGGGGCTAAGGAGCATGTCCGAGCCATGATGCTCAGTGATCTGAGACTGCAGCTTTGTGGGTCTGGACCATCAGACAGACATGCCCAGAAACATCATAGTACAGATAATATATATAGTAATAAATTTACTTGTAATACATTGTAAGAAGGATTAATATTTATTTAGATTAAGGATTAATATTTATTTAGATAAGGATTAATATTATTTATTACAATACAAGTTAAACCTTAAGACAATTCTTAGAGAGAAGGGCGGTCCCATGACAACTCTAATCCACTCCCCAGAGTGCAGGAACAAAGACAGCACCCATAACTCAGTATCTCCAGCATTCAATTCATCCTAGAGGAGTCAGGGGTTACTAAGGTTTTCTAAATAATGCCTGAATCCCACTACATCTCCCACTTTTGTCTAACTAAGACCATTCTAAACTAAGTATAAGACAGTATACAATAGGAATTTTTATAAGGTAATGTCTGGGGAGGGAAAGGTAAAACATAGCAAGGTCAAGCTACAATGAAAAAACAACAAATATAAGGTACATCCTACATGTCTAGAATATTGGTAAGTGGCAAATTACAGTAATTACTACAAAGCTGTTTATCTTGAATAATAAAAATCCAACACCTGAATGTTCTTTTATAAGAGATGAAATGGTAGTAACCTTAACTGTCTAGTCTTCATTCCATCAAGACCTGAGAAGGAAAATATATTTCCTGAAGTTGGAAGCACAAAAGAGTAGCTTCCAAGATTTAGGAGAGGACAGCAACAGTCATATACCTGGAGCATGCACCATTTTGGCTACAGGCCTATGACACCTGACAGATCACTTCAGAAGCAGAGCATTTTGGAGAAAGCATCCTATCCTTTCCAAGCAGATTTCAGCAGTCTTTATCCTTCGTCATTCTCATCTGGATTGGACAGCATGCATACTAACAGCAGTCTAGGTAAGGGCAGTTCTTTGTCCAACAGGCCATTGCCTACCAAGGAAGACAAACTCCTACTGGAGTGTCCTTGATGCCCAACACCATCTCTGGAAAGGAACAGTGATACCAGGAGTTGTTGTGTCTCTCATAGGCAAATTATGAATAACAAAATGTTAAATTCCACATTTACCAGGTCTATAAAATTATTAAAGACACCTGTCTATCTGATATATTTTAGTGTGTATCTGTGAAACCTAATCAACATGACTATTACATGGCAAACCTAGGTTACAGTGATCTGCAATTCTTATCCTAAAGACTGAAGCTTATTGTAAAAATAGGCAATCTATAAATGGGTTTACAGTTTCTGAATAATGACTTCAAATATACTGATCATATAAACATTAACCAGAGGTATATGTACCATGCAAAATGATAGCAGTATCCTAAATATATAGAATATACAAAATATCTAAACGGAGGTATACAAAACATCTTATATATGTATTATCACTAATATAATTATATATTATGACTAGTGTAATTAAACAGAGATAGAAGTTGCATAATGGAAATGCCAGTAATATGCTTAAATGCGTTAATTTGCAAAATATTTTAGACAGACGTAGAAGCATGTACAAAAAATAAGACAATTACAGATTCAATTTTGTATCAATATAAAAATTACCTTAGACATATAAATAATTTTCAGATTTAAATTTGTATCCATATACAAATTGTCCCAATCAAACATAGAAAACAAATTCACATTTGTATCAATATATAAGCCTCTATACCAGTGCAAATTTTATTTGGCTTATATTTGGCTAATAACTGTTTACAGGTAGACACAATAATCCACCTATCCTCTTTTCTCTTCTTTAAAAGGGATACCTGAGTCTAAATTATTGTGCTATCCTCAACTCAAATTTAACTTATAATTACCCTATCAGAATGACAATTATGCATAATGCTCAGAGGACAAAACTTATCGGGAAAAGGGTATATTTAAATAAGGTTGTTTCCTGCTGACTTGTGGGTGGCAGCTTCTCTGTGGGATCCTGTAAAAAGTAGGACAGTGGTTATGTCCTAATAGACTAACAATAAACATCTATATTCATTCTCAGAGTACTGGGTAAGACCATCTGGAACTCTTGTTAAAGATGTGGCATGAAAGATAATCATAGAAAGATATCTTGTATAGTCTATATTTCAAAAGCAATCATTGAGTGGTACACACCAGCTTTTTTTCTTTCTCTCTCTATCTTTTTTTGACCAGATAGAATCCTTGTGGTGGGGGCCCCCATCTTTTTTCTGGATGCTTTGGAGAATGCTGGTAGGAGAAATTGTTGTTTACAGTAGAAAATATAAACATTGATATGAAATGAAGTTTTATGTCTTCAGGAGAAAATTGTATGCAGAGAAAGTTTTAAGGTTAAAAAGAAGGAAATACACAGATAAATAGGACTAAAAATAAAATTACAACAATACTCATCCCTATATATTCCAGTTGTCTTCTGTCCCACACCAGATAGCTTTTCTGATATGAGACACAATCTCTTAAATCTTCCTTTACCAACATTCTTGGGTTTAGAGCAATTACTCTTAGATCTGTCTCCATTCTCCACTTCTCAGATTTCTTCTTGACAAAAAATACAGGAGAATTCCATGGACTGGGATATGCTGAGCATGTAACTGCTCCTGTGCCATCTGTTTTAGAGCCTACAGTTTCTCCTTCATTAAGGGCCATTTCCATCAGCCATTTTAAAGGTAGTGCTGTGAGTGTCTTTATAGGTTCAGTAGCTAATGAGCTATGCTTTTGCATAACCTAAATGACTGCTCTGTTTGTGGGCTCTGAAAAGCAGGAGATACAACAACATGAAACCAGATGTGGGGAAGTTGCCAAGATGCTGTGAGCCTGTGTGTAGCTTTGGGGGCTAGACAAGGCAGAGAATGGTGTGCAGCTCAAAATGGAGGCACTTCAGGTTCAGTGGCTAGCAAGCCACTGATTAAATGGCCCAGGGGACTGCTATACTCATGCAGACACCAGATATAGCAATAAATTTGCTTGTAATATATAATAAGGAGGATCAATATTTATTTAGGAGTATATTTCACTCGTGCTGCAGATGCACATTAAATCTTAAGACAATTCTTGGAGAGAAGAGCATGAGGGCTCTGATCCACTCCCCAGAATGCAGGAACAAAGACAGTGTCGGGAACTTGGTGTCCTCCGCTTCCAATTTATTCTGGCTGTGCCCCATAGAGGTCCTGATTCTCAGGGGCTACTAAGATTCCCTAAATAATGCCTGAATTCCACTACATTCAGTGTCTGTGCTATTGGTATTATATTAAGGAACTGGTCTCCTTTGCCAATTATTTCAAGGCTGTTTTTCATTTCCTCTTCTATCAGGTTTAGTGTAACTGGATTTATGTTGGGGTCTTTTAACATGAGATTCGTTCATGGTGATAGATATGGATCTATTTACACTCTTTTACATGCCACAATCCAGTTATGCCAGAACCATTTGATGAGGATGCTTTCTGTCTTTTCAATTTATAATTTTGTCTTCTTTGTCAAATCAGGTATTCATAGTTATGTGGATTAATGTCAGAGTTTTAAATTCAATTCTATTCATCCACATTTCTGTTTTTATTCCAATACTAAGCTGTTTTTCTTTATATAGTAGCACTTGAAGTCAGGCTGATGATGCCTCCAGAAGTCCATCTACTTTTGGATATTAGAAGTAAAACAATGAATAACCAAGCTACAACCCTCAACCCCAGGTTGACCCTAAGAGATACATTCATGAATACCCTTGGGAAAGGGAAATAGATAAGATTTCCTAAGTAAATTGGGAGCATTATCTCGGGGAGCATAAGGGAGGTGCAAAGAGAACATGAAGGAATGGGATGGTAGATCCAGGTAAGGGAAAGAAAGGAGAGCATAGAAATAAATATCTTGATAGTTGGAGCCATTTAGAGAAAAACCTGGTGCTAGGAAAATTTCCAGGAATCCACAAAGATGACCCCAGTAAAACTCTAAGCAACAGTTGAGAGGAGAGAGTGCCTGAACTGGCCTTGACCTGTAATCAAATTCATAGAGCCTTCATTTGGCAATTGATGAAAGCAGTTGTAAAGATTCACAGCCAAGCTCCCAGTGCTGTCAAAGAGAAAGAGAGGGGAGTATATGAACAAATGGGGGATCAGAATGGGTAGGCATGTCAATAGAGAAATAGAGAAACCCACAGAGGCAGCTGACCAGCGAGAGCTACTGGGAGCTAGCTCACTGGCTCTGGACTGACAGTTGGCGGGCCTTTGTGGAACCAAACCAAGTCCACTGAATATGGATGACAGTTGGATGGCTTTCACAGTGTGTAGGACCTCTGGCAGTAGGACTAAGATTTAGCCCTGGTTTATGAGCTGGCTCTTTGGAACCTAAAGAGTACATTGCTCAGCTTTGATTCAGGAGGGAGGGCCTTGGTCTTCCCCTAGCTTGATTTACCAAACTTTGTAAACTTCTCACCAGGAGACCTTATCCTCTCTCAGAAGTGGATGGATGTGGTGTGGGGGGAGGGTTTCAAGCTGAGGGGGAAAGGGAGGAGAGGAGGGAGGGGGGACTATGGTTGGTATGTAAAACAACATACTTTTTAATAAAAGTAAATGAAAGGAAGGAGATACGATGGAAACAGAATCAGTAGAATTCAGATGGCTAAATCTGAAACCATTATATCCACTGAAGTCATAACGAGGAGATTCAAGCACAAGTGCATTTATTAACATGGGTCAAGTTGAGATTCTATTCACAAGATGAATCAAGCCTACTCAGAGAATCTGATAATGAGTTTGAGGGCTATCAATCATATGTAAAGTAGTGACTGGGGAGAATAAGAGAGAAAATTGCTAAGAGATTATGAAATTGATAAGAGAGAGAGAGAGAGAGAGAGAGAGAGAGAGAGAGAGAGAGAGAGAGAGAGAGAGAGAAGAGCGAGAGGCATGTGTCTAATGAGCATAAATATCTACTGAGACAAGCCTGTTCAGTAACATGAACCCTCTGCCTGGCCCAGGCACCTGGAACTGCCAAGACAATGACACTTAGTTTCTAGTGTCACGGTTTATGTTGTAAAGGTGAAATTAAATTATCATGGAGTTTAAACATGATCAAGAGAATATCAATGATTACATAATTATTGTGGTATAGTGGTATAATGGAAAATAGTCTGGTTACCCAAAAGATTCCTAAAGTGATTTTTTTTTTAAGTATAGCTTTTGACTATAATGATTTAAAAAAGACTTAGAAACTAGAATAATTCAAAACCACAGGAGAAAGGCAAAGATAATCTTGTTAAGATTATCTATGCATGAAGGGATTCAGCCAGAAGCCCCCTCAGGAGAAATTGAGTGTGCATCTCTCTGCTCTTTAAGGAGGCCTGTGGCTAGTTAATATTGGTGTTATAACTTTATCCTCTATAAAATACTATGACCTTTCCTTTGAGGAAAATCTTCAAAGAGAGAGCTGTGAATGTAGTGCTTTAATTAAGCGAATTTTTCCTTTATGTCTCTGATCTTATATTTGAATATGCCCTATGGAGAATTGTATGGTATAAAAATGTTTATTGTCAATTTTTTTTATTATCTGTCTTTGAAATGTATGCTATATGGAACAATAAATGTATCTTATACATTTATATCAATAAGAAAAATTTACTCTGTTTATCTACTTGCTATTGACTATATGAAAAAAATAAGCTAGCTGCTGAAAACTGCACATGTGATTCTGTGTGTTGAGTTATAAGAATTCACATAGATAAAAGGTGTGAGTATTACTTAGCAAGGATAAAATCATAGTAAACCAAGTTTAAGTCTATAGGTTAAAGATCTGGACTATTAAAATTAAACTTTGAAACAACTGTAGGTTATTATTGGCATTTTAATAGAGAAATAACAAATTTCTTTAAACTTTGAGGCTTTGTGAGCATGTGACTTGCCAAAATTTATAGGACTCTGGTGCTTTGGGAAGCAGTATCACTTTGCTTTGTCATGTTTCATACATTGTTTCCAGACACAACATAAATTCTAGTTAAGGACTTCCCAATTACTGTCACTAATTCCCATCACTATCCAGGAAGTTTGCCTCATTTAAACAAGGATACAAATGTGTTTCTAGTAATATGTAAATGTAGGCTTTTTACTGGTAGTATCCTTGGGTAGTAAAGTTTACTGCAAGTTCTATAAAAAATTTCAAAGTGAAATGAAGATTCTATAACAAATTTTCACTGAGTAATGTCTGCCTGATGTAAATATAGACTAAGTTGTGGAGATGGAAAAAATTATATTTTGCATGAGTGAAAACAACTCATTTTATGGTTCTTCAGAATAAAATAACTCTGGACAATGTAATGACTTGTGTATGTCAATATCTAATACATACCAGGAAAAGCTGCAAACAGTATTCTTCTATGATGCCAAAGGGGAAAACATCAGCTTTCTATATCCTACCAAACACGAAGATAATTGGAGGTAAAGCAAAAGCCCTGATAATGTCACACAGAAAGAGGACACCCTGTGCGAAGGGAAGTTTGCAGGGCTTGGTGTGACTAAAAAAAGAAAAAGAAAAACAGATGGGATGGAACGTCACAGCAGTCTCCTTGCCTATCTGAAGGAAGGGGAAAAAACCTATCAACAGTACAGGAAAATGTCACGAAATGTCAGAAACAGAACTTCTACAAACTAAAGAACATTTTCCTAGAGATAAAGCCTGCTGCACAAATCTATCGAAACTCTATAAATCAAATGCATGAAACAAGAGTGCTCAATAGGCAAGAATGTCAACATTAATAATCAGAGTCAAATAAAACTTCCAAGTGAGAATGGGTTGAATTCTAGAAAGGGATCGTGTGCAGTAGTGGAGCACAAGGAAGAAATAAGACTTTAGAAATAACTAAAAACATTAGAATCAATGGGAAAGAAATCCTTTATCTGTGTGGGTGGCATTGTTGTGAATTCCTATGGAGCCTGATTACATGTTACTCACTCTGATAGCCCCTTACAGAGTGATGTCACCTTTTTCCTCTCAGAATTAATTTTACCAGTGTGCATTTGTTCTCATTTAGAGTCAAGAATTCTAGACAAAATGCTTGTAGAAACTCACCAACTCACTCCACTGCATTGTACCTATTCTGCTCTACTTATGAGATGACAAAGTATATATATATATATACATATATACACACACATATATATATATAGCAAAGTATAATTCTGTAATAAATGTTGTAAAGAAAATCTTTTTTGCAGTTGTGAAAATCAGATTTGAATACTGGGGCTCTAATCTGTTAATAAACAACAATAGGTGAGGAGCTACCAATTGGCCAATTTGACCTCAATAGAAACTTATTTCAGATCCTGAAGTGGAAGCAGTGATTTAGTCATAAGTAATTTTATCTTTGTAGAGTACTGTGCAATAATAACCAGTGAGACATTAGAAAACATTTGGAAAAAATAAACTAAAGATTCTGTATTATCTCAGCTTCTGCTAAACTGTATTCTGACAATAATTAGTCAAAAGTGCAATTTCTAAGAGCTACTTGATAATGAAACGATGTCATCTGCACAGAGACAGATAATTGTCTTCTCTTCCAATCTGTGGTGTTAGGAGAGATTATCTTCAAAATTCTCACATCAGTAAAGGAGTTGTCCAACTTATTTTCTAACCAAAATTCATCATATTAACAACATGGCTTCCTTAATTACATCATTAATTGCATATTGTAATTCTGGCATGGTAGAGAGGCAGTAAGATGTTTGTCCCTAAGATGATGCTGCACAGATCATTTTGTTCATAACAGTCAGTGGCAGAAAAATAAAAGCAGAAATAAATATACAAACCTGAAATTTTCTTCCAGAACAGACATCTGAGAGGACCTTGATCTCAAACATGTTTGCTAAGCTTTGTTTAACTTGAGTCAGACACAAAACTATGAAAATGACTACTTCATTGGAATGGGGTATCTTCCGATTATAAAATCATAAGGGGTTTAATTAAAAAAATAATAGTAGCAGTCTTTCAAAGGAAACTCTCATGTACTACCTGCATGAAGAATTTTTAAATGAGCTGATCAATAATGTTAGGTCATAAGTAAGGTTACACCTTCTGAATTCTCTAACTGCACCAATATGCACACACATCATTTATTTACATCCAAATTGGTTTGATATAACAGAGAACATACAATGCTAATAGGTCCCCTTGAGTTTGGGTATTCAGACTCCTGATAACCGTAGAGGAGCCCTATGGGATTTTCAAGTCTAATCAGAGGACAAGCAGTAATAGTGTAGTAAAGAGTGGTTCAGAAAATAATCTCCTGAAAAACCTTAAAAAATTATTTCTGAGAATGACCTTCTGGGGCTTAAGTTCCTTTCTAAGACAGGAGGATTTTGCCATGTGAAAGGTGAAGTTGGAAATCTGTGACAGCCATCCTCATAGGGTTTTCAGTTTAGGAGGAATCAGGCAGCTTCCACTCGATACCAAATAAGGAAACTGCATATCTAGAATTTAAGCCATTCTTGCCCCCCCAATTCTAAATAAAATATGTTTACTCAGAGTGGTCAGTCAACTTATTTTTATTTGACTTATTTAAGAGAGGCTTTGGCTTGATATACACATAACTTTCATATTACATTTATGCATTTCTCCCAATCTCTAACGGTTATATCTACTCCACACAAGGGTCATTTTCACCTGCCTCACTGAAACACCTTGCTAGCTGTCTCAGGATTCACATTTCTGTTCCAAAATGTTCTATTCCTCTGAGTAGATTAGTTCATGTTTCTCCTTTGAATAAAGTCATGTGACAGATTTTTTATTCTTGGACTGAACTCTTTTTAGATGGCCTAGTAAAGCTCATACCTAGCCAGACATGTGCATTTCTCTTACCTCATATCACCCAAATGGGACAGAATTCTTGCTCTATGTGCTTTCATTGTCTCAGGTATGTGAAGAAAAACAGAGCACATTCTCCTGGTGATAAATATGAGCTGATATCAGAAGATGCAAAAATATAATGTCTCTGAACTTGCTAACATCCTACAGTTTGAAGTAAGGAAGTTAATTTTGATTATGCAGTGTCTATGTAATCCTGAACTTGTTACCTAGATGATAATTTTGTCTTTTCACCTCTATTTTTTATTTTATTTAATGTACTCATCAAATTAATATTCTTAATGTTTATTCATTAATTAATAATTAAAAACAGAACAGTGTTCAATTTCAGCTTATTCTAAAAATCAGTCTCTAAATAAAAGTTAACAAACAAAAGGTGGGGATGTAATGTTCCTGATTAGATGTGTAGGAAGAAGTAAATACAGAGCCATAACATAATTTTCAGAATGATATATATTTGAAGTTATTAATTAGCTGAAGAAAATGTTTGTACATCACATTGAAAGAAATGTGTGTAAAAATTATATGATTTATAAATATTATAGTAAGTCACTACAATTATTCCTATTCAAAATAACACAAAAATGAAAAATTCAAGTGTTAAGTAGCCAATGGTCACTTTGATACTCATGTAAAATTTTAAAATAAAAGTACATACAGTCAGCCTAGAAATTATGTTCAGGTCTAGAGAGAATATAATAGGTAGTAAAGAAATATACATGTAAAATAAAATAAATTTTATGACTTTTACTAAGATGTGCAATTTAAGTGAAATTTCAGCAAAATCTCCTCTACAAGTGACCATCTAGATTTTAAAGTTAATTTAAAATCGGAAAAGGTCCAAGTTGTATAATAGTTTGTATTATCAAATGGATATTCTTGAGAATCAACTCTGGGGAATTACCCTGACAACATTAGTTAAGATAAGGGGGCATGACAACTGTGCATGGCATTTGCCCTTGATTAGGATCCAACACTTTATGAGTAAAGACAGGTAAATAGCGACAGCATTGTGCATCCTTCTCTACTCAGATTGTGAACACAGTTTGGTGTGAAGTTTCCTGCATCTGTTACAGCTTCTCTACTATATCAGAATGGACTGTGCACTTGGACTTGAGTCAGAATAAGCATTTCTCCCCTAAGCTGTTCTTGTCGGAATATTTTATCACAGACTCAGGGAAAGAAAGAAACTAAGTCAAGGAGAAAATAGAAAAAAAAAACTTTTTTTTTAACTTGAGATACTCTAATTTGCTTAAAGTATCAAAAAATACATTCAGATATTCAAAAAACCAGCTTTATTGCTAGAAAAAGTGTGTGTGTGTATGAGAGAGAGAGAAGGAGAGAGAGAGAGAGAGAGAGAGAGAGAGAGAGAGAGAGAGAGAGAGAGAAGGAGAGAGACAGAGAGAAGGAGAGAGACAGAGACAGAGACAGAGATTTAGAGACTTTGTTTTTCTAGGCCAGTAAATTATTATAGCCCTGGAATTTTATAGTATTGACTAATTTGATTTAAATTTTACAACAGGAAATTTGGATGTGGTTATTTTAAGATTCAAAGGATAATAAAAAAAGCAAGCAAAGATATGTGGACATTCTGTTAACTTCTAAATATAATTTAACAAAGAAGAGAAGTCATGCTAAAGGCACAGGCTGATGGGCTGATGTTACGTTTAGCCTGGAACTACCTGCCCCAAAAGATATTCAAGAATAACACAAAGTAACCATTGTAGAAGAAATAAGACAAGTTAAGAACTTTCTTGAAAAAAAAAAAATACAGACACTATAGTTTCTGATCATGATGGATAGCCTGTCACAGAGTCAATTACTCTAAATGTTTATTGCAATTTTAACTGAGTCCATCAAATTAAATGCTGAGTGAATGACAGCTATTTGACCAGAATTTTCTTAAAATAGGCATGAGAAGGAAAACTATGTAGTCAACAATTTTGTTTGTTGTGTGCAGACTTTCCAGTTCACAGAGCAGTAGTGTCTAGAATGCCAAGATGCAAAAGGAAGCTTCAGGCTTGATCTAAGAGCTGAGAAAACAGCTCCAACATGAGCCGTTAGCAATAGGGAAACTCCATCAGCTTGATTCCAGCTCTGGAAAATACATAGAAAGAAAGCAGTAATAAACTGAGAGATCTGAGTAGTAATTTGGAGGCTGAGTGTAGAGGAGAAGGGCTGGCATCTGCCAGAAATATTGACAAGGCAACTCAACAAGGTATTTGCTTTGTCTTTTGCTTTGTTGGGAAAGAAGCCAAGCAGAACAGATTGCACAGAGTATGATCATATTTTGGGACAAGAAAAAACAAGTTTCTGGCAAATTGTCACTGAGTACCTTTGGCATGAATATCAAATCTCCTAAAGTAGATAACTTCTTCATGGCTAAGTCTTCCATCAGCAGTTTCAGGGCCTATGCAAATAGAAGTTGAGCAGAGTAAATGCTCATGCATTCAGATTTCCTCATTTACACACACATTTAAACACATACATAAAAGCCCACATAATATCTAGGGACTTGTTAGGAAGCTACTTTATGTGATGTATATTTAAGTATATATTTATGCATGCAGAAACAAAAGTTTATTCCCATTTGTTAATTTTAGAATATAGCCCACTCAGATTGCATGAAAGTACAGAGACACTCTGGATTGATTAAGAGTATATACTATTAAATAATCTAAACTTCTGAAGTATCACTTTTTAAAATACATTTTAAAACACATGACTCAAATACCTATCAGTACATTTTTATATAGATCACCAATTGCAGACAAGCTAACATCAGTAAAACAATAAAGTAAATCTGTGCAAGAGAAGAAAAGTTGATCAAAACTAAAATAAAACAAATGCCAACTTGTTCTGACAGAGTCCCCTGAGCAAAGGGAACATTTAAACTTAAGTCAATCTGGACATAATTGCAAGAAAAATACTATTCATCACAGATTACAGTAAAGCTTACTGTTAAAAGCGTAGGATATCCTTACCTTTTCGGAGTACAAGCATCTTCAGTTTGTCATCAAACTTTTCCATTGGTAATCATCAAAATTATAGGAGCAGAATCACTGGAAAGGGCGTGAAATAGCCCTAAACTAGGACTCAGGAAAAAGACATTCTTGTCTGAGTAAGTAAGTTAACCTGACTAGCCCTTGCTTTTCAGATATAGAACTAGAAACTAAATGGTCAACATAAAATCTTCCATCTTGGACAGAGTGAAATTGTCTTTTGGACACTTAAGAACAATCCATTTGTTTGCAAAAATCTATGCTCAAAATAGAAAAAAATGAAGAAGTGCTCTTTCCATACAGTAGTACATGTTTCTTTATAAGTTCACTGCTCTCAACAAGGGAAAGAGATTGGACTAATAGCTTACCTTGTAGGTGAGGATTTGCCATGGCTTTTGATAATTAGTCATTGCTTATCAGTCTTTTCCTGGTCTAGGTCTCTGACTTCCAGGAAACATCTTGAACATTTAGGAATATTGCTCCAAATCAATACATTCAATGTGCTTTGCTTGGGGCTAATGATCATAATAACCCTAATTTAATTGCTATTGTTGAGAAAGAATTCAATCCACATAGGTGCAATTAGTAATAAGTGCATAATTCTCACATTATATGATGTACGCTTAGAGACAGAACTTGATCTGACTCTCTAGTTTAGTGTTGCCATTTTTAAAAGTCTAAGCTTGCTACTGTGGTTGGTTAGAAATTCCCACTTGCTTTCAACTTGGAAAAGTATTCTCTCTCTCTCTCTCTCTCTCTCTCTCTCTCTCTCTCTCTCTCTCTCTCTCTCTCTCTCTCTCTCCCTCCCTTCCTCCATTCCCTTCTCCCTCCTCCCTCTTTTCCTCCCTCTCTCTCTCCATCCATCCCTCCATCCATCCATCCATCCATCCTTCCATCCATCCATACCTTCCTCCTTTTTATCTTAGGATACTAAATTAACATACTAAAGACTCACTGAAGGATGTCCACATGAATATCAGGAAATCCATCTCTATACCTCACCCTCCAAACTTGCTTTTGACAGGGTCTTTCTCTGTAGATAAAGCTTGCCTAAAGACTATTTTCCCTTCGCCTCTCCAGGGCAAAATTATAACTGTGCACCATAACGCCCTGCTCAGTATTTCTGACACAGCAACAAGATGGCAAAGAGAGATTTTGCTTTTCTGAGATTGCTCATTGTCAAGATTTCTGCAGAAATTCCATTAATAAAAACTTAGATACTTGGAATTCCTTCCTCTTAGTTAGCAGTCAATTTTTTTCTGATATAAAGACATTGAAAATTACTTGATTTATTTCCAAAAACTAATTAAAAGAAGGAATTCTCTACATTTGTGCCAGAAGTTAGTAATTTTACTATTATCTAGCTATAAATTTTATAAACTCACCCACCTAAGCAGCTAGAAATCAGATAAAGACATAGTAAAGTTGCCATGGAGAACAATGTCATAGCAAACAATGATCTCCAAGAAGCTGTAATTGCATTATTGCCATTTGAAGCATGGTCGGGTCAGTATTTACTTATCACATAAGTCAGGAATTTGAATATACAGAATATGTAGTGATACATTATGAATGGTGTATGTTTCTATTCACAGAGGAATGTGGTAGATCTTGTAGCATTCTTGCCAGCTGAGAAATAGTCATTCATCTTTTTCTCCAATATGCATTAGAACTTCAATATACTTTAAATTCATGAAACCATTATCCTCTCTGGAAATCTATCTGAAGTCAGATAATTTTTAAACTTGATGACTAATCTCCGTGTGTTAGACAGGCATTCTAACACCAAAGGGTAATCTTATAAAAACTGGTTTAATAATAAACTTCATTAACTTTGCAAAACAAATATATCTACATTTCTTCGTGTTTCTATTGCTGTGATGAGACAACAATAAACAATAGCAGCTTGGTGACAGCTCCCAAGTCTCACTCCATCACTGGGGAACATCAGAACAAGAGCTCAAGGCAGAAACTGAAGTGGAAACCATGAAGATTCTGCTTCCTGGCTTGCTCCTTGCCAGTTGCTGAGGCTGCTTTCTTATAGCACCCAGGACCACCATATGGGGGTGTCACTCAGGTTTGAATGAGCCATTTCTATTCAATATTTAATCCAAAAACTGCCCCACATGCTTCCACCAGTCAACCTTAGGGATGATGCGTTTTCTCAATTATGTTTCCCTCTTCTTCTATGTCTTGAGTTAAACTGAAAAAAAGCAAACTAACAAATCACGTTATAGCAGATACTTCTTTAAAAAATGTAAAATGGCAACATTTAAAGTGAACTTCAAACCATTATAAAACTTTGCAACTTCCAATTTCCATTGCGTAGAAAACCAGGCACTTTCAATTACCAATCTTTTTGTTGTATGGTTGCTCTATAAACTTAGTAAAGTGATGAGATCTTTAAGGAAATGCTTGTAAACCTCTGGCTCTTCTCTTATACTACGGACAAACTATCAATAGATAAAGTCTCAGTGAGAATAATATGTAAATTGATTTCAACAGTTCAAGTAGAGTTAAGATGCTTTAAGCTCATCTAATCAAAGGAGACTTGATGGCAATAGACTAAATCACTTTCAGAGAGAAACTCATGAACATTCAGCACTAGCCCTAGAAGAAGGAGCAGAAGTTAATATGGTAAATATATAGAGAATAAAAACTAGGATGAGGAAACCTAAACTTTATGTAGAAAACTTTAGTAGAAAAATTAAATAGGTTTCAGACACAATGGTACACACACTTGTCATCTACACAGTTGCTGGAAGGAGTATAGTAAAATAAAGGTCAGTATTTTCTAAGTCCAAAATTTGTAGCCATGCCAGGCTATATAACTTTTTCCAAAAACAAACAAAACTGGAAAGCAAAATGCTTAAGATCCTGTGCTCATCAGAAGTCATTTTTGTGAGAGAGGCCCAAGGTTTCTGTGCCTTGATGGCAACAGTGGTAGCCTTTAATTCTGATAAGTGCCAAGGTTCGGGAATGGCACTTTAGGAATTGTTAGGTTCAAAAGAGGCCTCCAAAATGGAACAACTATTGACAGTGTCCTAAATGACAACTTGGGCTCAGCTCAGGCTGGATTCTGACCAAATGAACAGACAGAAGTAAAGGACAAACAAAAGTCTGAACTCACTATTCCTCAGAAACCTTGTCAAGAGGATTTCTGATTGTCAAAAGCCATTATTTTTCTTATCTAGCCCTACAACCAACAACCACCAGCATCTAGCCCCACTAAGCAAGTCTGAACAGATCAAAGCCTCTAGCTAGCTTCTAGGCTGTCCTAGCTCCTTCCCACTACTCTCAACTCCCAGGCTGTCCTGGCTCCCAGGCTCCCTCGCAGTAAACTCTCTACTGTGAAACAGGTTAGATTTTCCTCTCTTTATACTGTTCTCTCTCCCTCACCCACAGAGAGAGCTTGGAAATTTTGATTCTATAATAAGCTTTTTTTTCTACCAACAAAGTAGTCTAGTTTAGTGGCTTCCTTTCAGCTTTGCTTACAAGAATAACTCTCTTACTATACTGAAAACCAGTTCTGATAGTACCCATACAAGATGGTCATTATTTTGACCACCCAAACCAGAAATATTCATTAACCTTGGAACCAAATCTCTTTTTATATAAAGAAGGTATATCAGGGAGGTCTTGGTAAAAGATCATAGGTTGGCAATATAGCCAAAAGCTCCAAACTGTTCTTAGGTGTGTTTAAATAGACACAAGAATGTGAATAAAATAGTCAGTGAGCGTCACCATCTCTAAGTGCAAGACATAAAATTTCCTTGCTCCATAGAGGAAGGGCCCAGAAGCCAGTATCCTGAGAGTTTGGAGCAGAAATTGACCACTGGAAACCAAGCATAAGTTTTCTGTTGAGATGCAGGCCTCCAATGCTTCTACCCCCACCCCACACACCAGAGGAGAGTTCTCAGAAATATTGCAGTCTATACACATCAGAGGAGAAGTGCCATTGTGGATCAGTGTCTTTAGCATATTCCAACTGATAAAGGTGAGAAATCTAAGTTGTGAAAAGCTGTGATTATATGGCAACAATATCCTTTAGCTAAACTGTCTTATTAAGAGCACCTCATGTTTTTACATAGGACATGGGCTCCGTTCCCAGTTTCCACGTGGACACTTATAGAAGTCTGTAACTCCAATTTCAGAGGATCCAACACCCTCTTCAGACCTTTCAGGTACCAGATTTACACACTGTATCCTTACATGTTCACAAGCAAAGTATACTTGTGCAATTGTTAAAAAGGTTTATTCTGGTAGAGATAAACCAATGGCTAATGCCCTTTATGGTTTACTATTCCCACAATATTTTTTATAAGTTTTATTTGGTAGAGATTCACATAAAACTTGTTCTATATGGCAGAATGGTTCTTCTGTCAAAATTGAGTTCCTAAGATCTCCATCCTATGTCCTCGTCACAAGAAAAGAACTGTCTGTGAACCCTTAAAGGAGCAATTGGGTCTTGCCACTCAAAAGCAAGCAAGTACTAAAAGACATGTACAAGAAAATGAAAAACAAATCACCACACACATCTTCTAGACTTAGCACCACATATCATTTAATAGGGCTGGGGATCCAAAGCAGAAGAGTAAAGTTTGGTGTGAGAGGATGTGGCAGGATTATTTATTTGACATGCCTGAGGTCCTGCACCACCTAGCCTTCTTCACTTGGCTTTACACTGGAAGGATTGAGGTGGTACTTGGAAACTATCAAAGGACCAGTAGGTTATGTTTCAGAAAACGTTTAATAATAGATTATAGGACTATCTTAGCCTTCTTCTTAAAAACTACCATTTCTGATTCAATTAACTTACCCAGCTGTTTCAACTGGATTTTGAATACGTGAGCAGATTTGAATTGACCAAGGATCAACATCTAGTGTTTCCTTTTGCTGCTGGTTTTCATTTCTCATTTGACTGTTGTTTTTGTTATTTTCAGTTGTATCACTGTAGAGTCTACAAACTTTGAATACAATGGGACTTCAAATCCTGGACTTCAGATCCACATCTGCATTAGGGATTGTCCACGCAGAGAAAAATCAACTAGAAGGTACCCAAAGGAACTCAAAAGCAAATGAAGTAAGGTGATTCCAGTAATGGAGACGATGCTAAAATTCTTCTCTTTTTTTCCACTTTTCAATGCTTCAGACCAGAGTCTGGGAAGTCTCACAAATGATGTGAGAGTCTGAGTGTGAAAGGGCTGTCATATTCTCCATGTTAAAGTTTCATCTGGTTTTCCCGTTTCCATGATTCTTGTAGGCATTCTGGAAAGTAAGAGAAAAAAAGAAAGGGGAAATAAGATTTGAGGTGTACTACTGAATGGTCATGGTGGGGCAATGTGCTAATTCTGTGGGGTCTCAGCAGTACTGGAGAATTTGGTTATATGGGCACTGTCATTTTGTCAAATCATCTCAATACTACTATTTTAGTGGCATCATTTTGACTATTTTGTTTCATGTCATCACCAGTATCTTGGTGACAACAGGGGGCAAAATGATGACAAAGTCTAATACTGTCTATGGTGAGGGTAGCTCCTGATACATGCTCTTGTATCAGGGCATGAGATCTCATGGGATATGTGCACCTTGCAGATTATGCATGGCAGTTTGCTTTCCAATCTAAGTATAGCTTTAACAGCACTTCTATGACATGCATTTCATAGAAGAAGAAGGACAAAAGAAGAGAGAGTACATTGTGATCAAAATGTGGTAAGGCTGGCAGAGGACTGAACAGGGCCACTTAGTACTGAAAGATGCTAGAACAGGAGACGGATAAGCAAGTGTTACCATCAGTCTCAGTCAGGAAGCTCAGAACCAGAAGACTAGGATGTCCTGTCAGATCGCATACAAGGTTGCTTAAGGCTTTATAGGTCTCAAAGAAATCAGCAGTGACACCAGTGTGGGAAAACACTCTTCAGACATCTCATCAGGTCGGCTTAGTGCTAAGGCTGGAGCACAGGCTGATCCAATAAACTGGAGCGGAGCGGGAGAAGGAGGCAGCAGGGAGGCTCAGAGTGGAGTTGGAGTTGAAGAAAAGAAAAGGACAGAGGATTGAGCTATACACTGCATGAAGCCATCGTATTTCATATCACTGTGTAGCTAAGTCATCATCAGCAATATGAGGTCCTCATCACAGCAAGAAATCTGGCTCTGGCGGCTGGAAATATAGTACTATAAGGCTGGGGGGGAAAGTACACAGGTCATCCATCTTTAAAAAAAAAACAAAACAAAAAAAAAAAACAAAAAACAAAAAAAAACAAAGGGAAGCAGAAACTAATAAATAAATTGCCAATTTAAAACAGGGAAGAACAAGAGCTACAAGTCCTTGAAGAGGACAAGGTGGGTGAGATAAGAAAAAAGAAGCAGTCATGAATATTCTTCGACCTCTGAGGCATTTCTTTGAGGGGGTGAATAAATATAAAAGCTGTATTCTGCCCTGAGATGACACAATCCTTGCAATGAAAACTGTGCTCTATCATCTCCAACTAAGCTACTATGACACAAGCACATCTAATTATTGTCCTCAATTTGTAGTGTTGGTGCACAAACACAGGCCTCACCTCCAAGGGAATATGACAGAGTTTATTCTGTGGTCTAACCTGAATGAGCACAGCCCAACAAGACAGATTTAGGTTATTCAAAATTTCGTGTTCCAATGTGGAAGCTGTGCTGTGAAAATTTTATAATATCAGAACAAAAAAAAAAGCCATAAATCAAAACTCTTTAAAAATACATTGGAAGAAATGTAAAACAGATGGTCACAGCAAAGTGGAGTTATCTCAACTATAGGCTGCAGATACTATCTGAGGACCCTTAGTGTTTCTGTCAGTAGAAAAGTAGGATGTCTTAAATCAATACATTCCAAAGAGTTTTGATCTGTGGTCAGGATGTTCTGTCAACAGAAGTGGGGCAGGAAAGGATTGGTTATTTAGTTAGTTAAAGATAGCCCATGATAAATTGCAATGAAATTCTAGATCTTCAATACTGCAAGTCTTCCTTAGTCACTGAAGTTTTGATTGGTAAACCAGCCTTAGCAAGCACAGCTTCCCTTCATGAATTCTCATCCACACCAGTTGGTTAAAACAGTTAACCACATTTGTTATATTGATAGTAACTTTTAGGTTTTGTTAGTTTGGGATCAGAAAGCTTCCTCCTTGTATCTAGTATAATTAGCTGGTGCTTTAGATTTGTGGGCTGTTTAGACTGCAAGCTGATTTTGTGATGTACTTTTAGCTAAGCAGAAGCAAACGGGATGGTCAGATGATATGATAGTGTTTAAAATTTGTAAGCTGTTTCTTGGAGACTGTTTCTTTTTTCTCAATTACATAATTCCTATGCATACTAAAATACAAAGTTTCAACGCTATTGATAAATTTATACTGCAAATGATCCTGCTGGTATTGTTGATTTCTACAGCAATGTTATGAACTGCCATTATCTAGTTCAGATCTTGCATCCTGTAAGCACTTTAGGACTAAGACACATGTGCATGTTGGTCAGTTTCCTTTGAACTGAGATTCAAGATAGGAGCAAGCTTGAGTTGCCCAAATGCTGAGAACCTTAATTCTGCTTGTATCTACTTTATAGTCAGTTTTCTTCTTGCCTCTGTCCCTGACATCCATTTCTGAAGGAGCATTTATTTTAGCAAACTTGTAATTGCAAATTCTTTCTCTGCTTCTTTGAGATGTAAATCTTTTTCACAGCCTCTTGCCAGTTTTACAACCCAACACTGTCTTTTTCAAGGACTTGGAAGTTAGCTCTTTGAAATAGAAGCATCAAGGAATCAGCACCCCTGTCTATGAACCTCAGAAAAAAGGCTGCCTTTTTAGTACTTCTGCTACTAGCTCCTGTCTAGGAAAGGTCAACAAGTGTGCTCTTTTTTTCTTTGGCAAGGTCAAGCAGTAACACTGTTAGATTACCCTCCCAACTCCAGATCCTAAAACTATCTTTGTAATTATAAAAAAAATAAATAAGTTCTGATTTTCTCAGCAAAATCCAAAGAGTGTAGTCAATGATAACATATTATATATTTCAAAATAGCTAAAATATTTTGAATGTTTCAACCACAAATAGATGATACACACTCGGTACATTGAAGATGACTGTGGATCTGGGATAATCACTGCCAAATGTTTCCATGTAGTTAAATAGTGAAGCTCTGTAAACTTACACAATTGATATGTATTTGAAAAAATTAACTGTTTACTACAAAAGAATTTAATTCCAACTACATTCAGTTTCTCCTCTTATAATAGGTAAAATTACAGTTTTCAATGATCTGCTTTATTGTGTGGAGTATAATTTATACTTTGGTTGAACCATCAGTACTCTCATTCTGTCTTTAATGTTAAAGTTTGTTCAGTGGCTATATTTAAGCTAATTCAGACACTAAGAAACTTTATTTCAAGGACAGTATGAGCTCTCTCCTTGGGGTCTCTATAATCTAGTGATAAAAGCAGGATGACAGATGGTTGTTTCTGCATTCGTTTTGTAGTTTACTTTGGATGGCCTTCTTATATCTGCATCTAGGAATGCTCATTCCCCAAGGGGTGTCTTACAGAGATTCCGAGCCTATCTCACACTCCTTCAAGGCTGAAGGCAAAGATCACCACAACTGAAGCATCTTGTTGTTGGTGGTGTTCTTTCGTTTTTAAATCTGTTGAAAAAATAGAATTATATTAAAAAATAATCTCAACACTGAAAGCCAAGACCCCACCCTACCCCCAAACCCCCAAACAAATAAACAAAAAAACAAACAAACAAAAAAATCAAGCTAGTATTTTTCCTGAGCAGATCTAATTACTCTATGAAATTTTCTGTATGACATCAGGAGCACTCTAGGTGCTCCATGAGTTGTTCAGGCATAAGCTTCAGCCCTCCAGTGTGTGTGTGTGTGTGTGTGTGTGTGTGTGTGTGTGTGTGTGTGTGTGTGTGTGTGTGTGTGTGTGTGTGTGTGTGTATGTGTGAGTGTGTGAATGTGTGAGTGTGTGTGTGTGTGTGTGTGTATGTGTGTGTGTGTGTGTGTGTGTGTGTGTGTGTGTGTGTGTGTGTGTGTGTGTGTGTGTGTATGGGGGAATATCCAAACCTGCTGTATTTCCTTTCTTATAAAACTGTATGTTAGGTCTTACTTGAACATGAAAATACCTACAATAGTCATTCAGACATTGGAAACTCCTATTTCCAAACAACAGCTTTCACAAATGAAACTTCTTGTGGAATTTGTGGTTACCAGGCAAAGACTTAAGCCATAAGGAAGGTAGTGCTCAATCGTTTTAATTAGAATATACAAATAAGTTCGATTTGTGCTCTTACCTTTGTTAGTCAGACCATTAGTACATGCAAACAGCTCCGCATACAACACAAATGTTAGCTGACATTGGGCTTTCTTACTGAAGTGGAAATTATGTTTAGTTTGATACATTTTTTTTTCAGAGTAAAATTGAGGAAAACTGGGTTTGTAGAGTGGTAAACTTAGGACTTTTGAAATTGTGAAGTGGCTTTTGTAACTCATAACCAGAGTGTGACCTGCTTGTGGACAGGTCTGGTGACTGGTAGGTAGCTTAGAAGTCAAGCTGTTTTGTGAATTCGCCACACCTGTGTCTCCTTGGATGGGTGCCCTTTTACTAGATTTAGATGGAAATCAGAGCTTTTCTTCTGTGCCTGACCCTTTGTGACAGGTGACTTTGGAATCTTAATAAGGATTTTACTAAAATGGGACCTGGGGTTGTAAATTCAGGTAATGGCTCCACTCGTTTTTTTACAGTTATCAATCTATAAAAGTGAAAACATGTAAAGTTTGATAAGAAAGGAAATGCAGCCGCTGCTGTAGGAGTATGCTTTTGTACATTGTAAATATATGCCAATATAAATATTGGTTTAATAAAAACACTGATCAAGTAGTTAGACAGAAACTGGGCAACCAGACTAAGAGACATCTGGGAAGAGGAGGAACAGAGAAGAGATACCAGCAGATGCAATAAAAAGATGAGAATGGTGCTCTGAAAAAGGTACCAAGCCACGTGGCTAAACAAGATAAGAATCATGGGTTAGTTTAAGAGTAAGATTTAGCCAGTTATATGCCTGAGCCCTAGGCCAAACAACTTGTAATTAATATTAACCTCTGCATGTTATCTGGTACTGAATGGCTGTAGGACCAGCCAGGCAGGACACAGAAACTTCATACTAGAAGCCGCTTTGGATGTTTCTGAGGCATCATATTACTAACAGTGTTAAAAATATTTTATTCTTGAGAGTCTTCACTTCCTAGTTGGAAGCTTTAGCTGAGCCACTGCAGTGCTCATCAACATGATCTCTAGGACAATGAGATGATAACAGCAGATAGACCATCTCATGTGATGCACCTCAGTTCATAGAAATTGTTTTCAGAGCAAAGGCCTGGCTCTTAATGCCTTATCAAATTAGGCTTTTCCTACTAGCATCTCAGTGTGTCAATTACATACATGATTACTGGAGAAGTGAAGAGAAAAAAAAATAACTCAAGAGTCATATTGGAAAGAAGATATAAAAGAGTCCATATATGAACTATAAATTTAAATAAAGTAAGAATTGGAGCAGAGGACAATATATATATATAATTATATACTGGTCAAAATATCATCTGGGTTTTAGCTCTTTCAGTTCTGGCTCTGAAAGATAGTCCAATGAACAGTTATTTCTGTTATCATAAAGGAGAAATCCAATTATTTGCAGAATGGAGGTTTGAGAAAGAAGTTAGCTCCCCACATTAATGGCAGAAGCCTTCAGTAGATTATAAGGTAGTCCTTAGAAATAGCTGGCAAAGTGACTGAAAGCAGCTGCGAGTTGGTGACAAAGCCCACACTGTGTATCCACTCCTCTGTTTGGATAAGTAACATGATCACTTCTTAGTTTTGGCTAATGGGGCATGTAAATGAGACACACTTTAAATCTGCTTCATCGCATCATATGCTTAGAGAATGATCAATACCATCAAGGATCACCCTTAATATCTATCCATTTGTTGCTGGCTAGTTTTATGTTAACTTGAAACATGATAGAGTCATTAGAGAGGTAAGAACATGTACTGAAAAAATTGTGATCATGAGATGTTGCTATAGGCAAGCATTTTCTTAATTAGTGATTGATGAGTGTGGGCACAGTCTGTTGTGGCTGTTGCTGCTTCTATGATGGTGGTCCTCAGTTCTATAAGAAATCAAGCTAAGCAAGTCATTGGAAGGAAACTAGCAAGCAGTATTCCTCTAGTACTTCTATATCAGCTCCTGCCTCCAGGTTCCTGCCTGACTTCCTACATGGTGGATTAAGATTTGAAAGTTTTAGTCATATAGACTCTTTTTCTTCTCTGCTTGTTTTTGGCCAATGTTCATCACAGTAATGATAACAATAACTAAAATTTCCTTTCAGAAATATAAAAGGTTCCTTGATTAGATACTACAGTAGTAATTCCCTTGGAATTCCTACTACACTCAAAGAATCTTTCTGACCTTTCTTAAGCCAAAAAAAACAAAAAACAAAAAACCCTCCAATCTCTCTACTGATTCATTATTCTTCTCAGGTATGATATAACAATCTTGGAAGCCACAGTAAGGTGGCTATGATGACTATTGTTCTTCTATAATCCTAGACTTATATTCAGCAATGGAAAGACTCTTCCACTCTGAAGAACTCATATCAGCCTCCTCATTTTTTAGGGATGGTCTGTAATTTTCCAAGGGAATACCAGAAACAGGACAGTTGTTTTTATATTTGTATCATTTATCTTGAATATGAATAACATATATTAGTTATTCTTGGATTGAAGAAAGACACCCCCTTGAGCTTTTTCCATGTGGTTAAAAACCTGAGGATCTAACCTAAGAAAAATAAACATATATTAAAAAATCAAAAATTGCAAGCCTCCACCCACCATTTAGTTAGTTGGTAGGCACAGATGATGAGAAAATAATTTTTTGGGAAAAAAAAAACAAAAACAAAAACTCTAAGCTCTACGGTATAAGGGGTAAATATAGAAGAAATGCAATAATGCTTCCCTTCATTTTCACATCATTGGCTAATAGCAAAAATAATTGAACTATACCTGGATTAAGAACAAAGTCAAACAGATAAATACCAGTGAATTCCACATAAAAACCACCTGAAAGTCCATGTTTGTTTGTGCATCATTGCTCTCCTAGGATACGTGGTCTGCTGTGCCTTTAA
Source organism: Phyllotis vaccarum (assembly GCA_033318265.1). NCBI lineage: Eukaryota > Metazoa > Chordata > Mammalia > Rodentia > Cricetidae > Phyllotis > Phyllotis vaccarum. The sequence goes on from JARWLC010000007.1 coordinate 89,980,496, forward strand.
TACTTGTTACTCCAAACACTTATTATTTCTTTTAAATGAAGGCTTTATTGAAAAATACCATGAAAGAAACTCTAAGAAAGACAATTATTCTCATGACTATTTCTCAGAAATGAAATATGCTCTTTCTAAGCCTATAATATGAATTAATTTAATACATATGGATAATAATTTAATACTCACAGATAATTCTTTACAATAAACATGGCTAGAGTCTGATGAATGATTAAAAATAATTCTAAAATTATAAAAGACAAAGCCTCTCATTAATTTTTGCAATTTTATATTAATTAATTCTAAGAAATATACATTTACTCTACAAGATATTTGTGTCTCTTTAAGCTGAGGTGATTTGTCTTAAATCACCACACTTAGCTTCCAAACACTCTCTCTTATATACTTTCCATTTATTTGAAAAGACTATTGTTGTAGCAGGATTTATTACAGGTAAATAGAATGCATTGTTTGGTTTCCTTCTATACTTTTCATTGTGCATTTCTATTTTGGTAGTAGCTGAAGTACAAAACAAAGCGTGTCCCTTTATTTAATTTTGCCTTAAGTCAATTCTGTCAAACTGAGAAGAGAAAAAAGTAACATGTTTTGATAGATCTCCTTGGAAAGGATCTGACACCTGTCTAATTACAAGGCATTGAGATGCAGCAAAGACCATAAGCAGACAGTCATCCTTCCTGCCTCTTGCTCTTCATAGCCTTCTCCAGCAATTTCTATTTTACCAAAGCATAAAGAAAAAAAAAAAAAAGCCTTCAGTAGATGACCTCACATCTAGAATTTCAAAGACAAATATTGAAAATGTACGGTGGTTTTAAATATTCTGTGGCAAAGTATGTCCTGGAGTATTTCTTGTCTAGAGACAAATAGAGAGTGATTCATTCTTTGCAAACATAAGATAATAATGGCATATTAGTTGTAGTATTATTGATGTGATAAAATATTATAAGCAAAGTCAACTTGTAAGAAGATTGTGTAGTTTATTTTGGCTTGTAGTCCTATAAAATGAATCATAATAGCAGGGTAAGCATGGCAGCAGGTTGCTGGAGTAAGATGAGAGATCTCATTCCAATTATACACGGAGATAGAGAACAGCCTGAGACAGAGAAAGGCTATGAACATTCATTCGGTAAGGACACACTTGCTCCAGCAAAGATACACATCTTAAGGTCTATAACCTCTACAAAGACTCCAGCCAATTTATTTCAGAGTCTCCTCCACATCAATTTTTATTGTAGCATTATAGCATTTTTTTTAATGATATCTGTTTTAGATTCACCTGAAGTATCTGTTAACAGGCGAACAAATAAGAAAAATCTGGGTTATATACATAATGAAAATTAAAGGAAAATGAAGTTATGCCATTGGCAGGAATCTAGATGGAACAGAGATAATCATATAACAATGTGAGATGTCTTTTTGTATGCTGTGAATACCATTAATTAATAAAGAGGCTGCTATGGCCTGTAGTAACCCAGCTTATAGGCAGCAGGAAATCCAATTATAGATAAAAAGAAAGGAGGATAGAGTCAGAGGGAGATGGTGCAAGCTGCCACCCAAATAGGCAAGATGTAAAGAAAACATAGGTAAGCCATGAGACAAATGGCAATACATAGAATAATGAAAATGGGACATGTTAAGTTGGAAGAACTAACAAGTCATGAGCTTGAGCCATAAGCCACGCCACACAGTTTGTAATCAAGATTAGCATTGTGTGATTATTTGAGCCTAACAGGGCTTTGAATCTGAACCTTGGGGCTAGGCAGGGCTGGATGACACAAAACTTTTGGCTATAATATAAAGTAAGTTAAATCAGTCTCAGAAGGCAAATAAGGTATGCTTTTTATTATTTGTGGGGAGCCCAGATTTCATATACCGTCACAAAATGTTATATGTACATATAGCATAAAACAAGAAATAAAATTTTCTGGAGGACCAAAGGAGAAAACTGGAAAAGAGTTTGACAGAAGGAGTGTGATGTTGAGATGCACAAGATATGCTCAAAGTACATTATAGACTTAGATGCAAATGGCTTTAGTAGTCCAGTATAATAAAATAAAATAAAACCTTACAAACCAGTTGCAGTGCACAGGAGAGTGATCCCAAAGCCTTCCTGGATAGCCCACAGGAGCTTATTCATTTTTCAAAGGTGTAGTTGACCCAGCCCTGGGAGTATGAGCACAGGAGAGGAGACCCTGCTCCCCACCTTATATGCTACCATTAGCTGTCAGGATAGAGGACTTGAATGCAGGATAGTTGGCCTCCTCCTTGCTGTATGCTACATGGTGTGAGCTAGCTAAGGCAGTGTTGGAGAGCTAGCTCAGGTACCAATAGTGAGAGAAAGCTGCCAGGCTGAACAACCAAGCTACGGAGACCCAGAACTAGAGCTGAGAGTTGGTTGGCCCTTCTCAATATAATCAAATCTATGTACTAATGAAGCATGTGAAGAGACGGAACAGACTAATATCAAAAGAGCAGGCTATCCATGACACAGGACAACAACAGGATATCTAACAGAAGCCCCATTAAGAGCTCATTATCTATGATGGAACAGAAACCAGAGTCCTCAAATCAGACCAATAAACTTGATAATGAACATTTCCATATAAAGATGAATGGACCAAAGGGTAAACTCTGTAACTCAACAGGCCCACCATAGCGTCTACAAGATTCTTCTTGTTCTTCTTAAATGTTCTTTTTTTTTCTTCTTGCTTCTTCTCTTCCTCCTCCTCCTTCTCCTCCTCTCTTTTTTGTATCTTTATTTTGTTTGCTTTTTGGTTTTTCTTTTAGATTTGGTTTTGATTGAGGGGGACTTTTGTAAGGGCAGAGGGCATGTTCAAGGAGGTAGGGAGATAAGTGGGATCAAAATGCGTAATGTGAAATTCACAGAGAATCAATGAAAGTAAAAAGAAAACAGGAGAAAGAAGCTAAAAACCTTTTTGTACTTAAAATAATGTCATTGGCTTTGGAATACTAAAACATTACTTGAGTTGGTATTCTCAAGTTTGAGAGTGATGTGGACATCGTTGAACCTCTCTTTCTTCATCAAATATCTGCAGTTTTCAGTAATCTTTACCTGGTTAATAGTTTCTATTTCCATAGAGTTTCTGTGTTTGATTTCCTAGTTTAATTTTTAATCTTAAAGATATATAATCAAGTAAATCTAATCCAAAATATGAAGTTAGCTAGTGCTTATAAGGATAAAATACCCTTCTCGCATTTGAGAGTGAGAGACAATTGAGAGCTTTGTGCTTTATAGTTTATGTTGAATAACCAAATAGTTTTCAAAACAACATAGTTTTTTTTATGCCTAATCAAATTTTACTGGAGATAAGAGTATCCATCTATTCATAAATACTTTCTGCAACCTTAATTTCTACATAAGCTTTTTAAATAAAACCATTTTTATATTTTTTAGAAAATACAAAGAATTTTTCACATCTTAATTAGCTAATTAACCCTCTATGTATTTAATGGTGCATAATGAGATATTTTCAATAAAAAATATTACAAGGGCTGAGATTAAATTTCAGCCATAGACTGCCAAGCATGGAAGATATCTTAAAATATGGCTTGAATCTTTTGTTTGACTAAGGTAGTTGCCAAAAGATTTTTATTATGAAATTTTATATATCGTATTTCAAAAGTATTATGAGATACACTATAAAATAATTCAAAGTTATTCACATAAGTCTTATGCTCCTGGCATGCCATTTATGGCAGATAGTGTCTTCATCATATTTAACCATATAAAAGGTTCCATATTTCAAATTATTATTGTACAAAACTATGGCAATGTAGTTTACAAATGTGAACACTTAAAAAGTGAGTTTAATAATGTGTATAATATTACAGTGTTTTAAAATTATGTCAAGGATGTGCATCATTAACTAAGTTATGCTGCCTCATTTCTAATCCTGTTCTTAATGTCTCTCTCTCTCTCTCTCTCTCTCTCTCTCTCTCTCTCTCTCTCTCTCTGTGTGTGTGTGTGTGTGTGTGTGTGATACAATAGTAATACTTCATGGATACAGTTCTCTTTGATAAACTGATTTTTTGTTTTCTTGCGAAATTAAATAAACATTTCAAAGATTATGTATTGAGGATTTAAATGTTGTTTCCTGGTCTTGTAATGATTGTTCTTTTCAAAGTAGTTCTGGGACTGAATTTCCTAACCTTTGCTTATCAAAAAAGCTACATTACCTTGGCTTCTGGGTGTCCTGAGGTACCAAATCACCTAGACATGCTTATAACATATTTGGCTTGCTTAATTGACTTAAAATTGGATTAAAAAATGGTAAAAGTACCACAAGAAGCTAAAAGGATCCCACAAGAAAAAAAGTGTTAGGGTTGAAACAGGAGAGTGCATTGTTTATGTGTAACCTGTAGAACATACTTCCTTGCATCTTTAATAGGGTCAAGAAGACAATCTATCCACTACGACGTTGACTAATGTACTAGCCAAGGGGTGGACAGAATACAAGAATGTATCTGTGGTGAATATCTACTATAGCCTGGGTGGGAATATGTGTCTGTGGTGTCTGTCTCCTACCGAATGGATGTGAATATATGATATGCACCTCCTAAAATGGCTTCACCAGGTTAATCATAATAGCATGATCTTTGAGAGGTGAAATAAGGCGTCAGGATTTAATCATCACTGACAAGGCTTTACATTTCATAATGGTCCCCGACAGGCATGCTCTCACAAAATCTAACCTATGCAAACACTTATACTGGTTTGTTGTCAATGTTGTTGTTAAGTTAAACCAGACAATCTGCTAAAAATTGCCACATTTGTTGGAAATCACATTTCCATTCTCAAGTAACATCACAGCTTGCATAGTTTCTATGTGAATTTTGGAAGACAATGAAATGTTTTTCTTCTTTAACATTTTCTGCCATTGATTTTATGGCCAAACATCATGAAAATCTCTCTCTTTTTTTTTAACTTCTTGAGTTAGCATCAAGAGGAATTAAGTTTCTGTTAAATTGTGACATGAAATATTTATATAGACACAAAAGAATCTGTGTAACATTTTTTAAATTATTCTTCTTGTGATAGTAATTATTAAAGAGACACCACAAAAAACAAAATGTCAAGCCTACTGTGTTGTCTAATTTTCAGGAATTGAACTTTGAGTCGCCATGATAAGAAAAACTCTATAATAACTAGGGAGCATATGTTTGAATTGAAGAATTTACAAAATCTGCCTTCCATATTAATCATATCTTTCTACATTCTCTTTTTTCTTTTTTCTCATGTCCTATTGCATCAATTCTAATTGATCTTTAATAAAACTCAGAGCTATGTATTGCCAGTAAATCAGAAAGAACAGAGAGACAGAACAAGCCACAGGCACTTCTCACCTCTACTTAATCTTCCAGCTGAAAGGGGAAGATCCTGTTTCCAGGAACCTTCAGACTGAATGTTCTGAGTACTGAGCAGAAAAGAAGGGGAAGGGAGACCTCCTGTCTCTTTTTCCCTCATGATCCCTTCTCTGCCTGATCATATCACTTCCTGTCTTAACCTTCCTAGAGATGGGATTAAAGGCATGTGTGCTTCCTAATTACTGGGAACAAAGGCATAAGATCCCAAATGCTGGGATTAAAGGTGTGTGCCACAATGGCCTGGCTTTGTTTCTCTTTTAGAATGGATTAATATGCAGTCCAGAGTGACCTAGAAATCATTGTCTCTTTCTCCAGAGTTCTAGGATTAAAGCTTGTACCACCACTGTGTTACCTCTACAGCTAACTCTGTGGCTGGCTCTGTGTCTGATCCTCAGGCAATCTTGGCTTGCTAGATAATAATGCCCCCACAATTGTTTTGTATAGATATTACTATTGATGTTTAACTTTAAATTTTAATCATTGAACAGAAAAAAATTACAATGAAACTGAAATTCACATTTAAGAGCAATTAACATTAACTTCAAATTGAGTAACATCTTTACTGAAACCATGTCCTTCCTTGTTTATGGAAATGGACTTGTGTTAGTCCTTGAGGACAGCCATTTTAATAAGAAAGGCAAGTTATTTTGCTCACAGTTTTAGAAACTCTTCTATACTGCTCCCCAACTCCCACTTATCTGATATATAGGCTATGTTTCTCTTAGCTACAAGATAGCCTGATGATGCAAAAGGTACCAAGTTCTAGTTTTACTTCGTATCTCAGCAACCTGCATTACTGACAATTCACACTGTAAGATCTATTATTAATCAATGACAAGAGAAAACTTCCAAGTTACAATCACTTTGCAGTCAGACGACCTTTTAAAGTTGCCACCATCTCAAATAACCAGGCTGAAGAACAATTTCTAGGTCATACATTTCTCAGGATCATATATACTCAAACTGTCCAAACTACAGGAAAAATATAAAATAATTAAATATATGAAAATTTTATCCTGTTGAATGGATGGTAACAGGCATAGAACTAATGCAACTAACTTGGTATAGGCATTCTCTGAAGCTACATAACTCTATGTTATTTCTACACCAAATAACTATATCAGTCGAAGATTCAGGAAGAGTGGGAGAGAAGAGGCAGGTGCAATTGAGTGCCTGTTCTTCGTGGTTTCCGCTTTCTTCGCATGGGACTTCAGCAGCTGGCTTTCACACCACTACAGGCAATGAGTTCTGGTTTCCAGCTACTTTTAGGAACCCTGACCGAGCTTCATCCTCCTCCGCAGAGAAAGAGACAGCAATGAGCTTCTGCCACAGTGGCTTCCCAGACACACTTTTCACAGTATTAGCTTCTGCTCTTTAGGTATCTCATGTCAGAATCCTGTAAGGGGAACTGGAGAGATGGCTCAGCAGTTAAATGCACTGGGGTCCTAGGTTTGACTTTCGTTGCCCAAATGACCTCTCACAACAACCTAAAACTTTAATTAAAGAGGATTTTACCCCTTTTGGTCTCAGTGGTCACCAGGAACAGCACATAGTCCTGAGATTTGGATGAAGGCAAAACACCCATACAAATAAAATCAAATAAAACAGAATGCTGAGCATTTGTTGAGGGACTTTCTACAATGAATAACATATTCTTACCGTGATCGTCTGAATGTGATGACCCTCCTCAGTATTTATTTGTTGTTATTGCTTTTGTTCTTAGACAAAGCAGGAACATACCTCTTCTTTCCTCTCTATACAGCTGTCATTTTCTTTCCATGTCTAAGTTAATAAACCCTTAACTAGATTAATAGCCTTTGGTAGCCAACCTCTAATGTGGTCCCAACAGATGCTATAGAAGAAGCAAGGAGTACATGGCATCCTTGATTAGTAGTGTTGTCCTGTTGTTTCTGAGAACTTATGACCTCTTCATTGGTCTCTCTCTTACTCTCCCCCCTCCCCTGTCTGATTCCTCCTTCTTGGAGGGTCTGTGGTCCTCAGCCCACAGTCAGAAATTAAGGCCTTCTGCCAGTAGTCAGATTAACAAAGTCCTAGTTAAGTTCCCCAACATCTTCTGCTGCAGCAGGCATCCTGGCTAAAATCTCATAACAGACACCAGTTTAACTGTGAGAGTCTGTTACAATTTTTAAGAGGTTAATTATTGGGCTGACTTTATATTAAAGAATGGTCAAAAAGTTAGAAAGGATGACAATGGATGGAGCTTGACAATTGCAAGATGATGATTTTCATTTAAGTCATTGTTGCCCTAATGATAGGATTTACAGAAAAAGGTTTTTATTAACATTCTTATTAATGTCAACTATGCTATTAAAATAGTAAGCATGCATTATATACAAGCTTCTTAAATTAATAAGAAGAGGTGTTGTCTACTTATTCCAGCAATAAAAATGAAGGTTGTTTTTAAATTATTATATTTAGGATTTAAAAAAAATACAGTTGGGAGCATATGTTACCCCAGGACTTGAAGTTTACATCATAGTGATCTTTGTGTTGATGATTTAGCCTATGAATTCCTAAGAATGTTAGAAATACCCAGGGCAGAGTAGGGCACCTATTTAGTTTGGCATAGAGTCCAAGGCTAAAAAGGTGCTTCTGCCCAGGTTAGGGAGAACATGGGCAACAAAGTAAGGGTGCACCTCCAAAATCTGACAAAAATCTTGTTCTCTTCATTAATATTGTGTTCTTTATTTCAATTTTAAGCAAGCACCCCCCCCTCTCTCTCTCTCTCTCTCTCTCTCTCTCTCTCTCTCTCTCTCTCTCTCTCTCTCTCTCTCTCTCTCTCCTGATGTGGAAATACCTTTCTGTATGCTGTGAATATCAATCTTTAAATAAAGAAGCTGTTTTGGGCCATGACAGGCACCATAGCAAAAGTAGGAGGAGAAATCAGAGCATAGGTAGGAGAAGTAGGGCAGAGTCAGACAGACCAAGCTGAAGCCCAAAGGTGCAACATGTAAGGAACACAGGTGAGCCTCGGGCCATGTGGAAGACAGATGAATGAGAATGGGTTAAGTTAAGATGTAAGAGCAAGTTAGCAATGTGCCTGAGCCATAGGCCAAACAGCATGAAGTCAATATAAGCATCTGAGTCATTTTGGGGGGCCTGAGCAGCAGCTGCAGGTGGCTGAGGGGTTTGCCATGGCAGGTCTGTGGGTCTGGACCTCTGGCTGCCCGGGATCAAGAAACCCCATTGCTACACTCTCCCCTCCTTTTCCTCTCTTCTTCTCTTCTTCTTTCCCCTTTCTGACCCCACCCCCCATTCTAGGTCCTTTGTTTTAAAATTCCCTGCAAATATGTAATCCCTTATTAAAGAATGCATGAACTTTACTAGCGATTTTTTTTTTAACAAGCTCTGTGAACTGAGAGGAACCCCAGATCATTCTTTTCTCCCAGCTTGTTTCTTAGTTTGCAATTCAAAGGATTCTGATTTACATGATTGCCTTCCTTGTCTTTGTTGAAAGTGTGCTATCTTTGCTCATTAAACTCTAGCATTTTCCAAAAATTTTCTGGTAGTCTCTGCTTGGTCTTATACCAATACCAAGTCACCAAATATTATCTGCCTCTGTTACCTCAACAATTCTAGTATACAGATGTAGTGTAATTAATTTCTAGTGCACAAACACATTGTAAAGTCAAAGGCTCATTTGTCTAGATAAATTTTCCTTCTTTAACTGTATTTTCTATGGGGGTAAGAGGTTTAACTCCATATTATAACAAATTAATAATTTATACAGTTTTCAATAACTATTATAATCATCTTGGCAGGTGAGAAGATATTCTAAAGAGATACCATTCCTTTTCTTTGGTTATAAGACTTTATAATAATGGATTTTAATAATTAGAATTTCTTCAGGAATGTCATACTGTAGGAGCTGGAAAGCTAAGGGCTGTTACCAGCCAGAGAATGACCATGTGCCCCAGGAAGGGATTTCTCACAGTCTGGACATCCTTTAGAATCATCTCTCAACACAGACTCTGGCAAAGACAATGATGGATCAGCGATGGGTAGGACCACATCTTGACCATGATTGCTTAGTTATACAGTCTTCTTACTCTTTCAATAAACCTAATGTTCATGTCATGATCCCATTTATCCAAAGTCTTGAGGTCATAGGAAATATTTATTTGTTCTTCTTTCCAGTGTAGCCACATCTAATAAATCTCCACCCTCTTGTCTTCCAATGTTGTCTTCTAATTTGGTAAGTGAAGCACAGCATCTCTGATTTGCATTTCTCCAGTTGCCACAGTTCATAACTTTAGCTACAACCTTATCTAGAACATATAGAATATAACTGTAAATATCAAAAACTATCCAATAGAGAAGCAACCTCTCAAGAGGAAGCTGTTAAATTCATCCAAATAACCACTGCTATTGTTGAATTTTAACATTCCAGTTAATATATTTGGATTATTTTCACTGTGGGATTTTGCTCTTGAACACTGCCAGTATAATTTAAAGTCTGAGAGTTATATAGTAATATGCCTGAGCCACAAGCCAAAGAGCTCATAATTAATATAAACATTTGTGTGATTATTTGAGACTGCTGGTTTGAACCTCAGAAACTTCTGAATAGTGCTTATGTATATTAATACATTATAGGTGTTTATGTATTTTTATAAATGATATAAACAGCTAGGCAAAATATCAACACTTAGGAAATATAGTTAATGTCTATACAATTATATCCAGTGTTTTACTTTCTGTAACAAATTAGTTTAACAAAAGAAAATGCAGATTTACGTTCTCTCCTGTCTAATATATGTTTCACCCCTTAATTTCTTCCTATTTTGACTTACTATAAGGATGAAAAAAAATCAGTGATTGAAAGTCTACCACGATAATCATTGTCAATGAAAAACAGCTCCAAATTCAAAGAGAAAGAGAGATAGTTTGTTCCAGAGTCAAAATAAATAACCATGACCTCAAAACATGGATACAAGTTGTCCCATCTAACATATTCCTACATGTTAACAATTTCACAAATATTTTTTTGTAGTAATAGAACAAAGAATGTAATAAACTCTTTTCAAATATAATGGTAGATGCATCAGACAGACAGGTTACAGCCAAGTGGAAAAATCCATTAAAATCCTTAGATGCAATCTGCTGCATTATTGGGTTTTTGTTCTTTATCATGACTGAGGTAACTGTGTCAAAGAAAAAAAAAAGACCCTACTAATTTTTTTCCCAAGTGTACTAATTTATATATAAACCAATCAAGGAAATTATACCAGAAATGTACTGTTGGAATATGAAACCAAAATTATAAACTCTAGTGATTTCATTTTGGAGTAACAGAGTCCTTTTATTGTAGGGAGTTTCTTCCAGAGGCAAATGAATCTGAATCAGAATTTAAACATCAAAACATTTGTGAAGCAACCAGGAGTAATGACAAACTGGAAGGAGAGTGGGAAGGTAAGAGGGAGTCTTTTGCTTTCACTGTTGCCTGGGACACCATGACTCTGAAACTGGATATTCTGTCCTTAACTCCAGAAGAGCTCATGGAGAAAACTTTACCTTAGCTACACGGAAAAAAAAATTTATACTTACATGAATTAGACTAAGATAGAAACCTTCAAAATTATAGGATTGTCATATGATATTTTAAATGTTCATGACTTTCTTTTTGCTTAAGAAAATACAATTTTGGTCAGCCCTTCTCATTTTAACTCCTTATATCATATAAACCAGTTAAAATAATAAAAGAGATAAAAAGAGTGAAGAAGAAACTTTATTTATTGTTTTTTTTTATCTTAAATTGAAAATAGATTTTTCTCATATACAATACGATCTGACCACAGGTTCCCCTCCCTCCACTCCTCCCAGATCCCCAACCTTCCCTCTTTCCCAGAATCACTCCCTTTCTGTTTCCTCTTCAGAAGAGAATAGATCTTTAAAAGACTATAGCAAAATCAAGATACAACAAAAAACCAAGCAAAAGCCTTCACATCGAGGCTGGACAAGACAACCCAATAGGAGGTTACAAGTTAAAGTTAGTTAGGCAAAAGTCAGAGTTACCCCTTCACCACCATGCAAAAATACCAAGCTAACAGCTATAATATATATGCAGAGGACCTGGTACAGACCTGCACAGTTTCCATGCCTGACATTTTAGTCTCTGTGAGCCTGCATAAGTCCCACTCAGTTATTCCAGGAGGCCATGATCTCCTGGTGCCCTCCACCCCTCTGAGCTCTACAATTTTCTTTCTCCTCTTCCTTAGGGTCCCAAATCATTGAGGGTAGGGAAAAGATGGAGATCTTCTCTCAATCAATAATGCCTGGCTGTGGTTCCCTGTACCAGCTCACATCTGCTGCCACAGGAAGCCCCTTGTTGATGAAGACTGAAACATATACCAATCTAAGAGTATAGAAGAATACCACTAAAAATCAATTAAATAATTTTTCATTTTGCTAGTCGTACTTGTTTATGCCCTGTGTTTCTGGAGTCTCTAGTCTCCAGTTCCTGGACATGCAGGCAGTATAGTGCATGCACATGCACTTCCACTATTGGCACAGACCTCAAGTGAAACAAAACATTGGTTAGCCAGTTCCACAAGTTCTGGGCCACCATTGCCCCAGCACATTTTATGGGCTGGACAGATTGTAGGTCCAGGGTTTTGTGGCTGGGTTAATGTCCAGGTTTCTCTTTCAGTAACCTGCAGAGTAATTTCTTGCACCAAAGAAACTAAAACTTCTGGGCAAAGGTCTGTGCAAGCACATCTCTCTACATTCAGTGAGTTATGTGAATGTTGTCTTGACAATGGGGAGGTCCTACAATCAATTTTCAGATAGTGAACATTATGGTAATCTAGAATATGTCATTAAGATTTTTTATGTTATAAAAATGCAGTTAAGGATTTTCAACTTGTGTCACAGAATCATAGACGATAACACTATAGGAATAGTGTTTTGGTGTTAGGGGGCTGATTTTCCAGATTGAACTTTCCTTAAATGACCTAGTCAAATCACCAAGTAAAATACTCTATGATAAAAATTAGATGCCTTAGGGAGGAGATAACAAAATGTCAACTAATTTAAATGCCAGCTGCCCTGTTATTGGTGTGTGAATCTACAGAATAGACATCAAACGAACTATGACTTTCCTTCACAGCAGGGTGAGACAGTTCTGCTCTGCTTATACATAACTAGTGATGGAGAGAGATGTAGGAGATTGTTCAGAAGGAGAAACTTGGTGAATATTACTTACTTACTTTGGTAAAATAATTGGCTTTATTTTATTTATTTAAAATAATAAAAATGTGTTTGTGTGTGTATGTGTGTGAGTGTGTGTGTGTGTGTGTGTGTGTGTGTGTGTGTGTGTGTTGCTATGTGATGCATCTAAAATCTTCATTTTCTAGGCAAGTGTTTTATCATTGAACTACAACCCTGGCACTTTACTGATAAAATGTTTATTGATTACTTTTATTCCTTATTTTTGAGTGTGCGTCTAGCCAAAATGCTCAAACTGACCTTAATTGATTTGCCCTTGTAGGAAAGGCAAATCTTGAGCTTTTGATACTTTTGCCTTGACATCTTGAGCTTCTGGAGTTACAGACCTATTATACCTACAGCAGGGCTATCTCAGATATATCTCTTAAGATTTGTTTGTGCCTTTGTGTTTCTGTTTACTAAAATATCCACTTTAAGTCAGAAACCTTTAGAGTAAAACAAGACATTTGTTTATTTCAACTGGAAGGATAGAAAAGATTTCGAAAATTAGCATGCTGACTTCATGGCACTTCTCAGAAATTCTGGACATAAGCTTCTTTACTTTTTCAGGAGTGCAATTTAACATTGAGAATGAAAACATTATTTTGTGCCCTAAGTTTTACTTTTTGTACCATATGCTATACTCATAAACATTGTAAAATAAACTATGTACCAATAAAGCTAGAGCAGACTAGGTATTCATCAGTACAAGGCAGGCTAAATAAATCTGCAATGGTATATAATACAGGAACGAAAAGAACAAGGCACATCTGCGTAAGCTACTGAGTAATAAATTCCAAGATAAATGAGACAAAAAATATATAAAAATAAACAACGCAGGGAATGATATGCAGAAAGATGGGCCAGTAACCGTGAATTAGAGCAGATGGTTTAGTTCATATTGTCTACATGTGAACAAATTTTTGAGTAGATTCACAAGGAACTGTTTATCATGGCTGGGATACTGAGAAGCACAATTTCATACTGTTTTATTAATATGATTTTAGAAAGCGTGATTATGATTCAAATAAAGAATCCCTCTGTGTCTTTCCTACCTCACTTTTATTGCCACTTAGCTCCATGTGCTATCAGGACTGGCCCTTTTGTGCTCATTACCCTTGTTTTTAGTAATAACTGTTCACATCCCAGGATTCCCACAATACTGCTTATTCTTTAGATTCCCTTTCTAGAAAACACTGCTAATCTACTCCATCTTATGTACCTTTGTATAGACTAGAACACAGTTATGCACCTGTGGGTCACAGCACACCAGGAACAAGGTCACCTGTAGGGGGATTATGTTGTTCCATTGTAAATAATTGTCCCACCATGAGTTTAATAAAAAGCACTGATTGGCTAAAGACAGACAGGAAGTGTGGGTGGAGCTACCAGACTAAGAAAACTCTGGGAACTGGAAGAACAGAGAAGAATGCCAGAGAGAAACCAGAAGAAACAGAGGGCAACTATGCTGCTCTTAGAAAAGATACCAAGCTACATGGCTGAACAGGACAAGAGTCATGGGTTAGATTAAGGGTAAAGAATGAACAAGTTATATATATATATGTCTGGGCCTTAGGCTGATAAACCTAAAACTATTGTAAGCATCTGTGTGTCTCTGCAGGTCTGTGGGTCTTCGGGTCTAAACCTAGAAGCAAGGCCCGAAGTCTGAGTCAGAAACATCTTACTACAAATGGCAGCCCACATAAAGCCATAGAAAGCTTAAAAAATGGTCTAGAGACCAAAGCAGCTACTGAGTTGTATCTCTCATGTGAGCCGTAGTACCGAGATGCCTTGGTGAGGCATGTGGGCTTGGGCTACAATGGCAGGCTGTTGGAGTGCAGCTTAAGGTGTAAAATGCGTGGTTCCTGAAGTCTCACAGGAGCCTAGATATAATAAAAAGTTACAAATGTTATATTAAAGGTTTCTGTTCATAAGGACACAAAGAGCAAAATCAAAGATAGCTTTCTAGTGGAGGTGTTTTCTTGGATCAGTTCTTTTTATCGGAGGCAAACTGAGGCTTGGCTTTTTGAAGAGAAGCTTTCTGATTCAGCCTTAGAGGCAAAACACTTGTGAGTTTTTACTTGTGAGTTTTAGGCCCTGCTGCCTACTACTTAAATGGAGTTAATGAGGAGCAGATGGCAAAGCTTTACTTGGTAATAATATGGACCCTAAAATTCACAGAGTACCTGGGCTAAAAAGATAAATTCTATGAAATTAGACTAGGAGTTGAATGGAGCCACCCATCCATCCTACCAACCTTTAATCCTTAGCCAGGGACCTTAGCAGATTAAAGGTGTGTTCAGAAACAGAAAGAAATAGAACAATCTGGGTGGAGTTAATCACCCTAGCAAAGCAAAGGTGTGGTCAGAGACAGAAAAAGTTAAGAAATACATATACAGTAAAGACAGTTTTTTTTTTTTTAAAGTCTAAATGGTTTAGAGTGTGTTGAAAATATATATACATAGGCTTAGAGAAAGAAAAGAAAAGGTAAAGAAAGCCCTTAAAAAGGAAATAGAGTAAAATAAATAAAAAAAGAATAAGGAATAAGCCATGTAAAGATGGAAAATACAAAGAATGTCTGGATACTGTATGTTATTGTCTTATCTTTAAGCTTCTTGACTGAAATGACTTAGTAAAAGCTGTTAAAAGACAGTTGGTTATAAATGCTGTTGGATTAATTCAACCTATATATTTTATAAATGAGTTTACTTTAAAATTGATATCCAAAGATATTCTACTTTGGAAAAGAGGTTTTCATTGTATTTCCGCAGAATTATGAGAGGCTGTGGACTTATTCCTGGATAAAGAACATAAAGTGTGATAGAGGAAGACTGCCTGACAAATTGCCAATGGAAATGGATGGCCCATATGATTCAGCATTTCAGAGCACCTCTGTTGAAGTTTCCCGAGCTCTGTATCCAAAACAATTTCAAGGAGACTGGCTGAGATGACCCAGTCTTACAGAATAGTCCACTAAAGACTTGTGCAAAAATCCTACATATTTTCTTTGGATTCCCATGAGATTGTCAATGCCCCCATTCAGCAGGAAATAGCCTACAGAATGATGCCCACATTCCCAAAACATGGATTATAGATGTTCATGTTTATTTACAATGTTGTTTATAAGTTGTAATATATAAGGAGGAAAAGAATATTAGATTTGGAGTTCTTTTTGTCTTAAAAAGAGAAAAGTGGATATGTAGGGGGAATTATGTTGTTTCATTGTAAATAATTGTCCCACCTATGAGTTTTATAAAAAGCTCTGATTGGCTAAAGACAGACAGGAAGTGTGGGTGGGGCTAAAAGACTAAGAAAACTCTGGGAATTGGAAGAACAGAGCAGAATGCCAGAGAGAAGCTGGAAGAAACAGAGGACAACTATACTGCTCTGAGAAAAGGTATCGAGCCACATGGCTGAACAGGATAAGAGTCATGGGTTAGATTAAGGGTAAAGAGTTAGCAAATTATATATATGCACCTGGGCCTTAGGCTGATCAGCCTAAAACTATTGTAAGCATCTATGTGTCTCTGCAGGTCTGTGGGTCTGTGGGTCTAAAACTATAGGCAAGTTCTGAAAGTCCAGACCAGAAACCTCCTACTACAGTCATCTTTTCTATTCTTTCCCTTTATTGTTGGATGCATTACATTTCTGTTTCTAGATAAATCTCACTGGATTTCAAAGAAACTCTCTCATAGGAATGCATGTATTGCTTTTTGGTGTGTGTGTGTCATCTACTGCAAAGAGCTCACTTTTCATTTGTATTTTAGAATACATCACCTGTCATCATTATTTAACCATATCTTCATTCCATTTCAATTGTAATTTGAATTTTCATGTAATTCATAATTATTTTTCTGATAAAGATCTCTTTTGTTTTCTATTTTTCAATGATTTGCATTCCATTCTACCTTCCCTCCTCCCATCTGGAAACCCTCGAATATTCTCCTCCATTCTTTTGCAACTATCTTCTATATTTTCAACTTACTCTTAGGATTCTGACAAGTCCATTTCTATATTTAATTACCTGCTCTTTTCTCACTTGTCTGCCTCTCCCCACCTCAACTCATCACTTCTCTAATTAATTACTTGTATTAGATTCCCTGTCATTCACTATGTCACTGCTTTGGTGTTTTTCCATTTTCCTGCTCATTCTGTACCTCACTGTATTTACTTGTAATAATCCTAGGCTTAATAAAAATTAAATGTTTCTGTATGTCCAGAAGTGATTGAGGTATAGTGTCCCGCGCCAACTTCTCGCCCGCAAGAAAAGGCACGACACACGTAGGATCCTTCTGCAGCAAAGCTTTAATGCGTGTTGAGGGAGAGCATCAGCTTACAGAAAATGGAGACCTCGAGGTAGGAAAAGCCCAATCCTTCTATAGACCAAAGACCTCTGCCTTGGACGTGTCACCTCTCTATAGGCTGCAGCTCATCACCCCACATGACACCACGGGAGAGGCAGAGAGACCAGTCTCGGAAGATTACCAAAGGCATGCGCCCTTGCCTTGATTACTGACTCAGGTGGGTTGGCCAGCACCAGATATCGGCGCCATCTTGAGGGGCTGGGGCAAGCGGCTCCCAACAGTATAGTCACATGACCTCTTGGTTATGTTACATCTGCACTGGCATGTTCCTCTTTATTCAATAGCTTTTCTCATTTACTTTATAGTTTTCCTTCTCTATTGTGTCTAGTATCTCTCTATATCCTTGGTCCTATATAATGCTTTTATTCAAGGAAATGGAGACAAAAAGAACATTGGAATACTTTAAATAGTAATTTTCCCTCTGAGTTCACTATATGAGTCCTCAGAGGGTGGTGGTGTTTGGGGAGATAGTAAAACATTTAGGAGGTAAAACCTTGCAAGAGTAAGACATCACTAAAGGTGAGCTTCTGGTGACATATAGCCTGGTCACATTTCTGAAGCTTATATATTTTACCTTTATCTCTGCTTCTGTGTATTGATTTAAAAAGAATCAGGCAGCTTCTTGCTTCTGTTGCCATGCCATGTCTTCTCATTCATGATGAACTTTAATCTTATAGAAAAATAGAATAATCAACTTCTTTAGTAGCTCATTTTTGGCCATGGTATTTTATCACAGCAACAGAACAATGACTAATACAAGCATTAACATTCTACCATCACACAACTCTAGACATGCCTTTGTATAAATTCATATAAGAGAAGGTGCCTAAACAGGACTCCCCTATAATCGAATGAATGACCACCAAAATTGTCATTATAGAATATTCATCCAGAAATGGATAGAGGCAGAAGAAGATATCCAAGCTAAGCACCAGGACAAGCTCCCAGCCCCACTGAAGAAGAAGAGAGGAGAGAGTCTAAGAACAAAAGGACCAGGATCACAAGAATGAGATGCACAGAGACAGCTGAGCTGAGCTATTGGGAGATCACGGACTCACAAACAATTGCTGAGGAAACTTCAAGGAAAGGAACTAAACCCTCCAAAGGTAGATGACTATAAAATGGTGTGAGCAATTTGTGGAGCCTCTTGATTTAGGATTAGACTACGTTCTTGCTGCATGAACTGACATCTCAGAGCCCATTCCCTACAGAGGAATATCTAATGAAGCCTTAATATTGGAATGAAAGACTTGGTCTTACCTCAGCTGGATATGCCAGACTGAACTGACCCACTTTGGAACTCCTTTCCCTCCTTGGAAAATGGATGGGGGGATGGGGTGGGGAGAGGCTGAGGGAGGACTGAAATGGACTGGGAGGAAGGAAGAGAGTGAGAGCAGAGGCTGGTATGGGAAAAAAAAAAACCCTTTTTAAATAAAACCAAATCTTCACTTTATGAAGGTGAGTGGGCCACTCAGTTGTTCTACTGTAGTAAGAGTTTTCTGGTCCGGACTTTCGGGCCTAGCCTCAAGGTTCAGGCCTGCAGATCCACAGACCCGCAGAGACACACAGATGCTTACAATAGTTTTAGTTTGATCAGCCTAAGGCCTAGGCATATAACTTGCTAACTCTTTACCCTTAATCTAACCCATGTCTCTTACCCTGTTCAGCCATGGGGCTTAGTACCTTTTCTCAGAGCAGCATAGTTGTCCTCTGCTTCTTCCTCTGGCCTTCTGCTCTGTTCTACCTGTTCCTAGAGTCTTCTTAGTCTGGTAGCCCAACCTACACTTCCTGTCTGCCTTTGGCCAATCAGCGATTTTATTAAACTCATAGGTGGGGACAATTATTTACAGTGGAACAACATAATTCCCCTACATTCTACTAGAACATATCTCAGTGTAGTAGGAATAGTTTCAAACAGCTTGAAATGAAAATAACAATTAAGAACTTTGGTAAATATGTCAGGATAATAAACATTCAATTCTTTATATCTTGTTCCGACTTGGAAGTGATTTGAGGCAAGCAATTGGCCTGTCAATGTGAGTAGCATTGCTTTCTATCTTGCTAAGTTCATTGATCAGCTCTTAAGTCAAATCTTACTGGATGTGTAAACACCATCTGCGAGTTTTGTGTACAGCAACTCTTTCATTGATCTTCATGATATTCTCCTTGAGAACAGCACTGTCAATCTGTTTCCCTTTTAACACACTGTTGTTTTACAGTTTTCTCCACTGCTTGAAGTGCAGTGAAATTATAACTATCATGTGATCATGGCTGGTTTATATGACTGGACAAATGGAAAAAAAATATGATTCAATTGAATTTACTCTCCCAAATGGGTGGTACGTAATTGCTAGATATGTAAAGGGTGAGAATTTAAGATATGAAGTACACATCTCATCTTGAGAGCCTAGAGACTCAGAATAATGTTACTAAATGTATGGCAAAATATAAAAGATAAACATTTAGTTAGTAAAAGAGTATAGACAGAAAGATGCACAGGAACTGGTAGAAATGTGTCCAAAGTACAAAGCAGTGAGCTAAAAGAGCTTCTAATGGTCAAAGATACAAGAATGTGAACAAAATAAATTAAAGAACTATTGTGTATAAACAAATATATAGCAATATGTCTACATGGATATAAATGACCCATATGTCAATCAGGGATTATAATGATAATTATAATGCTCCCAGTCCAATATTTTGCTTCCAAGAAAAGGTAAAGACAGTCTATAGGAATATATTTTTTTCCTAAATTTACACCACAAATGAGGATAAATAGAGCTTATTTATACTCCAGATAAACAAGTATTGCATCAACTCTATATGTATAGATAGTATCTTCCCTTACTATAAGGCATTCTGCCTCAGTTACTTCTTAAATTTTGAATAACTTATTGTTTGTGTACCTCCATGCATGCATGTAGTACACTTAGAATATTGCTAGGCTTATCCAAACATACAATATGAATTTTTCAAACCCTTTTACCTTCTTCAACTCTATAAAGTGCCTTTTGCCATTTGAGTTTTTAGGTTTTGTTTTGTGACTTCCCAAGTTTAACTGGGACCATCTGTGTGTTTTTCTTTAGAACTATCTACTGGATCCTGATATTTTGTTCAGTAAGTAATGGTAAACAATATCTATATCACATCCAAAATTCATCTGTAGTGAAGAGTTCAACTAGCAGAACTCCATGAGCCCCTCCCTAATCTGTGATAGGTTACGTTAACCTAGTTTTTTGTAAGCCATTGCAGATAGCTATATCTTCAGTGAGTCATGATTTCAATGACTGTGTCATACCCCAGGCAATAGCACTTCATAGTCTTTCCCCATCATCCAGATCTTACATTACATTTCTTTCCCATAGTGTTTGCTGAGCCTTATATAGACTCAGAAATGTTCTGTTTAGGTCTGAATACTCATCATAAAACTAGTAATATTTTAATATTAAGAACAATGCTTTTTAGCGAGTAGCTCTAGTTTCAAAGCTTGAAAAATCAAATTTAGAAAATAAATAGTAAGATGGTGACTCACTTCTCTTTAATACATCTTAACACAGTCTTCTTTGAGAATTTTATTCATGTATACAATGTATTTTGAACAGATTCATTCCTAACTCCTCCCAACTCCTGTCAGATTTACTCTCTAACTCCATGGTCCCTCCTAAATTATTGCCCATTGTTTTAAAAATAACACATTTGTTTAACATGTGCTGCTTGAGTGTGGGACCATCCAGTGGAGTGTGGTCAGTCTAAGCAGGGGCCATGCCTTTAAGAAAATGGACTCTCTTTCTCTAAGAGGTTTGTCAGTTTTTCCTCAGTGGTGGGAATTCATGAGCCTCTCTTGGCTTCATGATGAAATGTTGCTTACTTACTTTGGTATAAGCCTTGTGCAGGCAAACACAACTGCTGTGAACTTGTGAGCTCAGTGGTTATGATATGTTCAGCAGACACTGATTTTGCTTCAATGTTCTCTGCCCTTTGGCTCTTACAGTCTTTATACCCTACTTGACAAGGTTTCCTTAGCTTTGTTTGTATATATGTAATACAAAGGTCCCAGTTGTATCTGAGAACTCCATGTGCATTTATTCTTTGCACTTTGATCAGTGTGAGTTTCTCTCAAAGTGCTGAACAATGAGAGAAGGAACATCCCCAATTAAAAATGAGAGGTGAATTCAACAAAATACCTGACAAACATTTCTAAAAATTGTAGAGGTCATTAAAAGTATAGAGAATCTGAGAAACTTTCACAATCAAAAAGTACTCCAGGAAGCATGGCTACTAAATATTATCTGGAATTCTACATGGAAACTTGGCATCCAGGAAATAAAAATTAAATATGGACATTAGTTATAAGAATATATCTGAATTTGGTTCATTATTTGTGACAAATAATGGTTTGAATAAGAATGATCCCCATAGGCTTGTATGTTCAAACATATATAGTCACCAGGGAGCAGAACTGGTTGATAGGCATTGAAGGATTAGGAGGTGTGGACTTGGAGGAAGTGACTCACTGGACGTGGGCTTTGAAGTTTTAAAAGTCATGCCACACTCAGTCTACATCACTCTGCGTGTGAATCAGGATGTATTTCTTAATAATTCTTAGCACAGTTCTGCCACAATACTCCCTGTCATGATGATAATGGACCAAGCTGCTAAAACTGTACACAAGCACCCATTAGATGCTTTTTTTATAAACTGTTCATGGCCATAGTGAATCTTGACCCTAAGAGAATGGTAACTAAGAAATGTATCATGTGTATACTAGGAAAAACCAGATGTGGTGCACATGGGAATACTTTCAAAAAGTTTGGAAATATACAGAAAACTTAAGAATTCAATTATTTTTTGAAGTTTGTTTACAAAATAGAACATTCATCTTAATTACACAAAAGAATTAAGTCAATTTAATGTGTAAGAAGTGATCATATGGCTGCCTGATTTTAGTCTGTGTTTGAAATGTGCATATGAGACTCACTGAGCATGTGAGGCTTGTAGTTAGCCTGTATGTGAACTGAACATGTGCAATTTACTGATATCTGGTTAGGTTTCCTGTGTATTCCTTAAGTTCCTCTCCATGTTTCATGAAACTATTCATCATGATGGCATGCAATAAAGAATCTTCTAACTGTCCACATGATACTATTGAGTCATGAAATGAGACAAATAGTGTTCAAATCCTGGATGGAGAAAAAATTCCTAGAAATCAATATTGCTTGTGATTGTTTGTATTATGAGGGATCTATATTAGGTTATAGAGTACAAAAGAAAGACAAGTAAGGGTAGAAAACAGCAAAATTTCATAGAACTCAATACCTCATAAGTAGTTAATACTTTCCTATTAGTTCTAAAAGTTGGATATGTAAGATTTTTATGTCATTACAAAAACACTAAATTCACATATTAGGCCTATTCCATTTAAAAGAAAGTAAGTCGGCTTAGGATTGGAAACGTCTATTATAATGGTTTATACTGTTCTCTATCCATTAAGGTTAAAATTATTGCTCATCACTTTGTAATATAAACTGCCCAATTAGTATTCATATATCTCATTAGGAAAGAAATAAACTTATTTTTTGATATGTAGAAAAACCACATACTGGATAAAGATTTTCCAAAATATAATGTGAGCTAGCTTTGTAAGAGAGTATTACTAAACTTTACTAACCAAATTAAGACTGATAATAATATGGAAGTGTAGTATATTATCAAATGTATTCAGAATTACATATGGATAATTCTAAGAGCTGTAGTTTACACTTTGACATGATATTATTATAATCTACCTAAGCAAAAACTAAATTATTTCTGAGTATTAGCACTTATAAATTAAAAATATATATTTCAGTTTAATATCATCTCAGCACAGAATATCTAAACAAAAGAAATTCAGCCATAAGAAAAAACTAAATAAATAAATCCTAATATTGGGAGGGGACCCTGTGCATCTGAAGAGAAGAAAATATAGCTCTTCAGAATGGTGATGCCTTTGATGTAAAAATGATGTATTTTCAGTCTTGATAAGGTTGGTAATGAGTATCACTCGGCTGTTTCTTGCCTGTCTATATTGTATCTGCTTCCCTCATTTTTCTTTTTAATAAAAATGGATCATCAAAGAACCAACTTAAGGACAAAGAGTACCAAAAGCACTTTATCCAGCACTTTCATGGTATTTAAGAAGGGCTTGGACTTTGATCTTTGTGATTTGATCAAAGAATATTTGGTATCCTTTGAAGAAACTGTATTGCAACAACACTGATCAAACTTGATTCAAAGTTTATTATATTAAAAATAAAAGAAAAATCTTTTATAGGACATTGCACTAATTTGTCTAGAAAGAACACAATCTTATTTAGAATACCTGATATCTGTTTTGGATAATCATATACTACCTCATAGAAAAATGGAAAAAAATTGATCTAAAAAGTTCAGTGCTCATTAGATAATGAACTCGAACTCGCTACTCTATGACTATTTTTTTCAGCGAAATATGTTAATATCTCTCACTGTAAGTAAAAATTGCCATTGTATACCAAAAATGTTTTAATAATTAAAACAATTATGAAAAACTTGAAAAAATTCACAAAATGAGATTAGCAGACTAACCTACTTGTCTCAATGAATTTCTACAGAGTAGACAATCTGATTTTGTGGAGATTCAAACTATATTTTACATTTTCACTCACAATTATATTTTCAGGTATTTATCTACCATGAAAAAATGAAAAGTCATGACATCCTTGAAACTAGAAAAACAATTCCTTTCTATTCTCTTTTATGATTCACGTGTCCATAACCTAAATTTGTCCTTTCTTATTTTCCTTTTTATATGTCATGCCATACCCACATGGACCTTTAGTTACAAACACACACACACACACTCAAAAAGAAAGAGGGGGGTGATGAAGGGAGGAGGCTAGAGAATATTATGGTTTTGTTCTGTATTTACAATCCAGCTCCCCAAGCCCCTCTCTTCCTCCTTCCTATGTCCTCTACTTCTCCTTTCAGGAAAGGACAAGTCTCCTGTGTACATCAACCAGCTATGGCAAATCAAGTTTCAGTAAAACTAGGCACCTCCTCCCATATTAATGCTGGACCAGGGAATCAGAACTTACCCAAAGTAGGCACCAGATACAGAGACACACCCAGTTCCCACTGATAGAGGTTCCACAGGAAGACCAAGCTGCACAGCTATAAAAAAGTTGTCTTCTGTGCCAGTGCATTCAAGACTTTTCCCCACTCTCTCTTCTATCAGTGTATCTGCTTTTATGTTGAGGCCTTTGATGCACTTGGACTTGAGTTTTTGTCAGGTTGATGGAAATGAATCAATTTGCGTTCTTCTACATCTGACATCCAGCTAGACTGGTATCATTTGTTGAAGCTGTTTTCTTTTTGCCACTGTATAATTTTGGCTTCTTTGTCAAAACTCAAGTGTCAATAGATGTGTAGAGTTATTTCTAGATCTTTATTCAATCAATTCCATTGATCATCCTGTCTGTTTTTATGTCAATACCATGCATTTTTTATTACTAATGCTCTGTAGTAGAGCTTCATATCAAGAATGGTGATACCTCCATTTCTCCTATTGTACAGAATTGTTTTAGCTATCTGGAAATTTTGTTTTTTCATACAAAATTGAGTTTTATTCTTTCCAAGTCTTAAGCAAACAAATTCTGCTTCAGAATTTTAATGGGAAGTACATTGAATATATAGATTGCTTTTGGAAATATAGGCATTTTATTATGGCAATGCATGAGTATGGAAGGTATTTCATTTTTGTAATATCTTCTTTATTTTCCTTATCCAAAACTTGAAGATTTTATAATACAGGTCATTTACCTGTTGTATAGAGTTACTCCAAGATATTTAATATTATTTGTGCCTATTGTTAAGGGTGTTGTTTCTCTTATTTCTTTCTGAGCCTTGTTATCATATATATATATATCATATATATATATATATATAAGAAAACTACTCAGTTTTACAAGTAATTTTATATACAACTACTTAGTTAAATGTGTTTATCATATGTAAGTTTTCTCTGATACAATTTTTGAAATTGCTTATATATACTATCATATCATTTGTGAAAGTGATACTTTGGCTTCTTTCTTTTTTATATGTGGTGTACCCTTCCTTGATCTCCTTAAGTTGTCTTATTGCTCTAACAAAAGATTCAAATACTATACTGAATAGATATTGAAAGAGTAAATAAGCTTGTAATTACCTTAAGTTTTCTCCATTTAATTTGATGTTTGCTATAGGCTAGCTGTATATTGCCATTATTGTGTTTAGGTCTGACCTCTCTATGCCTGATCACTCCAAAACTTTTCTCAAAGAAGTGTATTGTACTTTACCAAAAGCTTTTTTCAAAATCTACTGAGATAATTATGTTTGTTTTTTTTTCTTAATGTGTTTATATGCAGGAGTCCATGACAGATAAAATCCTGCATCTCTGGAATGCAGCCCATTTAATCAAGGTAGATTATCTTTATGGTGGCTTATAAGATTCAGTTTCTGAGTATTTTAAGTAGTTTTTAAACTTCTATTGATTCTTTGCTTATTTTACATCATGCATCCTAATTTCATTCATCTCTCTGCCCACCCCCAGCATCAAAATAAAATTTAAAAGAAAGAATACAAAACTAACAAAACAAACAAACAAACAAAAGAGAAAGAACAAAAAAAAGCAAAAGGAGAAGGATCTTTTTGTGGAAGCTGTAGTGTTGCTGGGTGTGTCAGATGTTCACTCTTTAGATCTTTCATCTTCACTTTCAAGTATTCATCAACATGATGTATTGGTCTGGCTGATATAATCAGACAAATCTCTCTCACTTACTTGTTTCTAAATATCTGACTTCTGCTTCTCAAATAATTTACTTGGAGGCTTAATATTATCTATAAATACTCAGTCATTAGCTTAGGCTTGTGACTAGCTATCTCTTACACTTTAACTTAGCCCATATGTCTATTTACAATTTACTACATGGCTCATGGTTACCTATTTCTTACACATCCTGCTTACTCAATGGATGCTTGACATCTCTACTTTTGTCCTTCCTTTTTCCCAGAATTCTCCTAGTCTTTTGCCCCATCTATACTTCTTGCCCGGCTATTAGCCAATCAGCATTTTCTTACCAATTTGACTAACAAATGTTTACCATGTATAAGAACATTATCCCAGTATTTTCCCATTTTTCCTATTTAAAGAGAAAGATGTTAACTTTAATATAATAAAACTGTATACAACAACAGTTATTAAGTAAGAATTACAGTAACAATATTTAATCCATTTGAATTTGACAAAATAGAGAAAATATTTATTATCTTATCTTCATGAGTCTAAAGTTTTCTCTTTAATTTACTTTCTATTATAACTAAGGAAAATTATAATTCTAGTCTTCAACTTCATTAAAGACCCCAGAAGGATATAATATATATGAAGCAAACAGAAAGTGCTTTGAAAACAACTTCCAAAACTCTAGAAATGACAGAAATCTGGCTGCCTGTACAGTCACCCAACATTTTGTGAGTTTGGGGCATCCATCTTCAGGCTACAGGCCTACAGAATCTGGCAGACTTTTTAGGGAAGCAGGATATTTGAAGGACTGTCCCATCTATATTGGCAAAGTTTGTCAGTTGCTTTTACCTGTGTCCAAAAGAATGTCTGGCAGTTGTTACAATAAGGTTTCCTGACCCTGACCAGCCAGAGGACCCAGACCCACAGACTTGCAGTCCCAGACCCCTTACCTGGCTGCTGCTTCTTAGTTCCCTTAAAATTATTCAGACACTTATATTAAATTCATACTGTTTGGCATATGGCTTAGGCACATTTCTAGCTATCTCTTTCATCTTAACCCATTTTCATTAATTTGTTTGTCATGTGGCCCGTGGCTCACCTGTGTTCCTTACATGTTTCTTCTTTGACAGCTGGGTCGAACAGTCTCTGACTCTGCCCTTCCTTTCCTACCTATTTTGATTCCCCACCTACTTCTTCTATGGTGCCTCTTATGGGCCAAAACAGCTCCTTTATTTAAAGATTGATATTCACTGCATACAAAAAGATATTCCCACATCAGGCAGTTTCTTCTGTGAAGCAGAAAACTAAAGGCTCATCCTATTTTGTTTATGCAATGTTTAGTGGTCACTTTCCAGTGGGTCCTACATGTCCAGTTTATAGAGCATACTGTCAAACAACTCAGACAAGAGCAGTTAATTCACCAAATGATGAGCCTTGTCACATTGAAAGCAAACTCCATAAAGAGTATCTTTGCTATCCAGCATCCTCTTTGCAGTAATTGGTGCTCCCAGGAGCAGAAATGTCTCAATGTCGAGAAAAGCCTGTTTTTAAGACACTTTAATTTAATTCTGTAGCTATTTGAAGTGTTTTATTATTACCTATCTAACTGAATTATATCATTGTACACATAAAAAACCTAACTAATGTGGTTATAAATTTGACTATTATAGATTATTATTAGGCAGTATTTCTTAATTATACATTGCATTTTTAAATGAGCTGTATAAACATAGTACACTAAACAAAAGTAGAAATATACACACAGTGTAACAAAGCTAACTTTAAATTTCTATCAATAAATCAAAATTAATATCAAAAAACACATATGTAAAATTGCCTTTTAACCTATATTCTTATATTTCCCTAAATTATAACAAACATCTATAACCCACCAAATAACCAAATACTACCCACACCCCCAACCAAGGTACTCTTTTAATCCCACATATTCAGCAGCTATTTCTTGCCCACTAGCCATTAAAAAACTCAAAACCATCACAATAACATACAGAATCCAAACTCCCTGTGTAATGTTCATATTTACAGGGATTTTAAAAAATATATTCCTTTACTTCATTTTAATGACTTTCTCTAACATTTTTCCTTCTCTCCTAATTTTATGTATATTTTTAAATACTATAATCTATTTAGAGATTTTTTTGTCTGAATTTGTCTTTACTGCATATCGCATTTTTTAATCAAATGAGTCTTTAATATGCTAAGCAACATGTCTAGGACTAAAGGTGACTTTGGTAGCTGGCTCTGCACCATTCCTTGGTTCTTTAAGCATCTAGTCTCATTGCAGAGGAGACACTTTTGCTGCCATCTCTGAAAGCCATGTTTATTGCTCCAACTTTAAAGAGATTTTGGGTCCACAACACCTTCAAGTGGTGGGCCACTTTCTGCTTATAAATTCCATTTAAGGGTTTGGCACCATGTCATCTTAAAAGAGCACCCATGGATTTTTGCCACTAAGGCTGAGTCAGAAAGCTCACTCTTAGAGGAATCTTTTCTGGCCACCAACAAACTGAACCTACTGGATAAAGACAATTAACAAGAAGCTCCATTTGACTTTGTTTCTATGTATTTAGAATCTTTTGTTAAACTTTTGTTATGTTTATGTGCATTCTTGCCAAGTATTTGAACACAACATGTAACCAAATACATTTCTGAAACTCTCCCTCTCACCTATTCCTAAATGCCTAGCAGATGCTTCCCAAATAATTGACTCAGTGACTTGCATTACTTATAAATGCTTAGGCATTAGCTCAGGTTTGGTATTATCAAATTCTTACACTTTAAGCCATATTCCTACTCATGCTTTGCCACATATCTTATGGATTGTTACCTTTATTTTTTAATTTTGTTTTGTGAGACAAGATTTTTCTGTGTAATAGCACTGGTTGACCTAGAACTACTTTTGTAGACCATGCTGGTCTCAAACTCACAGAGCTGCATTTTCCAAGTGCTGGTATTAAAGACATGTGCCAGCACCACTCAGCTTGTTACCTCAGTTTTACATTTCCTGATTGCTTAGCAGCTAGTTGGTATCTTTGCCTCTTCCCTTCCTGTTCCAAGAATTATCTTAGTCTAATTTTCTGCCTACATTTGTTGCATGGCTACTGGCAAATTAGTGTTTTATTAAACCAATTCAGGTAACAAATCTTTACACTATAGAAAAGGATTATTCACAGCAGGCTGGAGGCCTCTGGCTTCTGTTACACCATTGATAAGGGGTTGTCACTGGATTCCTCTTGGACATCCTCTTGTTGTTCTGGGTCATGGCAATCCTGAATTTTGGATCTATAGATTTGTCTCCTTCACATGGTCTCAGACGAATTTCCAGAACCCAGACATGACCAGAGCCCTTGGCATCAAAACTGTAGAGCCATGGACCCGGACATGGACCTCAGCAGTGGCCCTGGCCTAGATGATAGCATGGTCCCTGGTGACTTGCAGGCCACTCAGAGATCTGCATGGCCTTGGTGGTCACATGGCAACCAGACACTAACATAACCCTAGGTTATGACATAGGTGCATCCTTGTGGTAACATGGGCCATAGACATTAATACCAGCCCCAGCTGTAGTAGGACCACAATTCATACATGGTCTTAGACTGCAGCCTGAACTAGATGTCATTGTGGCCCAAGGTGTCCATACAGAACATTTGTTTAATCATGGCCCACACAGGAGCATGGCCTTCAGAAAACAACATGAATATAGGTGGTAGCACAGATTTCTGGCATCAGCATGACCTTTGGTAATATCAGGAGCTGCAGACATCAACACAGACTCTAGCTATAGTAGGATCATAGACACTGACATGGTATTTAGCAGCAGCTCAGGCCCAGATGTCCCTATGTCTACAAGTAGCAGTACAAGCCACTCAGATCAGCATGGCATTCATGGCAGCATGACTCTCACATACCAAAATGCCCCACATGGTGGTACAAGCTACAGGCCATTGTAAGGTCTTCATTCAGTCAGGACAGGTACCACAGACATGAACTGAGGCTCATTCAGCTGCCCCAGGGCCAAAGACAAAGATAGGAGCTTGACAATAGCCCAGCCCTGGAAGCCAGTAAGGAGCAGGGCACTCAAAATAGCCTGTTCCTCAGCATCCCTATCTCTTTAGGTCTGCCTCTTTCCTCAATACACAAAAATTCTGCTCTCCACCTAGTATGTGTTCACCATAATAGCATCCAAATGTCCTGAGCCAGAGGGTGGTGCTTGGTTGAGTCCTACCCCTGGCAGCCACATGGCATTTTGCAAAGCTATTTTTATTGCTGTGTTGTGGCTTTAGGCTAGAGACCTAAGGTAAATCCTGACCCCACCAACTGGATGACATGACATGGAGATGATGCCATTCACTGAGTATTTTTCCCTTGATGTTGTACTGGTTGGTTTGTGTGTCAACTTGACATAAGCTAGAGTCATAAGAGAGGAAGGAGCCCATGATGAGGAAATGCCTTCTTGAAATACAGCTGTAAGATATTGTTTCATTTAATGAGCAAGGGCCAAGCACATGGTAGATGGTGCCATCTTTGGGCTTTTGGTCCTGGGTTCTATGAAAAGGTGAGCTGTGAAAGCCACAGAAAGTGAGCCAGTAATAGAATTCCTTCACAACCTCTGTAATGGTTCTGGCATTTAAGATCCTACCCTGTATTTGAGTTCCAGCCCTGACTATCTTCAGTGATAAACAGAAATGCTGAAGTGCAAACCAAATAAACCCCTTCCTCTACAACTTGATTTTTGGCCATAGTGTTTCATCTCAGTAATAGGAACCCTAATTAGGACAAATGCTCCTAATGTAAATTGGTCTGTAATTTTCTTTATTTAGTCTTTATATGGTTTGGGTATCAGGGTGACTATAGACTCCTAAAATGAATTTGACAATGTTTATTCTGTTTATATTTTGTGGAGAAATTTGAAAAGTATTGGTATTAGCTCTTTAAAAGTCTCATATAATTTTAAACTAAAACCATCTGGCCCTAGATTTATTTGACTGAGAGATTTTTAATGACTATTTCTATTTCCTTAGGGGTTGTACATCTATTTAAATTGTTTATCTGATCCTTATTTAAGGTTGGCATTTGGTATCTATTGAGAAAAGTGTCAATTATTTTTGATGTTCCAGTTTTGTAGATTTTAGATTTTTGAAGTATGACCTAATGACTTTTGTGTTTCCTCAGTGCCTGTTCTTATGTTCTCCCCTTCCATTTCTGATTTTGTAAATTTTGGTATTCTCTCTGTCTCTCTGTCTCTCACAGTCTCTCTGTCTCTGTCTCTCTCTTCTCTCTCTCTTGCACTTAATTAGTTTGGATAAAGATATTTATATCTTGTTGATTTTTCTTAAAGTACAAACTCTGTTCTATTAATACTTTATATTTAATACTTTATATTGTTCTCTTAAGTTTCATTACTGATTTCAGCTATAGTTTATTTCCCGCCTTCTACTCCTTGTGGATATGTTTATTTTTGTTCCAAAAATTTCAAGGGTGATATTAAGTCACTAATGTGAGAGCTTTCTAATTTTGTTCTGAAGGAACTCGTTGCTATAAACCTTTCTCTTAGCATTGCTTTCATTTTTTACACATATAAGTTTGGATACACTGTACATTTATTTTTATTGAATTCTTGAAAGTCTTTAATTTCTTAGTTTTTTCCTTGACCATTGATTGTTGATATCTGTTATTTTGTTCTTGCTGTTGCTGGTAATTATGTTTGTGTGTATGTGTGCATGTGTTTGTGTATGTGCATGTGTGTGTATGTGTTTGTATGTGTATGTATGTGTCTGTCTGTGTTTCTGTGTGTGTGTGTGTCTCTGTGTGTCTGCTCTCTCTCTCTCTCTCTCTCTCTCTCTCTCTCTCTGTATGTGTGTGTGTGTGTGTGTGTGTGTGTGTGTGTGTATTCTTTGTATTTTGTTGCTCTGAGATTATCTGTTGCCTGTGTTTTTGTAGGCATAGTTAACTTTTTTGTGTTGGAGTTTTCCTTCTTGTATATTATATAGGGCTTCTCATGAAACAACTTTTTTTTTGTGGTAACTGAAACTTTTGCTTTGTGCCAGTGTGGGCTGGCAATTATGGTCTCACAGAGTCTTCCAGATTTCTTCAGACCCTTCGGATTTTGAGAA
This sequence comes from Phyllotis vaccarum, assembly GCA_033318265.1. Classification (NCBI taxonomy): domain Eukaryota; kingdom Metazoa; phylum Chordata; class Mammalia; order Rodentia; family Cricetidae; genus Phyllotis; species Phyllotis vaccarum. The sequence continues at coordinate 90,012,415 of JARWLC010000007.1, forward strand.
CTTCCAGTGAGAAGTCGGGTAAAATTCTACAAGGTTATTCCTTTATATGTTACTTGACCTTTTCCCCTTTAGCTTTTAATATTCTTCCTTTATTCTCTATGTTCTATGTTTTCATTATTATGTCAACTTTCTCTTCTGATCCAATATATTTGGTCTTCTGTAAGCTTCTTATAACTTTATAGGCATCCCTTTCTTTAGGATAAGAATTTTTTTCTTCTGAATTTTGTTAAATATATTTACTGGTTTTTTTTAACTGAGATTTTTCTCTTATTTTATTATTTTTAAATTTGGCCTTTTCATGATGCCCCAGAATTCCTAAACATTTTGTGTTATGAGCTTTTTAGGTTTAACATATTTCTTCTATTATATTTTCAACACCTGAGAATCTCTCTTCCATCCCTTGCAGTCTGTTGGTGATTCTTGCATCTGTAATTCCTGTTCCATTTCCTAAATTTTCCATTTCCAGAATTTCCTAATTTGTGATTTTTATTGCATCTATTTCAATTTTCATCTCTTCAAGAGTTTCTTTTACCTCTGTATTTATGTTATTTTGTTATTTGGCTTCCTTGGCATTCTTCAGAGCTTTTATTGATTTTAATTTCCTCCAATTTTTCCCTCTTTTTGTTTCCTAATTTCTTTAAGTTCTTTTTTTCATTTCCTTTTTAAGATCATCTGTCAGCTTCACAGAATTGTTTTTAAGTGTACTTTTGTTTAACTATGTTCAAATATTAAGGTCTTGCTATTGTAGGATTTCTGGGCTCTGGTAGTGCCATATTATGCTAGCAATTGTTTATTGTATTCTTACATTGGCTTTTTGGCATTTGAAATTGAGATGACTAGGTCCAGGAACTGATTCCTTAGTTTATCTTTGTTGGATGGGTGCTTTATTCCTTGGTTTCTGTCGCCTCCTATCCAAGTTGATAGCTTGCCATTGGTAATTAGCTTGATCTTTGGTGCAGAAAGGTGTGTGTTATTCTGATTGGTGTAGCATGCATCATAGCAGCAGAAGTCTCCTGGGATTTCAGATAGGACCTGTCCTTAAGGGTGGCCATGAGGTGGGAGGTTTGGGTAGTAGAATGGGTCTTGAAAAACAAAATCTAGGAAGTGGAGAATTTCAGCCTGTATACAGGTCACACTTTTTTTTTTCCCACTGATGTGGCCTGCACATGAGCAGAGAAATCTGTTGGAGTGAGGGGAGGGTCTAGCAATGATAGGATTGATGAGGTAGGAAGGTGAGGATCATGGGATAGGCCTTTTGGAACCAAATCTAGGAGTAATACAGATTAGCTAGTTACAGGTCACTCATCTCTTCTTCTGATTGGTGAGGCCTGCATCTAAGCAGCAAAGTATGCCAGAGTTGGGGGCAGGGGGAAATATTATATACTTAAGTTCATTATTTTTCCTGAAAGTTTATTTAATTTTTCTTTGGAGTTGAATAGTATACCATTTTTGAATGTACCACATTTTCAGTTTCATTCATCTCTTGGTGAACAATTAGGTTGGTGATATTTTTTTTGGATTAATAAATAAATCAGTAATAAACATCAAAGTAAAAATGCCTCTATGATAGGGCATGTAGTTCTTTAGTATTATGTACAAAATTGAAATGGCCGAGTCTATGGTCATTCTATTTATATGTTTGTGAGGAACCTCTAAACTGATTCCCATAATATCTGTGTTAATGTTCACTCCCACCAGCAATGAACAAGGGTTTCTTTCTCCCAGCATCTTTTCCAATATTTATTTATAGATTTTGACTGGCTTGTAGTAGTGTCTCAAAAATTTTTTAATTTCCATTTTCCTGATTTTTTAAAGATATACAACACTTTTTAAAAGAGTTACTAGCCATTCTTCTTTCTTTCTTATTTAAAAAAAACAATTTAATTCATTAGTTCATTTATTCATTAGCAGTTTTCTTAACATTTTATTTCTGCAATTAATTTTAACTTTCAAAAATCATCACCTTGTATAAAATACAGCTGGTAATTTTCTTTTCCTGTTCCATGAGGTATTAGTTTGCTATGCTGATAGTTGTGTTTGGTGTGCACAAATTTTTAAACAACTGGAAGTTCCATCTGTTGACACTTGGGGCTGCTTTCTGTGCTGTTGAATTTCTCTTCAGAAAATCTTAGCTTACACCAATTTCTTAATGAGTATTCCCCATGTTTTCATCTAGGTTAAGGTCTGTGATCCATTTTTAACTGATTTTTTTGTCTGTGGGGAAAGATATGAATCTAATATAATTTTTCTGAAGTAGAAAGCCAGTTTCACCAGCCACATGGTAGGCAAGGCCGTGTTTTTCACATTGCATGTATTTCTTTTATTGATCCCAAATTAATAATCCATAGCTTTGGTACTTTATTTCTGAGTTCTATATTCTAATCTATTGCTCTACCTTTGTATTTGAATGAAAATATAAGACTTCTGATTAATTTTTTAAAGCTAAACAAAACAGTTGCTGTTGTGTGCATGTACATTTACTGCTTTATTATTATTACTTATTAATTTTACAATATTAAAAAAAACTCTAATGGACTGTATGAGGCATCTTTAACTTTATTATTAAAACTGAAAGGTTTTTTTTTTTTTTGCCTATGCCTTCCTACTATAAAAAAGTGAAACCTTTTAAGGGGTAAAATATTTTACAGTTTTTAAAACATCTTAAAATCAACTAGGAATAAAAGAAAGGCTGCAGCATAATCCATGTCACACATTATAACAAGTCACTTCAAACTGAATGTGTTGAATTAAGCTACACAATACTGCTAGGATTGCAAAGCAAGGAAATGACTTTGAAAACAGTTCAGTGATTGCTGAAAACAGTAAAATAGGATATGGTGTGCTTGAAAAATTGACTATTGTAAATAGTAAAAACAAGTAAAGACTCATCTTTAAACAGATCCAGGAACAATTTTCATAACAATATTCACAGAAGTCTAAAGTGAGGAGCAAATGTCCAAGATCTAATACGTAATAAAGCAAAATCAATGTAGCATATGCATGCAATTTCCATTGAGTAATTTGAAGACTGGGGTACCACATGCTACAAAGATGAATAAAATTTAAAATGATTCCAATACACTGAAAAAAGTCACAAATAATTGCATAATATGTAATTCTATAGAATCAATAATGCAGAATATATAGATCTATAGATATAAAGTCTATCTCTATTAGTTCAAGGCTGGATATTCAGGGAATAGGAGATAACTGGTAGTAAATGTCTTTTAATTCTGTGAAGTTTCCTTTTGAAGAGCTTGAAATATCTATAATTACATGATATGGTTATCCAACATTTTATTGTTGTCCTGCATATGTTATGATCAACTGCCCACTGAAATTGACCTATGTATGAAGGCTGATGAACTATTGTAACCAGAAGCTGTCTCTTCAAACAGTTCCACTGAACTAACCATGATTACTAAATCAGTTGGTTAGGGATCTTAACAGAATTTACAAATTCTCTTTTTACCATGTTATACAATGATGGTTATAGTAATTATCATATTCATAGGCCCCAATTATCCTCCAGGTAACAGAATTGTTGATATCTAAATGTAGAAGTCTCTGTATGTTATCTTTAAATTCTGTATGTCATGTTGGAAATAAAAATAACTTTTTAATAAGACTTTTCCAGTGAGCTTTTCCACATAAATTGTGGGTACTCAGTATCACTATTCTTTACCTTTCTCTATTTTGTAAACACTATAAACTTTAGGACTAACTAATGTTTGTATAATATGCATACTGTAGAAAAATAACTTATTCCAGAGATCATATAAGATATTCTCATGTCTTGTAACTAAAGAAAACTGATAAAAGGTGTAAAATACCGGTTCTATTTTATCTTTATTTTTAACTCCGTCTTTCTACTTGAGTGATTTGTTCATCCTCTTCTCTGGGGGACTAAGAAAAATGTAATTGTAAGATGCTGAAAAAGTGACTTGCATGGCCTTCAAGTAAGAGCTACATTATTTATCATCAGATCAATGTTCTGGCAGTGTTGCTTGTAAGTAGATATACTGATTTAATCTTAAGATCAGTCAGGTAAACTCAGTTTGCCTTGGGCTAAGGATAAGGAATGTATCTCACTTTCCTAGTACATTAGAGCTCAAACTTATTGAAGAAAATACTCAATGGTGCTCCAGTTGTTAACAAATGTTATCCTTTCTTACTCTATATAACTAAATAAAGAATAATTACTATTTAACTGAAATCACCCTCATATTCTTTGGCAATACAATTGGGGCACTGAACATCTTCTCTAGAAAAAAAAAAAAGATAACTACTAAATAAAATTTTAAACTAATCTACACTCACTAATATCAAATACTTTTTCTCCTGCCTAGCTTTTCTTGTCAGGTGTATATCTTTATTTATGACGCCAATACATTGTTAAATACTATTAATGCAACATGATACAAAATTAGTTAACTTCCTGAAAACATGAAAAAAGTCAACAGTGTTCGTAGACAACATTAAGACAATGTAAATATAAAATACAGGAAATTATAGAATATCTCAAGTCAAAATTCAGCCACTGGAAAGAGATCATTTTGATGGACAGGAATTGGAATATTAAGTGGAATAAAACATCAGGACAAGGTGCACTCTTCCCAGAGCAGGAAATGGCATTTCTTGACACTGACACACCTTTCAACCCCTGTATTCACATTCTTCTTGTATTTACTCAAGGAATCATCATGTAACTACTACTTCCAGAATATACCTTTCTCAATATATTCAAGTCTAATTTCAGAAAATATGGCCTCTATTTGCATCACATGTTTAGTTTGCCATGAACTGTACAATGTTTTTAACTTGGCATTTCCTCTATTTTCTGAATTAAGCTCATTTTAAAAAAGTGTTTTCTTACCTGCTACTCCCATTTTTGTTGTAAGAATTAGAGATGATCATGAGATATAAAACATGAATTATGCTCTTCCCTGTGTTTCTATATCCTCACTCTACTGGGTATCTCAAACTCATCTTTACTGAGCCCTCAAAGTCTCATGAAAACAAGCTTTTCATGCACTATGCTTATAAGTCCATAGATTGAACTGTTTGTAAATGAATATTATAAATAAAAAACACCTGAAAATCTGCTGGCATCTGAGGCCAAATCTTAATATCCTAATTACAACACTATGTGCCTTGCACTGTTTAGTGTCCAATTGCAAACATTCCCTATATGATTATGATTTGACAAAAATCTGAAAGGAGCATGAATATGGGGGAAGACACTATTGTTTCCCATCATTTTGAGATTGCTTCTTTTATCCAGCTATTTTTGATAACATAATTTTTTTGTGATTACCTATGTTGTTTAATTTACTCAATAATACATTCAGAACCCCCCCAAACTTATAGATTTTAATGGATATATCATCAAAAATGTTATGCATAGTTTAAATAGAGTATTTCAAAAGATAGAAGCTTTATAATATACAAAGATATATGCAACTTTCTCTATGTTTAAGCATTTACAATAGAAGTCTACATTGCCAATTTTGTTGAAAATTGATTCATAAAAATGGAACTCAATATAAGATCGTGTGCTTTGAAATATCACAAGAATTTTTTAATAAGTAAAAAGTAAAAGCTACTTGAAATACAGGAGTCAGTCTACATCTACTACCAAAAAACAGACATCTTATTTTATCAGAATATGTTAATATTGCTATATTCTACAGGACAGGTGTAATTATTTAGTGACTTCTCATTTCTTTCCATTTTACTAACTGTATGTTTGAGATGCTTAAATACATTTTTCTCTAGTTGTCAATACTCATGGATATACATCATTTATATTTACTGCCAGGTATAAATTGTTAATTTATTCTCCATATAGTGGGCTTATATACTCTAAAAGTCATGAGGCTCTTAATTGTGGTTTTATTCATTTTCATTTAATAATAATGGCTTTCTCACAAGACTACAGGAGACTTTTGTATTTTATGACCAATATTTTTTGTTTCAATTTGTTTTCAAAAGAATGAGCTGACCACCATGGCAGTAGTATAAGAACATTACTGCTGTCAAGAAGACATGAAAAATTGCTATGCTCTCTGTTCTGTACATGATTGTTGATGGTTTTCTAGAGTTGTACAGATACAACAATGTCCATTTTATGTAGATGACTACTATAATAAAACAGTTTGGTCTCCCACTCATGGGCCCCTTCTTTTACCTTATATAAAATTTCATATACTAAGCAATAACATCAATATGTTTATTTTTAAAGGAATAAATTATGCTGTAATTTTGGTTGGAATTTCTTTTGTAAAAAATTGATAATGTTTATGAAAGCAAATTGTATATTCCCTTCGATTTATTTTAATCTCTTTTAAAATTCATTTGAGTAATAGATCATATCTTATACTGTGGGAATAATAAATATGTATTAAAGCTAACATATATGTTGTTTTGTAAATTTGTTTTATTATTTATTTATTTGTAGAATTAGAGATTGAAATCTAGTTCTCTCACTAGTTAAGCATGTGCTATACCCCAAGCTCAACTTTTATTCCTGGTGTTTATTTTTTCAGTGATATCTGCACATAATAACAATGATATTTTGACCACATAACCTTTGTATTATTTATTTCATGTTTTCTTTATTGCACTAATAGAAGCTACATTATTAAGTAGAAATAATGATTGAGAAATTACTGTGACATTCCTGATATCACTGGAAAACATCACAGACTTCATTGTCTCATATAATTCACTCTTGAATTTATACACATTATTGATATAGTTAAAGGACTTATTTTCTATTCTCCAATGTGTCTATTAATAATTTCTATGGGAATTATTTTTTGTACTTTAATGTTGTTATTACTTAGCTTTATTTGAGTGAAGAGTAGGTTGAGTGACTCACTTTTAATTAACAGAATATAGTAGACATTATGAGCTAGAACTTATATGTAAGACCAATAACATAAATTTGATTACTTATGTGACTTGTCATTTTAGATGTCAGCTAGCACAGTGGGAAGCAGTAAATGAACAGATAGATATACATGTGAGGAACCAAGGCCTCAAGATAAATACCAGACAGGTGACATGTAAAACCCATGTGAGCTTGGAGAAGCTCTCCAATCCTGTGGTATTTGAGATGGTGTCAATCCTGGGAAGCTGCCACAATACAGTCTTTAAAAAGCCTAAACCATCTAAGTGTGATTTTTTGCTTCCTGATCACTCAGAGCAATGTGATATAACAAATGTCTCTTGTTGTAAGTTGCTAAATTTGGGAGAATTTTGTCAGGCCAGTAATAATCACTACAAGATTAAAATTAATTTCTCTTAGAGATTTTCATGACATTTAATAATTTAGACTTTTATTTTTCATTTCTATATATTGAATTTATAATCTGTAATATGGACATTGCCAAAGGTATAATACAAAGGGAGCACGACTCAATATATTATGATTTTTCTGAATAGTATTCGATTAACACAGGAAATAAAACCAAAAATCTACAAACAATTTCTCAAGAAATATAGGGCCACTCAGAATAACTAATACTGAAAATATCAGTACCAACAGACCCTGGTTTGATGTGGAAGAGAGCTGGTCCACACTATAATTAGGGATGAAACTAGTACAGCCACTTTGGAAAACAACCTGGATATCTCTTGAAACACTAAAAATACAACTATTATATGACCCAACTTATCATTCCATGGCATGTCCACAAAGGATTACATTTTCTGCAATAGTGATACATACCTGCACATACATTCTCAATGCTACCCTATGATAGGGCATAGCCTGAAAATGGTGTTAACCTAGATTTTCAACAATAGAAAATGTATAATGAAGGTGTGGTACATTTGCATAATGAATAGTATCTGCCTATAAAAAAATGAAAGATTCAGAGAAATAAATAGAATTGAAAAAATATATCATGCAAGGCAAACCCATGCCCCAAATAATGACAAACATTGTGTTTTCTTTTTATATTAGTATTCTAGATTCAGCTCTTTGCTATGGTGTGTCTACAGTACAGTACTTGAAAAGCCATGGGACTAGACAAGGAACAAGGTGAGAGACTACCTTAAAAAAAGAGGAGATAATATAACACATGTAAAAAAAATAAGAAAGAAAAGGATAAAGGGGGGATAATAGGAGTGAAATTGCTTAAAAAATTAAAGGGGAGGGAGATTGGGGTCTTAGATGGTATGAGATTAGGAAGAACTAACCTAGATTTGGGAGTATAAAAAATATGGAAACAATATATGCCCTCCTAAGCAATGGCACCTTGACTGATGTGTATATGTGTATGGAGATAGTAGCTTACTGCTCTCTGAATGGAGTAAAGTTTGACTCCATGAGTGGCTGTAGTGTTCAGTATTGGGTACTCTAAGCCTAGATAACAAAGCAGGTATGAAGAAGTAGGCCCTTGAGGAAAATATTTCGTCTGATATTTAAATGAACAGATATAACATCAAGGTGCCTTCTAAATACCTATGCTCCAGGCATGAATCTGAGAAGTCCCTCTTGACAATTAACAGCAGAAAATGAAAAGACTCTTGACTCCATAAAAGAAGGAAATAAGTCATAGCTGTGTGTCAAGCCCAAAACTAGTTATTGAAATCACTCCCTCCAACACTCAGAGAATATTGTAAAGAAAGAAAAATAATTAAGAGATAGATGACAGGGAGACAATAAGAAACAACACTTGCTAGACTAGATGCCATCAATATAATTATTAATTGACATTAATTACAGTTACCCGCAGTGAGCCTATATGAGACTACCACCAGTCCATTGAGAAAGAAGGATCTCTTCTGCCCTACCCTTTATCCCTGAAATATTTGGGTATCCCCAGATTATGGGGGGAAAGCAGTAACTATTTTAGTTGTTGAGCTCCTGTGAGGTCACCAGACTCTTACAGATAGATCCAAAGTGAATATTGTAAGTAGCCTTGATTAATATTGGTGTGTCACAAAAAAATGAATAGATATTGACAGAAGAGATATTTATGGAGAAGAATAAGGGGAGACTAGGGTGATAAGGAAATAAAAGGTGAGAATTTTCATTATACTAATATAAGCCCTCTAAAATAATACATGCAGACTATAATTAAACAATAATCCATGATTATAGTGAAAATAAAGATCATTTTGCATTTTGATAGAATATGACACCTGTGCCATACTGAATGCAAGATATAAATAAGAACAAACTTACCTTTGCATTTTTCATATATATTATACTTTATAATATATATTATATTTGATATAATATACATTATATTTAATATATTAGATAATGTATGCACATATAAATATATATATGTGTATAATTAAAAGTTCTGTAGTTGTATGTAAAAGTTTAAAATCTAACATGGTAGACAATAATTGTTCAGATAATATAGGCTTCATTGGCTTGTGAAAACTGAAGTAAATGGCAGGAAAATACATATTTTTTTCAGGTGCTATGAGAAATGGTTATGCTTTTTTCTGTACTTCAAGCAAAGAAGATGGTTTAAGGACAAGAAATATATATTTTAATGTAATACGGTGTTTCTCATCTAGTTTGCTTTCTGACATTAAAAATGCCACTCAGTGTTTTTTTTTACTGAGTTAAGCTCCCAGTCCAGTAGAAAAGAATGTGGATATATTTTATTTTTAATAAAATCATCCTGGAATGTTAGAGGACAGAATAATCCACAGTCAAGCCACGAGTGCCATAGAGTGGTTACCTTTACTCCCAGCATGGAAATGACCTAGTGGTGACCTATTCCCTTAATCCTGTTACTCAGGAGACAGAGATCTTTTTGTATTTCTGTGATATCAGAACCCAAAAACAAAACAATAGTAGCTCACACCTTTAGTTTTAACTCTAGGATTATGATGTGGAATTGAACTGAGAAGTGAAGCATGGAACAAAGAAGATATTTAAGGCAGGCTTAGGAAGACTTTTGAGATTCTGTAGAAGCAATGAGCCAGGTTGAGGCCTCTTGAAGATAGCTTTTACTCTGACAAGTTGGCTGGGTGAGAATTGACAGTGGTATGTTCCCTCTATCTGATATTCCAGCTTTTCCTTAATATCTGGCTCTGAGTTTTCATGAAATACAAACTAGAATTCATGCTTTAAGGGAGAATAGATTATATTAGCAAAGAGGAAATGGGATGAGGAAACCCACAGAAACAACTGACCTGAGTTATTGAGAGCCCACAGACTCTGAATTGACATCAGGGGAGCCTACATAGGACTGAACTAGGTCCTCAGAATGTGGATAACAGTCAAATGACATGGGCAGATTATGGAGCCTCTGGTAACGGGACCAGAATTTATTTCATGTATGAACTGGATTTTTGGAGCTCATTCCCTACAGAAGAACATTTTGCTCATCATTGATACTGGGGGGGGGGGGAGTGCTTGGCCCTACCTCAACTGGATATGCCAGACTACAAACTTGGGAGTCCTTACCCTTCTTGAGGATTGAACGTGGGATGAGGTAAGAGAAGCTGGAGAAGAAATGGGAAAAGGCGATGGAGTGATAGGTAAATTTTAATATATATATTCATATATATGTACTTATATATAAAAATATGTATAAATGTATGTGAATCTGCAACTTTAGCTGACTGAGTCCATATAATCATAAAAGATAATCAAACAAAGATAGTTCATCTTTACTTAATCCAGGTTGCTTTATAGGAACGTTTAGTTTTTTAAACAAAAGTTGATTTTTCATATATTGGTGTCTTGTATATTTATGTGTTGTGAAGATATAAGTAATTTAATAACTGTTTGCTGACATAATAATAACACAGATAAAATATGAGTGATTAAATATAAATATTATCTGATTGATATTGTGAATGTAAAAGTAAATAAAACAAGTACTTCTTGAACTTGAATACTAAAGCTTCAGGTTTGTAGTTGTAGTTGGAGCCAAGGTGATGACTATGCTGTTGAGCTTCATCTTTTGACCTTGGCATTTAGATAAACAGAGTCATCATGTAACCCAGACATTTTTAAACTTAAAAGCCCTACCACAGTTTGTAAAACAAGAGGATTACACGATATAACAGCTTATCTCTTCAGTTTTCATTTAAAAAGGAATGCATTGTTTTTCTCATTGCTCAAGAGGCTTAATATCCCAGGTTACACTGAGCACAGCTAGAAATATCCTTAAGTTATTTAATTTAAATTTACAGTTATTCATTTTCTAAATATTATTTTTGTTTTAGGATAAAAATTTTATATTTAAATTTTAGATTTAAATGTCAACCTTCTCATTAAGAACATAACAACATTACTAGTTACTGTTTGCCTATGACATAGCATATATTCAGAAAATACAATGTCTTAATCTTATATTTTGTACATACTTTATAAAGTAAGCACATAAACACACACATGGAGGCACAGGGACAGAGAGAATAAAGTGGCACCATCATTAACAACAAAAACTCAAGACTGAATGGTGAGAATAAATAATTGCTTGAACAGTAATTCAAATAATATGGAAAAATACCCAGTCGTTCTTGATAAAAGAAAGATGATACTAAAATATCCATTATGTTTTCAAAATAAAGGATGCAGAATTTCTGTCAAGCACATAGCTACAGTAGAAAGATTATGTATATGCATTATTTTTAAAAGTTATAATATATAGGTGAGATCCTATTTTAAGTCATTAGTTTGCATTTTTTAATTTTAAGAAATATAATTTCTTTATTGACACTGGGAATTTCACGTCATGTACCCTAATTCTGCTTCCCCAAGTCCTTACATCTGCCCCTCACCTGGGCAATGCTCCCCAACAAAAATTTAAAGAAATAATAATAAAAACAGAGGAAACAACCAAACAAAAACAAGCACAAAACAAAACAAACATAGAAACAAAAATTACCTCTTCTATTTGATTCTCTTTCTTTTATTTCTCTCCAACATCTCTTGATTCGTTTTGGTGGGATTGAACGTGATGTGCCATATATTATACTTTTTTGTTTAATCAGCAAATTTTCATCTGCATTGAGGCTTAAACTGAGTCATTCATTTCATTTCTTCATTATTCACAGTAGCCCCAAATTAGACCTTTAATTTGTAGAAAACGATAATTCTTAGTCTGTAAACATGGCTATAAGCCTCAAGTATACTGTTTTCTCATCAACAGAATGGACTTATATTCCTTTCATGTATACCAGATCTGACTCTGGATCCTGCCTTCATTCAGAGAATACAGGAAATTTATAAGTTTTATTCCTGAGAAATATGGCAGCTTCCACTGTATCTCTGAAGCTGGAGCTACAAGGAAGAAGATTCAAAAGACTGATATTAGGAAATCAGGTTCTGTCAGAGCTGGGTCATGAGACATTGCCAGGAGACCATGAAGTAATGAATTCACTTTGATTTTCAATTTGATTTTTTTTTTTTTTTTGATTCTCGGTAGTTTGCAATATAAAAGCATTTGCATGAGTTTTCCACAAAGCAAAATTTTCTCAGGAGATATAAAGGCTGGAAATAAAAATCTATAGCTTGGTAGTGGTGGCACAGGTCTTTAATCCTAGCATTCAGGAGGCAGAAGTAAGCATATCTCGTTGAGACTGAAGTCAACATGGTCTGCAGAGTGAGATCCCAGACACCCAGGGATATGCAATACAGTGAAACCCTATCTCAAAAAACAAGAATTTAATTATGCATAATTAATTCATAAATAGATAAAATAGAAAACATTTTAAAAATAAAGAAAATAAAATCTAGGATTCATGATAAGCACCATTGTTCAGATATTTGAAAGCTTAAGATAACATTTTCACAAGAGAAGATATGTCCAGGTTTGGCTAACTGAATGAGAAAATTTTGATACCTAGGTCTTCAAATTGTATCTGGAAAGCATGCAAGAAGTACCAGATCACAGAGTCAGTTTCTTTTCACAGCAGTGGATATGGCTTGCCTTGCCTTTCTCACATTTGAAAGTATCAAGAGGAAAAACACCCAGAAAAGGTAGAGAGTTGTTTCACAATGTATAATTTTCATAGCTCAATGCTACAGGGTCCAATTCTTTTAGAGGAGAAGAGTCCTCATTTTCTTGCTAGAAAAATATCCTTTACAAAAGAGTAGGGGAAGTTTCCTAAACTGTATCACTTTGGGAAAAGAGTAAATTAATAGCTAAATAGATAAAATATATAAATAAACAAAACATCTTACTTAATTATTTTTTATTAAAACTGTATTTTTTATCCATGTATCCACCTGATCCCCTCCCTTCTCTCCTCCCAATCCTTCCCAGTTAGCTTTCAGCCTCACTCTACCCCATCCACCCATCCCCTCCTCCAAAAGGACAAGATGTCCCAAGGTGTGTCAGCTCAGCTTGGCTCATCCACTAAAGGCCAGTGTGATTTCCTCATCCCAAAGTCCAGGCACCATTAGGTGTTCCTCTGCAGGCAATGGGCTCCAAGGTGCCAACTCAAGCACAAGAACACAGTCTGATGTCACCCCTCGAGGCTCCACTTACTGTTCATGCCAATCTACAGTTGCCTACCCTTGGAAGGCCAGATGGTTCCCCAATGGCTGTTCTTGATACAGTGAGCTCCCCAGATCACCAGTCAGCCATCACTGTGGGAATTTTTCTCACAATCCCTATCCCCTTGCTTATACAGATTCTCCTCCCCTGCTCTCAGCTGTACCAGGAGCGTGGCACAGTGCTCAGTCATGGATCTCTCTCTCCACTTCTATTCATTGTTGGATGTAGGCTCTGTGATGACACTTACTCATTTGATTATCAGTGAAGTCCTGTTTAGACACCCCTTCCACTAGTGTTTGGAGAATTGGCCAGGGACATCCTGTGAGTTCTTGGAGGTTTCCCTAGCACCCAGTCTCTTTCCAAGCCCACATTGGCTTCCTCTATTGAGATATCAGTTTCTTTCTATCTCCCTCTTTGCTGCTCTCACTCAACCATCTCCTTTCATGATTTATTCCTAACTTTTCTTGGTTGCAACCTGTTATGACCACAGTTTGCTAAGGTGATCTTCTCTACTTTCTCTTCTTAGGGTAATCTCTGGATGTCTCTTTCAAGTTTCTTATCCTAAGCTGTACAGGGGCTGTGGTTTGCAGCTAGGATATTTTTTGCTTTTGTTGTAAAATCTACTTACGAATTAGTACATCCATATGTGAACTTGTGATACCTTGATCAAAAGAATATTCTCCAAATCCCAAATCCATCTATTTGCCTGAAAATTTTAAGATGTCTTTTTATTTCCTTCTAAGTAGGACTCCACTGTGTAGCTGTACCACAGTTTGTTAATCCATTCTTCAGTGAAGGAGCATCTAGGTTGTTTCCAGGTTCTTGCTATTACAAATAATGCTGCTATGAATATAGTTGAGATAATGCCTTTGGGGTATGAATGTGCATCCTTTGAGTATATGCCCAATAGTGGTATTGCTGTATCCTTGGGGAAATTGATTCCCAGGTTTTGAGGTAATGAATACTGCATTTCAGAGTGGCTGTAGAAGATTACACTCCCACCAACAATGGAGGAGTGTTCCCTTTGTTCTGTATGCTCTCCAACATAGGCTGTCATTTGTGTTTTTGATGTTAGCCATTCTGACAGGTATAAGGTGGTATTTCAAAGTTGTTTTGATTTTAATTTCTCTGGTGGCTGAAGATGTTGAGCAATTTTAGGTGCCTTTCAGTCATTTGTATTTCTTCTGTTGTGAATTCCCCTTTTAGCTCTGAACCCCACTTTTTAATTGGGTTATTTAGGTTTTGGGGCTCTAGTTTCTTTAATTCTCTATATATTTTCAATATCAGGCCTTGGTTAGATGTAAGGTTGGTGATTTTTTTCCCATTCTATAGGCTATCATTTTGTCTTATGACTGTGTCCTTTGCCTTACAGAAGCTTCTCAGTTTCAGGAGGTCTCACTTATTGATTGTTGTTCTTAGTGTCTGTGCTACTGGTGTTATATTTAGAAAGTGGTCATCACCTGTGCCAGTGAATTGGCGCATATTTCTCACCTTCTTCTCTATCAAGTTCAGTGTAGCTAGGTTTATGTTGAGGTCTTTGATCCACTTGGATCTGAGTTTTGTTCAGGGTGATAGGTTTGGACCAATTTGTATTCTGCAAACTACCATCCAGTTATGCCAACACCATTTGTTGAAGATACTATCTTTTTCCATTGAATATTTTTTGGCCTCTTTGTGAAAAATCAGGCATTCATAGACATTCATGGGACTCTGACTCAATTCTAGTGATTCACAAGTCTGTTTTTGTGCCAATACCAGGTTGTTGTTATTACTGTAACTTTATAGTATAGCTTAAAGTCAGCGATCATGATTCCCCCTGAAGTTCTTTTATTGAGTAGGATTGGTTTCACAATCCTGGGTTTACTGTTACACTTTTTGAAGTTGAGTATTAGTATTGTTCTTTCAATATCTGTACAAAATTCTGTTGGATTTTGATGGGGATTGAATTGAATCTGTAGGTTGCTTTAGGCAAAATTGCCATTTTACTGTGTTGATCCTACTTATCCAGGAGCATGGATGATCTTTCAGTTTTCTGATCTCCTCTTCAATTTCTTTCTTCAGTGACTTAAAAATTTTGTCAAACATGTCTGCTACTTCTTTGATTAAAGTTATGTCAAGATATTTGATGATATTTGTAGCTATTATAAATGGTGATGTTTCCCTTATTTCTTTTTCAGCCCTTTTATCCTTAGTGTATAAGCAGGCTATTGATTTTTTTAAATTAATCTTGTAGCATTGTTAAAGGAGTTTATCAACTGTAGGAGTTCCCTGGTAAAATTTTTGGGCTCACATGTAAATGATCATATCTTCTGCAAACAGAGATAGTCTGACTTCTTCCTTTCCAATTTGTATTCACTTAATCTCCTTTTGTTCTCTTGTTGTTTTAGCTAAAACTTTTGAGAAATATATTGAATAGATAAGGAAAGAGATGGCAGCCTTTATAGTTTCAGGTTTTAGTGGATTTCTTTGAGTGTTTCTCCATTTAGTTTGATGTTGGTTGTCAGCTTGCTGTACTGTCTTTATTATATTTAGATATTTCCCCTGTATTCCCAATCTCTCCAGGACTCATGAAGAAGTGTTGGATTTTGTCAAAGGCTTTTTCAGCATCTAATAAAATGATCATGTTTTCTTTTTTCTTTCAGTTTGTTTATATGATGGATGGCATTAATAGTTTTTCATATGTAACTATCCTTGCATCTCTTGGATGAAGCCTACTTGATCATGGTGGATGATTTTTTTTTATATGCTGTTGAATTTTATTTGCCAGAATTTTATTGAACATTTTGCATCAATGTTCATGAAGGAGATTGGTCTGTAATTCTCTTTCTTTGTGGCATCTTTGTGTGTCTTGGGAATAATGGTGATTGTGGCTTCATAAAAAGATTTTGGCAATGTTCCTCCAGTTTTTACTATATGGAACAGTTTGAACAGAATTGGTGTTAGTTCTTCTTTGAATGTCGTTTAGAATTCTGCACTGAATCTGTCTGGTCCTGGGCTAATTTTATCTGGGAGATATTTAATAGCAGCTTTAATTTCCTTTGGGGTTGTAGTTCTATTTATGTCTTTAATCTGATCTTGATTTAATTTTGGTAAATAGCACCTGGCCAGAAAGCTGTCCATTTCTTTTAGGTTTTCCATTTTAGTAGAGTATAGATTTTCAAAGTATGACCTGATAATTATCTCGATTTCCTGGGTGTCTGTTGTTATTTTCCCCTTTTCGTTTCTGATTCTGTTAATTTGAGTATTCTCTCTCTTCTTCTTGGTTAGTTTGTATTAGGGTTTATCTATCTTGTTGAATTTCTCAAAAAAAAAAAACAACTCTTGATTCATTGATTATTTGTATTGTTCTCTTTGCTTCTATTGTATTGATTTCAGCCCTAAGTTTGATTATTTTCTGCCATCTACTCCTAGATGAGCTTGTTTCTAATTGTTCTAAAGCCTTCAGCTGTGCTGTTAAGTCTTGAGTGAAATTTCTCTAAGTTTTTCATATAGGCATCTAATGCTGAGTTTTCCTCTTAGTACTGCTTTCACTGTGTCCCCTAAGTTTGTGTATGTTGAGGATTTTCACTAAATTTTCAAACATCTTTGATTTATTTCTCAATTTCTTCCTTGACCCAGAGGTGGTTCAATAGAGATAGATGTTCAGTTTCTGTTATTTTATAGGCTTTCTGTATTTTTTGGTTGTTGTTGTTAAACTCTAGCTTTAGAGCATGGTGTTCTGATATGATACAAGGAGTTATTCCCATTTTAGTATCTATTGATATTTGCTTTATGACCAAATATGTGTTCAATTTTAGAGAAAGTTCCTTAGGGTGCTTATAAATATGTATATTCCTTTGTGTTTGGGTGGAAGATTATGTATATAATTTTTAAGTCTATTTGGGTCTTAACATCTATTATATCCCTTATTTCTCTGTTGCTTCTTTCTGGTTAATCTATCCAAGGGGAAAGTAGGGTATTGAAGTATCCCACTATTAATGTGTGGGGTTTGATGTGAGGTTTTACCTTTAGTAATGTTTCTTATAGTTATATGTGGTATCCTTGTGTTTGGAGCATAAATATTTATAACTGATACTTCATCTTGGTAGATATTTCCTGGGATGAATATGTAATGTCCTTCCTGGTCTCCTTTGATTGATTTCAATTTGAAGTCTATTTTGTTAGCTGTTAGGATGGCTATACCAGCTTGTTTCTTAGGACCATTTGATTGAAAAATCTTTTCCCAACCCTTTACTCTGAGCCTGTGTCTGTCTTTGAAGTTGAGGTGTGTTTCTTGTTTGTAATAGGATAGCTCCTGTTTTTGTATCCATCGTGTTAGTGTGTGTCTTTTTATAGTTGAATTGAGTCCATTGATATAATGATCAATGATTGTTGTTTCCTGTTATTTCTGGTGGTAGCTTATGTGTATTTCCCTTCTTTGTTTTTCTTTTTCTTTTTTTTTTTTTGCCCCCTATAAGAAAAAAATGTTTGTGGTTTCAGTGGTGTCTCTGGTTTCCTTAGGCTAGAGTTTTTCCTCTAATGCTTTCTGTAGGGCCAGATTTGTAGATAGGTATTGTATAAATCTCATTTGTCATGACATATCTTGTTTACTCCATTTATGGTAATTGATAGTTTTGCTGGATATAGTAGTCTAGGTTGGCAGCCATGCTCTTTTAGAGTCTGTATAACATATGACTAGGACCTTCTTGTTTTCCTTGTTTCCATTGATTAGTCTGGTATTATTTTGATGTTTTTTAGTTAATTTGGCCTTTTCCTTTGCAGCTCTTAGTATTTTTTTCTTTGTTTTATAGGTCTAGTGGCTTTATTATTATGTGGAAAATAGATTTTTGGGGGGGTATCTAGTCTATTTGGTGTTGTGTAAGCTTGTTGTATCTTTATAGGCATTTCCTTCTTTAGGTTGGGAAAGTTTTATTGTATGATTTTGTTGAACATATTTTCTGTTTCTTCTTTGATTTTAGTTATTCTCACTTTTGGGCTTTTCATGATATCCCAGATTTCCTTGACATTTTTTTTATGACTTTTTGGTTTTTGTGTTTTTTTTTTTAAGTGACATATCTATTTCCACTATTGAATTTTCCACTCCAGGGATCTTCTCTTCCATATCTTTCATTCTGTTGGTTATAGTTGTATCTGTGGTTCTGGTTTTTTGGGTTTTCTATTTCCAGCTTTGCCTTGGTTTAAGCCTTCTTTATTGCTTCTATTTCAATTTCTTACTTTTATTTTTGTAATCTTTCTTTCACCTATTTGTTTTCTTTTTCTTGTGTTTTTTTTTAATTTTCTTTCAGGGATTTGTTTATAATTTCTTCCATTTCTTTAAGGGAATTTTTTTTTTTATATCTTGTTTTAAAGCTTCTATTATCTTCATAAAGTTGTTTTTAATGTTGTTTCCTTCTGTTTCCTCTTCATTGTTATGCTCAGATCTTGATGCTTCAGAGCCATCAGCTTCATGTTGGGATGTCTTGTTGTTCTTTATATTGTTATATTTATTCTTGTCTTGGCACCTGCCCATTGCTTCCTCTGTTCACTCTCAGTCAGCTCTTGGTCAGCTCTTAGGCAGCTGTTAGGCAGCTGTGAACCTCTTAGTCAGCTGTGGACTTGGAGGGAGGATTCTGGGTGTCTGTTGGTGATGATGCAGATCACAGTTTGGGCATGGTTTGGCCTGTGGGATGTCCCTCCAGCTATGTTTTTCTGGGGATTGGGTTGGGATGGGGGCTCTCCAAGCTTTCTTTGGTTTAGGGTGAGGCTGGTTGTGGGTGGAGTGTTGTAAGCAGTCTCCCTAGGCCAAGGTTTAGAGATCACTTTCTCTGCTTGACCTGAGGGTCAGGGTGCCACTTACCTCTTAGTCAGCTGTGGACTCAGATGGCATCTTCTCTGTATCCAGTTGTTCAATAAGCAATTTTTTAAAATGTCTCAATTTGTAGGTTTCTAAGAGGTAAAGCATGCTTAACATGTAAACTTTTCAAAATTCATGTTACTGGTAATTTTTGTTCAGAAATCTTTGACAATGAAAGATAACAAGATATTTCCCTAAATATATAGACTTTGTGTCTCATATCCTGTCTTAAGTCAAGTTATACCTCCCCTACACAAATGACTCTACACTACCATTCTTATTTCTTTTGAAATATATTTAATAATTATAATAAAATTCATCTTACATACCATCCACTGTTTCCTCCTCCCTTCCCTTCCCACTTTCCCTGCAACTTCTTTCTACCTCACTGTCCATCCACTTCTAAAAGGGAGTATGGCTTCTCTTGAGTAGCCAACACAGGATAACATATCAAGTTTAGGCAGGACCAATTGTTTTCCTCCTTGTTCAAAGGCTGAGCAAGGCATTACACCATAGGAAGTGGGCTAATAGTATTTCAAATACTGGAACTGGTACATACTATACAAGTTCTTTCCTGCTACACTACTTCCTCAGCTGCATTATTGTTACCAACATGTATTAGGACCAATCTGCTTATATATATATATATATATATATATATATATATATATATATATATATATATATATATATATATATATAGAGAGAGAGAGAGAGAGAGAGAGAGAGAGAGAGAGAGAGAGAATATAAAGATAATATTATCTCAGATTTCAGAGTAGCAGGAAAAAGCCACCTTGCAAGGTTGATTTCAGTCATTCATGCCAACATATCATATTCTTTCAAAGAATACTATTAGCCATCACAACTAAGACAGCCAAATAGAATGACCAATCTCAATGCATTGATTTGGCAACAGACAAATATACAGATAATTAATATACAATTCATTTTTGGCAACAGTGTGAGGATATTGTTCTCCACATACATGGAAGAGATATGCTTTTTTTAATTCTAGAGAAGAAGCAAGATAAAGAAAAATAAAATAATAAACAAACAAGAACAATAATCTTATTTTTAGACTCTGGACAATTGCCTGCAATTAATGTGTAAGGTTAAGGGTTCCTGCAGATTGGAATGCTCTTGGTGTCCATATTTAGGTTATGCTGAGGCAGTCATATTAGTAAGAATTTACAGGTGTAGCTTCTGATATTATTAGGAGAAACAATCTCACAATAAAGTCTTAGACTGTCAAGTTTTACATAATTTCTGCCTCAGTTTTCACAATGAACTTTAAGTATAGGAGACTTAAAAACGTGCATCTAAACAATATTTTATGGATGCCACCGATTATATGTGGGGTCGTATCTAAAAGAATCTTAAAAATACAACATACAAATAGCAAAGTGTACTTACCTTTCTGTTCCTCAAAGTGAATCTATATATTCTCTTCCTAAGGTCTTGATAACAAGTAGCAGAACAAAGCATTAGTTTGATGGACATATGTTCAATCAAACTCCATCTCCATGTGTCTGCAAAGCCCCTTTGTTCTCACAAAATTTGTTTTTTCAGAACCTCAACTACCTTCTTTTTGTATGTGCATTATGTGTGCAGATGTACTTGCATACTTTATTTGTGTGTGTGTGTGTGTGTGTGTGTGTGTGTGTGTGTGTGTGTGTGTGTGTGTGTGTGATACATATACCTATTTATATAGCCAGAAATTTCTAGCCCCTCTGGCCTGAGGTCTGGATCTGCAGTCCAGCAGCTGCTTATGCACAAATTATCACATAAAGGCTAATATTAATTACAAACTTTTGGCTATGTCTTAAGCTCATTGTCAGTTAGCTCTTACAACTTATCTCAAACTATTTCCATTAATCTATGTCTTGCCAAATAGCTAGTGTCTTTATCTGTGTTCCATTACATCTTGCTCTCTTGGATGGCAGCTCACAGCATCTATGTCTGGCTCTGCCCCCCTTTCCCTTTTTCTATGCTTAAACTTCTTGCCTGCCTATAAGCTGTTTTTTCATATGCCAAAAAATTTCTTTATTATTCAATGGTAATGCACAGCATACAGAAATACATCCCACATCATATCTATTATTTGACTTTTTATGTGGATACTAGAATATGAACTCAAGTCCTCTTCTTTGGGCAGAGAGCATTGATATTCACTGAGCACTCCTTCCATCCTGAATCGCAGTTCTAATTAGTTGTTAATCTTATTTACATCCTTATAGTCAAGTATCATGTGTTTTAGTGACCAGCTTCATGCATACCTAGTGGCAATATTCTAAAACTGTGACATATCTCAAATTTTCTCTTATTTGCTGACATATTATAATGAGCCATTATTCTTTGCTCACATGTGTAAAGAACACAGTTATAAGCAAATGTGTTCTGCTGGTTCTAAAAACATGGTGCATGTGCATATAAATGGAGTGCCATGCTACTTATCTATGATGGTATACTGCTATACTTCACTTCTCTTATAGCTTAGAATGAAATCCTTCTTAGGTAAAAGAACTTTACTATTAAATACTGTGTTGTGTTGCTCCATCAATAGCCTCATATATCCATTCTCATTCCTAGTGAGAGACATGAGAACAGCAGCAAAATTACCTATAAATACATTTCTCAAATTCTTCATGGCTGAGACAATTGCTATATTTATTTTATTATGAAAGCAACCAAACAAAATATTTCAATTTTTTAACTAAGTACAAATTACATATAATGGTATAAAGACTGATAAAAGTTGGTAAAATAATGATGTAAAGTTAATTTTCTTACTCATATAATGCAATTCTAAAAGTTTATTAGATAGAATATCTCTGAAATGAATATGTTCAGGATCAAATAAGTGCTAAAGAGATCTCTGGGAACTCACAGGATGTCCCTGTCTATGTCTCCAACCAATAGTGAAAGGGGGTACCTAAACAGGACTTCTCCTATAATCAAATGAGTAACCACCCTAAGTGTCATCACAGAACCTACATCCAACAAAGAATGGAGGTGGAGGCAGAGATGATCCATGGCTGAGCACTGGGCCAAGCTCCTGGTCCAGCTGAGAACAAGGGAGGAGAGTCTGTATGAGCAAGGAGATTGGGATTATGAGGAAAATTCCCACAATTATGGCTAGCTAAAGTCCTGGGAGCTCACTGAATCTAGAATACCCTTTGGAGATCCATAGGGAAAAGGAGCTAGGCCCTCGAAGGGTAGGCAACTGTTGATTGGCATGGGCAGTATGTGGAACCTCGAGGATCAGAATGTGTTCCTGTGCGTGGATTGTCTGTCACCTTGGAGACGATTGCCTTCAGAGGAACACCTAACCCAGCCAGTCTTGCCTTTGGGATGAGGAAATCGGAGTTGCCTGGAGTAAATGTGTCACTCTAGGCGACCCACCTTGGGATTACTTGCCCTTTTGAAAGAGGGGATGGGTGGGTAGGGAGGGGGGAGGCTGAGGGATGACTGGGAGAGATTGAGAGGAGGGAAGGGGGAGCAGGGAGATACATGGATAAAAATACATTATTTTAATAAAAAAATTTTTTAAAAAATGGAAAATTTCAAATTAAGTGAATACTATGCATCTTTTAAAGATCATAAACAACTCTGGATAATACACAAAGAAATAATTATGTGCAGTATTCACAACATCATGTACAGTAAATTTTCTTTAGATAGTGGAGAAAGGACCAAAGGGAAATAATCAAATTTTGTATGCTTCCTTTATAGAACTTTTTATCTTTTCATCATAAATATGTGTCAGTTATATTTACCTTGAGAAATTCAAAAGAAATGCTTTTGGAGGATTTGCATATGGGGATATTGGTTGTGGCCATGTTGTTTAAAAATCCTATAGCTCAGCTTCTGTAATCAAAAGGCTCTAGATTTAATAATAATAATAAAAAAACTAGGCCAAAAAAACTTGACTTGCCAGATGGTTGTTACTTTATTTGGCTATAGTGTTTTGTTACATTTATTGTAATTTGCTATGGCCCTGGGGTGATGGCAAACCTAAAGTGTGTGTTGCATTCAAAGTACTGGGATGAAAGGGCACCTTGGTCAGGATGTGTATTGTGCACTCTTTCCTATTCCTCTTCATGTCTTAGATTCCCTTAATAAAAGTCTCTTTAACTGATTTTTTTTCCTGCCTCTCTTGGATCCCATCATAGATGATTGACTGCATGATTCTCTGAATTTGAAGCAGCCCTAATTAGGCAACAATTTGAATGACTAGTATAGAATACTGAGTAATAGACCTCTATATCTATACTATTATTTTCAGAACTGGTAAAGTCACCTTAGATAATAGGATGTATTTTTACTTCATGACTTAGTTAAGGCTCTGAAAATGGAGAGATAACTCAGAGAGCCCTCTTGATCATTCTTCTTGATTGACAATGTGATTGGATTTAAAATACTATTAAATATACCTCAGGGCACAGGCACATCTCTAAGAACTTTTTTTAGTTTAGGCTAAGGAGATGCTCAGTATAAATGTTGTAGTATCATGCCATGGTTGGGTTCTTAGACTTAATAAAAAAGAGCAAGTAAGTTGACCTGCAGCATTCAGCTCTGTTTCCTGACCTCCCATGCTATGTGGGTATCCTGTGGGTCCCTCCCCCACAGTGAGAGAGTGCATTCTCAAGCTATGACTCATAATAATATTTTTCTTTCTTAGGTTGCTTTTACTTGATGTTTTGTCACAGTAAAATCAAAACTACTGATACAGCCACAGTGCAACCCAAAGGTCTCTCTACAGATCAACAAGAGGGTCAAATCTGAAAGTAAACTGTTAAGATACTGCAGAGGCCCTCAAGGCCAACAGATGGGTCCAGGAACAACAGAATGAATGTGCTGTTATAGTGTGTAAGGAAATACTTTTCTCTCAGTGTCAGTAGAAACACTGCTTTCCTGATACAGAATCCTGAACTTCT
The DNA here is from genome assembly GCA_033318265.1 of Phyllotis vaccarum. NCBI lineage: Eukaryota > Metazoa > Chordata > Mammalia > Rodentia > Cricetidae > Phyllotis > Phyllotis vaccarum. The sequence goes on from JARWLC010000007.1 coordinate 90,036,675, forward strand.
GACCTCTAGAGCTGTGGAGAAGATTTTGAGACATCAAGATTTTAGGGACGCATTATAATGACAAGAACTTCTTACAAATAAGAAAGTTCCTATTAGTTATATTGTCTGTGCTAATTCCATTAGTATCATGATCAGATTTAAGTTCCTAAGTTCCTCATATACAATTATCTTATTTTTATCAGCATTTTGAGACCACCCCAAAAGGAATGTATTAAAGAAACTATATGCAAATGCATGAATGCACACATTCATACATGCATATTTATACATACATGCATATAAATATCACATGTCAGTACATAAACATACTGAAATGTAAACACAGATAAGTATATATCTGAACACATACACATATATCCAAAACACATACATACTCAAAATACATACACACATATATGAATGCATACACATACACAAATAAGCTCATACACATTTCTAATCACACCTATGCAATGTGGTGCAGCCTGTTACATCTGTTCTTTTATTAATATAACTTTAGTATTTATGATGAAATGGATTATTTTATCATTAATTAAATAATCTATTGGATATGTTATTTAAGCATGGCACTCTGAATGTAATGGAGGTGATAATGGTATTAGTTAACTCAAAAGCCAAATGTTATTATTTTGTTAAGTCTTCCTGTTCCATAATAATGTCTAAAATGTAATAAAAGTATTTTTCCACTTGTTTAAGGAAGTAGCATTTAATCTGATTATTAGTGGGTTAAAATGATCAATAAACGTTTTAATTCCTGGAATTTGGAAGTTGATAAGAAAATTAAGTTCCATTGTTTAGTTACTTTGACTTGAGGTGGTCATGTTTTAGTAACAATGAGCTTGGAGAAGGAAGAGATGAAGTAACACATATCAATAACAGCATTTCTTTAGAATTTTTTTTGCATGTTTACATGGATATATTTGTTAGGACACATAGCTTTTACAATGATTGTTCCTTATATTCCATGCAAACCAAATATGGCAGGTCTTTTTACTCTTCAACAGAACACAGGATCTTATAGTTAAACATGACTGATCATCACTTTGTCTTGGTAAAGCCACCAGCTGCCCTTGCCCAGAAAAAAATAATAGTAATACATAGAAGTAAATACTTTTGGACAGACAAACTTTTGCTTTCTAACCTCCAGTTACTTTAGGCTCTAATGTAACCCGCCTGGGTCCTAGAAATATATGGCTTTGAAACACTTAGGCTACTTAATCTACAAGTTCCATGCCACCAACCTCGCCATTTCCTATGTGGTTAAAAACATCTCAGGAGCAAAGGTTGTCTTTTATGTTTTGTGCCAATTTCTTTGCAGTTTTCCTTTCTCTTGTTGCTTTAATGTTTCAGTAAACATTTGGTGAATGATCGATGTCAATATTGATTTCTTCCATGTCTCTAAGATGTCCTGGTACAGAAAATAAACATGAAAATCAATGCACGTGAAAGTAAAGAGGATACTGTCAAGTTCTTTCCAGTGGTGGGTTGAAGATTCACAGAGAGCATTTTTCTCTTGTATGGTTCTGTGAAATAACTCTTGTGTTACAGGACACAGAAAATCTCATTCTGTTTATAAATGTCACTGTTATACGAAAGCTCTGCCAGATTTCTAATCTTGACCAGGAGAAGATGACTACTTGGTTATTCCTCTTTGGCATATCAGAGGATTAATCTTTTTATTTTTACTAAGCGTTACAAAGTCATTGAAGTGTTTTGGAAATTACTAAAGTTTACTTCAGAGCATGCATGCTTTTATTAGAAAATATCATATGAATATATACATTGATAAAATATGTAAAAAGCATAAAGTACTACATGCTTTTAATACTGACAGTTTTTCTAAATGGAACACAAATGTAGCAGTACCATCGATATTAATTCTTTTCTAATCATGATAATTCAAAAGTGTCTAAAATTGTTTTATGATTTTTGTATAGGACCCTGATGTATTTCCTTAAATTTGTTATCAAATTGGTCAGAATATATGGCTTAGTCATAAAATTACAATACAAACCTCATTTATACAACTACCAATAGGAAAATGCAAAATAGTATGTTATTCTTGTGTCCCAGAGAATGCCAGTGAAAGAGTTGGCTGGAATATAATGACTTTGATATATATGTATTGAGAATCAAATAACCTATGTGTCATTAATAAGATATTTAGAGTTAAACCATGAAATCTTGGATCTGAAACAATATTCTTTTATTATTATATTATTTTAAAGAATAGCTATGGGACTACTATTAAAAAATATTATTAACTTCCCACCTATGTGCTTGAATTTCATTTGGTGATTCTATTGGCCTCTGTAGATATTCGTTACATGTCTTAGCATATTTACAATTTTTAAAAGTAGTATATCAATTTATTTAGTCTGTCTGAGTGTGTGTTTGTGAATATGCATGTAACTGTGATATAGTTTTTGTAGAGGCCAGAAGACAACTTATATGTGTCTGTTCTCTCCTCTCACTCCATGGTGAACCCATGTAGTAAGATTAAAATCTGGTCCTCAGGCTTGTCAACAAGCACCTTTCCTGGCTAAGCCATCCCACTGGCCCTATTGTAAATATTTATTGCAAATATGTCTCTGTCATGCTTTCTTAGAAGTTTCACCTTTGCTTCAGAACTCTCATGAATCCATATCCACAATTTGCCTCCTCTCACTTCTGTTTAGCACTTTAAAACATCACAGTGTGAAAGGAAAATGATGGAAAACAGATCTTCCCCTAAAAATACAGAAATTGTTTTCTATTATGTACTCCTGGAAATAACATCCTGCTTCTTATCCATCTGGAGCTCAAGCTCCCAACAAGACAGTACTGTAGGTACATGAAAGTGAGTTTACCTACGGTTTAATTGATTAACTCTCTTGTATGAGCCATGGCACCTTGGCAAAGTAGTGTATGTCAAATGAGGCCTCCTATACGATATGTGACTTTTCACCTCATTCTATGAGGAGGAAACACATTTCCCAGTCACTGACAATTTCTTCTTCGGTTCCAATTTACTCTCCCCTCACTGTCTCTCTCAGAACATGTGATAACTGTGCTAGTCTGAGTGAAGCTTCTTGCCTGCAGAGATCAGACCTTCTGTTTTACTTCCAACCAAATGCACTTAAGAAGTCAGGGATCTGTCTAATGGGAAGGTGCCTGGGGGCTTTAGAAGGATGGTGCCTAGGTTGGGGGTTTGCCTAGTTCTTTAGTTATTTATCAGAAGTTCATATTTGTATCACAACCAGCTAAGACTAATACATTATTTTTATATTACTTTTATTATGTATGTTAGGGAAAGGAGTTCCAAGGGAGAGGATGGACTGTGCAGTTATGAGAAGGTATGAGATGAAGCATTAGCAACATTTACTTTGGTTTGGTTAAAATTTTTGGGAACAGTCAAATAACTCTGACAGAACTGGAGCTCTGATTATTCCAATAAAAGGGCATTGGGTGTTGGTGTCACAGATTTAAGAAAAGCAATTCAGCTGTTGCTATAGTTACAGTATCAGAGATTGTTGCTTGGCATGGAATGTTTAGGGGTTGAATATTGACAACTACTTTTCTGTAGCCTTAAACTTTAAACTTGAAGTTGGAAACCACATATGGGTTTGGTGTTGGAACTTAGCTACACCTTATATCTCTTCTTTTTTATAAGTTATTATTTGTTTTATAAAGATAAGGTTGTATGAGGAGAGAGCCGAATGATAGGATAATGGAAAAATAAGCCAGGTGTCCCAGGGGTCTGAGGTAGCAGTTGCTACAGCTTGATCTTGAGTTGAGAAAGCAGAGTCTGGAGTACCTTGTAAATGATGGTGAGTTTTGTAGTATGACTTTTTAACTTACATTGGTGAAAGAATCAGTAAGGACAAAATTAGAACGCTTTTCTTTATCACTAGGCGTGTCTACAGGAATGGGTGCAAAGCAGCAGGGCTCTTCTCTTCTTCCTGAACAGCGGTGTTCTTGTCAGCTTGTATATTCAATGGACAAATTCCATGTCTATCCAGGCAGGGTAATATGGGCACAGCATCCATGACCTACATTCAGAGAACAGCAAACACTGTGGCAGATGGCTTTGGACTTCTTTGACTTGTACATATACTCAAAATTCTTCCCTTACAGCATGGCCTGTCATTAATTGGATTTTGCATTGATTAATTATATAATATTCCACTACGGCATTCGAGTTCCAAGTACCAAATTAAATAGTGCTTAAAGGAGCATGTGGCAGGAATGTTGATTCTCCTTAACACTCTGAGGCATAAGTGTGGGACATATCAAAACAGAATATTGAACTGAGGAGACCTCCGAGAAAAATTCTTAAACAAAAAAAAAAAAAAAAAAAAAGTTTGGATTACATGACATTGTAGTTTTGGTAACAGAGGCCTCAAATGAAAATAGACCAAAATGTTTAATACACACACAAAAAAAAACATGAAATGTATCTTTATTAATGTCAAAGGACTTTAAAATGCCTTCCTGTTAATTTCCTAAAATTTGAAAAAGATGTAAATGGCTCATTTGCACTCCATTTGATGGGCTCCAACCCTTATACACCATCTCTAACACCACAAGGATATATTCCACAGAACGAACTTAAATTGACAGATAGAAATGATGGGCACATCAAAGCCTTCTGTGTCCGTCTTTCTTAACTGGCACAGTATTTAGTCTCTGATATGCCCAGGAAGCATCATGATGCAGGTGACACATCTCCATCAAGATGTGTCACAGACTTTAGGCAAAACCTATACACAGAGAATAAAGGTACTCAAACCTAGAAAAACTTTAAAAACACCATATGACAAAAACAATAATAAATTAAAATGCCACCTTTTAAATTCTCATTTTAACTTCAAATTAACATGGGAAAAATTGACCTTGAGCTCAGTTTCATGTGGGCTTTCATTTTTGAGAGAATTTAATCATAGAAGGAACATCGTTCAAATGAGGAATAATTTATTTTTTGGTATATTGTACTGCAGTATTTTTATGAAGTCATTTTAGCTGATTAGAGGTCCTCTAATGGGCTATAGGAAAGTATATGACTAGAAAAAAATAGAATTAGGGCTATCAAGGGGTATGAACAGCAATTTTTAGTACAATATGGGTTTGTAACTAACATATGGATCACTATATATATATATACATATATGCCTATATATATACATATATATATATATATATATATATATCATGTCTATTTGTTTTTAAAAGCTTTCATAAATTTTGTGATTTTAATAAAGTTTGGTTCTTCAGACCCATGTATAATCTTAGTACTCCAAATTCTGTATTAATATTATCAAGAGATAAAAATATATTTTCACTGAATCTTTTAGACTTTCACTATTTGGAACTGAATAGGAAGAGATCAGGTTATTTGAGTGAATCCATGATTTGATCTTATACAAACATGTAGAGACTAGGGGCTATATGTGTTCTTTTGTCCTGATTTGATGTAACCCTAAGGCTTCTTCTCAAAGCATTCACAGCATTTACAATTTCAAACTCTAAAATCATGAGTCTAGATAAACCCTTTTCTTTGTACATTATAACCTCCCTCTACTTTATTTTGGTAACAAATATAAATTAATGCATAAGGATACAGGGTTTTGCTGTGTGTTCCTTCTTTCTGTGCCAGTGGACTGAACTGACATCCTCAGTTAGAGCCTTTATAGATGAATTTAATCGAGTTAAAATAAAAAAAAATCTGTGGCTTTTTATGTGATACTCACTTTTCACTTCTGATTACTTTTAAGTCATAGAGGTCTATTAATAAGAGAAATAAAATCTGTCAGTTCTTTCAGATACAAACTTGCCTCATTAGTAAGTAACATGCAAATTCACAGCAGATATGGTTCTTGTCTTCTTCAAGGCATCTCTTGTCATCAGAGAACATGATACCTGGGTTTTTTGGATCTATCTGGTGGGATTCAGGTATGAGCTGATATGATCCGAGGATGCTTACCCAGGGTCCTGGGCCCCTGAAGGGGGCATGGCCAACCTCATTGATAAGGGGCTACTGGGACCCTGGAAAGCCTGTTTTGCCTGGTTCCTGGCTGTTGGAGAGACTTGTTTGGAATCCATCATCCATCGTTCCAGACTCTAGTTCCTGTTCAGGCTCCACTATAAGCTGTTACCTGTATTGTGACTGTTGGTTTATATTTTAATAAATATTAATCTTGGACTGCTGACTTGTAAGTAAAACTCTGCCTACATCTGGCGCCTAAGTCCCAGGGCCTGTGCCCACGGGCATAAGGGGTCCATTTGTGTTTTGAACACTATTGGAGTCAGCAGCCCAGTCTCCTTGGCACTGCGGCACAGCCCAAGAGCCAGGCTTGGAACACGGGTCAAGTTTGGAGCACGGGTGAAGCTTAGAGCATGCAGGTCACCGCGGCTCAGCCCATGTTGGTCTCAAGTTTAAAGTGCCCCCCCATGCCTGTTGCCCCAGCCAGCCTATGTGGTCACTGATTGTGACCCGGGCAACTGTAAATCATTCACGCAAGTAAACAAAGGAAACAAAAACCCTTCTATTTTGTGATTGACATCCTGTCTTAATTTGTGAGAATTTGCTTTTTCCAAGGATTGTATTCTGCCTGCTGGGGCCCTTCAAAACCAGGTAGGGTCTGTAGGTAGCCTCCTGCCTTTGAGAGTCTCTGCATCTGCCATATAGTGGGCAGAGCATTGAGCTCTACTGTGACACCTATGGACTAAACATCATCATCACACCTGAATAGAGGTAATGGCTGATAATTATTCTATTGATGACTTCAGGTCATATTTTTCCATGGTGATTGACAAATTTTTAAATAAATATCTTGAATGCTTCAATACCCCAGTCCTACTATTTTTTGGCTTGTTTCTCTATTTTGTGTTTCAAAATAAGAGAATGATGAAAGAGGTGAGATATGGAAATCAATAATTGATGTTCAGATTATGTGATATGGAAATTTCAAACAATGTGGTGGCAGATGAGGTTATAAAGGTGAAGAATGGAAATCAACAATTCCTCTCCAAAATATTTGACATGGAAATATCAAACACAAAAATAGCAGATGAGGTTAAACAATGTAAAAAATGTAAATCAACATTTGCTGTCCAAGATATATGACTTGGAAATTTCAAACACTAAAATGGCAGATAAGATTGATACTCTGGAAATTGGTTACAACAAGCTTTCAGATAAGGCTTCCTCTTTAGATATGGATAACACTATACAAGAAAAATACAGGCTCTATGTAAATGATAAAAACAAGAAACTTGTTGACTACATTAATGACAAGAACAAGAAAATTATTAATTTTGTTAATGATGTGGATCCAAAAATTGCTGGTTTGGTGAGGTCTTTGGAAGGACTGCTTCATCGCGGAAATCCAGCTCTAGAAAAATCAATAGTATCTAAACTCCAAGAATGGAAACTGGTAGTATCCAAAATACAAGAATGGGAACCTGTAACATCCAAAAACAAGAATGGGAGGACTGTATTGCAATACTGGAAAAATGTAGTGATGCATCTTGTACTCAGAGCAGTTCAGGTCAACCCCCAATGGGAAATTAAGGTACTGGAGATACTCTACCTAAGGTAGTAAACATTACAGGGCTACCCCCTTCCCCACCACTATTGTTCCTGGCTACTATTCAGACAAAGAAAGCATCTGGGGGAATCCTCAGAATATGTAGAGTATAGTTATGAGCCAGTAAATATGAGAGACATCATGAATTTTAAAGAGGCAATATCAATGTACGATATTCACTTTACTTATGTAATGCAGTATTTAAATTCATGGTGAGCAAAAAACTAAATCCCCTCAATTGATTGGATGCAGCTAATGGCTGCTGTCTTAGACCAAAATCAGAATTTGCAGTGGAGAAGCTGGTTTAGAGAGGAGGCCAGGACATTAGAACAAGGAAAATTTAGGGGTTTCTTTGCTTCTCAGGACCAAATCCTTGGTGAAGGCATGTTTGCTGATGTGAAGGCTCAAACTACTTACAATGAGCATACTTTATTACTATGCTGTACTGCTGCACTGAATGCTTGGGAAAAGATTTTGGATCCAGGTCAAAAAATTGAGCCTCATACTAAGGTCAAACAAGGCTTAAAAGAGCCTTCTACTGACTTTCTACAGAGGCTTACCACAGCTGTACATAGAGCAATATCATATACAGGAATTAGGAAGCAATTAATACTTTCTCTGGTTTTTGATCATGCTAATCTGGAATGTAGAAGAATGCTTATGCCTTTAAAGAACAGAGCTGCACCTATAGAAGAATGGATTCAATATGCAATCAATGCTGAATCTCTCCATTGCAGCAAGGAGAATTGGGTAGAACAAGCCGTTGCTAATATTAGGGTTAGGAACCAAGGCATCACTTGTTTCAACTGTGGTAAACAAGGCCAGATAAGACAGAATTGTATACAAGGTACTCTTGGAAATAATGCCCGATCTAGGTTTAATTTGAACAGAAGGCCATTGCCTTCTGGATTATGCAGAAGGTGTGGCAACGGACAGCATTGGACCAATGAATGTAGATCTACCAGGGATAAGGAAGGCAACCCTCTGCCATCGGGAAACACCTTTCGGGGCTTCCCCCGGGAAGCCCCCAAAAATCGGACTCCAAATTTGAAGACAGTAAGATCATATCCAGTCATAGTAGAAGACCAGCATTCTCAGGACAAATAGGGCATCCAATACCTGATATAGAAGATCATACAGTATTAGATAATAACATACATTTAAAGAAAAATCAGAACTTCCAAAAAAAATCACAAAACGAATATTTTGGTAGACTTCAATAAATGAACAAAGAACAAAATTGAAAATATGGATAGATAGTATTTATATCCATGGTTTAGTCGACACGGGGGCTGATGTTTCGATCATAACCGCACAGCCATGGCATCCAAGATGGCCTTTACAGGCAGTAGATATCCAATTTCTGGGTATTGGAACAATGTCTCAGGTGAAACAGAGTGTGAGATGGCTTGAATGCATAGGACCAGAAGGTCTAAAAGGATGGTTGAAGCCATATATGGCTTCATATATTCATATGCTATATATTCATATAGCAGTGAATCTGTAGGGTTGTGACCTTCTAATGCAATGGAATACACAGATTAAAATCCCCCCCCCCAGTTCTGATATCAACCAGAGACTCAAATATGTTTCCAAAAGTGATGCTTTAAGGTGCTATGAAGAAAATTCACCAACCATTCAGGTTGTTCAAAGAATTGCCCAATAACCACAGAACCTAAAAGGACACTCATAGCACTGCCTTTGAAATGGTTAACAGAAATGCCTATTTGGGTTCAACAATGGCCTTTGACGAGAGAAAAACTTCAGGCTTTGGAACAGTTGGTACAGGAGCAGTTTCAGGCTCAGCATATTGAAGAATCAACTAGTTGATGGAATTCTCCTGTTTTTGTTGTCCAAAAAAAATCTGGAAAATGGAGGATGGTGACAGATCTAAGAGCAATTAATAAAGTGATTCCTCCTATGGGCTTTTTACAATCTGGTATTCCTCTGCCTTCTCTGCTACCTAAGGGATGGCCTATTGCATTTATTGATTTGAAGGATTTCTTTTTTTTACCATACCTTTACAGGAACAGGACAAAGAGAAATTTGCTTTCACTGTGCCTACTGTTATTAATAATTCAGGACCAGTTAAGAGGTACCAATGGAGGGTCCTTCCCCAAGGAATGTTGAATAGTCCCACCTTATGCCAATATTTTGTACAACAGCGACTAGAAATACTGTGCAAGCACTTCCCACAATCTATCATTTAACATTTTATGGATGATATTTTGTTGGCAGACCCAAACCCAAAAACATTAGAAACATTGTTTGAAGAACTAAAGAAAATATTGCCTGATTGGGGACTACAGATTGCTCAGAAAAAGGACAGAAGGGAGATTCTATCAATTATTTAGGATATAAAATAGGTTTACAAAAAATTAGGCCACAAAAGGTAAAATTAAACAGATAAATTGAAGACTCTTAAAGATTTTCAAAAGTTACTAGGTAGGAGATATTGCTCATATACAGCCCATGGTTGGTATAAAAAAAATATGAGCTAGTTAATTTGTTCAAGACTTTGGATGGTGAAAAGGATTTGAATAGACCAAGAGAATTATCTGATGAGGCCAAGAAAGATTTAGAGTTGGTGGAAAAGAAACTTCAAGAAGCACATGTAGATCATGTGGATCCAGATCTAGATTGCATACTTGTTATTTTACCCTCTAGACAATCTCCAACATGAATCTTAATGCAAAACAAAAGCATTATATTAGAATGGATATTTCTGCCACATAGGCCAAGCAAGAAGATGAAGACATATATCGAAAAACTTTCTGATCTGATTTTTAAAGGTAAATTAAATCTTCGCCAAATGACTGGAAAGGACCATGCAAAAATTGTTGTGCCTTTGACTAATGAAGAAATTGATCTATTATGGGCAGACAGTGAACCTTGGCAAAAGGCGTGTAGTGACTTTTTAAAAGAGATTAATAATAAATATCCTGAAACAAGAGAATTCAATTCATAAAGGAAACTAATTGGATCTTTCCTCATGTTGTACAGGATAAACCCATTTCTAGACCCCCTACATTTTATACTGATGCGAACAATTTAGGAAAGGCTGGCTACAAGTCTGAAAACTTAATTAAGGTGGCTCAGAGCCCTTATGACTCTGTTCAGAAGTCAGAACTATATGCAATTATTATGGTGTTGTTGGATTTAACATAACCTCTCAATGTAATTACTGACTCTCAGTTTTACATACTGAAACTGCTGACTTCATTCCTGATGATAAAGACTTGACCTTACTGTTCATACAACTACAAGATATCATCAGAGATAGGATACATCCTATGTACATAACACATATCAGGGTGCACATGGGTCTCACAGCCCCTCTAGCACCAGGTAATGATGAAATAGATTGGTTGCTGAAAAGAAACATGCTAGAGGCCACAGAATTTCAGGAGAAACATGTTAACAGCAAAGGACTAAAGAAGAGTTTTTCCATCACTTGGCATCAAGCAAATGAAATAGTAAGGAATTGTAACACTTGCTCTTTCTATAACCAACCGTCTTTACCTGCAGGAAGTAATCCTAAGGGTACACAGAGAAATAAGATCTGGAAAATGGGTGTGTTTCACTTCCCAGAATTCGGAAAGATGAAATATGTACATCATACTATCGATACTTACTCTGGAATGCAATGGGTGACCGCCCTGAGTTCTGAAAATGCTAATGCTGTACTAACTCACCTTTTGGAAGCCATGGCCATAATGGGAATTCCCACTAAGATTAAGACTGACAATGCTCCAGCTTATGTTTCCTGAAAATTGAAGCTGATTTTTGGATACTATGATATATAGCATATTATGGGGATACCACACAATCCTACAGGACAGGCAGTTGTGGAGAGATCTTACCACATGTTGAAAGAGATGCTTTATAAACAGAAGAAAGAAATGAGAAATTCCAGGGAGAGGTTGTACAGTGCCTTATTGACTTTAAATTTTCTTAACGCTGATGAAAAGGGAACATCAGCTGCTGAGAGACATTGGGTAATAGAGAAATCCTCCAAGATAAATCAACCCATCTACTTAAAAGATGTGTTGACTTCAGAGTGGAAGCCAGGATATGTGCTTCGATGGGATAGGTGTTTTGCTTTTGTTTCAACAGGGAAAGAAAAGATATGGGTACCGACAAAACTAATAAAAGTCCTCTTTGAAAAGGAGCCCTTCCTGAGGAGGAGAAGTAATTGCTCGTCCCTGATATGACAAATGGATACATGGTAAGGAAAACACATTTAACAAACCTGGGGCAGGGTCTCAGGTTTGTCTTTACAGGAAAATGGATACAACTGTTTTTAAGACATTGACTAATTACTCACCTGCAATTGAGGAGAGATTGATGATGAAGGAATGCAAATGACGGACTATGAGACAAACTGATACACATATGTACTATTGGGTAATCTTTCAATTCTTACTGCTTTGCATCTTGCATCTACACCTCAAAAAAAAAAAAAGTGGTCCTGGTTTGACTATTAATAGGGCTGGATTTGGATTGGAGGCAAGTGGCTTTCTCCCTCTCTAAACCCAACCATATTGGTAAAGAAAATGTGAAGAATTCTGTCTTGTATCAGAAAAGCCACCTGGTGTGAGACAGAAGACAGAATGTTTAGGGACCAATATTTTTGTGACTTCATCTTAAATCTCATTTCTCTCTGTTTCTGTAACTTTCAAACATCTTGTCCGCATACAATCTCCTGAAGTCAGAGAAGATATGAATATCTTCTTTGAGTATCAACAATGCTTAAGTTTTCCATTGTAAATAACATTTCCTCCTATCAGCTATCTACAAAGAATCCCGTACCAAAATGGGGTCTCTACCGCAAAAACTCCTACTAGTGAAACAACAATAAAAGGATGAGAGAGAGAGAGAGAGAGAGAGAGAGAGAGAGAGAGAGAGAGAGAGAGAGAGAGAGAGAGTAAAAGACAGGTAGACAGACAGAGGCAAAAATAGAAAAATCAAAAACCTGGTTCGCACAAATCAATGATTGTTTTCAGAAAATAGACTATTCAAAAACGGCTGCAAGATAGCTCTTTATGATTATCCTTCAGATCATACTTCTAATTAGAATTCCAGTTGGAGTTAACCACTATTCTGAGAATGGTTATAGATGTATATAGTCAGTCCTTTAAGACCTAACCATTGTTTTAGCTTTTACAGGATCCCAAAGAAATGCCATTGACCTTAATTAAGCAGGAAGCAACCTTATGAAAAACTATGCCCCCTTTCCCAATAAGTTTTGTGTTCTGAGGGTTGTGGGTAATTATTATTCTAATAAAATATTTATAAGTTAAAATTGGGTGAAAAACAGAACTATAATACAGCATCAAAGATCTCTTTTGAAGAAGAGAAGGGGATAGATTAAGGTAGAGTGTACTACCTACCTATACACAATTCTAGCTGAATATATGGGCTAAGCTAAAGACAATTTGCACTGGCAAAAATATTTTTATATTGATACAAATGTGAAATCATTTTATTTGTTTAATTGAGATAATTTGTACATTGGTACAAAATTTAATCTGAAATTGCTTTATATAACCAAAGCAACTTGTACATCGATATAAATCTGAATCTGTAACTATTATGTAAAATTGAATCTGTAATTGCTATATTTTATATATGCTTCTACCACTGTTTAAAATATTTACACGTTATTGTCATGTACAGTATGCAATTATTACCTTCATTTAACTATACTAGATATAATATATGATTGTACTAGTTATGATATATTCACAAGATGTTTTATATACCTCTATTTAGATGATATATATGCATATACATGTCTAAAATGTTGTGGCCACTTTACATGGTAATATACCCCTGGTTAATGTTTGATAGTCATACTAAAAGTCATTGTTCAGAGATTACACACCCCTTATATAGGTATTCTAATTTTTAGTACAGGGTTTATTCCTTAAAACAATAAAACTGCAGTCAACATTACTTATGGTACCATATCCCAGTCATCTCAGGTACAGGTTAGAATATCATAGATAGACAGGAATCTTCAACCATTTCATAGACCCAGAGAATATGCCATTTAACACTTGAAATTCAGCCACAAGAGACATGACGACTCCTGGTGCCACTGCTTCTTTCCCAAGATGGTGTTGAGCATCGAGGATACTCCATTGGAGTTTGTTCTTTTGGCAGAGAATGGCCAGTTGGTAAAGAACTGCCCTTACCTTGATTGCTGACAGTACACACATGATGTCCAAGCTTGAGGAACAAGTTGAAGGATGGAGACCGACAAAACCTGCCTGGACATGATAAGACAGTCCCTCCAAAATTGCCCTGCTTGTGAAAAGATCTGTCAGATACCATAGGCTTGTAGCCAATATGATAGATGCTCCAATGGTGCACAAAACCAGAGGTGATTGTCCAGGTAGCTGTCCTTTCCCACATTTTGGAAGCCACTTCTCATGTACTTCTGACTTTCAGGTGATACATTTTCCTTCTCAGGTCTTGAAGAGGTTGAAGAATAGTTATTTAAGGTTACTACCCTATTATCCCTTAGAAAGAAACATTCAGGTGTTGTATTTTCACTTTCCCAGATGAACCTTTTGAAGTAATTTATATACCCTACCATCTACCAATATTCTAGAAATATATGATGTACTTTATATATGTTAGGTTTTGGTTGTAATTTGTACTTTATCCTCTCCAAGATACTACCTCATAATAATTCCTATTGTACATAATCTTAGTTTAGAACTTTCTTAGTTAGATAAAAGGGGGAGATGTGGTTGGATTCCGGTGTCAGCTGATAAGATCTGAGGATATTTGCCCAGAGTCCTGGGCCCCTGAAGGGGGCATGGCCAACCATATTGATAAGGGGCTGCTGGGTCCCTGGAAAGCCTGTTTTGCCTGGTTCCTGGCTGCTGGAGAGACTGGTTTGAAAACCATCGTCCATCATTCCAGATTCCAGTCCCTGTTCATGCTCCACTATAAGCTGATACCTCTATCGCGAGTGTTGGTTTATATTTTAATAAGTATTAAACTTGGACTGGTGCCTTGCAAGTAAAACTCCGCCTACAGATCTATTTAAATGCATCATCCAGTCTTTGGAGAAAGTGCTTTGGTTGGCTAAAGATGCTCAAAGAAAAACAGATGTTATTAACGTTATTGAATTATGACTGCTTTTCTGTCACTTGATACTTTATGTCAGGTTTATTAAGTTTTTTGGGGGATAGTAAAAGAAAAAAATGCCTTTAAGAGTAATGGATACAATGTGGATGAAATTACACATCATTTGAAAATATATTAATAACTTTGTCTATAAGGGAGATATAAGAACAAGAAGACTTTTCTCTAATTTGCCTTTATTAACAAAATGTAAAGCTATAAAATGAAAACCTGACTGATAATTTATTTCATATAGCTCTCTAAAATTAATTAACAGACTGTTTCAAGGATTTAGAACATTTTGATAGCATGTGTTATTCAAGTAGGAAGTCATATTATTCATATTTTAAGACAGGTTGTCATTATGGCTTATCATTATAATTGCGTATTGGTAAATTAGCTGGTCCAATCCACAAAACTTGGAATTACTCCTATTGCTCAGTGTTTATGATATGAGACTCATGTACATACATATATACATATATATATATATGTAAAACACTAGGAAGCTAAGACATAAATTTCCTTCATGAATTTATTAGATTTATTATTAATGAATTTATTCATCAATTTATTAGTTTATTAAAATGAAAGGCCCTAAAAGCCATGGTTAATCCATGATGTTAAAGGAAAAACATTAGATAATAAGCAAAAAGGGATAAGGGGCTCTTCAGAGAGCAATAGACTTAATTACCAAAGAGTGTAAGAAATCCCAAGGTGGGTCACCTCAGAGTGGCACATCCACTCCAGGCAAGTACTATTTCCTCATTCCAAAGTCAAGATTGGATTAAGTGTTCTGATGCAGAGAATGGGCTCCAAGGTGCCAGCCCCTGCAAAGGAACACAGTCTGATACCATCCCTCAAGGCTCCACATATTGTTCATAATAGCCGACAGAAGGAAGTTTAACAAGTGATTTGGTTTAGAATAGTGTACTTCGTGGGAAGCATGAAAAACTCATAAACTACAAGCTGACAAGTCATAGAACAGAGTGTTCTTTAATTCTTTTCCAAAAAAATCTTTAGGATATGACCCTTGTTCAGGTTATCATATCTGTTCTAAAGGTGCAGCAACTAAATTCTGGGTTGTTGATATTGTCCACAGGCATAGGCTGAAAGCCCTTTTTAACTATGTAAGTGAGTTGGTTCTATCTACAGAATTTCCCCCTTATGTTTCTCAAATAAACTTCACAATTGAAGTTCAGTTTATTGCATTCATCAATAATAAAAGAATGGTGTAGTTCATTATAAGCCACATAGTCATATTCTGGCATTGAAGGCTAAAGCAAGAAGATTTTGGAATTTGAAGCCAGTCTGGGCTACAGAGATGCTTGCAGATGTTAAAAAGCAGAAAGAGTAAAATATGCTGAGAAAAGAGATAGAGGATAGAATTTGTGTAAAGATTGAAATTTTACAGCTAAATTTTCTACAAATCTTACTCTTAAATGAATGAACCTCAATAAGATACAAAGTTTGATAACTCCTTAAATCCAAAAGTTGACAACCATTATATTTTCTCTGAAAAGGCAATGCATTCCATTTTGTTTTGAAGTGCAAATATATGAATCCACATCAGAAACTTAATCTAACAGATATATTTTATTCCCTGAAATATGTCAAGCTTTCAGTTATCAATATGATAAGTTATGGGTGAGTTTTCAGTTTGATTTTAATAATTGATCTCTATGCTTAAAGGAGGGTAAAAATCCTAAATGCAAGTTCTTTGATGGTCTCTTTATATATACTTCTCTTTGAGTGAAAATTGATTGAATTGCCCAAGCCTAAAATTATAGAGTTAACAAATATATGTTTTATTAAAATTGGATGTCAAAGAAACCTTTGATCTGATACATTCTCTGAGTATATGTGATAAGACCATATTAGTAATCTTGAAAAGAAATACCAAGCATTTTTCATCTCACCTTTAATCTGAAAAAATTGAGAGATAATTTAATAAGGATGTAGTAAGAGGTTTCTGGTCCAGAATTTTGGGCCTAGCTTCAAGGTTTAGGCCCACAGACCCACAGACCCACAGAGACACACAGATGCTTACAATAGTTTTAGGCTGATCAGCCTAAGGCCCAGGCATATAACTTGTTAACTCCTTACCCTTAAACTAACCCATGACACTTATCCTGTTCAGCCATCTGGCTCGGTACCTTATCTCAGAGCAGCATAGTTGTTCTCTGTTTCTTCTGGCTTCTCTCTGGCATTCTGTTCTGTTCTGCCTATTCCCAGAGTTTTCTTAGTCTGGTAGCCCCGCCCACACTTCCTCTCTGCCTTTGGCCAATCAGCACTTTTTATTAAACCAGTGGGTGGGACAATTATTTACAATAGAACAACATAATTCCCCTACATAAGGATATGAATACAAATTTTAAAAACATTTGTTTATGTTGCATAATTTATTTGTGTGTAGGTGTCCTTGTAGGTTGATATGTTGATGTCATAGTATATAGATAGATAGTTCAGGATTAATTTCTTTCTATTTATCTTATGAGTTATATGGATCAACACAGGTCATCAGGTTTAGAAGCATCTGCTTCTTTCTCTCAATTTATTTTGAAAGTCAACGAATAGCATATTCATCTCTCATGACCTCATTGATATTTTAGTCATGAATTTTTATAAATTTAATAATCTACAAAAAATAGTTTTCTGGCATCTAAATACTCATATCAAAAGAAAGATCTGAAAAATCCTAATATATATAATTTAAAACATTATCTGGGGACTCATAAACGCAACAGTTTGTGTACATTGTTTAATAAAAGAATAAAAGATAATTTAGAATCACCAAATGGTGTGTCACACTGGCACCACTCTTAACTCATTGGAGCTGATTATCAGCATGAAAAAGAAATCTTTACAGCATTTTTACTCATGGTAGAAGTATGTAATGAGTGAAAATAAGAAAGCCATATAAAAAATGTCAGTGTTCCAAAGTTGAACTATAAACAAAATAATAAAACGTTCACAATCCTTCAACTTACATGCTAATTAGGATGATTTGCCATCCTTTAGCAAATGAAGCCAGGGTTTAAAAGTGTTGAATCACTGAGTGGGATGAAAAATTTAAGAGGAAATATCAGTGAACTACAAAACCTGGCAGCTTGGTTTAAAACTGTCTTAAAAGACTGAAGCAAACTCTTAGTTTTATATTTAGCTGTGCCTTACATAAATCAATTTTGCGCACAAAAATAATTCCATGAATATCTATGGTCAAGTGATAAATTTCTTGAGCTTTAAATTCAAGGAGTTAATCAATGTCCAGTTCTTACTTCCTCCATGAAGAAAGAATAAGTCCTGTATGTTCTGATTTAGCAGAAATTCATCATGGGAATTTGGCCTCACTGTGTTTTACTCTGTTTGTCAGACTGTCCTTAGAGATAAAATGGTAAATAGATGATGTTCCCTTAAAGTATATTTAGAGGATATAGTTTATGTATCAGCACTTGTTCCCCTAACCTACTAAGGATAATTTGGTCTTTCTATTCTCTATGCAGGGATATATCAGAATAAAACTGAATAGAAATAATTAAGTATGATCTTTGATAGGGTTGAACAAATATAGAGATATGTGGCTATAAATCCCAAAGTAAGCTTGGCACATGTATTGTTTGAAGTGTGCGCATGCATGCATGCATGTATGTTTGTGTAGCAAATATAGGTAAAGAATCTAATCAAGCTAACACAGTAATAAGGTCATGTAAACAGCTTAAACCAGTTAGAGTCTCAGGTTACAAAGCCATTCCACATGCTTGTCTACCTCAGCATATAACCCATAATCCTTCACATCAGCTTTCAAATTTACATGCATACACATTTTTTCTAATTAATGGCATTTAAAAGAATTACATGCTTATAAAAATCTACCTTCTATATTTTCCTAAAAAGAGCTGAGTTTGGAACCTAAGGGTTCTGTGTACCCTCAACAAAATTTTCATTACTATAATATATTCCTCCTGTTGTGTCTTTTTGAAATGTGGGCTTATTATGTAGCTCCATTTGACCTGAAACTTGCAATGCTCTTCTCTATTCTCTGACATTCTAAGATTATAATATTGTCCTCCACTATGTCCAGTAACTTCAGAGCTGGAGTTCAAAATTTATTCATCAAATTTATGTCACATAATTTTAGAATAAATGTATCAGAAAGTGGCCATTGTACTATCCAGGTAACACTCCATGCAGGTTCTAATTTAAAGATTCAATTTAAGTAAATTTACAAGCTATACTTTATGTTCACAATTCATCTGTTCTAGTCTGACTTTTATGAAATTTATAGCACATCCTTCGCCCTGTCCTTCCATAATGCTAAAGTTTCGAATGTGGCTGCCCTGAAATACATTTGTCCATACCTTCAGCCTTTGGCTTTAATAAATTTTCTTCAATTGTGAAAGTATCAGAATTCAAGGTCATCTCAAATCTCATCTTGAAGGAACTTTCAGATAGCATTGGAGGTTCATTTAATCATCCTAAAAAAATCCTCTGGAAAACAAATATCTTGGATAGACTTATCTGCGATTATTCTTCACATTTTAATAAAATCCTAAAGAAATGGATTTTATGCCATTGGGTATTTTGTTGTTTTCTTGGATTTTCACATTTTATTTTGTTTTTCTGTACTAAACATTTACATTTGAAATCATTCTATGAGTATATTAAGACACTGAGTTACTTTTCTCCTCATGTGTTTCATCATTTTACATGAATCAAAGGTACTGATTTTTCCCCTTTCTTCCCTATAAAATATTTTTTGATTCATGAGTATACTTAATTCTTTTGGTTTTACCTTATATACCTTATGTTTTGATTGAAAATGATTTTTATTAGCTTTCTGTGAGTTTCACACTATGATTTGATCATTTTGATAACTCAACTCTTCCTCAAGTGTGGGGATTTAATAAAGTTTAAGAAGTTTTGGAGATATCAGAGGGAATCTACCCACAGTCTATGTGGGGGGTTAGTAAAAGCTCCAGAAGTCCCAGAGCTCTAACCACAGTCAGTCTAGGAAAATCAGAGAATGGTGATTCAAACCTTTAATCCCAGCACAGGGAGTATCCTGGGAGTGGTGACCTACACCCTTAATCCCAACTGAGTCAAGGTCACTTCAGATTATAGAAGGAATTCCAGACTCCCAAGCAGGTGTGGTAAGGCCATGCCTTAATTACTGAAATAATACTTAAGAGGGGATTCAAACACAGGGAAAGCCATTCCAAGGGAACTGAGGCTGAGGAAGCATTAAGACAGCTGGGTAAGATTTGACTATGGTGTTTATTCTCTCTAGTATCTCCAACTTCTTCAGAGATCTATCCCTGAGTCTCATTAATTCGTGCAACACTCAAGTCACGTGGAGTATGGTTGACTAATCAAGGACTACTTTATTCTTAAACAAAACTATACTTTCCTCTCCCAGAATAGACTAGTAGATCTACTTCTTATGGTGAGATTTCATAAATCACCCTGTCTTCATGCAGGAATAATGTCCATTTTCAGATTTTGTACATACTATCCCAGACTGCTCTTAGTTCATATGTGTAGCTGCCTTGTTGTGTTCAGATCATTCTATCTTGTGATCGACAGCCTCAGATTCATTTACTATTTCCATTGCCTCTTCTGCAATGAGCTCTGAGCCATGAAGATTTGTGACAAAAACTTTTAAGGTTATTTTATACACATCCATATCAAAACGTAAATTTGCTGCTTTAAGAACTAGTGGAGGAAATTGTGATAGCTCAATAATACAGAGACAGAGGGACGATACTGCAGGATCTCAATGATGGGTGAAATAGAGAAGAGAGTAGAATTCATAAAGTATGGTCCTGCTTAATGCATGTAGGAGAGGTGGCAATGAAGTGCATGAGTATAGAATTTATTTATGTAGTGATAGCTTATAAATCACTAATGAGAAGACAAAGAAACACACTAAATGATAATATTTTGCCTGCAATTAGGTTGTATAAATTGTATATATACCATATAAAAGAGGTAAAAAGACCTATGAAACATGTTTCAGATTGATTGTAACAGCTAGATTGAGATCTGTAATAGAACTTTATGCTTTACTTATTAAGTATATAGAGCAAAGATATTGTCTAAAATTACCCTTTTTATTTAATATAATGAAAGCAAAAGACCAGTCTTTATCTGTTTTGTCTGTTTTTATGGGGGGGGGGAGAAAATTGAGGAAATAAGTCGTAAAGAATGATACAAAGTAGTTCTTTCTGTTATGTCTTTTAGGTATAATAATCTTATGAGACTTTTAAATTATATATATTTATAAGAAGCAAATTGGTAACAGAAAAAGAGGAAGAAATATTAAAAACTTAATTGTTTTGGGAGGCGGTTTGACACACCTTTAATTTCAGCCCTAGGAAGGCAGAGGAAGGCAGATGTTAGTTCCAGGCCAGCCTGAGCTACAGAGTGCATTTCAGGATAGCCAGGATTATTCAAAGAACACAGTCCCCTCCCCACAGAAACAAGCTTAACTTCAATTATCAATGTCTAAAGTAATCATTAGCATGCATATATATATACATCTTAGAGCATACATTTCTAATAGCAGTATTTATTCTTATTTAACACAGATGAGACTAAGTGCTTCTGCCAATCTGGGGAGCTAAAATTAGTGTTGCATGGCAAGGGTAAACATGTGGGAACCAAAAGATATTCTTTTTTCTGACAGTGATATGCATTATATATCTCAGAACCTAAAGAAAGAACTTGTATACTCTTTTACTCAGTAGCTAACCACAACATACAAGTTTTTGCAAAACCCATTCAGGGACTATTATTATTATTATTATTATTATTATTATTATTATTATTATTATTATTAATTATTATTTATTGTTATTGTTATTATTATTACATAGACTACCTGTGATAACTTCAACCTGTATACTTGTGTTTCATGGGTTCACTAGCTGTAGAACTCTCCCTAATGTAATATTTTGACATTTTTATTTAAGTGTTGTTGATTTTTGCACACCAACCACAATTTCTCTTTCCTCCTCTCCAACTCATCCCCAATTTCCCCCCAACTCAGCCCCTATTCACACTTACCTGAAGATAAGTCCTCTTATGGGGAGTCAACAAAATTTTTAATCTGGGGAGATGAAAGTATTCTTAACTTAATTCACAATTCTGGCCATCCTAAATATTTTTTGCCAACAATTTAAAACATTGTTATAAACAGTAGCATAATTGGTGATAAGGAAAGTAGTGAATTATATAAATTAAACCGTGGTATCTAGAATATAGTAATTGAACCTCAATATAATAACACTGAGTTTAACTTTTTCAAACATTGAATTGTCACTAAACCTTGATAAGAAAAATATAGTAATTGTTTAATTCCCATTTGAAATTCACAAGAGCTGTAAAATATACCAGTTAGAGTGCTTTGTCACATGATTTTTAAGAAAGTCAAATGCTAAGGTATAAAATAAATATTTTAATAATAAAGAGTCCTTTGTATAAATAATAAAATGGTTAGGTAATTTTTCAAAATGGGGAAAAAACTTGAATAAGTTATTTAAAGCATGTAAAAAGATGAGACTTAAATAGTTCCAGCTTTGAAAGTGTTGAATTAAAGTGTATTTTAAGCTCATTTCTGCCTAAACTTCACCTAAACATTTCATATTAGTTGTAAATGCCATATTCTCCAAATATAGACAATCAGTGCAGGACAATCATATTTTGCAGA
This sequence comes from Phyllotis vaccarum, assembly GCA_033318265.1. Classification (NCBI taxonomy): domain Eukaryota; kingdom Metazoa; phylum Chordata; class Mammalia; order Rodentia; family Cricetidae; genus Phyllotis; species Phyllotis vaccarum. The sequence goes on from JARWLC010000007.1 coordinate 90,059,091, forward strand.
GTTGCTAAGCCATCAGTTAAATTTCATCATGTCCTCGTAATGCAACTGTCCTCTGAGACTGACTGCTAGCATGCTCTCTCTGCCCTCTCTCTCCTCTGCTCCCACTCTCTCCTCTCTCTATTTCCTCCTCCTCCCCCCTCTACCACCCCCTCATAATTGTGAAAAAGTTAGAGTTGTCTGTGCTCTAAAATGTCTACCAGCAGTTAGGGTAAACTCAGGGAAGAAGATGTGAGAAATGAGCAGTGATATAGATTGTTAGATAAGCATACAGATAGGGACAGGTATTTAATAGATAGGTAAGATGGAGAATTTTCAAGATTCTTCATAATCCTCACATATGAGTCAACAGTCTGGTAAATGTATAATAAAGTCCTAGTGACCTTTTTTCTGTCCCCACTGATAGACAGTAGTTGGGCTTCAATTGACCATAAAGTCTATTCCAAATATTCTCTTCTATCTGGATTAATGTTAAGTTCTTTGATTCCTTTTGACAGTGAGTGTTGTAAACAGTAGTAAATATGAGTCTATTTGAACTCTTCTACATTCAGACATCAAAGATGACCAGAAACATTTCTTGAAGATACTGTTTTCCAGGGACTATTTCCAACTTATTTTAAAAATGAAAATCAGATGTCCATAAATTTTTTTTGTTAATGCCAGATCTTCCACTGATTGATTTATATTATATTTTTGCTTACTGACTGTGAGCTTGTGAGGTTTTTTTTTTTTAATCTTCTGGAATATTCTTAAAATTCTCTAAAAAAAAATTGAAGTTTTATTCTACAAATCCTTCATTTGCTTGCTTAAAGTTAGTTCAAGACATTTTATATTATTTGAGGCTACTGTAAAAGAAATTTGTCCCTGATTCTATCTCAGTCTGTTTTTCATTTGTATGTAGGAAGACTACTGTTAGTTTTTTATTGTGTTCAGAAAAATTCTAGTGGATTTTTAGAATAACTTAAGTATATTATCATATCCTTTGATAATAAACATAATTTGATTTATTTCTTTCAAATTTGTAAACCCATGATCTCTCAGTTGTTTTATTGTTCTGCATAAAATTTCAAGTGCTATTTTGAGTATGTATGGACAGAGAATATTGTCAGTTTGAAAGTTTTATGAGGTGCAGAGAATAACATACATTCTTTTGTGGTGAATTTTCTGTAAATATACGTTGGTTCCATTTGTTTTATAATGTCTGTTAGTTCTAGCATTTCTCTTTTTAGATTTTTGTTTGGATGACCTTTCTATCGGTTGTAGTGGGATACAGAAGTCTCCCACTATCAATTTGTGAGAGTCAATATGTGATTTAAGCCATAGTATCACTTCTTTACAAACTGAACTACTCCTCAGTTTGGAGCATAGATGTAAAATTGAATGTAATATTGGCAGATTTTTCTTTGATGAATGTTTAGTTTTCTTATCTTTTTAAAATTTATTTTCATTTAAAATCTATTTTATATTCGATTTGAAATTATCACACCAGCTTGTTTTTTTATGTTCATTCATTTAGAATATTTTTTCAATCCTTTTCCCTAAGGACATGTCTATGTTTGTTGCTGAGATGTGTTTCTTGTGTACAGTAGTAAATTGGATCCTGGTTTTGCATTTATTCTGTTAGTCTGTCTTTTTATTAGAAAGTTGAAACCATTGGTATTGAGAAACAACAATGACAAATAATTATCTATTCCTGTTATTTTAGTGGTTTGGGTAATAAAAATAGTGGGATAGTGGTGGTATTTGTCTCTCTCTCTGTCTCTCTCTCTGTCTCTGTCTCTGTCTCTCTCTCTCTCTCTCTCTCTCTCTCTCTCTCTCTCTCTCTCTCTCTCTGTGTGTGTGTGTGTGTGTGTGTGTATTGGTTTGTGTATGTGTAAAGAAAGAAAGAGACAGAGTGTGTGTGTGTGTCCATTCATTTGATTTTATGAGTATGAGATTAATTATTTCTTTGTTTATTATTTATTAACCACACTATTAACCACACTCTGCCTCCCTGAGTGTGGCTAACCTCCTTATCTTCTCTATGGTGATTGAAAGTTTGCTACATATAATTCTGTGGTGTTTTTGAGTATGCAACACAACTATCCAGGCCCTTCTGTCTTTAAGAGTCTACACTGAGAAGTCAGGTTTGCATTTACATGTTTCTTGCTCTTTTATTCCCTTGAAAATTTTAATATATTTTCTTTGTTCTATAGGTATAATGTTTTGATTGTTATTTGATGAAGTGACTTTCTTTTATAATTCAATATATTTGCTGATCGATATACTTCTCATAACTTTATAGGCATCTCCTTAGGTTTGGAAATTTTTGGCTATGATTTTGTTGAAAATATTTTCTGCACTTGGATTCTCCTCTTTCTTCTATTGCTATTATTCTTAGTTTTAGTCTTTTCATAGTTTCCTGGATTTCCTGGATGTTTTGTGTCAGGAGTTCTTTTTATAGTTCCCATTTTCTTTAACCAATGTAATCCATTTCTTTTCTATCAGATGTTCTACAACCAAGATGCTTTCCTCCCTTTCTTATATTCTGCTCATGAAGTTTGCCCCTGTAGATCCTTTTCGAACATCTACCTTTCCCATTTCCAGAATTTATTCACTTTGGATTTTCTTTACAGTGTCTATTTCCACTTTCAGATCTTGAACTGTTTTCTGCATTTCTTCCCCCTACACTCTCACTTCTTTTGTTTTCCTAGATTTTCTTAAGGCATTTATTCATATTCATTTCCTTTTTCAGGGACCTCTAACATCCTCATTCAGGCAGTTTTATGACTCTTTTCTCTTAAACTTCAGTCATGTAGAATATTCAGTACCTGACATGGTAGGTTAGCTAGGCTCTATTGGAGACATATTGTTCTGGAATATTATTATTATTATTTGTTAGTATATTTATTCCACTTATTAATCCATTTGTTTGTATGTTTAACATGAGATTGCTCAACTCAGTGTAAGACTATAGATGAAGTTACCAGGACCACGAAAACCCCATTTTTAGGCTTTAATAGCCAAAATATTCAGGTGTACATGTACAAATATCTTTTCTCTCAAGTAAATTTTTCACATAATTTCTATTTACTGAAACAATCTTAGCAATCAACTTTGAAGCTAGGCCTCATGCAACTCCACTGTAAAAACAACATCCTTATGTAAACCTAAGGATATCTATAAAATATACAGTTAACTTTCTAGTCATTTTCAATCATTTATGTGTTTTAGAAACATCCACTCTTCAACAGAAAAGGAGCATGTAAAATATATTTTATATGAATACATTTTCAATGGCAGACTTTACTACTGACAATCAATTTATAAACACTAATATATGAATGATACTTTTATGCATTGAAGGGAATGCATATGTTATTATGCTCTTAGAAATACTGCAATAATTAGCTTACTTGCAGTAATTATAAAATTTAAAGCTATAAATATCTGAAGCATATATGAATACTATTGATTATTTGAAATTAAATTAGGCATTGTTATTACAACAGACCAAAAATTTGGATGCATGCCAATTAGTTGAACAAAGGATAAGTCATTTGATTCTGAAAGTAAAATAGAATCTTACAGATTTTAATGTAAGTGTTGACCAGTCTCTTTATTTTGTAAATTATGTATGAAACAGTGACTCTTGAGTGTCACACACCTTTATTCCCAGCCCTGTGGGGTGGTGGAGACAGAAAGTGATATGGCTGGGTGGTGAAGAGAGGAATATGAGATGGGAGTAGATAGGAGTTTGGCCCCTTGGGCCTGAGGATTCTGTAGAAGTAAGAAGTCTCTAGTGCCTGGCTCCTTTGTCTCTCTGAACTTTCAGCATTTTCCCCAGTGCTTAGATCTGGTTTTTTATTATTATTAAGACCGTTTAGAATTTGTGCTACAGTAAGTTTTCTCCTATTGAGCAGGAGTTGAGACTGAGGGAATCGGATCTGGAGAAGCAGAATGAGAGACAACTGTCTACCTACTCATGGCACTCTACGTATATTTAGTTTCATAAAGAAAGTAATTGTTGCTTCCATGCTTAAATGGTGGACTAGAAACTGCCTGTTTGTCACAGTGAATGGGAAGTTAAATAACACTGTCACTCTTATTTTAGTAAAATGACAATAAATCACAGAGAGAATCAAAGTATTGAGAAAAGGCATTGTTCTCCAGGAAAAGAAGAAAGCGGCATACAGCTTTCACCTTGTAGCTACCAAGTAGGAGAAAGAGAAACAGGAGCCTCATTCAAAATGAAAGCATCGGAAGGTATTACCTCAGAACTGGGAACTCCAAACCTCAGTGTCTACTCTGCACATTACGCTCCTACAGACGATCCAGCTAATCTAAAAATGTACACACTACAGAATGTCTGGAGCCAGACAGAGGTGAACAAGCCACATGTACAAAGCAAGCTGACAATGGCCAGAAGTGGATCTTAACACATAGAGCAACAGGTTGAGCATCTGAACCTAAACCATGCAAGGCTCAGAACCAGTTTGAACAGTCTCCCAGTTCTGTTGACATCTTTTCTGAAGAATGGGTGCAGTAGTACTAAGCCTCAGAAGTAAGTGGCTCCACTCTGTGGCTATCATGATTTGGTTCTTCATTTTTACAACTTGTTTTGTTTCAGTCTGTCTTATTTTTTCTTTTTCATATTGCATTTTATGTTTATTTGAACATAATTTTACTACCACTTGAAACATTTTCCACCGGTAGTTTTAAAGAACATGGCCCCAAGAGACAGGCACTATTAAAAATATGGCAAGTAGGTGTGGCCTTGTTGGAGGAAGTGTGTCACTGTGGGGGTCAGTCTTTGAGGTCTCTCTTGCTCAAGCTTCCGCAGTGTGACACTGAGACCATTTCCTTTTACCTGAATGATATAGGACTCTCAGCTACTTAACCAGTGCCATATCTGTCTATGTACTACCATGTCCAACCATGTTGATAATGGAACGAACCTCTGAAACTGGAAATGAGCCACTCCAATTAAAAATTTACCTTTATAAGAGTCATGGTGTCATTTTACAGCAGTAGAAACCTAAGACATAACCTTTAAGTTATTTTCCCTTTTCTTATTTGCTTACACATTTTTTTGTATTGAGTTGTTTTTCAATGTATGCTTCTTCTCTCTTTATTATAACAATTTTTCCTATCTTCAGACTCTCTTTTTATTTATATTAACTTCATCTTTCCTATTCAGGCCCAGTATTTTATTAATTTATTGTATCTTCCATAGGTGAAATTATGTGTTACTTTTCAAAATATGGGTCACTTTGCTACTTTCTATTCTATCATAATCAGTGTGTATATGAATTGGTCTAATTGATTTAAACATTTTTATATTGTTAATTAGGTTTTATTATGATAACAATCTTTATCTTTGAGAGGGTTAAACATCCAGCTCCTAGTGAGTTTTCTGTGGGTTCCTGAAGGAAGGAAGAAAGAAGGAAGGACTGAGATTGTTTATTTGCATTAGTGTACCTGAATACTTAAAAGAGTGTTATGCACATTTTATCAAACAATTCCAACGGCAAAGTATACATATTTCTTAAAAATGAATCAGAAATAGGAAGGTTAGTTGATTTCCTTGAAATATGAACACTAAGAAAGCTAAAAGTGCTGTTTTCTGTGACATGATTACATTTTTTCCTCTTTCAAGATTGTGGTCAAAATATGTGAAATTCTACAATACATTCGAGAAAGGCTTATTGATATTTTGGTTTGTTCATTGCTTTATAATATCATCTATCTCTTCTAGCTCTAGGATAGTTGAACAAGAATGTAAGATAGCTGGGTGGAGAGAGAGAATGGGGGAGTTTAGCTTCTCCTGCCACTGAGGGTGGAGAGGCTTGCAGTGAGAGGATTCATTAAGACAGGACTGAAGAGGTGTCTGGGTGAGAATTGAATATGGTCTTTTCAGCTTTTCTCCAATATCTGGCTCTAGGATTTTACTATAATATCAAATAGAATACATGCAATATAAAACTCAGCAGTTTTGACAAGTCTATGGTGAAATAACAAATATGAAACCTGTTTTCTAAAATTCCAAGATTTGAATAACTTTATAATTTTTATATTTAACACTTTATATTTTTTAAAAAATTTAGATGGTAATTTTGTTATATTTAATGTTTCCTCTGCAGCTGGAATACATATTAAAATCTACTGATGGATCAGATTTATTCTTGGCACATATCCTTAAATTCATCTGGTTCTCCTCCTCAGGGCATGCATTACTTTAATGACAGGTATTCATTATTCCACAGTTTAAAACTCTCATTAAATTACTTTACTTTCTTTGTTAATCGAGACCTTAGGATCAAGTGGCATCAGTATTCATGTTCATAGCATACATTTACTTTTTATTAAATTTAATTCTATAGGAAACTTTTCTCTATTCACTAACTAGTTGTTTTTGTTTTTCTTGTTGAGTTCTTGGCCATTATTTTCATGGCTACAATATCAGTTGACCCCAAACCCATCAAGAAACAAAAAGAGAATAATTGAGTTTGGATATAAGTGCACACCATGAGCTATGATGGCAATATGAACTAACCCTGTTATCATTAAGAAACAGTGTTTTATTTTATTTGAGATTTTTAAAGCTGTAGTGTCTCTGACATGAATATAGTTACTTTTAGTTTCCTTTATTATCCTCTGTATGGAAAGTTTTTTATTGATCCATTTACTTTCAGTTTTACAAGTACTTACAGATGAAATGAGTATCTTCTTGTTAGGTAGAATTTTAAAGATCCATTCATTCAATTGTGTGTGTGTGTGTGTGTGTGTGTGTTTATGTTTATGTGCTTCAACTAGACTAAGCAGAGGACGTTCAAGTTCTGCCTGTCTCTGCTTCTTACTATCTTCTACTGATCTTCTGCTGCTGTTCTCAACTATCTTCATGTGTTTAGTCACATTGTTTTACTATAAACGTTGGTGAGTACGGTCAGAACACTTTAAGTGGGTAGTACTCATGTCGGCTAAAAAACGTATTAATTTCTGGGGGAAAAGGGATCACAAAATCTAAGTTTCTCACCAGTAAGCTATGTTGATGAGTAGAGGAGGCAAAGAAGACGGTATTAGCCACTGTTCTATACTTGTGAGAAGAGTTATAACCAAAGAAACTCTTATGAAAAAAAGCATTTAATTGGGGCTTGCTTACAGTTTTAGATATTAGTTCATTGTCATCATATCATCCTGGTAGAAGGCATGGTGAGGTGACATGCAGGCAGATACGGTGCTGTGTAGTATGAGGTTTCTGGCCTGGACTTTCCGGCCTAACCTCAAGGTCTAGGTCTGCAGACCCCCACACCCGCAGTCCCGCAGTCCTACAGAGACACACAGACGCTTTCATTAGTTTTTGGCTGATCAGCCTCAGGCCCAGGCATATCACTTGCTAACTCTCTACCCTTCATCTAACCCATGTCTCTTGTTCAGCCATGGGGCTCGGTACCTTTTCTTAGGGCATCATAGTTGTCCTCTGCTTCTTCCCGGCCTCTCTCTGGAATTCCCTCTGGTGTTCTGTTCTGGCATTCTGTTCTCAGAGTTTTTAGTCTGGTAGCCCCGCCTACACTTCCTGCCTGCCTTTGGCCAATCAGCTCTTTTTATTAAACCAGTGGTTGGGACAATTATTTAAAATGAAACAACACAACCTCCCACAGTGCTGTAAAAGTAGCACAGAGTTCTACAACCTAATTGGCAGGCAGAAGAGAGGGACAGAGACACACACAGAGAAAGAGAGAGAGAGACAGAGAAAGAGAGAGAAAGAGAGATATGGATTGGGCCTTTCATGAACATTTAAAGCCTAAGTACCCCCAGTGACACAGTTTCAACAAGAAGACCAAGATTCTAAATCCTTTTAATCCTTTTATTTAGTTCCACTCCTCCTTGGTGACTAAGTATTCAAATATATGAAATTATGGTGGCCATTCTTATTAAAAAAGACATAGAATTTAAATCAATGTTTTATCATTGCCTTCAATATAGCCAATATTATTTTGTGCTCATAATGGCATTAAAATGGTTGACTATTTATTACCTCTTAAGAAACATATTTTGTTCTAATAACATTTGATCTGTCTTTATGTAGACTATTAAATGTTTGGATTCTCTGTCTATCTTCTCTTTCCCCCTCTCTCTCTCTCTCTCTCTCTCTCTCTCTCTCTCTCTCTCTCTCTCTGTATGTGTACATTTACATTTGTGTGTTTGGACACATGTAGTAACAGAGTATATTTGAAAACTCCAAAGCAAAGTTCGAGGTTTGATCTCGACTTTCTTCTTTGTTCATGACAGTCTTTTATTCTTCATTGATGTAAATGACAAGGTGCCTTGTCCTTCATGTAACAACTTCACTGAGCCATCTCCCTAGCTCCAAGAGACTTTTAATCTTGCCATTTTGATGACTTGATATAATTACACTACAAGGTCTAATTTTTTCTTCTCATCACAATACACTATTTTGTCTCAAACTTTAGAATATTTTGGTTTGCAGAATTTACTTTATCTTGAAATAATATTGTTTCCTTCATTTACATTTTGCTCTTCATACCTAGAATCCAAGTAAAAATTTTAACAGTATAGTGTCTACATTCTAATGATAATTTATATATTTAGTTAATATTTTATCATATAAAAATTACCAAGACTTCTGAAGTTTCCTAAAGTAGTAATTTTAGAAGCAAATGAAATTGTCTTCATCCTTCCTTGAAACTTAATAAGAAATTCTTTGCAGTTAATTTTTTTGACTTCAGCAGATGATTTTTGCCTTCAGCAGTTTTCCCTCAGAAAACTCTTAGATTGGATAAACACTTTCAAAAATTGAAAAATACACAAAATTAAAATTCAAAAATAAGCAGCTTCCCTATTTATCCAAAGTGAACATGGTGAAAAAAAATGTGGAAAACACCAAAAACACAGTTAGGGTTACTGTGATGAAACACCATGACATACAGGAAATTAGGAAGAAAAGGCTCTGTTCAGCCCACACATCTACACTGCTGTTCATCAACAAAAGAAAGATAGGACAGGATTTCATGCAGGGCTGGAACTGATGAACAGGAGCTGATGAAGAGGCCTTGAGAACTGCTGCTTACTGGCTTGCTCCCAATGGTTTGTTTACTTTGCATTTTTATAGAAGCCAGGATCACCAGCCTAGACATAGCACAACCAACAAAGGGTTGAAACTTCTTCGGGCAATTGTTAACTAGGACAATGTTGTTACATAGGCTTGTTTGCAGCCAAATTTTATGGAGGCATTTTATAAATCAAATTTCCCTCCTCCTAGATGACTATATATTATATCAAGTTGGTATACAACTAGACATGACCCATAGCTCACATATTTGAGTTGAGTTGAATATACTTTGACTAAAGTGTGAAGGCAGTGAGTCTGCTGCATGTGCAGGGGTAGTAGTGAGAAATGCATTCAGGAGAAAGAGACTTGGTGTATAAATGACATGCAGTAAGAAAAAGTATTTAAAGATGCTATTTCAGGTAATTATTTACACAATATAATTAGTGGGCTTATAAATAAAGAAGTTAAGTTTTAACACATGAATTCATATAGAAATGACATTTAAATTTTACCACCATGATAAATATTTGCAATTTTTGTGATAAATCTGATAAACAAAATAATAGGTATGAAGTCTGTTAAACGTAATGTGGCTAGGTAAGAGTCAAATTCCTTATCTTAATATTTTGGAAAAATTCAAATAGACAATGCTCACAAATATTTGTACATTTCTATATGGATATTTGTGTTTATTGATGAGTTATGTCATAACATATTCTCAAAATTATGCACAAAATATCAAATTTTATTTTGATGTGTTGTTTATCAAGAGGAGCTAAAATAAATGATACCTGCCATCACTATTTTCTCCACTTTAGGCTAGAAATAAACTTTTATTTCAAGAGTAATTATCTTTTAGAAGTGGATCTAAAATGACAACTTTTAGTACTCCCTTAGTCATGGACATATAAAGAAAGTGTGTCGACTTCTGCAAAGGGTTGCACAAAGTAATATAGAGGCAGGTGCATAATTTTGGGACACTTGCTGTGCTTAATACTTCAAGCAATGTCATTGCTAATTATGATACTCCTTAAAAAACAACTACTTCACACATCTGGGTTTAGATTAAACTATGTATTCTATGTTGCAACCATTCCTCTAAAATCTTGTCTGCATTCAGCATTTAATACTTTTCTGAAGACTTGCTTCTTAATACAAGTGGGAAAAAGGATAGTTTTTATATGTATAAAAATAATTCTGATTGTTTTTCAAGATAAGATTAGACATCACAGTATCTTTAGAAAAAACAGAAAATATGTCATGTACTTCAAGGACTGGAAGCTTATCTCAAGTATAATTAGTTAAGTAGGTTTATAGAAATGATAGAGATTATGAGTCATCTGTCTATAAAAATTAACATTAAAGAAGAACACGATCTATATAATGATAGATAAAATAAAAGAGAACAGAAAAAACAAATTTCTGAACTAAGAATCCTATATCAGATTATTGTTAGCTTTGTTGGAACAATATCTTTACAGTGGCCTAATGTTAATGATAAATATGAGGCCATAGGTTGCCTTCACAATTGAGACCTTTTGAGAATATTTGGCCACACTGCCAAGCTCAAGATTGTGTTGCTTACTGGAAAACTCTGTTCCTAGTTGTGATGTGGGTCAACTCTAGTACTCACCTTTAATGCAGAGCATTCTGCTTACTGTAAAAACATTAAAATACAGACAATGTCTTATAGGCCAAGAAACAGAGCAACCAACCAGTTGACCAGAAGTAACCATAGAGTATGAGGGAAATCAGTAGGTCAGAGAAATAGACTCATGAAATACAAGGAAGAGACATTCACTTGAAGTTTTGTTTCCAGATAGAGTAGAAAAGGGTCTCTTTATTAGACTTTATTAGATAAAAGCTGAGAACAATTGTCCCCTGGTTATTTTAAAATCTCCCAGGTAGCATATTTTTAGGCTGCATCTCTGGCTCCTGAGTCCTTAATGGTAAAATAAAATGATAGAGATTTAGGTAAAACATGTGTCTCCCTATGGGGAAGCAACTAAAGCAGAGAGTGCACTGTGAAGGCTACCCAACCTGAAACAGCAAAGGCCATGGAGATAGAGTTAGCAGCTGAGACAGTGGTAGACTCGAATGTAGTCACTGTACTTCAGATATAAAAATAACATTTGTCACAACACACGGTCTGCAAAATAAAGCAGGTATTCCTTTGAACTACCAGGTTCTAAATAATAGCACTGAGACTTTATTATGAAAGCTTAGCCTTAGCTGAGACTTGTTCTGATCTAGCTTTTAAAACTTAAATTAAACTATTTGTATTAATCTGCATTCATCCAAGTAGTTTGAATACTATATATCAAACTTCCACCACATCTGGGTGGCAAATTTTCCTTGCCTCCAATTATTTCAGAATTCCTACACTTTAACAGAAGTCTCACCTCTTTCCTCCTGTTTAACTATTGGCCATTCAGCTCTTTATTAAACCAATCAAAAGATACCTTAATTGAGTGAGAAAGGAAAGAGATATCTTCATACAGTATACAAAAGAAATAACCCAACAGAGACCAGGAGAAGGGGAGAAATACTCAGCTTCTTTCTTCTCATTTCTTTTTCCTTTCTGCCTCTCTCAAATACTTCACAAATTCTTCCCATTGATGGGGTATGTGAAGAACCTGGACCATAGTTGTAACAGAAGAGCAACTTAGACTTGTAGTATTTATCTTTCATGTGCAGGACTTGCACTAAATCTCCAGCACCTGGGGATGAGAAGAGCAGAAACATAGCTGTTTTATTAAAGAAAAAGACAGATTCAGATCCAAAGTATCCAAGTGGTAAGATACAATGGAAAACCTGTGAGAAAGTAGAAAGAATGTATTATCTTGCCAATATGCATCAGTACTTCCTGAGGGTTGAAGAGACATGTTTTTGCATGACTGAAATATTGAAACATATGTAATCTACTTTGAATAAAAGTTGTACTGCACATGATACTTATTCTTCGACAGAACGGAGTAACAAGGATTTCAGAAATTTGAAACATCAGAGAATATTATCCTTTATCCACTTTTCATGTTGTCCTAACTAGTTAATTGAAAGTGTCCAGAAGTCATTCCATTAACTGAAGCCACAGGAAATGCCTTTATGATGGATCCTGCCATTGCTGCAATGCCATGTACTGACAATGTCTGTGTAATGGAATGCTAACAGGTCTGTTATCTGATCTCTGACTTCCTATAATTCATTAGAAAAGATGCATTTCAGAATGTCAGGATTAATTTGGAGTACTAAATTGCTAAAGATAAAATGAACCAAATTAGTAGCAATCTTCACAATACTTTGGTCTGAAAATGACATTGCTTTTGAATTGTCCCTTTAAGAAATATTTACTATATCACAATATGTTTATTTTCTGAAATTGTAGCTTATTTTCAATTTCTATTTACTACACAATTGGAACACTGGATAAAAAGGAACATACTATTACATAAGGGAGGAACATACTATTATATAAGGGAGGAACATATCTAAGTACTATCATTAAGCTGGATTTTTTTTCTGGAAAATTTAAAATACCATTTGTACACCATCAAGAGCGAAAGCTTAAGGAGGACAATGCTGAATTGAAAACTTCCTTGTGTTCCTCTCATGCTCCTAGTGTGGCATTAATTGTCATAATTTCCATAGTATGTAATAGACACATAATGACCTGAAACAACATCAACACTGTTTCCAATCTCACGATGGGAGGGATTTTATAGTTATGTGGACATGGTAATGTAGAGATCTTTTTAATACCACATTTTAGAATAATTACAGACATAATTGCTATGATTATGAATCGAGGATTCCTATAGTATCTGTTGCTAATTTGCTTATTTGAGTGATGTACAACATAGATGGTCTATGAAGAATAAGAGTTGGTTACTATGAATTAAATCAAAGGTGACTATAACTTTTGGAAGTTATCAGATTTGACTTTGCATCTAAAACACATCAGCCAATCTTTTGAAGTCTGAAATACAGTAAAATTTCCAGCTAACCTCTCCACTGTGTTAATAAACACCACCAGAAACTGAATTCCACCTAAGTCATTAAGTACATGTCTTCATGATTTAATTGCTTAACCATATCAAATACATAACTAATGACTCCTGAAATGCATTTCATCAAAAGGACATTTTTCTAGTTTATTCAATATCTTTGTTAATAACAAGACAAAGAAATAGGGATCATATAAGGAAGCATAAAAAATGACATGAATGTTGGAGGGTAGAAAATCTTAAAAAACAGTTATTCAAATGATACTAGGACATCATTTCTATCTAACATGCTGAAGATATGCAATCATTGTCTGTAGCAGTGGGGTTTCTCGGTCCCGGGCAGCCAGAAGGCCAGACCTGGCCATGCCAGACCCCTTAGCCACCCGCTGCTGCTGCTCAGGCCCCCAGAAATGACTCAGATGCTTATATTAACTTTATTCTGTTTGTCCTATGGCTCGGGCACATTGCTAGTTAGCTCTTACATCTTAAATCAACCCATTTCTATTAATCTGTCTGCCATGTGGCCCATGGCTCACCTGTGTTCCTTACATGTCGCTCCTTGGGTGGCTTGCTCGGACCTGCCTGACTCTGCCCTGCTTCTCCTACCTATGCTCTGATTTCTCCTCCTACTTCTTCTATGGTGCCTGTCATAGGCCAAAACAGCTCCTTTATTTAAAGATTGATATTCACAGCATACATAAAGGCATTTCCATATCAACTGATAAATATTATTGTGTTCAAATATTTTTAGTAAAATACTAAATTTTTAGTAAAAGTTGATACATTTTAGAACTAAATTGATTGATATTAAGTGACTTTTCAAAATTACAACATGTAAATATTAAATGATTATTTTTCCTGGATAATAGCCTTTTTGGCTGGTATGCTCATGGACAGTACTTGCTAGTATTGAAAGCTAGGAAAAGATGATCAAGAAGGGATGATCTGTGGGATCCACAGGAGGTGTGAACAGTGGAGAGAAGTTACAGCTGGTGTCCTGTTGCAACACTAAGGACTAGCTTGAGTGTTACATCTGGAAAACAGAGAGAGTAGAGAAAGTCTGAATGCAACCTACCTGATCTTTCGGCATACATGGTATCTGCCCAAACTGAGTGATGGAACATAGTGATGATGGGATCATCTGTCTCTAAGGATTTCCCCATCATGATCTTGACCTCCTCCCATGTTCATATAATCCATCCTCCCTCCTTTTCTGAGAAACCACCATACTGATCTCTAGAATGGCTGTATAAGTTTACACTCCCACCAGCAGTGGAAAAATGTTCCCCCTATTCCATATCCTCTCCAACATAACCTGTGTTCAGTGATTTTAATCTTAGCCATTTCTGACAAGTATAAGATGATATCTCAGTGTCATTTTGAGTGCCAGAGGTGACCCTAGGGTTTGGTTCTGTACGAACAAAAGGAATGGATGTGTGTGGGAAGCCTAAATCCTCTTCTAGAAGGTTATGCCTGCTGTGATGTTGTTTGTTGAATACAGAAATTCAAGTTATGTGTCTTTGGGAATGCTAACATATTAACAGAGGTCTTAAAAGTAGCCAACACACTCACAATTATTATAATTTAAGTAATAGATATATTAAATAATTTTTCTGTGGTAGTAATTTCATAATATATACATATTTCAAACCATTTCATTGTACACCTTTAATAATAAAATTAAGTTTTAACTAGTGTAATGAATTAAATTTGACATGCCTGTCAATTGGGAAACATTTTATGTAGTGTAGATAGGTTAAAGTAACCTGTAGGTCTGGACTTATGTAATATAGTTACCAAATACTATAAATTCAAATCCAGTATATGGTGATTTTATCCTGTAATTACTGACACACAGCTTTGGATTCAAAAGAATGGGCTATGCACAAATACATTCATTATTATTCCTAAATGTTTTAATGAGTAAACCTTATTTGTTCTTTTCTCTCAACTTTGCCCCAATATATGTCCACAGGACACTTTCATCTCAAGAAATTTGACATGCTTACATTAAAATGAAAGTTTAGCCCAGCCAATATTGCCCTTTGACTTTTTTATGCAAAAAACTATACATAGCAGTGAGCTATCAAATTGAAATATGATGATGAATTCTATTAGAAAGAAGATATTTGTGTCTTGAAATGAACTTGAATTTAAATTATGTGTGTAGAACCTTATGACTGTACTGTTTTAATATTTATTATTAAGGTTTTTATAATTTGTGTGTATGTGTGTACATGTGTGTCTGTGCGCACACATTGGTACACACACACACACACACACACACACACACACACACACACAATTAGTCTCAACTGGACTTTTTGGACAAGGGCATAAAGCAGCCACATTCTTCACCAAAGTATTACAAAAAAGGTCTCTAGGCAATATACTAAAATGTTTCTTTTGTGAAACTTCTTGATCCAAGCCCACAGTTCGAACCATGCTCATCACCACAGTCTTCCATGCTCTTAGTAATATGGTCAATCAGGCAGAGTTTAAAGTAATAATTGCTTTCTTAACCCAAAGTTTCAAAGTCCAAATATCTCCAAATAAAAATATTTTCAGGTCTATCATAAAACTACTCTACCAGACCATATATTAATATATATATATATATATATATATATATATATATATTAGTAGCAAATGAATAAAGAAAAAATTTGTGAGGGAAAATGAACAAGTGTATACTCACCACAGAAAAAATATCAAAATGAGAAAATAACATAATCCCACCAAAGTCCAGCTTTGAGGTAGGATTGCTAATGATAACATAGGTCACTAGAGGCAGATATGTTATTTAGAAAGACCATTTTGCTAGATGATAATGTCTAATAGCTGCATCATTAGGAATTCCACAAAAGCTTGCAGTTGGCAACATTAGCTGTCTCCTTTAGAAACTTTTAATTACTCTTATGACATCCAGAAAGAACATTATGAGTGCTCTTTGTCTTTAAGTTCTTAAGCTTCCTGAATCTTATGACCCTCCTTCTCTTCTCCAGGAAAGGGTGCTCCAATATGGAAGAAATTAATACATAACACTTATCTTTCCTCCACTTCACATATTTCCAGAACTTTCCCTTCCTCATTCTAGTTAGATGAGTCCCTTCCTTACTTTCTTGTGAAAACTAAAGTCACTAACTCTAAAGTATGTATTTTCTAATCAAAACCTTATAAAAGACAAGATTTGTTGGGGAAGAGTTGTCACATGGTTCCTTAAATGATTAATAGGATTTGCAGTGGAGAATGGCCCATATGTAGGTAGAATGTTCATGGAAGAAAACTTTATCAACTTTCATGGCAATATATTTTTTGATAATGCGTCTTCTTCATATAGCACTAATTGTACATTACCTATGATATATTTTAAGAAATTTAGGTAAGGACTGGATCTCTGGGAATGGAATTTCAGTAATAAATTCCCAAGGTAAACCTATTCTCTGCATGGTATGAAAATAAATACACCTTTTTTTTAAAAAAAAAAAATGTCTACCACAAAAATACAGACCTGGATTTGAAATGGCTGATATGATAGAGAATATTATTACCATTCCTCTATTAAGTATATATAGAATGGGATCATAAGTATGATGTGGTGACTTTTTTTTGGCATTTCATCTGAGTAATAAATATGCAGTCTTTGCCAAAAAAAGAACTAATCTACTTAAGTGTAGAAATATAATAAATGCATTAGTTTTATTTCTACTGCTTTTATAAACACCATGACCAAAAGCTGTTCTTGGGAGGAAAGAGTTTATTTCATCTTATGGCTATCATGGAGGGGAGTCAAGACAGAAACACTCAGCTATTTTCTTCACCTAGCTGAGGCCTACTTGCCTATATATGCACTGGGACCCACTACATCAATGATAAATTAAGAAATATCTGCAAAGAAAAGCAAATAGGAAAATCTGAGATAATTCCTCAAGGGAAATTTGATTTTTCCAGGTAACTCTACTTTATGTCAAGACGACAAAAGTCAACAAGAACAATAAGAGTAAGACACAGAAAACTTTCTCATTAGCCACTGATTTGATAAGGAAAGTACGATAAAATCAAGATGAAGGAACCATTTTTGTTTTTGTTTTTGTTTTTGTTTTTAAAGTGTGCAGGACATAGAGGGGATAGTACAAGCTAAATGTGGACTAAAGAACCTTTCTTGTTACCCAAAACCTGTATTTTAGAAAAAGTGAGACAATGAAGAAGAGGAGGGAAACAGAAGAACCTCTCAAACCCTGTAATTTTATACATTGGAAGTTGGAAATGTTCAGTGGACAGATGGAGGCTTAATAATTGTCTAGAATGGGCATTTTGACAACCAGGGAATACATTGTACCTGAAATTCTTCAATTTGGCAAGATTTCTTTCTTCTTTTTAGGAAATGAAAAATCCTCAGAACCTGGCTCATAAAGCTTCAAATCATAGAGCTAATGGTATCATTCTGAGTGCCATGGAATTATACACGTTGAAAATATAACAAATCATCCTTGTGAGTCAAATGCTGCCTCACCTGATGTTGTACGAGAGACACCCATCCCTTTTGAGCTAGCTCATACATGTCACTGAGGATATTTAGTCATTGGCAGCTAAAGTCCTTATGAATATCAGCAACTAGAACACAAAGAGGAAGGACAGTCATTGCTGAGGGAACTGATAATAGGAGAGGTGTTTGATACCTAAGGTAGGATGCATCCACAAGAGAATTGAGAAAGAAGTTAATGGAGCAGAGACTTGGGAGTGGTATAGTACATTGGTGGTTTGTGGAGTTTATGAAGTAGGATAGAGTCAAGAAGATCTAAATTATCCAGGCTGTCATGTGAATCTGGTTTAAGATTTAAACTAAAGTAACCAGGGAGGAAATGGGAAGGACAAAGTATAGAAAAGAGTTTGGGTTATTTGAAGGTAAATACTTCAGGATTTGTGCTAAGATAGAGTTCCTAAAGAAAGATTTGTCAGAAAGCCAAATTCTGTGCTGGCACGTCTGTAAATCTATAAGGACAAAGCACCATTTTGTAGAATATAAAAATGATAAAATATATCAGATAAAAATAATTAAGCTTGCCCTATGAGTTGGTACTTATGTTCCAAAATCTACAGTGAATATCCTCACCCCTACAATAAAACATCCTGGAGTGAAATTGCTCATTGAATATAGGACGCACTAAGTAGCTACATGTGGCTTATAGAAGGCAAACATCATGATACTGGGGCACACAATACGGCAGAACAAAAAGTTTCAGGTCAAAAGTAAACACAGCAGGTCCTCATCTCCCTTGTGTCTGAACCTGACTAGGAAGTGCGAGCTGGCTCTGCCAAGACTGTAAGAAGAGGGAACATACTCTGAAGTCTCACATCAACAGCAACATCATTGGACAAGCATTCAGGATAGCCTACACACAATGTGGTTTCTGGAGGGCTATAGAGGTAGTGTTCCCCATATGTGACTGAGTGAGTACTCAGTATTTTGATGAATTGTTTTGATGAAGTAATTTGTTACAGTGAGGTTTCTTGGTCCTGGGGTGGCCAGAAGGTCCAAACCCACAGACCTGCCGCCCCAGACCCTTAGCCGCCTGCAGCTGCTCAGGCCCCCAGAAATGATTCAGACACTTACATTAAGTTCATGCTGTTTGGCCTATGGCTCGGGCACTTTGCTAGCTAGCTCTTACATCTTAACTCAACCTATTCCCATTAATTTGTCTGCCATGTGGCCCGTAGCTCACCTGTGTTCCTTACATGCTTTTTCGTGGGCAGCTGACTCAGTCTGTCTGACTCCAACCTACTTCTCCTGCCTATGCTCTGATTTCCCCTACTACTTTTTTTATGGTGCCTGTCATAGGCCAAAACAGCTCCTTTATTTAAAGACTGATATTCACAGAATACATAAAGACATTCCCATATCAGTAATTGATGCAAATAAAGAGGTATTTCCATGCTGCCTTGAATATTGTTAAAATTTTTGTCTTAGGATCCTACAGCTGCCTAAGACAAACTTCACTTGTTTGGAAAAAATAATGATGAATCTTTAGAGATCTTACCTGCCTTTTATAAAATAAAATTTCATTATATAGTGCCAACTTTTGAGTTTCTAACATGTTTGCAAAACCATCTGGAAATATAATTAAAACAAGTACTCTACAGAGATGGAAAAAACCACACTATTAAAAGCCATAAAATTAAATGAAAATCTCATTACTGATTTAGTCTACATGCCTATAAATTGTTGGGCAGCGAGACACTGCAAAAACATAAATGTTATTGCCATTGATGTTGGTCATATGTAAGATAACACCAAACCACTCTCGGTACAGGACATGGAGGAATCAGGTTGAAGTTAATCTGGAAGCTCAATATCTATTATTTGGCTTTTGAAGAGATAAAATTTGTTATTCAATCTATTCAGAGTGAATTGTCACATACATTTCCTTTGGTAATGGATCTTATGTAATATGTTACAACAGGACAGATAAGTGATGGCTACTTTTGTAAATATGGTACAACTGAGATAGATAGAATCTACTGGCTTCTAATTTGATTTAAGGCCTACATGAGAGAAGGGATCTCATCTCTAGTACTATAATCCAGGTTAAAAACTGATTGTTGAACAGGTTGTAGGCCCCAGTAGAGAAATGACTGTTATTATTATCACAAAAAGATATGCTATGCCTGTCAATTGGCCTTTTAAGGAATGCTCTTATAGCCATGAACTAATGATACTTTATTCATGGAAATATTTTTCTACTGAATAATCAGCACTAGTTGCATAGATTGAAACCAGGGAAACTCATAGGAATAAGTGGTTGTGGCTGAAGCATAATATCCCAATGTTTATTTACAAATGGAAGAAAATAATCCTATATCTATATATAACTCTATCTCAAACGCTTAAGAAAAATCATGGAAGAGGTGTGAGATACAAATCAGCAATAGAGTGTTGTGTAGCTAGCTATTTGTTCTGATTGAGAATCATCAGATGCAGTAGAAGGGTTGTAAGATAAAAGAACAAGAAGGCACAGACCAATCATTTTTTTCCTTGGATGTCAAAGTAGAAAATTCCTACTAGGAAGAAGACTGTGCAGTGAAGCTATGTGTAAGCTGTACAGAAACATCCAAGAATATAGATTTCATGAGTGTGAGAGGCACCCATACTCTCATGAGCAAACTTCACCCATTCTCTTCTAAATAGTCCTAAAAGACACGTTGGATTGGCTAATTAGACTTAAATGTTACTGTTTCTTTGATGTGTGATTGGTGATCCATCTAAAGTAAAGGGACATCCGTTCATGTATCTCCAGGAAAATTTACATTGCAACACAGGTTAGAATCCAATAAAGGGAGAAAGTTCAGCTTCTGATAGTTTTAAGATCTCGTTGCATTACTCACAAGCCCATCTAATCTTCAGTGGCTGGAGAGTTAAAGCAAGACAATTCTCTATGTTCACAATGGTAATTTTTTTAAAGAAGCATCTAGCTAACTGTGAACTAAGTGATTTTCCATCATTAATATTATTTTAAAAAACTGAATGAAATGAGATTTAAAAAACTCTGGCTCAAGATACACTGTTATTGAGATTAACTGTAGATTCCGATTTATGTAGATGATCTGGGTATTTGAGAATGACAGTCTCAACATAGCATTCTAGGATAAACCCAATCCATTTCCTTAGAATTATAAAATAGAAAATACCATAACTATACCTTATAATTTTTTACTACCCCTCATAAATTTATTTAGAATCCCTTTTTGTAATTTTTAAAATTAATTTTATAAAAAATAATGTAATAATTCTGAGGATTTTAAGAATATATATGTTCTTTTTTGATTTAAAACTATAAATGGATAATATTTGTTTGAGACAGTGTCTTATTAAATTTAAGTTGTCTTAGAACTAAAAGTAGACAGCTAGAGATGACCTCTTGATTCTTGTGCCTCTACCTACCAAGTGCAGAGATTACCAGTACATCTGGGTTATATATAAACATTAATAAAATATTCCAAACTCTAATTCTACCAAAATCTGTAGACCAGTAAATATTAAAATATGCAAAATAATTTTTGATGTGGGAATGCCTTTCTGTATGCTGTGAATATCAACATTAAATAAAAAGAGCTGTTTTGGCCCATGACAGGTACCATAGAAAAAGTAGGAGGAGAAATCAGAGCATAGGTAGGAGAAGTATGGTGGAGTCAAACAAACAGAGCCAGATTTCCAAAGGAGCAACATGTAAGGAACACAGGTGAGCCACAGGCCACATGGCATACAGATTAGTGAGAATGGGTTGAGTTAAGATGTAAGAACTAGCTAAGAGTGCGCCTAAGCCATAGACCAAACAGCATGAACTTAATATAAGTGTCCAAATCATTTTGGGGCCTAATTAGCAGTGGGAAGCTAAGGAGTCTGGGGCTGCAGGTCTGTGGGTCAGGACCTCTGGTTGATTGGAACCAAAAAAAAAAAAATACATTACAACAGATGGTGCCCAATTTGGGGCAAATATTCACTTAAAGCCTGAAAAAGTTTTAAAAAGGGTTTTAGCTGAGAAACTGAACCAAAGTAGCTTCCGAATTGTATATCTAAAGCAGGTCATTGTACAAAGAAAGTGTGTCATTCAAGCCATATTCAAAATGGTGTAGGCGGCCTGGCAGCAGGCAGTGTGAGTTGCAACTAGGCTGGTTCCTGAAGTCTCACAGAAGAATCAATAGCATGTGATTGATTTAAGGTTTCTGTTTATTTTGAACAAATAAACAAAAAATAAAGACAGTTTCTCAGTAGCAGCATTTTCTTAGGTCTGCTCTGTTTGCTGGCCACGAAAAGAGACTTGGTCCCTTTAAGAGAACTTACTGATTCAGCTTTATCTACAAAAATTATGTGGCTCTTTAAGAGGTATGAGTGTTTTAAAAGCTCTTCTGGTTGGAAAATGATTAAAAACTCAAAATAAAACAGATTCAGATGAAAAGAAAAACCTATAAACAGTTACAATGTGTGTAAAATTACATAGGCTTCAGAGAGAAAGAAAAAAAAAGATAAAGTCTTTAGAGAAATAGAGTAATAAAAATATAATAAGCCACATAAAGATGGAAAATAGACACAAAATCTGGGTTTTGCTTATTATTGTGTTTTCTTTTAATTTTTTAACTGTTAACTAACTGCAGAAAGACAATGGATTGCAAAGGCTGCTAAGTTAAACAAGAATATATATTTTAAAGGTTTTTTGATTTTGAAAATCATTTCTAAGGATTCATTGCTTTGGAAGAGTTCTGCTTTTGTTTCAACAGAAGATGAGAACCTGTGAATTCCTTCCAGGAAAATATGGTTTCATCAGCCAAGACCCCCTGAAAAACTCTCTGATGGGAAAAGATGGCTGTATCAGCTTCAGAGCTGCAGACTATGATGCAGTCTCAAGAACCTGTGAGATTTTCAACACCCCTTAATCAGCAGTAAGTAGTAATAGAAAACTAGGCCCAAATTCCCCAAATATTGTTTATAAATATTTGTTTTTATTATAAATGGTTAATGGCCATAGTTAATCTCTTTCTAAGAAGAAAAGGGGGATATGGCATATGAATGATTTTTTAAAAATTAGATTACTGAATTTACTAAGATCGGGAAATCAATTGTTAATCTCAAAATGTTTTACATTGGTATGGATTTTGGTTTATGATACAAATTTAAGTTCAAATCTCTTATGCTGTATGTATTTTTCTACTCTTTTTTAAGATATGATGTCTATGTAACTGATTTAGAATTGTAATATATAATTAAGAAATCATACTAGTTAGATTTTTAGGTATACAAAGATATATCTCAATTAGGTAGGTATTTTTCAAATACTACTAAGACCTACAGAATATGGCAATTAAAATGTTTTAAGAATTTAGACTTTTCTAAACAATGAGACAGGTCTGCTGGCAACACCAATTTACTTCAAGACAAAAATGGGCATTGAAGAAACTCCATATGGAGATTAGATTCCTTGTTGCATCAGTTAGCCATTGGATATGAACCTGTTCTTATATTGCCTGCTTGACAATATGCTGTTTAAACTGGACATGCAGTTTCCCTATGAAAGTGACCTCTGAACTTTGACAGAACAAGCCAAGATGGTCCTTCAGGAACCTGCTTTACAGAGAAAACTGTCAGATGTTCTTCACGGCTTGAGGAGAAGCAACTGATGAATGGGCAGAGCAGATTTCCTGCTTCACTGAAATGAAAAGAGACTCTGGGCCTGTAGGCTGAAGATGGATGCCCATACTTTATAAAGGAACTTTGGGTGACTGTCCAGGCAGATAGGTGTCATCTCTGTCATTTCTAGATTTTGGAAGTTGCTTGCATTTCCAGTTTACTTAAGTAAATATATCCTTCTGTAGTCTTTGATATAGTTGAAGATTAGATAGTTATAGGTACACTTTTTCTTATTCATTTGAAAGGTATATTAGATATGAAACTTTAGATTCATAAAGACAAGGTAGATGATAGTGTATTTTCTTTAATTTTTCTAAGTACTAATAGACTAGATATTGTAACTGTAAATCTTGCTGATAGCTATATTGTTATTTGTAATTTTGCTATGTTAAAATTGAAACGTTCCTTTTTGATTAGACAGAAAGGGGAAGGTGATGTGGGACTGTCTTTCTGTATGCTGTGAATATCAATCTTTAAATAAAGGAGCTGTTTTGGCCCATGACAGGCACCATAGAAAAAGTAGGAGGAGAAATCAGAGTATAGGTGGGAGAAGTAGTGTGGAGTCAGACAGACAGAGCCACATGTCCAAAGAAGCAACATGTAAGGAACACAGGTGAGTCACGGGCCATGTGGCAGACAGATTAGTGAGAATGGATTGAGTTAAGATGTAAGAGCTAGCTAGCAATGTGCCTAAGCCATTGAGCAAACATCATGAACTTATTATAAGCATCTAAATCATTTTGGGGGCCTAATTAGCAGTGGGCAGCTAAGGAGTCTGGGGCTTCAGGTCTGTGGGTTAGGACTTCTGGCCACCGGGGACCAAAAAATCATATTACAACAAGTTTTCTGTGAAACATTTGGTTATTGTTAACATTGAGAAAAAATAAATATGTTATAGAGAATCAAAAGCAAAGTAAGCAATGTACTAAATTTGAGAAAGCATAGGTTCACTACTGAGTGCTTAAAGTACAGGATAAATACCAAAAGGTTTCCTGTAGCTGCACATTAGCAGGTCAGATCTGGCACCAGCATGATGTGACCTTTGAAGGGAGCCAGCAACTCCAGAGGGAGTATTTGGTGAGATTCTGCCAACTGCCTTTATTACCTTGGAACATCTCAGTCACAGCTATCTCCAGCTATGTTCTGCAGTTGTCTTGTGCTCCATTTGTGGTTGATGAATATGTTTTACTAGGCTATTACAAATTATGATTTTGAACTGTTATAGACACTCCATGAAAAATCAGCTACATAAAATATATTGTATTTTTTGATTTCTTATATTCATTCTCACAGCAAAAATTTAATGAAAAAAATAGAGAACTAATTTCTGTTTCAATTTGTTGTTGATTTCTTTAATTACAAAAGGAATGCATTTCTAATTTTATAGTGTTTAAATTCCCAGTAGATTCTAAATTCACAGTAGATTCTTTTATAAACATTTCTTATAGAAGCTAGAAACACCTGTGTATGTATATATATATGTATATATGTGTGTGTATATAAATTAAGTCAAAACTTGCACAGTAACCAAATAATGACCAACTTAATGGGAAATGTGGATTAAGTAATTGATTTTATTATTCTAAACTATGTATACTAAATTTCTAATTAGTTTTATCCTTTTTTGATAAAATTATTTTATGACATAAACTAAACTTTTAAGTGTTTATATAACTTAGATATTTATTTCTTAGATGAATTCCTGAAGTATTTTTGGACTCTGAATTATATTATACATCAATTTGGTATGCTGACATAAAGAAGAGGGAGAAAATCCCATCCTACATGATTTTATTAAAATTAAGACCATGCAGTGTATTCACAAGGAAATATGTAAAGAGATCTTGATGACTGACATTATATATTAATAAAATAAAATTTTAAAGATGAACATCTGTGTATAACATTGTAAAATTGAATAATTAATTTTTATTTATCTCTTATACTCTTAGTAAAACTTGAACCATAATCATTATGTTCTCCAACGTATGAAACTTCAGGAAGAACCTTTGAGTCTTTGTGACAATCCTACTTAATTTTCTCCATTAATGTGTTTTTCTTGTAGGTTTTATTAAGACATGTCATAATTAGCTATTTTTAAATGCTATACTCATCTTAGAAGCACTGGTTTATCTTGAATAAAGATCAGATTTCATTTGCTAAAAATCAACCTCTTTGGTCTAGAAGTTAAAATTAAAGTAGTATATCTAATTGTTTTTTCATCTACAACAGTTCTCTGATTTTTTATAATAGACTTAGAAAAATATACCTGTCATCTACCTCCATTTTTCTTTACTACATAATTTGTATAGTAGCTATAAATTATCTTCTGAAGGTTAACAAGATTTTATGGTATATGTTGAATGTTATTTGAAAGAAATTATATGTATTTGTATGTTCAAAAAAATTTAAAGTTGGCCAGTCAATGATCCCAATTCTGGGACCCTGATGCTGCGACATAGGCCTTGAAGCACACCTCTGCTCAGCCTTAAATAAGGGCCAGAAGCCTTTAAACCAGATGCAGCCAGTAAAATCCAATTAACTGGACACTATAGGCTCCAAAACTTTGACTCATTCCCCAACAAAGCCATCACCTGGCAACCGCAGTGACAATGGGAAACCACAAACCCCTGACCTACATCAGACTAAGAGACAAAGTGACAAAAATACTAAGAGAGTTATTCAGCTCCTGATGGATCAAAAACACCCACTGGATCAAAGGCAGCCACCTGAGACCCAGAGTGTGTCAAAATTTACTGAAATAAGAAGGGTTACTGTGACACAGAATACACTACCTCCAAGTGGACCAAGAACCCGGATTGGACCAAGAGAGGTTTCCTAAGGCACAGACACAACCAGAACAGATTGAACAAAAATCAGCTGCCTGAGACTCAGAAAAATACTGCAATAAAGTGAGGAAGCAGTGGGCAGATGCCAGTGAAAGAATACCCATAACAATATAAAGAGCAACATTGTATCATCAGAAGAATCCAGTGGTTCTACAACATCAAGAACTGAGTATGAAAATGCAGAAGAAGCAGAAGGAAACAATACTAACAACAACTTTATGAAGAAAATAAAAGCCTTAAAAGAGGATATAAAAACTTTTATTATAGAAATAGAAGAAAATACAAACAAAAAAATTGGAAGAGATTAACAAATCCCCGAAAGAAAATAAAGAAAACCAAGAAAAATAAATCAAACAAGTGAAGGAAACATTGTAAGATTTAAAAATTGAAATAGAAGCAATAAAGAAGACACAAATCAAGGCAATGCTGGGAATAGAAAATCTGAAGAAATGAACCAGAAGTACAGATGAAAGCATAAAGAACAGAATGCAAAATATGGAAGAAAAAATTTAAGTTGATGATTTAGTAGTTGAAATAGATATGTCAGTCAAATAAAACAATACAACAAAATGTCACAACACAAAATAGCCAGGAAATATGGTCCACAATGAAAAGAATGAACCTAAGAATAATTGGGAGTCAAAGAGAAGAATACCAGCTCAAAGTCACAGAAAATACATTGAACAAAATCATAGAAAAACATTTCCAAACCTAAAGAAGGAAATGCCTATAAATACACAAGTGGCTTACAAAACAGCAAATAGACTAGAACCCTCCAAAAAGAAATAAGGGATCTCATAGATGTTATGACCCAAATGGACTTAACGGATATATACAGAACATGGGATATAATGAAAGCAGTGCTAAAAGAAAAAATTATAGCACTAGATGCCTATGTGAAAAACCTAGAGAAATCTCACACAAGAGTCTAAACAGCACAGCTGAAAGCTTTAGAACAATTAGAAGCAAACTCACCTAAAAGGAGTAGTAGGCAAGAAATAATCAAACCTAGAATTGAAATACATAAAATTGAAACAAAGAGAATCAAACAAAGAATCAATGGATCAAAGAGTTGGTTCTTTGATAAAGCCAACAAGATAGATAAACCATTATCCAAACTAACCAAAAGGGAGAGAGAGAGAGAGAGAGAGAGAGAGAGAGAGAGAGAGAGAGAGAGAGAGAGAGAGAGAGAGAGAGAGAGAGAGAGAAAGAGAGAGAGAATTTAGATTAACAGAATCAGAAAAAAGGGCATGTAAAATTAGACAACCAGGAAATTTAGAGAAATAATTCAAAACCTATACTCCACTAAATTTGAAAACGTAAAAGAAATGGACAGCTTTATGGACAGGTACCACCAACCAAAATTAAATCAAGACCAGATAAATGAACTAAATAGAGCTATAACACCCAAGGAAATTGAAGCTGTTATTAAAAGTCTGCCAAGTAAAAAAAAAAAATCTCAGGACCAAACAGTTTCAGTGCAGAATTCAACCAGACATTCAAAGAAGAACTAATATCAATACTCCTCAAACTGTTCTACACAATAAAAAGTGAAGGAACATTGCCAAACTCTTTTTTATGAGGCTACAGTCATACTGCTATATAAGCCACTTAAATATGAAACAAAGAAAGAGAATTAGAGAGCAATATTCCTCATGAATACTGATGCAAAAATACTCAATAAAATACTGGCAAAATATTCAACAAATCAAAAATGTTATACACCATGATCAAGTAGGTTTTGTTCCAGAGATGTGAGGATTGTTCAACATACAAAAAAAAACTGTGAATGTCATCCATAATATTAACAATTTGAAAGATAAAAACCACATGATCATATCATTAGATGCTGAAAGAGCCTTTGACAAAATCCAACATTCCTTCGTGATAAAAGTCCTGGAGAGATCAGGAATACAGGGAAAATACCTAAATATAATAAAGGCACTATATAACAAGCCAACAGTCACATCAAACAAAATTGAAAGAAACTCAAAGCAATCCCTTTAAAAATCAGGAGCAGGACAAGTTTGTCCTCTCTCCTATTTATTCAACATTGTTCTTGAAGACTTAACTAAAATAATAAGAGAACAAAAGGAGATTAAGGGGATACAAGTAGGAAAGAAAGAAGTTAAACTATCTCTATTTTCAGGTGATATGATTGCATACATAAGTGACCCCAAAATTCTACCAAGGAACTCCTACATCTCATAAACACCTTAAGAAGGTAGCAAGGTACAAGATTAACTCAAAAAAAAAATCAATAGCCTTCCTATATGCAAATAATAAAAGGACTGTAAAAGAAATCAGGGAAACATTACCTTTTATAAAAGCATTAAATATCTTTGGGTAACTCAAACCAAAAAAGTGACAGAGCTGTTTGACAAGAACATTAAGTCATTGAAGAAAGAAATTGAAGAAGATATCAGAAAATAGAAAGATCTCCCATGCTCCTGGATAGGTAGGTTCAACACAGCAAAAATGGCAATCTTACTAAAGCAATCTATAGATTCAATGCAGTCCCCATCAAAATCCCAATACAATTTTTTACTGACTTTGAAAGACTAATACTCATCTTCTTATGTAATTATAAGAAACCAAGGATTGCAAAAATAATCGTGTTAAATAATAGAACGTTAGCTACAGTAATAAAAAACAAAGACCTGGCACCAGTATAAAAAGAGACTTGTGAAGCAATGGAATTGAATTGAATTCTCCATCCTTAATTCACATACATATGAACACCTGATTTTTGACAAAGGTGCCAAAAATAACACAATGGAATAAAAATAGTATCTTAAACAAATGGTACTGGCATAACTAGATGGTAGTGTGTAGATAAATGCAAATAGATCCATATATATCACCCTCCATAAAACTCAAATCCAATTGGATTAAAGACCTCAATATAAACCTAGATACACTGTATGTGATAAAAAGAGACTGGAAAATACCCTTCAAAGCATTGATACCAGTAGCATAGACACTAAGAACAATAATTAATAAATGGGACCTCCTGAAAATGAGAAGATTCTGTAAGGCAAAGGAAACAGTCAATAAATCAAAATAACAGCCTACACAATGGGAAAAATCTTTAACAACCCTTTATATGACAGAGGACTGATTTCTATAATATAGAAAACTCAAGAAACTAGAGGCCACAAACCCAAGTAATCCAATTAAAAAATGAGGTTCAAAGCTTAAAGAGAATTCTCGACAAAATAATCACAAATGGCTAAAAGTCACTTATTAAAGAATTGCTCAACATCTTTCACCATCAGAGAAATGAAAATGAAAATAACTTTGAGATTCCACCTTACACATGTCAGAATAGCTAAGATCAAAAACACAGATTACAGCCAGTGCTTGAAGGGATGTGGAGCAAGGGAAACACTCCTTCATTGCTGGTGGGAGTGTAAATTGTACAGGCACTTTGGAAAGCAGTATAGTATGGCAGTTCCTCAGAAAACAGGGAATCAATCTCTCTAAGAATCCAGCAATACCACTATTAGTGTATATACCCAAAAGATGCACATTCTTACCCTAAAGGCACTAACTCAACTATGTTCATAACAACATTATTCGTAATAGCCAAAACCTGAAAACAACATAGATGCCCCTCAAAAAAAATTAACAATTTATGGTACATTTATACAATGGAGTACTACTCAGCAGTTAAAAAAATAATTGCAGACAAATGTATGGATTTGGAGAGTGCTATTCTGAGTGAGATAACAAAGGCCCAGAAAGATAGACATGATATGTAGTCACTCATATGTGGATTTTAGACAAAATCAAAGAACTTCCAACCATGTCTCCTGAAAATCTTGAGAACACAAAGATTTTAAGAGAGACATCCAGGAATTCTCCCTAGGAAAGGACAATAGAGAAGATCTCCTGAGTAAATTGGAATCATAATGGAGAATGAGCAATGGGAGGTGGGAACACATAAAGAAAGAAGGAGATGGTTGGGTAAGCAGAGCAACAAAAAAAAATGGATGTCTTGCTAGAGGGATCCAATGTGGGGTTGTGGAATAACTAGGTGCTAAAGAAACCTCCAATAACCCACAAGATGTCCCTGGCTAGTACTCCAAGCAATAGTGAAGAGCATGCCTAACCAGGACCTCCCTTATAATCAAATGAATGACCACCATAATTGACATTATAGAACCTTCATCTAGCAACGTATATATATATATATATATATATATATATATATATATATATATATATATTAGCAGAGATACATAGCTAAGCACCAGCTAAGCTTCTGGTCTCACTGAAGAGAGAGTGTGTGTATATGAGTAAAAGGATCAGAATTATGAGGAGGAGACCCACAGAGATGGCTGACCTTAGCTATTGGGAGCTCACTGACTCAGAAACAAGTGCTGAGTAACCTTCCGGAAAAGAAACTATACCCTTCAAAAGTAGATGACTGTCAAATGGCATGGGCAGTTTGTGGAGTCTCTTAGAGTAGTATCAGACTATATTCCTGTGCATGAACTAGAATCTTGGAGCCCATTCCCTACAGAGGAACATCTAACCCAGTCTTATTACCAGGGTGAGGGACTTGGACCTACCTCAACTGGATATGTCAGACTAAACTGACCCACCTTGGGACTCCTTGCCCTCCTTGTGGAATGGATAGAGGAATGGTAAGGTAGGAGGCTGAGGGAGTGCTGGGTGGAGGAAAGGAAGGGGGAGCAGTGGTATGGGGGAAAAACCTCTTTAAATCAATAATAAAATGAGAAAGAAAAAATGAACTAATTAAATTGCAATTTTTATTTATAAAAATGCATCCACTTCATTCATATTTCAAATTCATATTTTTAAATTCTCCAAAAAGTCCTCTAATTTTTTATTCTATATATATATTTAGAGTTGTTTAATGCTTTATTTTACACTTAATATTTACTTAAGATGTTTTCTGATTTTTTTGTTTGCTTGTTATACTCAATAATTGCCTGATTGAGCATATTCAATAATTCTTTGATATATTCTAATTTTCAGCATATATTTTTGTTTTATTCTGTATTTGAAAGTGTGTATTCCCCTAACTTATTAAACACATGCATGAATTTTACTTTTCTTATTATTTGAATGCCTATTAACCTTTAACATAACTTTTTTTCTTTTCTCTCTTTTTTTCAGGTTATCATAAGCAGATATATTTGGTTAGAAAATAAAATCGGAACATAAGAATTCAAAGACAGAGCACTGATGGTGAAGTGTTCAGAGGGGCTTCACACTTCAATTGCTTCTTAAGAATCATAATGTACACTGGTAAACTATCTGAAAACTCTTAATAAAGATGCTAACTTAAGCTTAAGATAAACACATGCATGTGTGATGTTATTTGACTAGAGAGCCCCACCCCTCATGTACGTTTAATGTTTACTAACATCCAGAAGTACTGGAGCATATTTTTAGTAATCATGGAAAGGATATGGTAGGAATAAGGATCAGAAGGGATGGGTGAAATCAGAATGGGAAGGGGATGAATGTTGGGCTGAGAGCTGTGGTTTAATAAGCAGTTGGGAGCCAGAAGAGAACATTATGCAAGTTTTAAAAATGATGGTAACACAAATCAGTAATTTGGGAAGTCTGTCACTAGATAATCATAATTTATGGCAAACTGAAATTCAAGGGTTACTTCTGTTTCCCCAAAGATGAGTGTCTTAGTTTGTATTTCTATTTTCTTTATGTATAACACTAAATCTAATAATATGTCTCAATTTAAATATTACTCATAAGTATTTATAAAATTGTTTTATTATGACATAGTTATGAATATATTTCAATTGCCATTATTTATTATGGGTGATTTAATATAAATGCTTAAAGTTTTAAACAAACAGCTGTGAATTAGACTTACATTTTGTTGTATTATGTGTATGCTTTATGTCTTCACATATATTTGTGTATCAAATGATTATGATCTAGTATGTAAATTCTAGGAAGCAAACATAGATCATCTTCAAGAAATACAAGTACCCTTAATCATTTAGCTATTTCTCCAATCTTTACAATTGTCTTTTGACAATATCTAAATTTTAAGTCAAGATTTAATCCATGTGAAACATAATTTCTGGATATATTTAACCATTCTTTCGTGACTGAGGAGTGTCAACATTTATGAATCACTCACAAATATTTTACACTAGAACTTGTATTAACTATTTACTAAGAGTCCAGTGTGTAATTTTTCTATGAGAACAGGAAATCATGTTTTTGACTATATATTTTTTCTTTTTCTTTTCAAAGTAAAAATATTATGTCTTCATTATTATACCAAATATAATTTCTAAGGCTCAGGCAGCCCACATACACTATATAGAAGAAACCACTCCGACAGCAAGGCAGTTAACTTTCAAGAAACCTTGGGAAGATACATGAATATTTTATGTTTGATATTTTTAACTGAAGTTATACAATAGTATGCCAAATGCTATGTGTATCTAAGTCATCAATGTACAGAGTTCATACTACCACTGTCAAGAAATATATACTTGCATGTTTCTCATTATGTAACAAAGATGCCACATGCAATTGGTAAGTCTGAATATTAGAACAGAGAAAATCATATACATAACAGTCCAATTTTTTTTCCTCTTTTTAGTCACTGGGTTTTGCTACATAGCCCAGGTTTTCCTAAAACTTATAATCTGCCTGCCT
Source organism: Phyllotis vaccarum (assembly GCA_033318265.1). Classification (NCBI taxonomy): domain Eukaryota; kingdom Metazoa; phylum Chordata; class Mammalia; order Rodentia; family Cricetidae; genus Phyllotis; species Phyllotis vaccarum. The sequence goes on from JARWLC010000007.1 coordinate 90,091,845, forward strand.
CAGACACATCACTGTTGATTCTATAGATGTAAAGCATGATGGCTGACTTAATGTTTTCATATAAATGTGGTGCTACACTCCCATTAAAGTTCACATCAATATGTCCTTAAGTCAAGAATTTCAAGTTATCTACACCCAAGCCTTTGCTATTACATAGTATTTCAATGTGTATATTGTTAAACATCTCTAGCTTTGTAAATATGTTTCATGATTCAAAGAACATGAAATTTAACCATTCATTTTCTGAGGACAAAACCAGATTCTAATTGCTTTTGTCAATGTCTGTAAGGGCAATTACTTGTTTAATTTTAAAAAATTGCAGCAGATAATTTTTAATGGAATACCATCTAAAACAAGACCATTCATGCTGTTCCTACCGATTTCCTAGCTTCTATCTGTTTCACAATATTAAACTTGAATTTAAATTTGAACTTATACTTAAATGTAACTTATAGTTTCTAATGCATAAGAAGTGTGACGTGCAAAAACAGTTGATATTATAGGATATGATTTAAAAATATTCTGTGGTAGATGTCAATGACAACCCATAATATGTGGTTTCAAAATAATTGTATCCACAAAAAAGTATGTATTCTAAAATGCAATTTCATGAAAGCATCCAACACTAGTTTCTAACAGTAATTCAATATAATATACATGATTTATCTGTATTTTAGATATAGTTCCATAGGTGGTAGTTTATACCAAAATGCTATCACTGGAATGATAACATTGAAATGTTTATGAAAATCAGACTTGCCAATCTATAAAGGCAAAATTTCAGTTACCAAGAGTCAGGATGTTTTTGTTTTTATTTCTGTGAACAGATATCATGACCACAGCATTGGGCCAGGCTTACAGGTTCAGAGCTTTAGCTCATTATTGGCAGACAGGAAGCATGGTAGTATGGATGCAGGTATGGTGCTAAAAAAATAGCCAAAAGTTCTATATCTGGATTGGCAGGCAGCAGGAAGACATTGAGCCTGACTTGAGCTTTTGAAACCCCTAAGACCACTCTGTAATGCACTCCATCCAACAAGGCCATGTCTACTCCAACAAGGCCACACCTCCACTAATGACACTAAACATGTCAAAAATATGCTGAGGGTTACCTCTTACATATTGCCTAGACTTGAGAAAGCAGCATTATGGAGGGATGTAGGGAAGGAGTATTTATCTCTAATATGAAGAGTAACAACCTACATAATACATTTTTGGTAATGAGTATTGAATCCAAGGCCTCACACTTGCTGGGTAAAGCTCTCTTCTGTATCTATAGTACAACAGAGTTTCAAGAGCTACTCACGACAAAGATTGCATATTATTTATTATATTACAAGAAATATCCAAAATATCAGTTCTCCAGGCACACAGTACAGAGAACATGTGATTCTTCGGGGAAGAACATCATGTGTACAGATTCCCCAGGCAGGGGAGTCTTGGAGTGAAACACAAGTGTCTGTGCTAACACCTTACCTACATTCCATTACAAAGTAACACCTTGCATCAGCCCTCCTGGTGAACCTTTGAAAATCAATACTCTTGGCATCTATAAAGAGAAAGCAAGTAATTTCCCATTAAGAGAAAACACAAATGATAATATCCGGCATTTGCTATGTGTTAGATTGCTGTGAATCCTAGAATGTTGCAAATCAAAATCTTTTCAGCAGCTTAGGGGGAGGGGAAGCTCTTACTGTAGGTTTTTCCTCTCAGTTCCTGTACAAAGGTAGATTAGCTGGGTTTCATCCACTCAGCTCTTTTCACTTGTTCATGAAACTGCCAGAACATTTCCTTTGCAAATGAACTGAGAATATGCCAGGAAATCAGTAGTAAAATAAAACACAGAAGATAAATTAAATGAGTTTTACCAAATCTTGAAACAGTGAAAGTTGCCATGAGCTAGCAAACTGCTATTCATTTTCTGAAAGGCTTTACAAAAACAATGCTCCTATGATCTTGGAATTGTTGTGACTTCAGCCCCATCCAAAGCCACACATATAGAAACTGTGCAAAATGTAACTGAACAGGAGGAGAGAAGCATCTTGTAGACATAGCACTCTGTTTGAGGCAGAGACACTTGTTCACAAACCTGCGGGAAGCAGAATGGGACTGGACTGGATGATTCCTTTGGAATCTTCATTCTGAAAACTTTGTAGGGTTGCTAAAGGGTTTGAAGCTGAACACAGACCACTGGGGAGTTGGTTATCAGAGCTTCTAGAGAACTGATTAATCTTTTGTTCCTTCTCAATGACTGGGAACTCTACACACATCATCTGGCAATATTCACATTTATGCTGTTGCAGAGCTTGACCTCAGGAATTTGAGGAAAATACTGCATAGGGATAAACAGGCATAAATTATTTATCATGTATTCTCTCACAACCCTGTGTCATCCACCAGAAATTTAGGTTTCAGCTTCCCCTTTCTGAAAGCCAGCTATCTCTTAGCAAATAATCATTCACAATACTATTTGTTGCACACAACAAACAGCCTGGGTGATGGACCTCTCAGTCAGGTGTGTTCAGTTCTCAGGTGAGAGGTGAAGAACAGCATGACTAGACTACAGAGAAGCAGAGAATGTGGACCCAGGGCTGAATCCAAGATTCTAACCAAAACCAGAGCTTCCCAACAGCCATTAAGAGAATTGACTATTTCCCTGACTGTACAAGAGGTACAGATGTCCACCTGCTCATGGCTCTTTGCCTGTGGCTGTGTCTTTGGCACCCTACTCATACAGCCGGCTGAATTGCTCCACATTGCCTGCATGTGATCATCGCTACAGCCAAAGCTGCTTTGAAAAACAATTTTCTTTGAAATTTTTAAGATCACATTTACTATGTTGTTTTATTTACAAATTCCCTTAGAGTTCTGTTATTTATCTATTCATAAAATTTGAGTCTGTGCTGTTGCATACAGAAACATTCATTAGTTTCACGTCATTTGAGGAGCTTTATTGTAATGTCTTTCTATCTTAAGTATTTTCAATGCCATTAAATGGATGACAGTTGTGCTTGGTTCCATTTAGCTGCTATACAGGTTTTCTCTTGTGTTACTTTTTAATCTTTACTATTATTATCATGGTTTAGAAAATGAAGTAATATATTACATGTAAGAGATCTTTTATCATCAATATGCAAATCAGCAATTTAATTTAGATGATATTGATTCTAGAATTTTTCTATCTTGTTTACATCTTATTTTAGTTTTATTTAATTCACTGTCCATCCTGGGTGGGGGGGACTAATCAACTTTTATTTATCTCTCCATCTTCTGTGTTAGTGTTTTAATCGATATTGTTTTACTATAATAAAACACCTGACATTGGTTATGTTTTTTAAAAAGTAGTTCATCTCAAAATTATCCAGTAAGATGGATAAACAAGATCAGCCATGTAGACACAAAGTAGTCTGACCTTACAATAAACTACCCTCATGAAGTTACCTTGTTCTTATAAGAACTGTGTCTTACTCTTGTGAAATTAGTGTCTCAAGATGTAACCACCCTCCTCAAGAGCCAGATATTAAAAACTTCTCTACATTTTGGACTAAATGTATAACTTGGAAAGTTTTATACTAAATGTCCAAACCAAACACATTCTACTTAAAACTAATTCGTAGCCACAGTCACCAGTACCAATGCATCTATACATTGATTGCAATTTTGCAAAGGTATAAAGTTAACATTTTTTCTATCATTCATAGCATAAAACTTTTCAGGATTTTCTTTTCCTTTTATTGTCCAATATAGGCAGGCTTTTTTTGGAATGCCACCTCCTGGGTAATGACATGGAGATGTTTTATTAACTATGAAAATTTGGCCTTAGCTTATTAGGCTTCTTCATAACAAGCTTTCATAATTTAAATTTTACCATTTATATTAATCTGTGTCCTGTCACAAGACCTTCTCAATATCATAAGGCCAACCTCCTCATCATCAAACATGCAAATCTTCCTCACCTTATATTCATTCCCAGAGTTCCTAGCTCTCTCAGAAGTTCTGTCTGTCCTCTATGCCTAGATATTGGCCATTCAGCTCTTTAATAAACTAATCAGATATCAACTTAGGCAGGTGAAGAAGGACAGAGACACATCTTCACACAGTACACAAATTTATTCCAACAGTCCTATTCTTCCTATATTATATTTTCTAGGACATTTTATTCCAATAAAGGAGAGTGAATGGGAACAGGCTTTAATGAGGACTAACTGGTTAATCCTTCAGACAAGATTCAGTTAGTAACTGACGCAAATAGTTGGGATCCAGACAAATGTATATATGTAAATTTATGGTTTCACTTTAGGTCACAGTGTCAAAAAACATAACTTTTTAAAAATAATATTTTCTCTTTATGTTTACATTCAGCATGTAACATCATGTACTTAGCAAATGGCTCTTAAGTTGCTCAGTCTACTCAATATCTTGTTCTTCAAATGTAACTTCTTTGACCTCTCTTAGAAATTTTCTTCTATCATAATAAAATAAAACCTGCAAATTTTTAATTTATTGTGGAAATTGTTTGGAATTTAATGTTTACAAAGCTTTTGTAGTAGAATGGTTTGGCTATACTTTAAGATCCTGGATAAATTCCTCCCCTTTGCTTCCACAGCATTGGTGATCCTTCTATGTGAAAGAGTTATTACAAAGAGATGAATCTTCTCATGTCCAAAATAAGTGATAAAATGTTTTGTTTTTTTTATAACTGGTTTAAGATGTTATTTCTATTTCTTTTATAATACACTATGGGCAGAATGGATACATTCTATTGATTAGTTTAAGCATAAAGGGCCATCTTAAAGTTAGGTATTGCAATTATTTAGATTTTACAAAGGAAACCTTAGCCAGTGTGAACATGGGTAGAAAAAGGACTTCTAAGGATTTGAAATAACATAGCTATAGGTTAAACTAAGCAGCACTTGAAAAGCAGGCTTTTTAACATTATACTATCCACTTAATTTTCCTTTTTCAAATCCATCTCTTATGAGGAAACATTCCACCCATGGCTCTTCATTTTTATTAGATGTAGAACTAACATCATCAGGAAATAATTGAAGTTGAATTTGATATTGTATGTATCACAGTCTATAAGGCACAGACACTAATATTTGGTTCTTTCTAAATAACACTCACCTGAATTATGAGCTGCTACCATGTAGCTGAAGCAAGTTAATATTCATGTGGGCTTTTTGTGATTATCTACCAATGAGGAAGTGAGGTTACCTAAGCCAATGCCACCAAGCTTATTGTGCTTCAACATCTACAATTTTTTTTTTCAAATTGGGTTTGATAATGTTCAATTTCTCAATAGATCAGTATTCAGCATTCATACTTTGTGAGATCATGTGACACAAAACCAAAGAGACATCAACTTATGGATTTAATTTTATCATCATTATTATTAATAGCAGTAGTAAAAGAGCACAGTATTTTCACAGATACTATATGTTCAGTGACTGTAGCTTGCCATTGTAAACAACACATGTTGCCTATTCAGGCTCCTACACTGTGTTGTAAGTTGTCTCCTCAGGCCTGTTAAAAATGCATACATGAAAGTTTTTGTTGCTTAATTAAAAGGAAGATGTTACTGCTTTCCAAATAAAGTACCATATAATAAGAAACAGTATATATCTTCACAGAAAAAGGAACAAAACTTCCAAAGTACTGCTAAATAGTGCGGACAATTTACATCCTTAGAGTTAGATTTCCTCATGATTTCTGATTTCCTCTTCAAAAACTGAGTCGAGTATTTTACCTGCTTGCACATTTAATCGGTTAATAAGGGTTTGATAATGTATTAGTAGTACAACATCATTTCAGACAATTATAAGTCAGTTCTCGTCTTTCAAGGAGCAGATGGTGAGCAGTACGAGAGAAAAATTGGATAAATATCCATAAAAGATGTGAAAACAGAGGAGCCTGGGAAGCCTGGATGCCAGAATGACACCTGTAAAGGAAGACTCTGAACAAGAAGGAAAATAATAGGAGTGTATTAGAGATGAGAAAATCTTATCCTGGAAAATCACTTGATTGTATTTTCATTTGTACGTGTCTGAATCAAACTACGTTATAGGAAATATTAAGATCAGATAGCTGCCTTTTAGCTTTGATCTCTTCTAGTATCAGTTTGGCAACTCAGGTTCTCAAGCATGTCTATATAAAACTTAAAATTAAGTAACTTGGTGGGATCTCAGTTATCTTGTATCAAATATAGAGACAACATTGAAAAGAAACAAAGGAATGTGTTGCTGACATGGGGTCTTTCAACACTTGACACACATCTTACTTCAAAGGGAATAAACAAATGTTTATTATGGCCAAATATGAGGGACCACCAAAAAAGCATAGATTCAGATTTCCATGAATGGTGTCTACTAATGTGGTAGCAGTTTCATAAAATTTTATATTCATGTCTTGCGTGTACAAGAAGTCTGAAGTAGAAGTATATGAAGACCACAGTAGATATGTGTTGTTGAAATGAGGCAACTATATCAGGGGGGCATAGCCTCAGACCCATGGGAAAATACCAAAGCCTTTCTCCTGTAGTGAGGCTCAAAGGAGTTGCAAAGCCTCCCTATGCTCCATGTAAGAATGTTGAAGGTGTGCAGAAATTGTTCACCATAGCTTTATACCACTGGATGTTTGCTGCCTGAAAACTGCACCTCCACAGAGGCTATCACTACAGAAATTAGTTCAACCTACATTCTTGTTCAGCTGTATTTGCTGGTGGAAATCTGAGTTGGTGTCAGAAATAATCCTTCATTACTCTTTCACTTAATTCACTGAGACAAGGTTTGCTAATCAGAACAGCTCTTAGATATGCCTTGTCTCCCTACCCAGATAGTTCTGTTAATAACTCTCTCCCTTTTGAAACAAAATACAGCAGCCCACCATACCCATCTGCCATTTACTTGGATTCTGATGACTCAAAAATATCCATCATAACGCTTTGCATATGTTTTAAGCATTAAACCACTTTCCAGTTTCTATATTCCTCAAAATTTATCAACCATTTTTCCTCTTCAGTTGAATATTTTTCTAATTACTTGATGTTTTCAAAAATATGATGAATCAAATTATGTTCTAAATATTTAATATATCAAGAATTTATATCAATTCATTAAACAAATATGAATGACTTAACTTTTTATCCTGACAAAATATGTGTACTATTTCACATGAGGAATTGTTTTGTAATAGAATTTTATTTATTTAATTTATAGAAAATATATTTAAGTTATATTATGTCACTTAAAATTATTTATAATAAAACTTTTGATAAATAATTGTAATATCATAAATTTGATGCTCAATCTTAACCTCTTTCCCCAGTCTGTCCAAATTTTTTCTCTCTAATGTAAAATCATCACTTCTATTGTTATCTATACATACAAATCTTAAAACAAACACATATTAGAAAATCTGTCATTTTAAGGAATAGAATGCAATCCAGATTAAAAGTTACTTAAATATAGTGCGTTTCACTTTTTTACATAGTTGGATTTAAGTCAACTCAACTTTGTAAGTCAACTAAGAAAGCAATAAAATGTTAGAAACAATAAAAACATAGTAAGAAAGGTATAGTAAAAAAATATGCTGCAACTTACAAACAAAACACAGCACATGGAAACATCATTTTAAGGCTATAAATACCAAATGACTCCAGTTATTTTCAGAAGATTTGCATACAGTAATCAGACAGCAATTATAGAATAGAAAAATGTTTATTTTATAAAGTAAAAAAGAATATAATATTGTAAAGTGGCATACATGATAACCATGGCTTCTTTTCCATTTCAGTTAAATAAATCAGACATCAGAAGACACTGAACTTTCACAATTTTTGGCTAGGATGTGAAGTGTTAGCAATCACAGAATCTCATGCTGGGGTTTGCTTACTGTGAAAGATTAACTGCTCATTCTTTTTAGACTCTTAGATATGGCAATCTGATTAGGAATCTTGGAGTATCCTGCTTTTCTCATAAAATGTACATTCATTGTTCCATAAACTATTTTTGATAAATGCTGCAGAGTATTAAGTAAAACAGCTCTACTGGCCTGAAATTTATATATCATTTCTAAAGAAGTAAAGCAGAAACAACAAGTTTTAAAGTAGAACATTAGCTACAGTTATTGCATTTGTATTTCTACAATTAAAAAAGAGAATAAAGGACAATATTCAAATGGTAGGAAGAATGTTGCAACTAATGAGTGATTAGCATAAACTCAAAAAGCAGTGATTTAGAAGAAAAAGTATGGTACAGATGGATATGACAAGCCCGTGTATATAGAGGAAGCTAATCAACTTGCGGGCCAGAGGTACTGCTGCTCTCAAAGGCTGAGTCTGAGGAAGATAAGTGTGGGGAGTTCTTTAGAACTCTGCAGCCTTACTCTAGACAACCCAGAACAAAGCTAGGATTGAATTTGGTCATCTGTGTTTCTCCCACCAAATTAAATCTTTCAAAAATAATCTGTGCTTTTGTGCCACCAGAGAATAAGTTTGTGGTCCAGTTACTCTAGGATAAATCTTTGACTCAAATACTGCCAACTAGAAAAATACGACATTTTATTTTAATATTTATTTATATTGAAGGCTGAATAAATTTATTGTTACAAGAGTGTTGAAGGAAGCTGGAGTGAAGACCTTTCTATGCACATTTCAAGAATACATGCCTTTTGCTTGTGCCTAAATGATGTGCTTAATATTTTCTAATGAATGTTGAAAAAAATCTAATTTGTGTAGTAACAGCATCCTAGAAGCAGAATGCAAAAAAAAAAAAGATTCATGTAGAAAAAAATGTTAGATAGAAATTCTATATTACAATTTGTCACATTTAAAAATGAGTTAGAGAAACACTCATCAGTGGTGATGGAATAATTAGGTAAAAGTCTGACAGATACCCTTAGATCAGATTAAAACCTTAGTACAAACAGCATTGAAAGTAGGAAGCCTAATGTGCCATCTAACCTGATGAGGAAATACATATCACATGCGTGTATACACTCAATAATAGAACTGTCCACCAAGCAGGCCATGTAATTATCAGCTTATATGAAATATGTGACAAATAATACAATAATTCAAATTTTAATGATAAAAAGATATGTTTCCTTGAGTAACTGGAAAGCAAATATATTCAGTAAATTATCAGTAGATCCTTTGCTTATAATTCTTTTTTTTTTTATTTCAAATAATATTATTAGGTGCAATGTAGTCTGATTATATAAAGGGTTGTTTTTTTTTCATTTCATGCTGGCTGTATACTTTTTACACTAGCATAACCATAGGCATTTTACATTGTTAATAGTAGCTTGCAGTAGTGATTTTTTGAATGTTAATAAATTGCTGTTGAAGTGGACAAATATAATATAACACCATAAACCCTTATTTAAGAGAAAATGTCAGAAACTATTTTTAAAATACAGAGTATCCTCATATTTCTTTTTAATTAATTAATTAATTAATTTTTGGCCTTATTATAGTTTCTCCTTCCTCCCTCTTTTCCTGTCAGTCCCTCTCCCCACTCTCGCCTTTTCCCCCTCCCTCATTCACTCCCCCTCCTTTCTTTTTAGAAAAGAGCAGGTTTCCCATGATTATCAGTCAGCCATGGCATATATTGAAGGCACCTCCTCTCCTATTAAGGCTGGAGAAGACAACACAGTAAGAGAAAAGAGTCCCCAAAGCAAGGATCCGAGTCAGAGGTATCCCTGTATCTCACTGTTAGAAGTGTTAGGAGTCCCACGCGAAGACAAAGCTACGTGACTATAACATATCCAGAGGGCCCAGATTAGGCCCATTTAAGCTATCTGGCTGGCAGTTCAGTCTCTGTGAGCCCCTAAGCCCTAATTCATTGATTCCGTTGGGTGTTTTTTGTTGTTTTGTTCTTGATTCTTATGGCTCACACAATCCTTCTTCCTCTTCAATGGGATTTCCAGTTTCACTCAAATATTTCCTAAATAAGGCAAAAACTATAAACCCATAGATAACTTAAAATGTACTCAGCATTCAAAAGATTTAATAGTAAGTGAGAGAAAACCCAATATCTACAAATGGTATGTGCAGCTCATAACTATTTTAAGTCGTTAATGCATACCATGTAAAAGAATTTTGCCAGTCTACAGGGAAGGTTGACAAAAGAGTACTCAGCAAATTCACATTCCTGAAGTCAAGCATGATGAAAAGAGACTGATCCCTGTGTTTCCACATGATGGAAAAGTAATTGGTTCCCAGAACTGCCACAGAATGTCCTCTCACCCCTGTATATGTGCTGCGGCATCCACATGACCATATACCTATACAGTTAAGTAAGTAAATGAAATAATTTATAACAACAAATCATAAGATAAATAATAAAAATAGATGCGAAATAAGCAATCAGCATCTACAAATATGCAGAAAAAGGAAATATCTGTGGCCAATAGGTGCAGGAAAGCATACTTCTTATTAGAGAAAATCCTAGTTTCACCCAATGGTTACTGCCCAGATTACCAACATATAAAAATCTAAAATTACTAATATTTTTCCAGGACATGGAAATTGAAGACATTGCATATCAACTTTGTATATAAAAATTGATATGAGTTTGACAGTATAGTAAAATTTTACAAATTATATTGTGGTTCTTTGATCTACTAACCCCATTTGTCATTAAAATAGCAGACTATACCAGAATATTAACTTAGTCCTTGTCTTAAGCAATCAATAACTATCAATAAGGTAATAGAAATTAATGTAAATTTTGTATAAAGATAGGCAGCAAGAAATATGAAATAATTAGTGCTTTGTCTATCAAAATTGATTTCATAAATGTAATGACACTGGATGCACAGTGACTGGAAAGAAAGATAACAAAAAAGACATGCCAAGCCTAATGACAACATCTACAAATTTACTCTTTATTGTTGGAAATGCATATCCATTTGCTTCTGGCCTGGCCTAGCCCTTCAACACATAGGTGGTAGAGAAAACATATGACATTTATAAAATATACCAGAACCCACAAAATACCATAGTGCTTTAGTCATGGTTTACTACCTACAATACTACCCACATAAGCACATTCTTCAGATGCATTAATATTATAGTCTCTGTGATACTGACATAAATCTTACTATTATCAGTGAATAATCCTGAGAAGTTCTATATCAACACTGAAATTCCCTGTTCTGAAGATTGCTAAGAAATCCCATTAATCAGAGTATTTACAGACGTTGCTGGGGTGATTGACATAAGAGAACTTAAGTGACATTTTACATACTAATTCCAGATTAACCTTCACAACACTATAGGAAAAAAAATAAGCAAAGATAGGCAAATTCAGAATGACATAATTCATAAAACAATTCAAATGTTATAAAAATATATGTGAGCATATGCACACACTTTATTTTAACAAATTATTAAGTTATAAAATATAAAAGTTGGCATATATTGTAGAAGTACATAAAATATTATCATCACATAACTCTAAAAATAATAACTAAATAATAAAACATTGGATAGCATGACTGAAATAAAGATGCTTAAAAACAAAAGGTATAAAAACAATTTCTATGTAAGTTTAGAAAGAAAACATTTGACTTTGAGTGAAAAATTGTATGATATGAGATATACAACACTAAATGAAAGGAAATGACATTATGGTCACCTCTATGCATCAACTCTACTCTACAAAAATGGTAAAGATGGCCTCACAAGCTGTAGTAGAGTACATCCTGAAACATCTTCCCACAGTCATTCTCTAATATTCTAGCCATGTTCAATCTGCTTTGGTCAGATTGTTAGAAACAGGCTGCTGGAAAATCTGTGCTCAACTGTCCTTTTCTATCAGACTGATAGCTGGCATTAACTAATCCCTAAACTGATTATTTTCATTTCAGATTAAGGTCAGCATTCTCTATTTGACAGTGATTCCTATTTCTTCAAATTTTTGTTTCTTTTAGAAGACTATGCAGCATCTTCTCAGTTATTCCCAATCTCCTCTAGTCATCTATATTTCAAGACCATCATTCTCAGCTTATGAATGAGGACAAAATTTTACAGTGGATATTGATTAAATCACAAATCAGATTCTATATACAGCTGTATCACAAAATTTTGATATAAAATCTCTAAAATGCTATTTACAGTTTAATTTTTGCTTGAACAATTGGTCCTGTTCTCTCCAATCTATGCATTTGCAAGCTATACTCATTTTTATCTTTTGTTTTATCAAATATTTATTCATTTTTATAAAATATCAAATAAAAAATCACTTTGATTAAATAATTTATTTTTTCCATCTTCATAAACTCTATGGATTACATGTTTTATGCTTGATAGATGCCTATCCATATTCCTCTTGCCCTAAAAATCTGTCAATAATTGTTCATCATTAGTAATCCCACTGATAGCACTATATCACATTCACTGTGAAGTTGCCTTTATGTAAGACTCAATAACCACTATGTCACATTACTCCACATGTTCATGGAGTAAGTACACTGCTCTATTTATCTTTTACTTAGACCAAATAGCATATCAATTATTTTTCCTCCTCTTGATTACCACTTTCTCATCACCATTCTCCATTACTAGTTTTTCTGATTTTTGACATATTCCATGCCATTTTAAAACATGCTTTTTGGATTAACTCCTTTTTCTACATATCTCTACTCCTCATCCTTCTTTAATAGCCTTTATAGCATACCTTGCAAATATGGCTTGCTTAATTTTGCTTACATTTTTCTCCTGAAATAGTATTTTAAGTGCTATGGTAATAGTATTCACCAGCATCTTTCTTCTATATTACTCTATTGGAACCTGAGCAAGTTTACCAGTACCTAAAATCTTTTAAGTTTCTAACTGCTTATCCATCTGAGGATGTTGCAAATTTTCTTATACTAATGCTGAAGTTAGGGCATAAAGACAAATACAGAATTGTGATTAAAACAAGAATATTAGATCTTGACAACTAACATGAGAAAATAGTTAGCAATGGTGCTTGTTTCTACCCATATATATGCAAATTACCAAGATTATTCCAGCACAAACAACCTAAAGGCCAGGTACTCAGTAACTCTTCACCATAAAAAGCTAATGACATGTAGAAGCAGTAGACATTACTCACCAATGAGAAAAACAGATTTTTATTCCCATCTTAAAAAGATGTCAATTTAATACATAATTCATTGTCACTTTTGGGATTTTTGTGTGTGTATGTAAGAGAGATAAGTTGAGAAAACAGAATTTTAGTTAAATTATAAATAATCAATCATATAGAACCAATCATTGGGAGGAATATGTCAGTTGAAATACATTGTTAATCAAAATTATAATTAATTCAGCAGAACTCCTATCAAAAGTTTTGTCAGATCTGAGAATTTAATAAAAAAAAAACCTCAATTATTTACCAAAGTCATTTTGCAATAAAATAAAAATTTAGAATTTGAGTCCAAGTAAATGTTATTTGAAGAGTAATACAGTAAAAATAAATTTAGAGTAAAGTACATTTTAGGAATCTTACAGTTAACATGTAATAATTCAAGTAACAATTAAGTTGAAAGTAAATTTATTATGTCTTCTCTCAGAGAGTAAAGCTTGAAATTTTGAATATAGTATTTTTAACCTCAGAAGACATTATCTATATAACAGTAAAGAATTTAATGAGATATAATTACTTAAAATATGGTAAAAGAAAATTATAGCCTATATCATATATCTGAAGTATATATAAAGGACTATATGACTGATAGTCATAGCTCAAAAAGAAGCCATTATGAGTTCTAAAAAAGGTACTAGAATAGATTCAAAAACCCAGAGCAGGAATACCAGATGGCTACCAACTGCTGCAGCTATTGCTATGGTCAGATTTCCCCTAGAAAAGGAACTCTACCTCCAGCTATTAGCCAGATGTGGGATCTGGCAAAGACTGTTGCAAAATATCACTTCATCTATATAAATACATAATATAGGTGACCTATTACATATTTCAATCTAAATATTACTTCTTACTTGATAATTTTAACTCTGTGTACAATTGTGTTTTGAGTGTTAAACTGTAGAATTGTTATTTTAACTCCTTGGCTAATGGAACTGTTTGTGTGGGTTATTGAACTTTTAGGAGATACATTCTCATAAGAAACAGTGGACCACTTGGAGTAGGCTTTGATATTTTATAGCATGGATCCATTTCCTATTTGTTCTCTGATTTCTGCCTGCAGAGGTAAAGTAAGCTACCTTCTCATACTTTCTGCCCTGCCTTTGCCTTCCTTGCTGTTGGAATATATCCCCTGGACTCAGAAGACAACCTTAAAGTGCATTTTGTCAGGTTATTTGCCTTAGCAACAAAAATTGTAACTAGTACATCTACCTGTTCCTGTGACCTTTAAGAACATTAAGACACCTTATAAACTGTATAAAATAAAAATGATTGCAAAGATTCTCCAACAAATAGGAAGGTGAAACATGATAATTAAGTCACCTTAGCTGTGGAATGAAACCAGGGCAAAGGATAAAAGTTGGAATCAGAAAGGTCTAAGATGTTAACAAAAAACAAATCCTCAGACAATTTCAATGTAACAAAAAATATTTTAAGGAAACAAGTTAAGGATACAAAATCACACTAATCAATGTATATATAGTAAAGGTGACCTATTATATATTAGAGAGAGAGAGATTTGGAGAGAGAGAAAATATAGAAAACTGAAAGCTTGAAATTGTGCTACAAGAAAGTAGAACAAGTATATGAATTAAAAACATGACTTCTGCTTGCTTATATTTGTCATTAAAATTCAACAATTTTGCCAAATTTTATATTATTTTATATAAATAATATCAAGACTTTTAAGTATCTCAAAATAATTTAAATATTATTGAATATATTGACTATACTGGCACAAAGAACTATAAAAAGTCAACTAGAAACTAAAAACCAAGGATCATGCACTTTATTTTAGTTACTAAGACTATATAAGATGATGCTTTGTTTTCAGTTTTGATTGTCATTTTTTGTTTATAATATTTAGGTTTTTGGAGGCAGAGTCCTACTACATAGCCCAAACCTAACTTAAATTGATTCATTAGTCTAGACTGACATTGACTTTCTGACATTCCTACCTCAGTGTCCTGAATTCTGTAACTAGAGTCTTATGCCAACGTGAATGGAATGTCTTTTTAAACTATCTATTTTTAGAATCCACTCATATTGCTACATACTAATTTATGTTATGAAAAAATGTAAATTAATATTTTCAAGTTATAGCCTTTTTTCTAATATCTTTTTAATATAAAATGGGAATGATAATGGGGTAGAGGATACGGGAAGGTAGGGCTAAAACTAAATAAAATAAATATGTTTTAAAAGCCATAACAAGACCTAATATTTCATAAATAAATTATAAAATTACAATTTATCGTAATAAAAATACTGTTTTAAATGAGATATTCTGCATTGCTGAAGGAGGTAAATGTTAAGAGCCAAAACCCTAATGCCAGTCGTAGAATATTTTTTATAAATTCTTTGTTGGAGAGGTCTACAAAACAATCATGGTTTCAGCTTTTTATATGGTTGTCCACTGAACTTGATGATAAGACCTTCTGTGGAAGACCTCACATACTTTGAATATGTGAATTTTATGAATAATTCTGGAACTGACTGGCATATTTTCTCCATCCTAGGAAGGTACCATAGTCTGAGAAGTTTCTATGCTTCTTCCCACTGGAGAACAACAGGGGAAACAGTCTTACTCAATTATAAATCCTAGGAATTACAATACCAGCCTGCCAGACAAAATGTACTAGAATTGTGCAATAGTGGCACATTTGCAATTGACATGACAAACTGCTGTCAAATGGTCTTTGTAACTTGCTTCATGTGATGGAACCCATGCCTGCTACTGGAAAAATGGTCAGAAACCTATGACTGGGTGATGAGACAGTTTCCACAAGCATCAGCCTACAAAAGCAGGCAAATCAGAGAAAAAATCAAGATCAGCAACTATGAAATAGAAATTAGAGAATATTAGTATTAGCAATGGACCCAGACAACATAAATATGCATGAATTTATGTTTATGAAGGAATAAATAATACCTTGCAAAATTCACGCTAAAGGTATTTAGTCCTTTGTTCCCACGTTAGCCATGTAAATGATACCATTTATGTCATACTGCTGAATCTAATACAGATTCACTAACTGTCAAACACTAGGGAAATTTTGCAGTATTTCGAACAAAGATGAAATTGCCTTCACTTACTTTGTGTTTCCATATACTAATAAGAAATGATAAAATAATGATCATGAATAATTGCCTTCAAAAAAGACATAGATTCAAGTCAATATTCCTCTACATGAAAATTGACTTACTAAGGAGGTCCTCCTATTCTTTGGTTGTGCATCACCACATCTCTACTCATGATAGTTCTTATAGAAGGTTAAACTAACCCCCTAACCATTTATACCTTCATGTATGGGTCATGATGAATGATAACACATATTTGACTTCCAGATGGATATTACAGTCACTCAGATGTATCAAATTCTAATCTATAAATTCATAGCACAGTTTTATCACTATATATATAATAGTATCAAGATGTACATAATAGGATTCATGAGGCAAATTTTAGTAGTAAAAATGAGCAAGTAAATAACAATTATATGATAGCTTAAATGTTGATTTTAGGCAAAATAATATATATATGTAAAATTTGCATAATCAATGATGTGGCATTCTGTGCTGATCAATGGTGAACAAAATGTGGGTTAAGGTGCATTATGCTATTATACGAGTTGAGAATATAATTATTGAAATATTTTCAAGTAAATATAATAACTCATTGTACAAGTAGGAAACTTCTAAAATGAGTGTCTGGAAACACCACAAGTAGCTTTATATGGAGAAAGAAAATACCATGACAAATAGAAATAAATCATATATATATATATATATACATATATATGTATATATATATTTGTACATGTACACCCATACACACACATGTCTCCCAATACACATGAAGACCTTGGTTCAGCAAAGAATCAAAACAAAACTATAAATTCCATAGGAAGGGAGAATTTTCCAGATGAGGAACACCTACAATGGCAGGCAAAGACAAAGGTTCAGCAAGATTTAACTACAGAAAAAATGTCTAGTGTACACTTCTCAGTAAGTTCTAATTGTCATCTTGGTAATGAGATTAGGCCTTGTAGGAATTCACAGGTAGAATGAAGAATTCTGAGTTATACTTAAATAAACTAGAAAGCCACTGAAAGGATTTGTGCTGAGAATCACTATGGTTTGACCTCTACATATACTCCTCTCTTTAGAAACAATATGTAGGAATGCAAAGGGACACTTTTGATGGGTGATATTTGTAATTTTTGCAAACTGCTGCTGGTAGAATCTGTGTTAAGAAAATACTTTAAATGACTTTTAGTCTAAAGAAATGATTTGAAGATGGTTTGACTGTAAAGTATAAAAAAAGGAATGGATTCTAAAATAAAATCAAGGTTCATTTTATTTGTATAATGGCAAAGATAATTTTACTTTCCTAAAATGAATTAAAATGTTAGAGAAGTTAAGTTTTAATGTGGCTATGAAAGGTAAAGTTTTATCCTTATAAAGTCTAATAAAGCCTAGTGTATTCTTATGAAGATGATATGCTAGTTAGTTTTATGTTGACACAAGCTAGAGTCATTGCAAAGGAAGAAAACTCAATTGATTGAATAAAACTCTATAAGATTGGGATTTAAAAGCCTGTAGAACATTTTTGTAATTAGTGGTTTATGGCAAAGGCCCCATTCCATGGTACATGGAGCCAGCCTTTGGCCAGTGATCTTGGATTCTATATGAAAACAGGCTGAGCAAGCCACAAAAAGTAAGCCAGAAAGCAATATTTCTCCATGGCTTTTGCACCAGCTCCTGCATCCAGATTTCTGTCTGGTTTGAATTCTTCCTATGACTTTCATCAGTGAACTGTGATTTAGAATATGTACTAAACCTTTTCTTCTACAAGTTGCTTTGGTTGTGGTATTTTGCACAGCAGTAGAAACCCAAACTAAAACAGATTGTAGGATGATGTGGGAATGTCTTTCTGTATGCTCTGAATATCAATCTTTAAATAAAGGAGCTGCTTTGGCCCATTACAGGCACCATAGAAAAAGTAGGAGGAGAAACTAGAGCATAGGTAGGAGAAGCAGGGCAGAGTCAGACAGATCCCGCCAAAAGCCCAAAGAAGAAGCATGTAAGGAACACAGGTGAGCCACAGGCCATGTGGCAGACATATAATGAGAATGGGTTGAGTTAAGATGTAAGAACAAACTAGCAATATTCCTGAGCCATAGGCCAAACAGCATGAACTTAATATAAGTCTCTGAATCATTTCTGGGGGCCTGAGCAGCGGAAAGCCAAAGGGTCTGGCAAGGCAGGTCTGTGGGTCTGGACCTCTGGCTGCCAGGGACCAGGAAACCTCATTGCAACAGATGGCATCCAACGTGGGTCAAATATCCTATCCGCTTAAAGCCTGAGAAAGATAAGAAAAGGTTCTAGATCACAGAAACTCAGTCAAAGCAGCTTCCAAATTGTGTATTTGAAGTGGGTCATTTTACAGAGAAAGCGTGGAACTAGAACTCATTCAAAATGGCACCAGTGGACTGGCGGCAGGCAGTGTAAGCTGCAACTAGGACGGTTCCTGAAGTCTCACAGAAGACTCAGTAGCATTTGATTGAATTTTAGATTTCTGTTTACTTTGAACAAAAAGGAAACAAAGACAGTTTCATAGTAGCAGCATCTTCTTGAGTCTGCTCTGTTTGCTGTCTGCGAAAAGATGCAGTCCCTTTAAGAGAACTTACTGATTCTGCTTTCTCTGCAAAAACTATGTGGCTTTTAAAGAGAGTGTGAGTATTATAAAAGCTCTTCTGGTTGAAAGATGATTAAGGATTCCCAATAAAACATATTCAGATAAAAAAACAAACAAACTTGTAAATGGGTTACAATGTGTGTAAAAGGTACATAGGCTTCTGAGAAAAAAAAAAGAGAAAGTCTTTAAAAAGAGAAATAGAGTAATAAAAATATATAAACCATGTAAAGATGGCAAATAGACACAAAATCTGGATTTTGGTTATTATTGTGTTTTCTTTTAATTTTTTAACTATTAATGAGCTATTTGTAGAAAGACCATGGAATGCAAAAGCTAAGTTAAACAAGAATATGTATTTTAAAGGTATTTTGATTTTGATATTTGTGTCTAAGTATTTATTGCTTTGGAAGAGTTCTGCTTTTGTTTCCACAGAAGATGAGTACCTGTGAATTGCTTCCAGGCAAATATGGTTTCATCAACCAAGACCACCTGAAAATTCTCTGATGGGAAGAGATGGCCATATCTGTTTAAGGGATGCAGACTATGGTCCAGTCTCAAGAACTCATGATATTTTCAATGACCCGTAATAAGCAGGAAGTAGTCATGGAAAACTACACCCAAGTTCCCAAAATATTGTCTCTAAATATTTGTTTTCATTGTAAATCATTAATGGTCATAGTTAATCTTTTTCTAAGAAGAAAAAGGGGACATGGTATATGAGTGATTTTTTTAAAAAATTAGATTATTGAATTTACTTAAATCAGGAAATCAGCTGTTAATCTCAAAATGTTTTACACTGGTATGGATTTTGTTTTATTGATAGAATATAAGGTCAATTCTCTTATTCTGTATGTATTTTTCTACTCTTGTTTAAGATATGATGTTTATGTAACTGATTTAAAATTGTAATGCATAATTAAGAAATGCATGTTTTTTAGATTTTTAGGTATACAAAGATATATTTCAATTAGATAGGTAATCTTCAAACACTTCTAAGACCTACAGAATATGGCATTTAAAATATCTTAAGAACTTAGACTTTCCTGAGAAGTTGGACAGATCTGCTCCTGTCAGCACCAATTAACTTCAAGAGAAAAAAATGGGCATCGAAGAAACTCCATATGGAGATTAGTTTCTTTGTGGCATCAGTTAGCCACTGGATAAGAACCTGTTCTTGTATGGATTGTTCAACAGTATGCTGCTTGAACTGAACATACAGGTTCCCTAGAAAAATGACCTCTGAACTTTGGCAGAACTGACCGAAATGGTCATTCATTTTCCTGCTTTGCAGAGAAAACTGTCAGATGTTCTTCATGGCTTGAGAAGAAGCAACTGATGAATGGGCAGAGCAGATTTCCTGCTTCACTGAAATGAAAAGAAGCTCTGGGCCTGTAGGCAGAAGATAGATGCCCCAAATTTATATAGAAACTTTGGGTGACTGTCCAGGCAGATAGGTGTCATCTCTGTCATTTCTGGATTTTGGAAGTTGCTTGCACTTCCAGTTTACTTGGGTAAATATACCCTTCTGTGGTCTTTGAAGTAGTTGAAGACTAGAGAGTTATAGGTATAGTTTTTCTTGATTATTTTAAGGTATATTAGATATGAAACTTTAGATCCACAGTGATAAGATAGATGATAGAGTATTTTCTTTAATTTTGCTAAATAGAAATAGACTAGATATTTTCACTATTCTTCTTGCTTGATAGATATTTTGTTATTTGTAATTTTTCTATATTAAAATTGAAACCTTCCTTTTTGATTAGACAGAAAGGGGGAGGTGATGTGGGAATGTCTTTCTGTATGCTGTGAATATCAATCTTTAAACAAAGGAGTTGTTTTGGCCAATGACAGGCACCATAGAAGATGTAGGTGGGGTATCAGAACAGGTAGGAAAGGATGGGTAGAATCCAAGTCAGATCAAGCCAGCCACCAAAGAAGAAACATGTAAGGAACACAGGTGAGCCATGGATACGTGGCAGACAGATTAATGGAAATGAGTTGAGTTAAGATGAAAGAGCTAGCTAGCAATGTGCCTGAGCCATAGGCCGAAGAGCATGAAGTTAATATAAGCATCTGAATCACTTTGGGGGCCAAAGCAACTACGGGCAGCTAAGCAGTCTGGGATAGCAGGTCTCTGGGTCTGAACCCACATAAAGCCAGAGAAAGATTCAAAATGGCTCTAGAGCACAGAAAGTGAGCCAAAGCACCTTTCAAATTGTGAATCTGAAGCCAGTCATTGTACAGAGAAAGTGTAGCATTCAGGCTGCATTCAAAATGGCACCCTTGGACTGGTAGCAGACAGTGTAAGCTGCAACTAGGCCGGTTCCTGAAGTCTCACAGAAGACTCAGTAGCATTTGATTGAGTTTTAGATTTCTGTTTACTTTGAACAAAAAGGAAACAAAGACAGTTTCATAGTAGCAGCATCTTCTTGAGTCTGCTCTGTTTGCTGGTGGCGAAGAGAGACACAGTCCCTTTAAGAGAACTTACTGATTCATCTTTCTCTGAAAAAACTATGTGGCTCTTTAAGGGAGTGTGAGTATTGTAAAAGCTCTTCTGGTTGAAAGATAATTAAGGATTCCCAATAAAACATATTCAGTATAAAAAAAAAACTGTAAATGGGTTACAATGTGTGTAAAACGTACTTAGGCTTCAGAGAGAAAAGAAAGGAGCTGTTTTGGCCCATGACACGCACCATAGAAAAAGTAGGAGGAGAAATCAGCATAGGTAGAAGAAACAGGGCAGAGTCAGACAGATGAGTCAGAAGCCCAAAGAAGAAACATGTAAGGAACACAGGTGAGCCACGGGCCATGTGGCATGCCAGATTAATGAAAATGGGTTGATTTAAGATATAAGAGCTATCTAGCGGTGTGCCTGAGCCATAGGCTAAACAGTATGAAGTTAATATAAGTATCTGAATCATTTCTGGTGGCCTGAGCAGCACGGGCACCTAAGGGGACTGGGGCTGCAGGTCTGTGGGTCTGGACCTCTACTGCCCGGGACCAAGAAACCTCATTGCAACAGTAGGATACTACTCAATACTCAAGCCTAGAACTCTGGGTGGAAAGATATTTCAGAACTACTTGCCATTCATGCATGAATAGTTTATATTTAACAATTGCCTAGTGTAGCACAGTTAATCAATTAAATATAATATTAACAGTAAATTGTCCATTTGACTTACTAATGAGGATAAAAGTGATGAAGTTTTAGCTGGAAAATTAACTAAAATTTAGTAACTTCAAAAAGGCTCTGAGGTAGACAATTTGGCTCTAAGCAGGTGAGCTGTGTGGTGATGCAGTAGGTAGGATAGACCTGTAAAGATAGTTACCATGGGAATCAGAAGCTGAGACAAGTGTAAATGGAAAGAAGAGACTGAAACAGTGAGAGAGAAATGATTGCTGTGATTATGTCCTGGAGTAAAAGGAAGAAGACGGGTCAAGTGGCAAATTAAAACAGCTCATCCCCAATCACAGGTTGAGAGGATGTGGAACAGCCAGGTAGATAGATATGAAGTGGACATGGCATGCACTGAGAATTTCTCCCCTATGATTATTTCTATTTTTTCATTTTCCCCTATTTCTAAAGAAGAGAGTTATGGGTACAATGGGAATGGCGGCAGTGTTGGATTTAGAGGAAAGAAAAGAAACCATAAAATACTTCTGGAGACTTATTGGATAGGGAAACTGTGAGAAGGCTGCTGGTCCCTTTAGGACTCACCTGAGGTTAGTGATCATGCTGTAAAATGAGTTTATTCAACCAGGTGGATGGTTTTTCTGCAAGCAGAATTGATAAAGGATCCCAGAGTGTAGATGCTCCAAACAGTTTTATGCTCGACATAGATTATGTAAGCTGTGGGATGCTACAGGGGAGTGAAAATAGTAAGTTGTGGATTCCAGTTTTTATGTGGACAAGGGCGGGAATTGAATAGATATAAACACTGGAAATGGTATGGTAAGAACAATGTGTTGTCAGTTCTTGTGGAGACAAGACAGATCAGTATTGAGACATGAAAGGCATGAAATGCTGGCTAAGTTCTGAGCGGACAACCATGGGGAAGCCAATCAGACTTATTTTACAAAAATAGTCAAGAAAGAAATGAGTACTAGAATATATAGTACTATATAGACATGGTATAGAAAAATAATTCTTGCTTGATTATATCTTGCATTGAAAATCCACAAGAACAATCAAGAGAACATCTTTATTTTTGTACCTTTCAGATTTTAAGATACATAAATGTATGTGCATCCCATATATAAACATACAGATAAACAATGTAAAAGTATGAACTTATATATACATATGCACTTATATAAATATAACACTGCAGATATATAATTTAAATTACTGATACGAAGCCTAAGGATTAAGAAAATGTTTGTATTCCATTTTAAATAAGAAAATGTTTAGTTATTGCTAAGATACATTATTTTTGTGAACATAAAAGAATAAGCAAAGTAAAATTTAAATAAAATGCCACTGTCAACAGAACAGCACTCTAAGCACAGCCTTTGAATCAGTAGGGATTAGAAGGCATAATTTAAATCACTCAGTGAGTGAGAACAATGTCTACTACTCTAGTGCAGCTTTGCAACATGATCCTGCTTACTTGGATTTTGCTTTTTATCAAAGGCTGAAACACAGAAATATGGTTTAAAAGAGTTCAGCTGATAGATGGTACACATGATCACTATAAAATTTACAAATTTCATATAAATTTGAGAAATACAGAAGTCTGTTTCTGAATAATAAAATGAAACCTAGCTTTGGGGAGGACAATAGCACTGTGGCCACAGATCATTAGGCACAGCAAAAGAACAGAATCTGACAGCTTTCAGCTACCTATTCCAATAAAAGACTGCAATGTAAGGTTTAAAATAAAATGGTAAATGCTTTTAATGAAGGCCCTGTGGGCAAGCTGTCAATGTGTTCACATGTCATTTTAGTGTGTTTCTCTTTAAAAAGTACAATGAATACTCCTGCGGACACAGTGACCAGCCCTTCTCTACACACACACACACACACACACACACACAAAAACTCTTCTGCTGCCCTTAATGGCCAATAATACCTTTATAACAGATGTCCTGCTGAACGGTGGCTGTTGCCCCACAGGGTACACAGTCACATGGCTGAAAGAGTACTGTTCAAGGACAATGCCTATTGTTACAGACTAGAATTTGGCCTTCTAGTTTTTTTGATAGATTTTTATTATATAACGATTTTGTGACTCATACAAAGAGTGCTTTTAATCCTTCCACTGGAATTATACTTTGCCAGAATTTAACCAGTTTCTCAATTTATTAAAGTCTTTCAGTAAGTTTGAAGAGTAAATAAAGCATATTGTTGACAGAAACTACTTGCCCATATTGCCCTAACAGTTGCTAAAGGAACAGTTGAGGAAGACCAAAGATGTGTGTTGTCTGAGATGAATATGCAACATAAACCTAGAAAACTGACTTATTCCATGGAGTTCCAGAGGACAAACAACTAAGAAAGACTATGAGCAAATCCACTGATATACACAGCAGTAGGTGACCTTTGTAAGCCAGAACAGACCAGTTAGGTCTCAGAACTTTCTCATCTAATGGCAATAAGGGTAATAGAGCAAAAGAAATAGGGACTGAAGTTAGACTATGCAAAAATACATTCCAAAGAACTAAAGAGCCAATCAGCAAAAAAGATGTTGGAGTTACATAAATTTCAGGATGATATCTGAACCATGATGTAAGAGTTATTACGGGCAAGGCTGCTTTTATTTGCCTTACCCACATGTAACTAAGAAAATGAAAAGAAAACTCATTTCATCTTTGTGGAAAAGATTTGTGATAATGTTAATAACGTGAAGTATGTAAGGAAAGTGATATATCTATTATATTTGAAAGTATCCCTACATATCCCTTTTTGTGTCAAATTAAAAATAAGGTTATAGCTAACATAAGGAAAACCATACACAATAGGTACAATAATTATATGCAATATATACAAGCAATAAATGAGTAATGTCAAGTCCCTTAACAATTGGCAATTCAATTATTTCATTAATTATCCTATTTTGATGAGTCAAAAGGGTTATACCTAATTCACTTTCTTTCTAACTTGTATTACTAACTAAAACTTATACAGTTAAGATGTCTCTTAAACTTATACAGTTTAACTTCAAAGTTTCTTTTCTGAAACTGTCACTAGAAAACTAACTAAAACTATTTCACCTTCAACTACCTCAGAGACCCAAGAAGGAAATAATATTTACCCTGATGTTGTGGTCATTGATGTAGTTAAAGATTAAATAGTTATAGGTTCAGCTTTTCTTAGTCATTTAAAAGGTATATTGGATATAAAACTTTATATTCATAAAGATAAGATAGATGATAAAAGTATTTTTTTAATTTTACTAAATACAAACAGACTAGATATTATAACTGTAATTCTTGCTTGATGGATATTTTGTTATATGTAATTTCACTATGTTAAAATTAAAACCTTCCTTTTTGATTAGACAGAAAGGGAGAAGTGATGTGGGAATGCTTTACTGTATGCTTTGAATATCAATCTTTAAATAAGGACCTGTTTTGGGCCATGCCAGGCACTATAGAAGAAGTAGGTGGAGAAAATCAGAGCATAGGTATGAGAAGTAGTGTAGAGTCAGACAGATCGAGCAAGCCACCCAAGGAGCAACATGTAAGGAACACAGGTGAGCCACAGGCCACGTGGCAGACAGATTAATAGAAATGGGTTGATTTAAGATGTAAGAATTAGCTAGCAATGTGCCTGAGCCATAGGCCAAACAGCATAAAGTTAATATAAGCATCTGAGTCATTTCTGGGGGCCTGAGCGGCAGCGGGTGGCTAAGCGGTCTGGTGCAGCAGGTCTGTGGGTCTGGGCCTCTGGCCGCCCAGGACCAAGAAACCTCACTACTACATTACCGAAATAACCAGGAAGCACAAGAAGCTTCCAAACTCTAGATATGACAGAGATGACAACTATCTGCCTGGACAGTCACCCAAAGATTCTTTATAAAGTTGGGGTATCCATCTTCAGCCTACAGGCCCAGAGTCTCTTTTCATTTCAGTGAAGCAGGAAATCTGCTCTGTCCATTCTGGTATAGTTCTTCATTTGCTTCTCCTTTTGTCTCCCTGTGTCTGAGTGTTTTCTCTGAAAAGCAGAAACCTGAAGGACCATCTCAGCTTGTTCTGTCAAATTTCAAAGGTCATTTTCCTAGGGAACCTGCCTGTCCAGTTTAAACAGCATACTGTCAAGCAGTCAATACAAGAACAGGTTCTTGTCCAGTGGCTAACTGTTGCCACAAAGAAAGACTCCATGTGGAGTTTCTTCAATGCCAATTTTTCTCTTGAAGTAGATTGGTGCTGCCAGGAGCAGACCTGTCTCACTGTCCAGAAAAGTCTAAGTTCTTCAAATATTTTAAATACCATATTCTATAGATCTCTGAAGTGTTAGAAGAAGATCTTCTCATATAAAATATATTTGTTTGATCTTGAAAACATATTTAAAGCTAGTAAATCCTTTTAAGAGAAGATTCAATAATCTATCCTTATATCCTATATATCTGTATCTCTTTTTTTCTTTCTGTTTGTTAACACAAATCTTGAATCTGATCTTTCTTGTTTAACTTTTATCTAACCATAACTGTTAAAAAATTTTAACCAGCTAACTGAAACAATGACAATCATCCATAACCCAATGAATAATCAAAAAACACCCACCCAAACTCTTAGGAATGTGAGAAATATCAGAGGACAGATCCACCTCTTCCAGTCTTTGTTTTGTTTCTTCCTGACAGAGTTTTCTCTGTAACAGTCCTGGCTGCCCTGTAACTTGCTTTGAAGACCAGGCTTGGCTTTGAACTCACAGAGATTCTCTTGCTTCTGCTTCCCAAGTGCTGGGACTAACAGTGTGAGCCATGGCTTCTCCTGCCTCCTCTGTCTTTCTATGCTTGCTTTAAATACTTTCTTCACTCAGTTAAGGCATAGCACCACCAGTCCTGCCTGGGAGCCTGGAACTCCTTCTGTAAACTAAGATGACCTCAAATTCAGAATGAATTAAGAGCATAGATCACCACTCCAGGGATATTTCCTGTACTGGGGTTAAAGGTGTGAGTTACACCTGTCTGATCCTCCTAGACTGACTGTGGGTAGATCCCTCTGATATCTCCAGCTGTTTTTATTATATTTGAAAATATCCTTACAACCATCCTATTCTGTTTTAATTCACTAATGTTATCTTTAATGAGACTGGAGAGAACTTTGAGAATCACTAGAATATTGCACCAAGCCAGAGCACTGTGTTTATATACTTTTACTGCCAATTAAATTTTCAAAAAATCCTCAAATACATGACAATTTGGTGATTGTTCTGGTGAGCATATTTCTCTATGCCTGAAAATCTAGTGGATGAAGGATGCTAGTTAACTATCAATAGAGTTTCTATAAAAATTTGCATCACATGACCTGTTTTGGACTAATGACCTGTTGCCATCTAATGATGGTGTCATACTGATTAGACAAGAAGAGTAAGGTGTGGTTATCATGTGAAACTTCTAGTAGCACATGATTTGTAGAAATTCAAAGAGAAAACATGCAGAGTTTTGGGAGTCTGCCATTAGTAAAGATATAACATTTTCAGGGATATTCTGTGCAAACAACACAAATACTGTTTTGCCTTTTAACTACTCACAGAGAATGAAGAATCAGGAAGGATATTCGTTTATGGGATCCCTGCTAAGATCCTGTGCTCTGAGACACAGAAGCTGCTATATTTGGCTGAAGCTTAGCGACAACGTGTTCTCTACAACAGGTCCATATAATGAGGCTTGCAATGTCAAGTTGTGGGCTACTGCAGATCTTGGTAATAAATAAGAAATCAGACTGGCATTTATATAAAAAAAATCAATGACAGAATATTGGAATATGTCACTGGAGTATGATACAGATTCCTACCCTGGATACCAAAGGGTTAGATGTCATTTGAGAAAAATTTCTGGCACTGTACCCAACTCTAGGAGACAGATCACTTGATCACAGAATACCACATGTCTGTGTTTCCAGAACAAGTTACTGAAGCTGAAGAATAGTAAATGAGATTGGAATGGCAGGCAATAAAGGCAGACAGGCAGATAGTAATAGATAATACAGAACATTGCACAGCAGGCTAAAGAGCTTCAAATGCAATGATAAGACTGGGAACTGACAGCATCTGATAGATAATTCTGAAAGAACATTTTGGCTGCTGTGAGAAGTACGGGCTAGTGCAAAGAGAACAAAGAAGAAACAGGGAGTAGATCTGTGGAAAGATAATGAAGAATTAGAGTGGTAACCATGGTGATTGTAAAATTATTCCCTCTCTATTTGTTTCTTTTAGAAAAATAGTAATAGTGGGTGATGATTGAGTAGAGGCTGATTTGAATTAGTATTTCTCAGAATGTAATATTTGTGTGAAACTTCCAGGGATTCAGTTTACACAAGTTATTTTTGCATTTGTCTGTTTGGAGCTGCTAATGTGGTTTTGCATTTCTACCAAGTCCTCAGATATTGGTGTCTACAGCTATACACAGAAAAAGTCCTAAATTCAGAATAAAATTTATTCTGAGGGTCAGATTGGGCATATGTTATATAGGGATGCTGATTGCACTAGAGCAGCTCAGAGGCAATAAACGAATTATTTTTCTTTGACCATAAAAAATTATGACTGACACCAAATATTCATGCTGGGACAATGCATAAAACAATGCACTCTCCTCAAGTGCAGAGGAGAAAACATGATCAGAGAAGCTAAATAAAGGTCATTTATTTATTTCTTTTTAAGCCATGAAATTGTACACCATAAGTAACACTTTCAGAAGGGTATTTAAGTACTAACCAAGCCAAGTGCTGAACAGAGTTATTTGGAAACATAAACTGAACTTACGGGCAGGCTGAGAAACCATCTTAAATGGTTGCTTTGCTTTGGTTTCCCAGCACCTGATGATGAATTTGAACAAAATCTCAAAGCCTCCTCATGATAAACACATGATAAACTACTAGATATTTAGTGTTCATTAAGAACAAAAAGTAAAAACAGGTAACTTGCTCATAAATTATTCAAACAAAACAGCATGTTTAATTATTATATACATCTGATACCTCACTCTATAAAATATGACTGTGTGAAAAATGATCTAAAACAACCAAATAACAAAGACCAGCGGAAATTTCTGGGATTTACACAAGTCATTAGCATCTACATTTCACGTTGTCTCAAGCTATATGAACAAAAGGCATAACGTCCTGTTCATTCAGATCCTTCACATTTCTGAGTTACATAGCACTATGAATAATATTTTCTATTTGTAAGTGAATGGCAAATTTTAAAATTTTAATGCTTATCTTATCAGAACATGAAACTATCTTTCCAATTTAATAAAATGTAAATCTATTTCCTCTGAATATTTGACATAAATTCTTTTATCACACAACATACCCTGAATATATTTCTCCCTAATTCTTCTAGTACTTCCAATAACAATATAATATGTAATAAGATGAAATAAAAGCATTCATACCAAAGCTGGGCAGAGCAACCCAACAGGAGCAGGCAATAGAGTAAGAGGCATATTCATTATCATAGCCAGGAGTCTCATAAGAATACTAAGCTAATAGCTATAACATATACACAGAGGGCCTGGTGTAGACCCATGTAGGGCCTGTGCTTGCAGTTTCAGTTTTTATAAGCATATGCCCCACTTAGCTAATTCAGAAGGCCATGTTTGCCTGATGTCTTCCATCACCCCCACTCTCTGGCTTTTGGAGACATGGTTTCTCTGCATAATGCTGGCTGTCCTGGAACATGCTTTATTTACCAGTGTGGTCTGAATCTCTCAGTGAACCGAGTATAAAGGTGGCTACATATAAACCAAGAAGTGAGAAATAGAAGATGATAAAGAGGAAAGAAAGAGGATTGCAAAAGAAAAGCAAAACATAATATTTAATAATGAAATGTAAGACACCTCAAATATAGGTAAAACGGCAAAGCAGGTATTATTGTGTTTGTATGATATCATCAAGCATAATTAATCAAATGTGTGCATGTACTGCATAAAATATAGCACATAGTATAATACTAAATTAACTACAATACCATCTTCAATGGGTAAGGTAATAAATATAACAATTACCCCAGCACTTCAGCAGTACAAACAGGAGTCATGAGTTAAAGAATTACCTTACTTAAAAAAAGACAGAAAATAAAATAAAATGGAAGGCAATTAAAACAAACAGAAGGGTGAAAAGAAACAACTTCAGAGATTAGAGATGGAAGGAATAAAAAGCATAGAAGTATCTGAAAGGAAGAATGGGAAAGTTTGGCTATAATTAGGTAGTGGAGAGGAAGATGAATACAGAAGACAGAGGGAGAAAAATAAAATGATACTAAGGATACATGTAAAAAGTCATCAGGACTATTTATCTTAAATAATAATATACATAAGTTGATATATACGTATACTAATGTAGTTCATAAAATTTTTTAAAAATTTTGCACCAAAGCTAAAAATAATATCTTTAAATTCCAAAAGGATCTAATAGAAATCCCAACACTATGGCAACCCATATTTTGAGTTGATGCGGGTTAATCAACAGATTGCCACAATATTATGTTACTGCTTTTACCAGTGATGGACCTCATAGGCAGAAAGTATGTCCCCTCTTCTGAAAACACTGTGCCTCAGACATAAGACCCTAAGCTAGAAATGACCTGAAAGCCTCTTCCCTAACAACAAGATTTCATGGTTCAAGAAATTGCCTTAATGTTTCCAAAGAACAAAAGCAACAAACAACCTTACCAAGATATGATGTCAATGAACCAAAACAATAGTTAATATGACCTGGTAATTTTAAGTGTGGCATATTGGAATCCCTATGTTGTTGGTAAACAAAAGCTCTCTAATTTAACTGAAGACCCATTCAACAAGAGGAAAACCATACTTGGTACTGGAAGTCTAGCCAACAATGTAGGGCTAGTGAAGTCACAGGTCTTAGAGAAGAACATACTATCATAATTTTAATAAACATATCATTATCTAAATTATAAATATTTCTGCTTATATACACAGATAAGTGTAGTTTTACTCCTCAATCATGAAAACTTCTCTTTATAAATAGACAAAAAAATACAAATGATTCAAATGTAAAGTTATAGATACCAGCCCCAACTGATAGATCTTCAACCTAATTTATGTACCTACTGCTCAGCAATCACTGTAGAATAAAGAGCAGAAAAAATTATTTAGAGCCATCGAAATTAAGAGTTAACTGTGAGACACTGTCATCTATGAATGTCAGAGGATTCATCCATGAAGTTCCATCAAAATTACTGGTTAATATTAGCTAATGAACAAGGATGATATTAGTGGAAACGTTAATGTGGAATGAGAAATACAAGGATTCAAATCTATAAAAAAAGAATCGCAGACAGCTAAAAAATACTGAAATTTGCAAAAAAGTTCTTCCCTAAGAAAGATCAGAATGACTGATTATCCAATAACAAACTGTAAGCCATAAAAACATATATACAAGTAACGTGATAGAAATGTAGCAGCTTATCTTTATGCTCTCTCTGTGTGTATGTGTATGAGTGTGTGTGTATGTGTGTGTGTGTATTTATGTGAGTGTGTATGTATTTATGTGAGTGTGTATGTGAGTATATGAGTGTTTGTGTTTGTGTGTGTGAGAGTGTGTGAATCTGTGTGTGTTGGTGTGGGTGTGGGTGTGGGTGTGTATGTGTGCAGTGTAAAGCAGTCAAGCAATCTGGGAGGCTGAACCATCTTAGCCAGAAGTATTGAAGCTGTTCTGGATGTAGAACTCCAAGAAAACTGCAAAATAGGCACGGTGAGGGTGGATCACTGGGGCCACAGGTTTTCATTAGGATCTTGTACCCTTGCTGTGAAAACACACAAACATTCAAAGATAACACAATATCTACAATAACACAAGTATGAACACTGAATTTTTCACAAGCAAACTAGAAATGATATTTGTGCTGTTCTTTTATGTTTGAACAAGTAAATATATGTCGCCTGTCTTGTGGTTTTTCTATGTTTATTTTTCATATTTGTAGCTAGGATTTTCAGGGAGGTATTTTTCAATCAAATCAGACTTCAAATAACCCTGGAATGAATCCATATCCTTTTGTTTCCACAGGAACACTTCCCCAATGCAACAGACTTTTTGACTTACATTTTTAAATTAAAATATCTCTAAAGCATCTAGGCTGGTTTAACTCATCATGCCAAGTTATAATCTCTTGTTTCTCAGTGGCTGTTCTTGCTCATCAGCATTCAAAATATTCAAAGACAACACAACATACAGAATACAGATTTCCTGTGTATTTCTCATTTCCACATGGCATATTCTTTTTATATTATTTTTAACATACATTTTTTTTCTGTGACTGTCCCATTTTCTTTTCTTTCATAAGCTTAGGTACATTTTAAACACATTATACCTTTATTCAAGGTGTTTTGCTATTTGAACCTGTCATAACTGCAAATTTCTAGCCTTTTGTCTGAATGGGAATTACCTTAAACATCTAAGTTTCCCCTAAGTGGTTCTGGAAACTGGCGCTATCCCCTTCTTAGTAAGCAAAAGCCAAGATTTATGCACTGAGGGCCTGGCCAAGATCCATGATTTTTAACCCAAAAGGGAAAAGCTTTCAATATCCCCAGCTCTGGGATGCTGAAGTCTGTACTGTGGCAGGCATTTTTATTCCCTTTTCTGTTATTTTTCTGTTTCTGTCAGCAGCTAAAGTGCTCTCTGTACAATAGAATCGTCTAAAAGAGCCATATTTATTTGTGGGAGATTGTGTTGTTTCATGGTAAATAATTGTCCCACCTTCTGGTTTAATAAAACGCACTGATTGGCCAAAGGCAAGCAGGAAGTGTGGGCTGGGCTACCAGACTAAGAAAACTCTGAGAACAGGAAGCACAGAGCAGAATGCCAGAGAGAAGCTGGAAGAAGCAGAGGACAATTATGCTGCTCCGAGAAAAGGTACCGAGCCACATGGCTGAACAGGATAAGCGTCATAGGTTAGATAAGGGTAGAGAGCTAGCAAGTGATATGCCTGGGCCTTAGGCTGATCAGTCTAAAACTATTGAAAGCATCTGTGTGTCTCTGTGAGTCTGCAGGCCTAAACCTTGAGGCTAGGTCCAAAAGTCCGGGCCAGAAACTTCCTACTACTTTTATTTTTTAAACAACTGCAACACATCTTTACATTAGTTAACAAATTCATCATAAACGAGTATAGCACACCCTTACATAGTTAAAGTAACATTTCACAGCATTAAGAAATGTAACATATTTGTCCACTTAAAACAATACTCCACAGCACAATAATGGATAGAGGGAGGAAGGAGAGAGAGAAAGAGAGAGGGGGGCTTTAATTGAAATAAAACAAGACAGGGAATATTGTAGATTTGAAGAGAAAAAATAGTAGAGGAAATTGATGTAATTATATTTCTTTAAAAACACACAGAAATTATAGCTCATGTGATAAAGGTAGCAAGTATAAGGTTTTGTGTTTTATTCCTGGTGCTAAGGTATAGATTTGAAAAAAACATTGAAAAATAAATATATCTGAATATTAACTGCAAAATATATGTAATATACATATGATAGTCAAATGTTTATGATATATTCATTGATATACATATAAGGTTCAATAGAGAGTTTAGTTTTATGTACACACTGGATAATGGAAAGATGAAATTAATGAGCATATACATAACCTCAAGGAAAGGAAGAAAATTGTCAGAACTTGATATTTATTGGTAGTACTTCTTCATATATATATGAAGAAGAGATATTTACTTTAGAAAGAATATTTAAAGATATTTGTGCAGAAACAGAAAATAATTTTCTAACATTTTTGTTATATAGTTAACAATGTCTAGCTTATACTGAATTTTACAGTTTAAAACTCTACTGTCTTGAAATTATTTTTATCATATATTGATGGAAAATAATTTAGTTTCCTAGGTAATAATTTAATTATGATTTACCTTCTAAATATCTTTTATATTCTGAGAGACTGTTTCATGATTAATTCATTACTGAGCAATGAAACAATTCAATACAATCTAGTCTCGTAGTCTAGTAGCATAAACTACACAGATGTTTTAAATTAAAATAAATTAATCAAATATTTTAAATTAAAAGTTATATTTTAAATTATATTTAAAGCAAATGAAAAATACATTAAAATACGTAAATTACACTTCTTTTTCATAAGCATGATATGAAATCCAATTACCTTTTTGACCTATAAAAATGTTAGAAAAAACCCTCTGAAACCTGTTACTAGAGGAAGTGGCTATCTGAAACAAACTGTCCTTTAAGAAAAGAGATACAAAAATAAAAAGTCTCATGAATTCATACATAGATGCATTTCATGAGATATTTTCAAAAACAGTCCAACAATGTACAAAACAAACATCACAAGCACAAAGAATTTTTTTACATAATTTACATGTTAGGGCCAAATCCTCAATATAATATTAGAGTCTTAGGAGATGTTCTGGATAACTGTCTTGCTTGTTACAGTCTCTAAGAAATTGCTAGAATGAATAATATGTAAAGCAAGATGATGAGGGAATGTCATTCTGTATGCTGTGAATATCAATCTTTAAATAAAGGAGCTGTTTTGGCCGATGACAGGCACCGTAGAAAAAGAGGAGGGGAAATCACAGCATAAATAAGAGAAGCAGGGCAGAGTCAGAGACAGATCAAGCCAGCTGCCCCTCCAAAAAAACATATTAAAAACACAGGTGAGCCGTGAACCAAGTGACAAATTGATAAAAATAAATTAACTTTAAAAAAAAAGCTAACAATTCACCTAAGCCATAGGCTAAACAACAAAAAATTAATATAAATATCCAAATTATCTTTAAAGCCTAAACAATAACAAACAGCTAAACAGTCTAAAACTACAAGGCCTCGAACTCTACCCCCAAAAAGTAAAACACCTCATTATAACAGATGGCATCCTTGAGGGGTCAAATACCCACATAAAACCTAAAAAGAAATTTAAAATTCTAAAACACAAAAACTGAACCAAAACAGCTTCCAAATTACAGATCTAAAACAAGTAATTATACAAAAATAATGTGGCCTCCAGGCCACATTCAAAGTAACAGTGACAGACTACAACAAATATAAACCACAACCAAGCCAATTCCTAAAGTCTCACAAAAAAATTCAATAATGTAAAATTAATTTTAAATTTCTATTTACTTTAAAGAAAAAAGAAAATAAACAAAGTCAAAGACAATTTCTTAATAGCATTTCTTAAGTCTACTCTGTTTGCTGGCAGCAGAGACGCAACCCCTTTAAAAAATCTTAATAATTCAACTTTGTCTACAAAAACTATATAGCTCTTTAAAAAAAATATAACATTTAAAAATTCTTCTAATTTAAAAATAATTAAAAATTCACAATAAAACAAAATCAAATAAAAACTATAAACAAATTACAATATATATACAAAATATACATAAACTGCAAAAATAAAATAAATCCATAAAAATATAATAAACCACATAAAAATTAAAAATAATCACAAAATATAAATTATAATAATTATTATTATATTTTCTTGCAAAAAGCACCATTCTCTTAGTGCTTTGCCCTCTACTCCTAACTTCTGGGGCCGTCAGTTGTATCTGTTATCACAAGTTTACAGCATAATTTATTTTGTGATGGCAACCCAAACTGAATCAAGACAACGGACTGATTAGAAATTTAAAGATCAATTAAGTAATTTAGCTCGCTTGGGAAACAAAAGAGGAGGAAATAAAAACATAAAAATATACAAATAAAAGTTTGATAAAGTTTTAACAATTGTTCATAAAAATAATCTTTCATCAATGCCATCAAATTAAAACTACCAGCAAAATACTTCAATATATTACCAATTACAAATAACAATAAAAATGTACTATCCATGCCATATTTATTAAGATATAATAGATGCTCTCTCCTTAAGACAAAGAGAGCAAAAGACAGCCCCCACAATCCTGTTATATGCTCCTATTAAAAGGTCATTATATTACAAAATTATATTGGTTGGAATAAGGAAATAATTCTGCATCTTATATATCTATGGTCATAAAAAAATCCCAAACAGCTGATAACAATAACAATTAAATTGTTAAACTGTTAAGTCCTAGAAACATTTTATATAAAAATAATGAAAATAATAGTAATACAAGGTTAATAAACTAAAAAATTCATTTTATATGTACCCACAAGCACAGTATATATTCAAAATTTAAGAATAAATTCTACCATCATTGACACCAGAAAAGTTAAAATATTTATCTGATCCAAGAAATTAGAGACAGTTTAAGTAACCTGTCTTTTTATATAATTTTTTATATAAATTTTAAATGTAAAAATATTTGAAGGCAATATTGTTTCAACTCTTGTTAAATTAGTCTATACTTAATTGAATCTTAATCAAAATGTTGTCATAGTAATTTATACGTACTTACCAAATACATAAAAGACTTAAGAAGAGATATGTAAAGGCAGAATGAACTCAGCTAATATGACTCTGAAACAGAAATTTTTCTTTGGAAATTTTCTTCTTCATCTAAGAAATGTTTGTTCATGACACAATAGACAAGTCACCAAATATAATAAACTAATAAAGACATATATATATATATATGCACAGATAATAAATGTTTATTTACCTCAGAAAATAAGCAGAGACGATCCCAAGAAGAAGAAGAAGAAGATATAATCTTTTTAACATATAGTACTGAAGGAACTGATTATGTCTTTGAAAAATATCAGGGGCACACATATTGTTTATAGAACAGCTCACGAAATAAGCTGATCGGATTCAGTCCTATAAAAGTGATAGCCATTAGGAAAAATGTATCAAAATATGAGAACTTGATAGTGTGAATAGTTATAGACTTACAATGTATATAAATTTTAGATGAATTTGATGTAATTTAAAAGAAGCTGATATCTACTAAGGAAAAGAAAGTAGGGGTTCCAGTAGTAGTAGGATCTCTAAGAGGCCTTCTGAAAAATCCCATTTTACATCATCCCCTGATGATACATGTGAACTTGTTCTGGTGAGTTAGAGTGAACCACAGCTGGTAGCTACCATCAAAACGCAAATCCACATCTGCTGTGATATTGCCTGAAAGAATTCTTCACTAATTTATTTGACAAAATATCTTTTATCCATTATCTCTTTTCACAGACTTATAAGATCTTTTCAGAAACATCTGGACTCTCTGCTGTAAGTAGACATTTCTTATCTTGTGAGACATTATTTTTATTAGATTTTTACTATAGTTTTTCTATTACTACATAATGAATCACAGAAATGTAACATATTAGTGTCAGTGATATGTTAATTGCAAAGCATTATTATTTTTTTAATATCTTGAGTGCTCTGAAGTATGCAATTGTTTCAGACTTTCCAAGTCACCAAACTAGAGAAAATTGCTTTCTTTTTCTAGTTCAGCAAATTCATTACTGTCTCCTATTTGTTTCCCCAAATGTCAGCATTTCATACACTTTTGATCTTTGGAAGTACTTGAGAAAAATTTCAGAGTAAGTGTATAGAATTAAGACTTTATAACCATTTATTTAATCACAAAGAATAATTTTAACTGTTTATGATGCAAAATGGGTCACTTTTCATTGTTTCTTAAATCTAGTAGACTAACATACTGTCAATAATGAAGTTAATACTGATTTTAAAAAGTCCCTAACATGAGTTTTTTCTGACTTCTTAGAATATTTGACTCAATACTCATTGATTAGATATGGGATATTTCTATTTTAATTAAAGTACATGGAAGCAGATGACATATATCACCTGGTACTATACTAAACTATGAAAATGCAGGAATAAAGATAATTTTCTAATTAGCCTCAATAGCAGTGTTAGCTCTTGGATATATTGTTACAACATTGTACTTACCTATCAGCTACAACTTCAGTGTTTTCTGTCTGTGATCTTAAGGGTCTCTCTATTAAATCATGCAAAGTGTTACACAAACTACTTATATGAAGTACCATTTTACAATTAGATATAAAAATATCTTATAATATATAGGCCATTTTGCACTTAAATGTTAATGCAATTTTTAATCTAATAAAATCCAATAACTTCCTCAAATTATAACAGCTTTCTAGAATGATAAATAAAGCAACAGGTGTGGAAAGCAATGGAAAGGAACGAGGGATGAAAAGGAATAAAACTCTAAATAAACCTTAGCTTCTTCTTTCTGTGTATCAGCCACTGACATAAGAGGATGACACAGTATTCTTATCGTACTAAAAAAATTTCACTCCATAAGTGGCTGATTCCATTGTGGGCTGTAGTGAATCAGAGATCATGACAAAGAAATATGTGAAGACAGAAGGCAGCATACACATTGGTGGTCAAATGGGAGGACAGAGAGAGAGAGACGGAGCACGTAACAAATCACTTCCTTCTCTAGCAGCCTGCTCCCCTCAGTAGGCCCCAGCTCTTATTTCTGAGACATCTAGGAATTGTGCTATTAACAGGAACAAAATCCTTAATAATGAACCTGTAGGAGACATTTCACATTTAAATAAGAGCCATTATATTCATCTCGGATCCTTTCCGCAATAAGAACTGAACTAATTAGAAATCTAAGAATCAATGTATATCAAGAGCCATTTAAAACTTCAAACTCAAATTCACCTCTGAAACCCAAGTAAACTGTTAAGCCTGCAACATCCAGAAAATAAACACAATTCCCACTGCAAAAGGACAAAACGGACTTAGGAAAAGAGGGACTAAAACAAAGCAAGCTTGAAAGAAAGCAGAGTGAAGACCATACCTCAAGTATCACATCCAGCATTCAGAGAACATGATGCGATGTGAGCTTTTAAAGAAGCCTACAATTGTAGTATTGCAATTTGGAATTCATGTGGCCCCTCTCATTGTTTCAAACTGCTCATTCCCATCACTTTCCTTCTTCAGTAAGTCTCACATCCATGATATCCATAGTTCTTTAAAGTTGTGTTGCATTTTAAGCTTTACTTAAATAGTCTTATTGTGCACATGACTAAAGACATCTGTTCTTCTGAGAATCACACATTATACTCTGCCTTTAGCATTTTAGGGAATCTCTAGCTCTCACACCTAAAAGTTTCCAACTTTTGTCTTACAAAGTGTTTTCAAAGATTTTGAACATGTGATCACTTAGTCATAGCACCTTAACTCCTGTTATCTTTTTTTGTGTGTGTGTTGCTTTGCTTTAAACTGTGACAAATGCCTAAAACTAACAATATAAAATATGTATTTTAATACATAGCTTTAGAGGGTTCAGTTCATGGCCCATAAATGTAATGCTGTCATTTCTTTTTCTCTCCTTTATTTTTACTATGCACTATTTTATTTAAGATTTTTTTCCTATTACATATTAACCACTGTTCCCCCCCCCCTCATTCTACCATCATCAACTCTTCAAAGTGGAATAGGCCTCCTACTTCTGCCATACCAAGTTGAGGCAGAACCAAGCTCTTCCTTGATGTGGGAATGTCTTTCTGTATGCTGTGAATCTCAATCTTTAAATAAAGGAGCTGTTTTGGGCCATGACAGGCACCATAGAAGAAGTAGGAGGAGGAATCAAAGTAGGTAGGAAAAGAAGGGCGGAGTCAGGGGCAGATCAAGCAAGCCGCCCAGGGAGCAACATGTAAAGAGCACAGGTGAGCAATGGGCCATGTGGCAGACAGATTAATAAAAATAAGTTGAGTTAAGATATAAGAGCAAGCGAACAACGTGCCTGAGCCATAAAACAAGCAACATAAAGTTAATATAAGTGTCTGAGTCATTTCTAGAGACCTGAGCGGGCTGCGGCCAGCTAAGAGATCTGACACTGTAGGGTCTGGGCCTCTGGCCACCGAGACCAAAAAAACTTCACTACTACACTTCCTCCCTGAATCAGCTTGAGTTGGCAACCAAACTTAGGGAATGGGCTTACTTTTAAAAGCCAGTTCATGTACCTTGGATACATCTTCATCCCTTTGCCTAGGGCCCTACAAATACATCAGTCTACACCATTTGGAGGTCCATAGGTCAGAGGAAAGAAACTCACTTCATGGTAGATAAGAGGGCATAAAATGTAGCTCAGGGAAAGATGCATTAACTATGGATTTGTTTTCAGTTTTGTTTCTTATTACTTTTGATGAGACTGTGCTTTCTAAAGTTTTCAGAGTATACTCAATTAAGCAATGAACCATGGAGGGGTCATTTCACATAAAACCACAATCAAATAATCAAATTTCTCAGATTCCTATGAAATATCCCTCTGTTGTCTTAAATTATCATTCACAGGTACTTATATCATATATTATGGCTTTATTATAAACTGGAATTGTTAAGACATATTTAAGGTACGTAAAGATTATTTTGTTACTAGAAATTAACTTGGGCTGCTGTAGAATACTAGATGGTCATTGCAGGAAATTCAGAATACCCATAAACACAGAAATATGTGAAGAAAAGAAGGTAGACTGAAATATTAGTGACAAAACATATCAGAGAAAGGCTTATTCAGCAAGTGCTAATAATACAAGAGTGTGAGTTGTTTCATTTATTTCCTAAAAGCATCATACACACACACACACACACACACACACACACACACACACACACACACACCCTCCAAACACTCATAGAACAAGTGATTAATTAGTGGGTGGTCTTTGTCCTTAGGTACCACTGCATAAATATTAAAAATAACAGAGTTGTAATAGTGTCAGGTCTAGATGATATGTATGACCACAATAACATGATCTCATGTTTATCAAGTTTGATCTAGTTTCTTTAGTACAATCATCATAGACTTACCTGAGTTCATGTGATACTATTATATTACAAATTATTCATCAACATGATGGTAGGTAAAGTCTTTAGACTGTCTCCTTTACTATGAAAGGGGATAGAATTTTTATTTAATAGTCCCATATCCATTTTAAATGCTGATAAAAGTGGTAACCACATGGACTTTAGTTATTAAGGTTATAATGATGAACGCTTCATGATGTTGGGATCATTGTAGTAGTTTGAAAGAAAGT
The DNA here is from genome assembly GCA_033318265.1 of Phyllotis vaccarum. Lineage (NCBI taxonomy): Eukaryota > Metazoa > Chordata > Mammalia > Rodentia > Cricetidae > Phyllotis > Phyllotis vaccarum. Next base: position 90,132,807 of record JARWLC010000007.1, read on the forward strand.
TTCCCCCACACTATTAGGAATTATAGCTTTGTTGGAGTAGGTTTGGCCTTGTTGGATATGTATCATTTTAGATTTTAAGGTCTCGTTTGTTCCAGCTTCCCTGAGACTAGACTATTTCCTGTTTCCTTCTAATCAAGATGTAGCTAGCACTATGTCTGCCTGTATGCCACCATACTCCCCACCATGATGATAATGAACTAAATGTTTGAAACTGCATACCATCACCTCAATTAAATGTCTTCCTTTATAAGGGTTTATATGGTCATGATGTCTCTTTACAACAATAGAGATTCACCCATCACTGTGTAGTACTCATAACATATTGACTTGAACCAAGTCGAAGAAGTAGACTAGACACAAGGTTTCTATGGCACATACTAGTTCAACTCAATCTTACTGATCCTAACATAAATACGTGCTTGTTGTTTGTGAGCATATCCCTATAGATGTCAAAAAGATGAAGCTTATACATATAGCAGGATAGTAGTACCAGGATGTTACTGATCCAGATTCCCTTCTCAACCATAGTTCATAGGAGCTAGAAGAGCAATATCCATAGATAAAAGTGGCTCATAAAGCTTTATCAGAATCTTAATTATAAATACTGTTAACACATCTAAATAAAATACTTTCACTCAAATGTTTCTGTCTTATTTGCCTTTGGGGAAAACTCACTGAAGACACATACTCTTAATAGAATATAAAGGCAACTGACATTAATTTCACTCAAATTTTGGTTCCATTCATCTTCTCATTTTTTTTGTTTTAAAATGGAAGCTCAGATGGCATGTATTTTGATGATTTTAACTATCCCTTAGTTAATTATATTTCATGTTTGCCCTCTCATCTGAGTTATTTTTGTTCATATCATTTAATAGTTATTATTTTTTTTCAATTTAAAAAAATTTATTTATAAAAAAGTCTTTTTTTCCATGTATCTCCCTAATCCCCCTCCCTGCCCTCCTCCCAATCCCTCCCAGTCAGCCTTCAGCATCGCCCCTCTCCATCCCTGATCCTCATCCCCCAAAGGACAAGAAGTCCCAAGGTAAGTCAGCTCAGAGTGGCACATTCACTCCAGGCAAGTCCGGTTTCCTCATCCCAATATCAAGACTGGGTTAGGCACTCTTCTGCAGGGAGTGGACTCCAACGTGCCATCCCATACATAGGAACACAGTTCAGGCTGACTCCTCAAAGTTCTACATAGAGAATAAACCTACTAAATTGTTAGCCATCAAAACATGTGGAGTCTTCAAAGTTATCTTCAGTTTTAATAATTTTTATGATTTTTTGGTACAAACAATAACATATTGATGGGATATTATGGAGCTTATCCTGCTATGTAAAGTGGTGACTATGATCATTCTGCCTTTGGTATAGTGCTCACTAATTATTTTCACTACATATGTTTCAAGATGCAGAGAAAGCATACAAATTTATTTAGGCATTTATTGTAGAAAATGATACAAGCAATCGCAGATTTTAACTTCACAAAATACTGTGGATTCTAAACCCCAGAGAATGTGAGAATGTTTACCAGCCATTGCTGTACTCTTTGATAATTTAGTCAATAACATTCCTAACACTAATTGCTAAGTAATAGAATTCTAATCCAGCCATTTTAACCATGTTTTACATAGAGAATTCTGTCGCCAAACTGCCTCCCATTTAGTTCTATGTAGCTATAGTTGGTGAGGAGTCACATATACACGTGCACATAATGTGCAGTGTTGTATGATAAATATGTAACATATATTTATATAACAGGTATGCTTTGGAATGAGTGCTAATTCTGTTAATATCATGCCCTCAACCTCATTGCCCTAATTTCTCTGTGTTTAGTAAGAACATTCAGATATATTTCAGTGAATTTCAAGCACATACACTATACAGTTGGCCACAGGCATTCTGCTGTACATTTTCTTCTCTCAAGTCTTTGCATCTTCCTCTAATTATATATAATTGACTTCAAGAATTACTGATGAAACGTTGTGGAAATGTTTTTGCTTAGGTACTTTTTAATAAAAGGAGGAAGACTAATTCTTTAAATGGTACTTTAAAATAGTCTTTGCCTTCTTGATTGTGATATTTCTCAAAGTTTTAAAACCATAGAGAAGTTACTGACAATTAAATTTCAAAAAATATATAAAATAATAAAAGTGGGCAATGGTATAGCTCAGGTGGAGAATGCCTTTTTAAAAATGAGGCTCTGGAATTAATTTTTAAAATAGAAATATATGTGTGAGTTCTGTGTGGGTATGTGTGTGTAATTTTGGTAAACTTTTGTGATGTTAAGCATGCTGTTATAATGCATATATTACCTGGTATTTCACAATCACACTGTAGCGTACCAAAATCATCTAATTATCTTAACAAAGAAAACTTATACAAAAAAAGGTAAGTACATCAGCACAGACCACAGTAATAAGTAGCAGAACTGGACATCAGAATTGGGTAGTCTGTGCTCTCAAATGTGTTATCTTTATAACCACCACAAAATGCCAGATCTAGTTTAGTTATTGTTGTTTTTGCATTAAGCCCAATGTTACTGAATTATTATTACTCTCCTTTCTGCCTGTAACCACATATAACAAAACTTTAATATCTCTAATGATATGAGGTCATACAATGTGGTTTATTGTTCATCTCTCTCCAAAGATTCAATAGTCTAACTGAATCTCTGCCCTATATTGACAGTCAATTTTGAATCATCTAAATAACTTTCCACCTCACTTTCTTTCACAAAAAAGAAATATTTTAGCAAATATATAAGGATGCAAACTCTCATTTGAACATATCAAACATGTGAAAATTATTTATTTTATTGAGAGCTCCACTGAAAGATTATTTTTATCATTGAAAGAGAATATAAAGAATTTATGTATTTTCAATAACTTCAGAAGTTGTTAACCCTATTGACAAATGCATTGATTTGCTTCTCATGACTAAATTTGCTTTTTTCTATCATCTGAGAAATTTTTCAAAAAATTATACACAAATGAAATTAAGGAACAACAATTAAAGAAGCAAGTTTAATATAGCCAACAAAGAAGAAATAGTTTATACAGCATTGTAAGAACACAGCACAGGGAAAAGTGTTTCGAGTGTTTGTAAGAACACTCTTAAGAATACAAGAAAGGAGTCTTATGAGTTAGCTTCCTCAAAACTATGAAATTTTTCTTAGAATTTGTTTTTGTGGCCCTCCCAGGTAGAGCAGACAGGAGTGAGTTTCCTTCAGACGACTCATTATTACTTGCTGTTGTTACGCAATTTCATGTTCAGACCTTTCTTTATACGCCTCTAGGGAAAGTCATGTTTTTCCAATGTGCATCTTGTCCTTGTGTATACAGCCTGAACTCATTAGAACTTGACTTAGGTGACCTTTCTTTCTCCTCAAAGTGAAAGTTTTCTGAGTCTCGGAATAAAGTTGGCTCTTGCATGGAACTAGTCCACCTCATTTACTTTTCTTCCATGTCCTGCTTCCTTCAGAGCAATAGTCAAGTGACACACAACGTGGACCTGAATTGAGCTGAGAGACAAGAAAAAGGGTGCCCTCAGAGAAGGAGGCTAATGAATGTAATGGTGGAAACCAGGAACAGATTCACCTTATATCCAGTTTGAGCATATTTTGTTAAAGATAAAAAGAAGAAGCATGAGTATTAAAACAATAACTCTCAGATTGTTTGCAAGTAGTGTATGATTATAATCTGTTTCTTAAAGAAATGCAAATTTAGATGAAGAAGTATGGGACAGAGTCTGAAAGAAAATCCAAAACATTAAAAACATGTGGAAGAGATCCCTGTTCAATTTTGATCACTTAGGCATTAATTTGGATTGGTATTAAAATACTTAAGGAAGGGAAGGAGGATAATAATCATGAGAAAGAGATAGATAATTAATTGAGTGAATATGAACTGGGTAATCCAATCTTAAGATTGGTAAAATTTGGGAAAAAAAGATTATCCCCATTAAGGCAAAATAGAAAGTAAAAACAGTGCTACCAACCATGGCTGTGAAAATTCCCTCAGCTCTTACCAGAACCTCCTTTAAATATATATCCTCCATTGCCTGGAAATGGCCCTGAATCATGAGGTGAGAAATTTGAATATTCTCCATTTCATAGGAAAGTCTATGAAAATACTAAGTTTACCACATAGGCAAGCTAGAACAAGAAAGGGGGAAAATAATACTCTACCAGTTCTTCCCAGACATCAGGAACATTCCTTGGTATTTCCAGTGCAATTTTAGCAAGATCAAACAATTGTTATGGAAAGGACATATAAGAGACAGTGTGCAATATTTGGTACAACTAGTTTCTATAACAAGTGTTAACATACACACACACACACACACACACACACACACACACACACACACACGCACACACAGACACACAACCATTAGATAAGAAAATTTAAAAACACTTAAAAGGTCCAGAAGTTTTTATGGGTATTAATTGACTACATCCTACTTTAGAAATACCTAATTATGCAATAACCAATCTATTTAGAACTCTAGGTGGAAAAACAACATTGGATAGTCCTGGTATATTTTCTCGAGAGGCAAGAAAAGAACTGAAGCTATTTAAATCCATACTAAAAGAGGCATTTGTGTATCGTGTGGATTCTTCACTGCACTTAAACTTATTTATTTTCCCCACAAATTGCCTCCTATAGGTATTACAGCACAAGAGGATAATCTTGAGGAATGGATTTATTTACACCATAAGGGCCATAAAGTACTAACTGCTTACCTTACTCTTCTGGCTCAATTACTAAATCAGGGGAGCACCAAATGTCAACTATTATATGGATTTGATCCTTGTTGTATTTTATTACCCTTAACTAACAAGCAGTTTTTAAGAGCATTGCAAAATTCTATGGATTTTCAAATTTCATTTACAGATCACTATGGAAGAATAGGAAATCCTTTTTTAGTTCACAAGCTATGGGATTTTCTCATACAAATTGAATTTGTGATTACAAAAATGGTCCAATCTCCCATTCCACAGGCAGATATTTATTTTAATGATGGTTCCTCTAAGGGTATAGGAGGTATTCATGGTCCAGATATTTATCAGTCTATTAATATTTCTTCTTCCTCAGCCCAATAGTTGGATCTGGCTCTTCTGATTCATCTATCACAGTTAATTTACAAATCATCAAATATTGTTTTATAGAAACTGCTTTAATTTCATCTTCACATTTTATGTTCCCATTACTACAAAGACTATATCTTGTTAGAGTTTTCATATTTTTTGTTTATTACTCATAGGGTTTTCACAATTTTTGCTTATTACTCATATTCCTGCACCCTCTAACATCCATGGTTTTATTGCAGAAGGAAATAAGCACCAAAATACATCAACCTATACTATTTTTATTTCCCAGAACACCTAAACATTGATTCTTATAGACTTCATACAGTATCATATTCTGCTTAGACAAATGACACAAATTTTGCAGGAAAGACTTTTTGTGATTTTTTTATACTGTAATAATCACATAGCCTAAGTTAGTCCCAGAGATAAGAATACAAGTGAATTATGGCAAGCAAATGTCACTCATGTTCTTGTGCCGTGGCTACATATACATGCACATTTAGTTGTCTCTCAATACTCATGAGATGTCTCTACAGTACACTTTTCTCCTATACTAACTTTTTTTGTTATGGGAGTGTTTATGTTTTATAAAAACTGACAATGGACCAGCCTATAGTCATAAAAAATTAATAACATGTGTAAGTAATGGAATATTAATCATATTACAAGAATTTCTTATAATGCACATGGGCAGGGCATACTTGAAGAGCACATTAAAACAAATATTACAATAAAAAGAAAAAAAAGGAACACATAAGGGTTATTTCTGAATTTTCCTCATTTTCTCTAAATTTCTAACTTTGCCTCATGGTGTGATATTTTCTTGAGAGCTCACAAACACTTATTTTTTAATTTTTTCTTTATTTTATTATTATTTCATTTTTGAAAAGAATGTCTTTTATCCATATATTTCCCTTCCACCCCTTCTCCCAATCCCTCCCAGTCAGCCTTCAGCCTTCCCAATCCCCATGCCCCCATCCCTCCTCCAAAAGGGCAAGATGTTCCAAGGTGGGTCATTTGAGCATCCACTCCAGGCAAGTCCGATTTCTTCATCCCAAAGTCAAGACTGAGTTAGGTGTTCCTCTGCAGAACACTCTGACCTCTCTTTAGATGGGCCTGTGTGGTTTCAATTATTTGAGACTTGAAAGCCTGGTTGGCTGAAAAATAAAATGGAAGGGAAGTGTATCAGTGGTTGCCTTCAAACATTATAAATTCAATTTTAGCTCCTCTGGCTTCAAGCCACCAAGGACAACTGTGGAGAAAGAACAGATAGTGGAAGTCTTTGAAAGATAACAAACCTCTAGATAGCAGGGAAAAAAAGAAATATCAACCCTATCATCAGAAGTCAAGTCTGCCTGCCTGGGGCCAAGTTTAGGTAAGTCCTATGCACCAAGGGAGACATTATTCCCTGAAACACACAAATCTCTATGTCACGTGAAAGCTTATTTCTGGTGATACTAGTTGCTTTGACCTGTGCATCTGCAGTGAGTGCCTCTATGCACATGTTCTAATATTGTGTTTATAATTAGCTTGTTTATAGGATACTCATGCATCATGTAACAACTTGATTTATTTACAACATCTCAAATCAAAAGCACACTAGATCTCCTATGATTAAAATGGGGGGTAGGAGTAAGATATCAGAACAAGGTACAGAAATGAAGTTTTTTAAAGAGAATGTGAGAACATTCTAAAAAGAGTCTCATGTTCTTGGTTTCTTTGAAACAACAGAACCATTCTGGGATGTGTTTTTATGCCTATCCTAGGTGTAGTAGATTATTCATCTACTACTTGCAGATGTTATTTAATTAAATATTTAAACTATCCTTTATATGCCTGTAAGAGAAACTATAATTTTGCCATTTTGCTATGTTCTGTTTGTCCCTGCGATTGTGTATCTTGAACATATGCAAATTTTATTGAGACAAACTTTCTTATCACTCAGAGTACAAATTTTCTGAGAGTTTGAATAAAGCTGGCTATTGCATGAGACTTAGTCCAGATTATTATAGATTTTATTCTCCCAGGTCCTACCACCTTTAGAGTAGAGACAGCCTGATGTGAAGAAGTCACTTTCTCAACTAGGAAGTGTAGTATGAGGTTTCTGGCCTGGACTTTCGGACCTAACCTCAAGGTCTAGGCCCACAGACCCACAGACCCCAAGTCCCACAGAGACACACAGAAGCTTCCAATAGTTTTAGGCTGATCAGCCTCAGGCCCAGGCATATCACTTGCTAGCTCTGTACCCTTCACCTAACCCATGTCTCTTGTTCTGTTCAGCCATGCGGCTCGGTACCTTTTCTTAGGGCAGCATAGTTGTCCTCTGCTTCTTCCAGGCCTCTCTCTGGAATTCTGTCTGGAATTCTGCTCTCAAAGATTTTCTTATTCTGGTAGCCCCGCCTACACTTCCTGCCTGCCTTTGGCCAATCAGCTCTTTTTATTAAACCCCAGTGGGTGGGACAATTATTTACCATGAAACAATACAATACCCCTACAAGGAAGCAGCTAATAAACTTGTTTAGACATTGAATAATCATTACTATCATGGGCTATAATGATGAGGTGGAAAACCAGCCAATCAGCTGGTGCCTCAGAGTGCACACTACTATAAAACCTTTCTTACCACGTCAAAATCGTGCAAGTACCTTTTAATGAAAGCAAATAGGAAGAGAGAATAATCAGAAGCTGACTCAACACAAGTTTGCGTTGGTATTTACAAGTCCTAAGAACAAAATGAAACACCAGCCCGATTTTTCTAAGTGTCAAATTTCATTCTATAAAATTAAATTATATGAGTTCATAGAAAATTACATTAAAAAATTCTGAGTCTAAATTACATGCTTGTATTTGAATGGATAATGACTCATTTCATGTATTATGAGACATTTGTAAGTAACTGAAGTATCTAATTGAATTCAAAATTTGAGATGGCTTCTGAGACTAGAAGTTTAAGGGTTGTGACACTGCTGAGATTTAAGAGGGTGAGAGTTTGTATTTCTTCTGTGAAGTGCAACATTCAGCACTTCCGCGTATTTGAGACTGACCCTGCTAATTGCAATAATTCTCTTGAACTATAACACTGATCAAATCACATTGGACTTAAATTCTATAATCAGAGATTTGATTGTAATAAGAGCTGGGTTTTTGAAATAGTCTTTGTTATCGAGCTATGTGAAAAAAGCAGAAATAATATAGAATCATCCACCCAGTCATAGCATCCTAAACTTTTACATTTATGTATATCATGATCCATGCCAAAAATATTATAACCAACCATCGCCTTTCTTGAGTTTATTTCACAGACAGAGATGGCTCTGGTATTTATTCCTTTCAACTGAGAAGGAATTTATGACACACCCAAAGGATTTTCGGTTTCACTATTAAATATGGATAATAAAATATTTTATAAAATTATCCTGTCATAATATCATTATCCACAAAACACAGAGCATTAATTTTATTGGTGAAAATAGGTAAATATACAATAAATATTTTCTGAAAGAGTAATAATGCAAGTACGTATAGTGTTATATATAATTGAATATATAACTTCATATATATTTCCTCTCAAACATCCTAAAAATATACTATAGAATATATAACACTGAATAAAATCTCTTGACTATTGGTCACTGTGTCTATATCCTGATGAGTATACTAGTTTTCAGTAAAAGCAAAGACAGTCCAATTATGGTAGCATATTTTATTGACATTTAACAGATATTCCTTTCTAGAATTCTAGAGTTTGCAAGTTAATATTCCATTTCACAAATATGCCTTTTCCAGCCCCAATTACTGGAGCCTATATTCAACTCTTCCAAGACACCAATGTTGTCAAACTCCATTTACATTTACATAAAACATTATTAACTCAATGATTAATACTTTACTTATATTTGATTGGTGACACTGTATTACTAAAGAAGTAATGGAACCGAGAAATAATATTATTTTCTCCCTTTCTGCAACTGCAGACTCCAATAATTGTGGCATGATTGTGTCCATTTTCCTACTTCAGACAATGAGGAACCTTATTAAAAAGAGATGGCTACAGTAAGTAGATACCAGCTCACACCTCTGACAGAAGCTCCTCTTTGCCCAGAGACTATGCCAGCATCCTGAAACTGAGATAATCCTGCCCACAATCCTGTCCATACTTCCCAGACTAACTTCAACTATTCTTCCTCTCTCATCCCAATATTCTAGCTACATCTCTGGCAGAAGCCTCCCAACCCATCAGAGGCCAGGCCAACATCCTGAACCCCGATAAGACTGCTCCCCAAACTACCCTAACTGCCCAACATAACCTCAACCTTCTCTCCTCTTCAACCGTTCCTTTTATCCAGTCAGAGGCAGGGCCATAATACTGATCCCCAAAGGCCAGACCAGCATCCTAACCACATACACACCCCCCTACACACACAAACATAGTACCACAACCAACAAGAAAATAACAGGAACTAAGAATCATTGGTAATTAGTATCCCTCAATGTCCATGGACTCAATTCACCAATAAAAAGACACAGGCTAATGGATAGAAAAATACGATCCATCTTTTGGCTACATCCCTCCAAAAACACAGCAACGTCACCTCAGAATAAAGGCCTGTAAAAAGATCTTTCACTTAAAGGAACCCAACAGCAATCTAGTATAGCTCTCATACTATCTAGCAAAATAAACTTCAAACCAACATTAAATAAAAGAGATGAGTGACATTTCATACTCAATAAAAAAAAAGATGATGTCTTAATTCTGAACATCTATGTCACAAATGCAATGATACCAGCATTCATAAAAGAAACATTACTAAAGCCTAAATCAAACATCAAAACCAACATGTTAATAGTGGAGGAATTCAACACCCCACTCTTATCAACTGACAAGTTATACACACAGAAACTAAACAGAGAAATAATGGAATTAACAGAACTTATGACTCAAATCCACCCAAAAAGTATCTGCAAAACATATCAATCAAATACAAAAGGATATATCTTCTTCTCAGCATCTCACGGACCCTTCTCTAAAACTGATCACATAATCAGTCACAAAGCAAGTCTCACCAGATATAAGAAAATTGAAATAATCCCCTGTATTTTATCAAACCACCACGGAATAAAGTTGGATTTCAACAACAGAAATCCTATAAAAACAAGAAAACTGAACCACTCTCTATTGAATCAACACTTGCTTAAGAAAAAGAAAAATAAAGGAATTAAAAACTTCTTAGAATTCGTGTAGGGAAAAAAACTTTCTAGAATGAATGCGCAATGAAAGTGGTGATAATAAGGAAGTTCTTAGCAACAGTGACTTAACAGAACACGTGATAGACCTCTATAGAATACAAAGAAGCAGTAAAATCCAGGAGGAGCAGAGAGCACTGAGATCAATAAAATAGGAACAAAGGGAACAATACAAGAAAGTGATAAAAACAAAGAGGGTTTTTCTTTTTTTGAGAAAATCAACAAGATAGACAAATCCTTATCTAAACCTACAAAAAGGCAGGGAGATTATGCAAATCAACAAATCAGGAATGAAAATGGGACATAACAACAGCTACTGAGAATATCCAAGGAGTCATTAGGTTGTGCTTCAACATGCTCCACAGAATTTATCAAAGAAATGGACAACTTTATCTTTACAACTTACGAAAGTCAAATAAGATCATGTAACTAATTAAAATAGACCAATGACCCTGAAAGAAATAGAAGTAGTCATTAATGTCTCCCAACCAAAACAAACAAACAATACCTAGCATCAGATGGTTTCAGCACAAAATTCTACCAGACCTACAAAGAAGAGTTAATCTCAATACTCCTCAAATTATTCTACAAAATACAAACAGAAGGAATATTAACTTCATGAGGTCCTAATCACCACGATACTCAAACAACAAGATTAAAAAAAAAAAAATAATTCCAGACCAATATTTTTCATCACCATACATACAAAGAAATAGACATTAAGTATTAGAAAACTGATTCCAAGAACACACAAAAAGATTATCCAACAGGATTATGTGGGCTTCATCCCAGAGATACAGGGATGGTTCAGTATATGAAAACCTGTCAATATATTCCACCATACCCAATGAAAAATATAAAAAAATCACATAATTATCTCACTAAATGCTTAAAAAGCCTTTGTTAAAATCCAATATCCATTCATGATCAATGTCTTAGAGAGATCAGAGATAAAAAGGCTTACCTAAACATATTAAAAACAAATAAGGCAAGCTGACACCAACATCAAATTAAATAGAAAGTTTATTTACTTCCACTAAAAACAAGAATAGGACAAGGCTGTCCATTCTCTGTATATCTATTCAATATAGTATTTGAAGTTCTAGCAAGTACAGTAAGACAAATGAGATAAAAGGGTAACAAATTGGAAAGGAAGAAGTCACAGTATCACTTCTTCCATATGCTGTGATAGTATAAGTATAGCATAAGTCACCCCATCGATCCTACTAGGGAACTCTTACAGCTGATAAACACCTTTAGAAAACTGACTGGATACAAAATTTACTTAAAATAATTAGTATTCCTCAGATATACAAACAATAAATGGCCTATGAAAGAAAAAAGAGAAACAGCACCCTTAACAATCGACACAATAATATTATCAGTGGTAACTTCAACCAAGCAAGTGAAAAATCTATATGTAAAGAATTTCAAGTATTTAGAAAAACAATACTGGAGAAGATATCAGAAGATGGAACAAACTCCTATGTTCTTTGATTGGTAGGATTTACATAGAAAAATTGGTCCATCCTGTCAAAAACAATGTACAGATTCAATAAAATACTCATTAAATTCCCAACATGATTCTGTACAGGCCCTAAAAGAACAATACTCAATATCATATAATAAAGCAAAAACCCAGAATATCTAAAACCACTTTGTATGCCAAAAGATCTTCAAAGTGGCAGCATGCAGAATGGGAAAAGATCTTCATCAACCCCATGTCCACCAGAGGGCTTATATCCAAAATATATAAAGAGCTCAAGAAGCTAGACATCAGAAACTCAATCTAATTTTAAAATGGGGTACACATCTAAACAGAGGATTCTCAAAAAGAGGATCTCACATAGCTGAAAAACTTAAAGAATGTTTAACAACTTCAGCCAACAGGGAACTGAAAATTAAAATGACACTGAGAGTCCATCTTACACCTATCAGTATGGCTAAGTTCAAAAACACAATGACGGTCCATGCTGGAGAGGGTTTAGAGCAATAGGAACAATCATATACTGCTGGTGGGAGGGAAAGCTTGTACAAATCAATATACAGAAACTTTAGAAATACAAAATACAATATTTTGATTTCTAAAGCAAATTCAAAATCAATACTTAAGCCTCAACTTCACTACTCCTGTGCATATACCCAAAGTATGCTCTACCATATCACAGCAACACATGTTCAATTATGTTCATATCAACTTTATTCAAAATAGCCAGAAACTTCTAGCCAAAGAATGAATAAAAACATGTGGTACATTTACACAATGGAATATTACTCAGCTGTTAAAAACAATGCCATCATGAAATTATCTGGCAAATGGATAGAACCGGGAAAGATCATCCTCTATGAAGTAACCCAAATCAAGAAAGACAATTATGATATGTACTCACTCATGAGTGGATATTAGCTGAAAGTAAAGGATAACCATGCTACAATCAACAGACCTAGAGAGGTTAGGTAGCAAGAAAGGCTAAAGGGGATACAATTTGATCTCCTTAAGAAGGGAAAATAGAAAAGATATTGTTCTTTGACTCATGGGGACAGGTGGAATGTAAAAGTGGGATCAGGTGAGGGTAAGATGGAAGGGAGAGTACTGAAAGAGCCAGTTAGAAATTGGGGGCATTTGGGGGTCAGGTAGAAACCTGGTAAAAGAAAAACTCCAAGCTATCTACAGGGATGATCCCAGGTAAGACAGACTTCTAGTAAAAGATGGAAAGGTGGCCTAAACTGGCCATTTCCTGTGACCAAGCCTTGTGGAACAACCCAGAAACATAACTTTAGGTCATCCTTCCTATGAGATATGTTGAGGTATAGGTATAGGTGACACAGAAATTGTGGGAGTGGTTAAATAATTACTTCTCTAGCCTAAGACTCATGCCATGAGAGTGAACACAACCCTGACAGTGCCTGAGTACTAGGACTCAGAGGCTAGACAGCACAGAGTCCTAGGAAAGAAAACATGACTGGAAAAATATTGATGTAATGATGTCTAATGATATTCTGCTATACTCATAGATTGATGCCTAGTCCAATAGTCATGAGAGGGACTTCTTCCAGCAACTAGTGGAAAGAAGTGCACATTACTATAGTCAAACTATGGCTAGACGTGGGAACTCTGCTGAAGAGAGAAAGGAAGTATTATAGGAGCTGGAGGATTCAAGGACTTCACAAGAAAACTCACTGCATCAACTAACCTTGGCTCATAGGAATTCTCAGAGCCTGAACCAACAAACAGGGAGCCTGCATGGGACTTATATAGGTTCTCTGAATATATGTGGCAGTTGTGTAGCATGGTCTTGTTGGACTCTTGACAAAGGGAGTAAAGGACCTCAGTTTGGCTGGTTTCTCATTGTTAGATCTTCATGAAGACCACAATAACAAATAGCTATTTTAATCACTTATCAATGGTTGTGCTAAGGTTGACACTGGTGACCTAATGAGGGAGGGTTGCCTCTGAGGGGGGATTTCTCATTTCTCTTTGGTATGAATGTTTATTTTCCTTTTTAATAATTCTCAATAAAATTTGTAAGAGTTGTTCACACTTAAGTACTGCTTCACATTTTTGAGAGCAGAGTATCTACAGGTAATTTGGAAATTTTGTGTGTACTCATATATCATATTTATATATTTAATCTATTATGCATAGAAAGACATGATTAAGGAAAAATCCATTTTAGCTTTGGGTTAGAGCTCAGTTCTGTTTATTTGACTTCACTGTTAGCGTAGGCAAACTGATGATTTTTTTACTTGCCTCCTTTGATAGTTGGGTACACAGTCTTCCCTTTTTTTTTCTAGCACTATTTTAGGCTCAACATGAACACATTAAAGTCCAGCCCAAATATGGGGCAACTTTCATCAGATACTGTGTTTGTTATTTTGTTTTTGTTTTCTGTTTTTTTTTTTTATGTGAAACAGTATCAGAGACTATAAGCTAGCTATTCAGGGTTCTCTAGAATAACAGAATCTCTCTCTCTCTCTCTCTCTCTCTCTCTCTCTCTCTCTCTCTCTCTCTCTCTCTCTCTCTCTCTCTCTCTCTGTTATATATATATTCTGTTATGTTTGGAAGAGAGTGGGAAGCAGGAGCTGCTCAATCTTTGTGCCAGATGCCTCAACAATCCCTATCTGTTCCTTAAGGCTTGAAAAATGCTTGGAAACAGGATAATCTTCAGCCCACATTTTAAGCCCCCTATAAATCCAACTTAAATTCTAATGTGAATAAAGAATTCTGCCACTAAGGTAATCTGCAGATTCAATGAAATCCCCATCAAAATCCCAACACAATTTTTTTTCAGACCTTGAAAAAACAATACTCAACTTCACATGGAATAAAAGGAAACCCAAGATTGCCAAAATTATCCTGCTAAATAAAAGAACTTCAGGAGGAATCACCATCCCTGATTTCGAGCTATAGCTCGAAGCTACAGTAATAAAAACAGTCTGGTACTGTCACAAAACAGACTTGTGGATCAATGGAATTGAATCAAAGACCCTGACATTAACCCACACACCTATGAACAACTGATTTTTGACTAAGAAGCCAGAAAATATTCAATGGAAAAAAGATAGTATCTTCAACAAATGGTGATGGTATAACTGGATGGTAGTATGTAGAAGAATGCAAATAGATCTAAACCTATCACCCAGCCCAAAATTCAAATCCAGTGAATCAAAGACCTCAACGTAAGCCCAGCTACACTGAACTTGATAGGAAAGAAAGTGGAAAATATCTCCCAACACAGTGGCATGGGTGATCACTTCTTAAACATAGCACCAGTAGCATAGACACTAAGAACAAAAATCAAAAAATGGGACTTGCTGAAACTGAGAAGCTTCTGTAAGGCAAAGGGCACAGTCAATAGGACAAAACAGCAGCCTACAGAATGGGAGAAGATCTTTACCAACACTACATCTGACAGAGGACTGATCTCTAAAGTAAATAGAGAACTCAAGAAACTAGACCCCCAAAACCTAAATAATACAATTAAAAATGGGGTTCAGAGCTAAAAGGGAATTCTCAGCAGAATTACAAATGTCTGAAAGGCATTTAAAAAATTGCTCAAAATCTTTAGCCATCAGAGAAATGCAAGTCAAAACAACTTTGAGATAACCTTACACCTGTCAGAATGGCTGACATCACAAACACAGAGGGTAGCCTATTTTGGAGAGGATGCAGAACAAGGGGAATACTCTCCATTGTTGGTGGGAGTGTTAACTTGTAATGCCACTCTGGAATGCAGTATGATGGCCCCTCAGAAAACTGGATATCAATCCCTCTAGGGATCCAGCAATACCACTATTGGGCATATACCCAAAGGATGTATATTTGTACCCAAAAGGCATTCATCAGCTATGTAGAGAGCACCATTATTCATAATAGCAAGAACCTGGAATCAATCTACAAGGCTCTCCACTGAAGAATGGATTTAGAAACTGTGGTACATCAACATAACGCAGTACTATTCAGCAGAAAAATAAATGACATCCTAAAATTTTCAGGCAAATGGATGGATTTGGAGAATATCCTGCTGAGCCAGTTATCACAAGCCTAGAAGGACAGGCATGGGATGTACTCACTCATGAGTGCAATTTAGACAAAAACAAAGAGTACACAAGCTGAAAATCACAACCCCTGAATATCTTGGGATCAGAAGGAACTTAAAAGAGAAACCTAGAGATCCCCCCTATGAAGAAAAAAATAGAAAA
This sequence comes from Phyllotis vaccarum, assembly GCA_033318265.1. Classification (NCBI taxonomy): domain Eukaryota; kingdom Metazoa; phylum Chordata; class Mammalia; order Rodentia; family Cricetidae; genus Phyllotis; species Phyllotis vaccarum. The sequence continues at coordinate 90,148,852 of JARWLC010000007.1, forward strand.
GATCACCTTAGCAAATTGAGGTCATAATGGGTTGCAACCAAGCAGTGTTGGGAACATAACTTTAAAGAAGAAGATGGTTGAGTGAGAGGAGTAAAGAGGGAGATAGAAAGAGATGGATATCTTGATTGAGGAAGCCAATGTTGGGTTGGAAAGAGACCGGTGCAAGAGAAACCTGAAAGAACTCACAGGATGTCCCTGGCTAGGTCAGCAACCAATAGTGGAGGGATTGCCTAAACAGGATTTTCTCTATAATTAAATGAATAACCACCCTAAGTGTCATCACAGAACCTATATCCAACAATGAATAGAGGCATAGGCAGAGATCCTTGTCTGAGCAATGGGCAGAGCATCCGGTCCACCTGCGAGCAGGGGAGGGAGTCTGTATTAATAGGAGGATTGGGATTATGAGAATAATTCCCACAGTGCTAGCTATTTGGAACTCTAGGGGGCTCACAAAATCAAGAATACCACTGGAGATCAATCAGGAAAAAGTGCTAGACCCTCCAACGGAAGGCAACTATCGACTGGGACTGACATGAGCAGTATGTGGAGCCTTGAGGGGTGGGATCAGACCGTGTGTCCTGTACATGGGCTGGGACCTTGGAGCCCATTTCCTGCAGAGGAACATCAACCCAGTTAGATATTGGGATGAGAAAATCAGACTTACCTAGAGTGGATGTGCCGTGGTGAACTGACTTACCTTGGGACTTCTTGCCCTTTTGGGGAAGGGCATGGAGTATGGTAGGTGGGAGGTTGAGGGCTGACTGGGAGGGATTGAGAAGAAGAAAGTGGGGGGTGAGCAGAGGGATACATGGATTAAAAAATCATTTTTTAGATTAAAAGAAAAAGAATGCTGCCACTGATACAAGAGAGTAGATGCAGCTAACCTTGAGCGGGGAAATCAGGTAAGCAAAAACAGTACACACTTTCTCTTAGAAATTTTGTATCAGGGATAATGCTGTAATGCTGTAAGAAGTCACCACCTCAGAAGAGGGGTTTTCTGCTCAGGCAATCTTCCCAGGAAGTACAACCCCAAACCTACAAAGATATATTTCTTTCTTAATTCTAATTTCAATCAAGTTGATAACCAATACTAACCATCACTCAGTCTAAGACTCCAACACTAACTTTACTCTTCCTACTAGTAAAAAGTGATACTGATATAAACAGATAACATAACATAGACATCATAGATTAACTGACTCTGTTGTCCCCATTGAAGTCACTCACCAGTATTTAGGAACAACGTTCAGTGGTTGTTTATCTGCCACATGTGACTACAACCCATTGATAAATATTAGAAATTCAATTTCTTCTAAAATAATGAGTCAATGAGGCACCATTGAGAAAGACAGGGTTTGAAGGAAAAAAAAAAACAGATTTGTAAACCTTGCTGATTCTGAGAATCTGCTCTTTTTCCATTAGGTCAATACACTTTAGGAGGTCTGAGTTCAAACTTCAAATCACTAGTCTTTGAAAATAATCCTGCTAATTTAATTTATTGATTCTTTTGAGTTGAGTCGAAACCATATCAAACACAAGACTGGAAAATAATATACATGTAAACAGCCACATGTTAGTGGACAAAAAGCCAACACAGGTACTTTCCATTTAAACAATGAGAAAATCTTTTCATCTCTAAAGAGAAAATTAGGTGTACAAGGAAGAGCGGCTAGAAGCAGAAGCATTGTCCATCTCCTGAACCTTTGGTAGTTTTCCCTTAGTTCCACATCTCCTGTCACAAATTTGGGATACATGTTTGCTCACACCCATCATAACTTACTGCAACTCATCTGTAACTGAGTTTTAAGATTCTTGAAAGAGAAAGTGGTGTCGGCTCAGGATCGCCAAGATCAGGTTCTCAGCATATAGGAGGTTTATTTGCCCCGGAGGGATAGAGAACAGGAAACAGGAGGAAAACACAGGAGGCAGAGGATGAGGGAGAAGGAAAAATGATAACAGAAAGGGGGTAAGGGTACGAGGAGCCAGAAGTGACACATAGGAAAATGGCAGTTGATAAAGGTACAAGGGGAAAACTTGTGTTAGGAAGATGTGCTGAACTCTAATCAGTCATGTTAATTAGATAAGTCAAAACCGTTTTTGTGGCTGGGTTTCAATATTTTGGTATTAGTCCTTGGTTGCCAGCCTCTAGAGGAGGGATTGGCCAAATTAGGGAATAGACCTTGTGCTCTAGCTTCAGAAAAGTAATAGAGGGATTTTTTATTTACTTGTTTGTTTGTTTGCTCATTTGTTCATTTGTTTTAAGGTAGAGGGAATTGGGAAAATAGCAAGACCTGATAGAACCATAGGTTGCAGTGCCATTAATCAATCACCTAGATGCTAACCTGGTATTTCCAGAACTCAGAGGTTAGGAGCACTTTCAAATTCTTCTAAGATGCAGTGGGTAAACAGGAGTTTGACTTACATTTATCCATGTTTACATTTATATGCATAATTTGGCTAGATAACTAGCTGAAAAACTATAATACAGTTCTTACTACATTGAGAATATCTTTGGCTGGCATCTTTGGGCCTATTCCCTGCAGAGGAACACCTAACCCAGTCGTGACTTTGGGATGAGGAAATCGGACTTGCCTAGAGTGGAGGTGCCGCACTGAGCTGGGACTTCTTGCCCTTTTGAGGGAAGGGATGGGGAATGGGGAACAGGGAGGCAGAAGGCTGACCAGGAGGGATTGGAGAGAGAGAAGGGAGGAGGAGCATGGGGATACATGGATAAAAACTAATAAAATGGAAAAAGTCATTTAATCAAATTATTAACTAGAGAAATAAATATATAGGTGTAATCCTCAACTAAACAATTTCATGATGAAATTTAAAAATGTTTTCTTTTTAATTTGAAAAAGTTAATTTACACAATTATCAAGGCAAATGCCCTTTTGATCTTTCTTATTAATGATAAAGATTACCATCATTTTAGAGAAATATTAAGCACTACCTCTCAAGAAAGTGATAGTTTTTAACATTGGAGTTAATAGTTACTTTAAATTAGGTTAGTCTTAATTAACAGTCAGTAAAACACTATAAATTTAAATAATTATAGTGTATAATAATAGGGATCAGATATCTTCGAATAAACAGTAAAATGATCCTTAGAATCTTCATCTTTAAAGTGGAAGATCTGGCAACAAGGTTACATCATAGGGTTGAGGATAGTAGCATGTACTCAGAAATCAAAAATATCAATTCTTGAGATTTAATGATAGCAATAGAATTTATAATATTAAATTCCTAAAACAAGGAAACCAATTCTTATGAAAAAAATACTATACACTTACTGAACAAGATTCTGAACATAAAATTTATTTTCTTTATATATTTTTTTTACGTTTCTTTTTATTTTCAAACTCTCCTACAGTGCTCATGTACTATTTTAGAATCATATATATATATATATATATATATATATATATATATATATATATATATATATACAAATTATTGAGCACTTTTAAATGCAACGAAATTGTAGAATTAGTCAACAAAAAATAACTTCTGGCTCTTAAAATGCTATTTCAGATGCCTTTAATAAAAGAAAGTGATTCACATGTTAGAAGATCCACATTTTCTAATGTGGTTTTTCTTATTCTTGTACTGTCATTTTTTTTTCTCTTAAATATGTGTTGATTTCTCTGTATTATCTGTAGACTTGGATTCAGTGTTTGCCATCTCTAATGGCAAACATAGTTTTGCCTCTACTCGTAGCTCCAGCAACGTTGGTTTTTAAATTCTTTGTGCACAATATTAGCTTAAACTTTGAGACACCACAAAAGCCACATGTGTGGAGTGATTATAAAGGAAGTCTCTCGTTGGCCACATTTGTACACATTTCCAGGTATAAAGGGCCTTCAGCCTTATTTCCCAGGAGGAACAAAGGGTATAAGGAGCACCTGCTTCTCACTTACTGCAAGTACTAAACCCACATGTTATTTTCTTCTGTGGCCCTAAGTCCACCTCAGCTTTTATGTATTCCCTATATGTATTTTCCCTATATGTATTCCCTATATGTATTTTCTGATATGCAAGTGGTTTACAAAACAAGACATATCAGCTCAGGCTGTCATTTCACCTCACTTTTTCACAGCCACAGATTTAAACTAGTATATTTTTGGCTTGACAATTCATGAAATAGGATTATTTGTCTATGTTAATCTTTTCACTTTTGAAATCTCTTTTGAAAAAACCCAGAAAAAAGACCATACCTTGAATTTGTCTTATTCAAACACCAAAACAATAAGAAAAATAAATCAAAAAATATAATCGACAATACTAACAATATGACTCCTTGGAAGGTAGCAAGCTTTTCTAAGTCCTTTATTTCTGTTTATTTTTGTTGTTTAAGGACCTGTATAAATGTCTCAGAGATATGATTCTTGTCTAGTTGGAGATAATGGGTATTCTATTTTTAAATTGATGCCAATTATTACCTTTGGTTTAGGATGATAGAGAGTGATGAAGATAAGTTTTACTTGGCTCCCATATAAATGGAATATATTCCGTATTTAATGCTTCTGTCATTATGTTCTATAATGACTTTGGCAGAACTCCTTAATGCTTTGTGTCATGGAAAATTTTGGTTGTCAACTGAACACTGCCAGAATCACCAGAGAAGTCCCTCATTGAGAGATTCCTCAAATAAGATATTCCCATGGCCATGCTTTCATAAGATTTTCTTGATTGGTAATTGATAATGGGTGGTCCCAACCTGCCATGGACAACAACATGCTTATACCTTAATCCAATGCTTTGGCATGTTGAAGTAAAACCTTTTGTAGGTCATTAGGTTAGGTAAATATAATAAAAAGAAGGACTTCATGAGAAATTACCAACTTCAGGATGATACATGAGATATGCCCCCTTCCCATACAGACAGCTCATGGTTCTCTCTCTATACTAAGTAAATACTTTGCAAGGATACTAAGTATGCACTAAAACCCACAGACAGAGTCATCACATAACCCTAATTCTTCTCCTCCCTTCAATATGTCTGTAGCTCTGCAGCCCCAAATCTTTCAGTAGTTTGACTTGCCAAGTCTTAGGGATTAAATTATAGCTTTCTTTGTAGAGTAACATAGATAAGTGGAGTTCCTTTCACCTAAGCATTTGGTGTCCAGTCTTTCTTATACTGTAGATAGGACCCAAACTACTGCAATAAGATACATGGTTTGAATTTATTACCATTTTCCCAAAATTTCTTAACATATCTCAGATTGTTGAACTTCATAAAACAGGTTTGTGATAATCCCCAAATACAAGCTCATCAACATATTAATATTCTATGTATTGCAGCATTTCTAATCAAATTTGATTTAAATTCAAGATTGTATTTAAATTGATGTTATTTCCCATGTCCAGAATCAATTTTGGAGAATGTAGTTGCATTTGTTGACAAAACAGAGACTCATAGTAACATTTCCTTAAACATTTTCAACAGTGTGGATACTCAGGGCACAGATGTCCACCTGTAATTCCAAACCTATAAACAGAATACTGAGCTGCATCGTTACCCACATGCCAAGTTCCACACTTTTGAGGGATGTTCCTGTTTGAGCACCACTCTGAAACAGCAGTAAACTAATTAAAATCCAATTTTAGAAGGAATAAAGTTTCTCATTCAAGGTACTGAGTTAAAGAAAACCAAATGTCAAGGCCAGTATAAAAACCAAGGTCAAATATCAGAACTTGCCAAAGTATACCAACACCTTTCATATACTTCCTTTAGATTTATGTTAAATATTAATATTCATGAAAAACCAAAAGCCAGAATACTTTTTCTCAGATTTCTCACTTTTCCAACAAAATAATATCAGAGTATTTATGATATTTATCTTGATTAAACTTGGCTAGTTTATTCATTAAGGATTGTATGATTTTTTCAATAAGTTAATAGTTGCTAATTATAAATAGTCATATTCATTTATTTTAAGTGATTTTTGTGTTATCTACTAACTGTGCCTGATCTGGATAAACAAGAAAATAGTCTTGAGAAAATTGAAGGAATGAACAGCTTGAGCCACAACTTCAATTTTGGGGCTTTGCTACGCTTTGAAGATATTTTCCTTAACATCTTCTGTTGAAATTGATATTCTAATGACACTGACCTTCAAATGATGTTGAGACTATGAATGCTCTATTCTCATAAGTAGACTAATACATAAACATGGGTATGGGTTTTGTTGAATTCAGGTTCCTACTTATAGAGTGGGAGTAGTTTTTGACGGGAGGAGTTAGTTATCTCATCTTTCTGTGTTTATTATTCTCATGTTAAAGCCTTATGTGGCTAATTCCTCAGTATCATAAGCCAGAGCTTGTAAAACCTCAGCGTCACCTATTGTCATCTGCTCACCAGAGGAAAATGTGTTCCTCTCCAAAGGTCAGTTCTAAGCTGGCCATGTGAAAATAAAAGAAGCAAAGAAGCCAACAGCCTCAAAAAGGTAAGAAAATGCCACATAACTGAAAAGCTAAGAAGCCAAAATTCTGCAAGTAAAATATAGCTGCAAATCCATAAACTCCTAAGAGAAATATACTCATTATTAAGCCTATTCAAGGTATTTAAATTGAGAATTCCCCCTATTATGGGTTCCAAAAAATATCCTTCAGAGGTGAAAAATGTTCAGAAGGGCTGGAGCTTGCATCACAGGCCTGCTAGGTCCATTGAACAAGAAATAAAATCTCTAATGAAGATGAAACAAGAGGAAATGTGAGCAAAAAACTAACTACCTTGTCACAGGCTGGGACAGGAACAGCCCAATAGTGACAGGACAACAGCTCTGGGAACAAAAATAGCTACTGAAGATGTCCTGTTCAGTTTGATTTCAGCTATGCCTGACAAGAAATCCAAATATGAAACAGTAGGGGAAAGTATTCTTAAGAAAGAAAAGTTTAAATCGGAACACACACTATCTGTCCCCTACTCAATGTCTGAGGTAAAAGAAAACAGTCCAACCAAGAAGGTATCAAAGTCTAAAAAAGAAAAGAAAAATACAAACTGATTTCCCAAAAGGGCAGTGCTGCAAAGGCTATTAAAAAGGAAGGAAATGCATTTCAGATGAACTTAAATACCAACAAGTGGGTGTTCAAGAAGATACATGGTGATATCAGGCCCAAGGGTTTTGCTGAATAAGTGAGAACAAAGTGAAAAGCCTAATCTGGGCGGATACATTTAAACCCATCTCTCTCAAAACCATAATTGGACAGTAAAGTGACCAGAGCTAGGCCACCAACTGCTAAGCCAGCTCTATAACTGACATAAGACATTCCCTGAAGAGAAAAATACAAATTGTCATAACTGTAGCCTGAAGTTTATGGCTCCTCTGAGCCTGTGCTCCTGGGTAATCTTCCAACTCACAATCCCACTGCCACTTAAAATAAATAAAATAATTACACCGTGGTTTATATTAATTACAAACTGTTTGGCATATGACTTAGCTATCTCTTACAACTTAACCCATTTCTATTAACCTATGCATTGCCATGTGGATAGTAGCTTTACCTGTGTTCCATTACATCTTGCTCTCTAGATGGCAGCTCACAGGATCTGTGCCTCCACCCTTCTTCCCCTTTTTCTGTGTTTGGATTTCCTGAATGCCTATAACCTGTTTTGCCTTAGGCCAAAACACTTCCTTTATTATTCAATGGCAATTAATAACATACAGAAAGACATCCCAAAATGATTTCATATTCAATATAGCAAAATTACATCACAAAACAGCTATCAAGCAAGAATCACAGTTACAATATCTAGTCTACTTGTATTTAGCAAAATTTTTAAAAATCTATAATCTACCTTATTCTTGTGAGTCCAATGTTTTATATTTAATTTATCTTTTATTGTGACTATGAAAAACTATAATTATAACTTTCTAATCTCCAATTTCATCAAAGACCACAGAAAGATATAATATTAATTGAGTAAAAGAAGTACATTTCAAGCATCCTTAAATTTTAATAAATGACAGAGATATCTGGATACCCGGACAGTCACCGAAAGTTCCTTTGTAATGTTTGGGCATCTATGTTATATCTGTCCTATATTCTCTGATGGACTTTTTAGTGAAGCAGGAAATTTGTTCCATTCATTTTGGAAAAATTTGTCAGTTGCCTCACCCTGAGTTCTGCAGGATGTCTGGCAATCTCTGTGAAGCAGGTAACTGAAAGACCATCATGGCTTATTCTTGAAAAGTTCAGAGATCACTTTCCTATGGGTCCTGCATGTACAATTTATAAAGCATATAAATTGTGCTGCTAGAAGTAGACATGTCTTATTGTCCAAAAAAGTCTGACTTCTCAAAAAATTTAAATGCCATACACAGTTGGACTTTGAAGTGTTTGCAAATTACCTCTCTACTTGAAATATATCTATGTATATCTAAAAACCTAAATAAAATGACTAAAAGTTTGATTATCACAGATGACTATTAATCTGCATTTCTTAATTATACATTACAATTTTATATAAGTTATGTAAACAATGTCTTAAATAAAAATAGAAATATGCATACAATATAATAAAATTATTCTTAAACTTGTACTAATAAACCAAATCCATATCAACAGAAAACATTTGAAGCAAGTAGTTGATTTTCAAGAGAAAATTCAATAATCTAACTTTTAAAAATCATATCTATATCACTTAATTACATAGTAAACAACAGCCCAAGAAAGCGATGAGAACATAGAGAGACTAAAGACTCATGTAATATAAAATAAGCTTTCTCATGTATCAATTCAAAAGCACAATATTATATTATGTTAAAAAGTTTTCTCAAGAGAAGCAAAAATAAAAAAGGGGTCAATCTCTTCTTCCTATTAGGAGTAATGGTCTCTCTGAAAACAGTAGAGTAAAGAAAAACCCCAACACCAGGCATGTGAACTTTTAGGATTGTTATTTAGGATTGTCAGTGGTTTCCAACCATGGACTATTATTATTGTCTTTGGTCAATACTCAGAAAGTTATTTTCTTACTGCTGAGGACACTACATCATTTGCTCACATTTTTTGAATGTTCTGAGATCTTTTAACCTGGAAGCTCCTCCTTGATGTATAGCTTTCTTGGTATTTCAGGGTGCCATGCAGGCTTCCGAGGAAGAAAAGCAACCAAAGTTTCTCACAACTATGAAGCTATGAACTAAAATAACAGCATGGCACCATATCACCAGGTGTGGAATAGGAGCACACATACTTCAGCAGCTCTCTAATTGGAAATAAGACCTAATAAATGAGAGAAATATCATTCCCAGTATGAAATTACCTGAGGCTTATAGTCTTGGAGAATTACCTAGAACCTCCAGCATACTGCATAAACATAATTCATAAATGCATTGCATAATTCACAGATGCAAAGTCTCACAATTTATCAAAGAAACACCTCCCTGTAGTAGGTAAAAACTACTAAAGACAACCACAACTGTACAAAGTGCAGAGAGAGCATGTTGCTGTGTATTCCATCCATATGTATACATCTATAACAAAATTTCTACCTAAAGGTCAAGGATCATAGCAGAAGACATAACAGATTATAAGAGCCAGATCAGAAAGTTAAGTGTGATGTTTCATCTAGCATGAATGTCATAGAAGCTACAATTATAAAGTCTCATCAATCATTATGGATGCCTAAATAAAACCTTTAAAAGATAGAACATCAAAGGGTTTACTAACATGGAAGAGAGAAATCTCATGGGGCCTCAACCATACACAAAACAGTACAGTAAACTAGGGAACACTGAGATTTGGGTGATAGTATTTCACAGCGAATGGCCACATTTATTTATTGGGTAACAGATGATCAGCTCACCAATAACGTATATACAGGTAAAATTAGAGAAGGTTTTATTTATATATTTAAGAAAACACAACATATGCACACATAAAAAGAGAGAGACGGAAGAGAGAGAAAGAATGGTGTAAAATGGAGTATACAAAATGGATTATAGGGGAAAATGAGAAAATGATGTAATTATGTTTTAATTTCAAATAAGAAAAATTGTAAATAAAAGTCTTTTATGAAACGTAGAAAAATATTTGACTGGTACTCTGTATGCTTGCTTCAGGTAATATATATATATATATATATATATATATATATATATATATATATATATATATATATATATATATATATAATCATAAAAGTGTGTGGTTACCAGACCAAGACATGCCCCAAGTTGTAACAGCTACTCATTGATCCTTTTGAAGCAGCCTACCTACAAAATTTTAAACATTTTCCAATAAAATTGTAATGTTCCTCAAAGTATCTGCCTCAAAGTATTGTATAACTTATAGAGCTTTAGGGGGCATGATGATCAATGATTGTAAGCTGATTGAAGTAAGACTCTTTCTCTCTCTCTCTCTCTCTCTCTCTCTCTCTCTCTCTCTCTCTCTCTCTCTCTCTCTCTCTCCCTCTCTCTCTCTCTCTCTCTCTCTCTCTCTCTCCTCCTCTCTCTCTCTCTCTCTCTCTCTCTCTCTCTCTCTCTCTCTCTCTCTCTGTGTGTGTGTGTGTGTGTGTGTGTGTGTGTGTGTGTGTGTAATTGATAAGGCACCTCTCTGCATCTATAAAGACATTCTTAGGGAGAAGCAACTGAAGAGAGAAATCCTGCCCTGAATAAGGGTGGCATCATCTCATAGCCTGAGGATTTCAGTTGAATAAGAGGGAGAGGAAAGGGCAAGGTGACTGCCTACATTTTCTTTGTCTGCTTCCTGAATTGCTCTACAGTGGTTATTGCACTAGATGGATTGACTCTGACATTATAAGACAAAATATGTCCTTTTTTCTTTAGGTTGATTTTCTCAGGTATTTGTGTCACCATCACAGGAAGTAATTGATATCACCCAAAGTATGAAGTCACTTAAAATATTGTCAGTTAAAACGGAGTCACTTAACAATGCCTATGGCATTATGTTTCAACATATGTTACTCATCTCCTCCAGCCCCCCAGTTATTCTTCAAAACCATTTTTCTTTGGTTAAAAATGAAATATTTGAAAGATACATTTATTAAGTCTTACATATTATTATGTGTGGTTAAAGTGAAATATTTCTTTAATTTAAATATGAATCCTGTTGTATTTCTCTCCTATATTTCAGGACTTTGATAAATTAGCAGAGGTAGTATAGTGACCATGGACATCAAAACCATAATCAATGAAAAATGTAAGCTCTTAATTCTCACATAGTTTTACACTAAGGCACCATCCCTTAATGATGGTCCACTTATTCTCTGTGGGAAAATACATCATTTAACTCATAAATGTTAGACATAACATTGAAAACATTTCAGTTTTTCATGACTAATGTTTATTACCACCAGAGCAAGCCAATATGCTATGTATAAAATAGGAAAGTATTTCTCTATTATGGCTGTTAGTTTTGATAACTATTCCAAATATAGTTTATACTCCTGTTTGTTCTGCTTCAATAAAATTCACTCAAAGTGCTGTAAATTAAGCATGTGGTATGTGTGCAGACTTTAGTCTCATTCTTTAGAACTACCAAATACTGTGTTTAAAAGTATCAATAAAAGAGAAATTTGTGTATTAAATATGTATTTCACTAAAATGGATCAGAACTATAAAATTCTCTTAAGAATTGCCGGCATTGGATAAAGCGGAGTATTAACACAGTCTATTCAGTTTAGTGGGACATTCAGAATACCACATTTAATTTGTGAACTCACATATCTTAATAATATTAAATATGAAGTATTCAACCTATCCACACTGTTTGTGTGAAAATTATTTATGTATATAGAGCCTGAAAATGAAACTAAAATCCTCTGTTATATGTACAAATAACACACACCATACATCAGTAGAATGCAAAGAGAGTAGGAAGCACAGGTGGGTAAAAGCCGCCTCTACATATAAAACTGGAGAAACATCAGAGCCATCTGGTCAAAGAAGATTGCATTCTTTCACTAGGCATGTTGGGGTGAAGGAGGAATAAATTTTCACTTGAATTACCAAACTTTGAGCTGCACATTTCACCTAAATACATATTGTTTCTGAAAAATAGACTTCATAAAACATTTCCAGGCTTGCAATATGCGTCTTTCCTGTCTCCAGAAATAATTTTATTTCTTGCCATTTCTGGTATGTACATATTTCGATAATCATGAGTAACTACTATATATAAGGACACATATTTGAAGTATGATACTTAAAATCCCCCTTTCTACATCATGACCATATATATTTTCAGACAGAAAAAGTGTATGAAACTTTGAAATTTTTGCCATTATGTGGGAAATGGTAATGTGATCCTCATATTCTTTGGGACACCTCGTAGCACTGCTTACTTATGTCAGAATGGAATTCTACCCAACAAGTAACACTTAAGCTAAAATGACCTCTGCATATACACAGTTGACTCTGCAAATACATGGTGTGCACAAAAAGCAAAGTTTGCAAAGCACCGAGTAACTACTACAACAAGCCAGAAAGCTAATAACTTAGAATACTATAATAGACACACAAAAATAGTGATTTCAGCCCAATATTTCTGTAAGCAATGTTTACATTTTTAAGATACACAGCATAAAAATAAACATTTTGTTTAACAGTAAAAAGCCAGCAATTTTGACAGCTGTCACTCTTTTTTCTTTATGATATCCAAATTGCTGAACTTAATTGTTTTCCATTATTCCCCTGTAAACATCAACAAGTGAACCTTGTATTTGGCCATGAAAGTAATGATGGAAAAGTTATTTTATTTGTATTTAGTGTACATATTTTTTTCTAGGGTACATATGGGTAGCTTTCAATTACTTTGTTAGGTGATGTACTTTATTCTTAAAATCAGCAACCAGTAAATATTAAGTACTGATTCTTGTTCCCTTCTAACTTTGTTTTAAAGGAGTATGATAAAGAAGAAAAAAAGAGAAAAAATACAACTTCTGAAAGGAATCAAATAACACACATAGTAAGAATTTTGGCCAAATAACAGCCTATATTTGCTCAAAGTGCCATGTTATGTACTGAAAATGGATAAAAGTTTAGAACCCTCTTGGTAGAAGGACTGATAAATAATAAGCTTAGGATTCACAGTGTGTATCCATTATCATCACTTTAGATAGCTGTGGGAGATTATGTTGTTACATAGTAAATAATTGTCCCACCCACTGGTTTAATAAAAAGTGCTGATTGGCCAAAGGCAGGCAGGAAGTGTGGGCGGGGCTACCAGACTAAGAGAACTCTGAGAACAGGAAGCACAAAGCAGAATTCCAGAGAGAAGCCAGAAGAAGCAGAGGACAACTATGCTGCTCTAAGAAAAGGTACTGAGCCACATGGCTGAACATGTTAAGAGTCAAGGGTTATGTTAAGGGTGAAGAGCTAGCAAGTTATATGCCTGGGCCTTAGCATTTGTGTGTCTGTGTGGGTCTGTAGGCCTAAACCTTGAGGTTAGGCCCAAAAGTCTGGGCCAGAAACCTCCTACTACAAATGGTGTCCAACTGGGGCATATACAGGATATATACCCACATAAAGCCATAGAAAGCTTAAAAAACAGTCTAGAGAACAGGAACTGAAGCCCAAAGCAGCTTCCGAGTTGTGTCTCTGAAGTTGCCTGAGGTAAAGAAACTGAGTGGTATATGGGATTAAATTATAAAATGCTGTGTTTGCTACATGCAATTTAAGGTGACCAAGGCCAGTTCCTAAATCCAGATGTAAGCAAAGAGCTCTGTATGGTGGATTTAAGGTTTCTATTAATAAGGACAAAAAGAGAATAGAGTCAAAGATGGCTTCTTAGTGTCAATGTTTTCTTGGATCAGCTCTGTTTGCAGGAGGCAAAATGAAGCTTGGCTTTAAGAGAAGCTTCCTGATTCAGCCTTAGAGGCAAAACACTTGTGAGTTTTTTAAGAGGCCCTGCTGTCAAATACTTAAATAGAGTTAATGAACAGCAGATGGCAAAGCTTTACTTGGTAATTATATGGACCCTGAAATTCCCAGAGTACATGGGCTAAAAAGATATATTCTATAAAATTAGACTGGGAGCTGGGTGAAGCCATCCACCCAACCTACCAACCTTGAATCTTGGCAGATTAAAGGTGTGTTCAGAAACAGAAAGAAATAGAAAATCTGGGTGGAGTTAATCACTCTAGCCAAGTGAAGGTGTGGTCAGAGACAGAAAATGTTAAGAAATAAATATACAGTAAAGACAGTTTTTTGTAAAAAGTCTAAGTGGTTTAGAGTATGTTGAAAAAATAAATATATACATAGGCTTAGAGAAAGAAAAGAAAAGGTAGAGAAAGCCCTTAAAAATAGAGTAAAAAATAAATAAATTAAAAAATAAGCCACATAAAGATGGAAAATATAAAGAATGTCTGGATATTGTATGTTATTGTCTTATCTTAAAATTCTTGACTGAAAATGAAATAGTAAAAGCTGCTAAAAGACAGTTGATTATAAATGTTGTTGGATTAATTCAACCTATATATTTTGTAAATGAGTTTACTTTAAAACTGAAATGCAAAGATACGCTACTTTGGAAAAGAGGTTTTCCTTTTATTTTCACAGAAAATGAGAAATTGTGGATTTATTTCCGGAAAAAGAACATAAAGTTTGATAGAGGAAGACCCCCTGAAAAATCTCCAATGGAAATGGATGGACCAGATGATTCAGCATTTCAGAGCACCTCTGTTGAAGTTCCAGAGATCTGAATCCAAAACAATTTCAAGGAGACTGGCTGAGATGACCCAGCCTTAGAGACTACTCCACTAAAGACTTGTGCATAATCCTAAATTTTTCTTTGGATTCCCATGAGAATGTCAGTATCCCCATTGAGCAAGAAGTAACCTAGAGAATGATGCCCACATTCCCAAAACATGGATTATGGATGCTTATGTTTATTTACAGTGTTGTTTATAAGTTGTTATACATAAGGGGGGAGGAGAATATTAGATTTGGAGTTCTTTTTGTTTTAAGAAGAGAAAAGGGGATATGTGGGAGATTATGTTGTTACTTAGTAAATAATTGTCCTGCCCACTGGTTTAATAAAAAGTGCTGATTGGCCAAAGGCAGGCAGGAAGTGTGGGCAGGGCTTCCAGACTAAGAGAACTCTGAGAACAGGAAGCACAGAGCAGAATGCCAGAGAGAAGCCGGAAGAAGCAGAGGACAACTATGCTGCTCTAAGAAAAGGTACTGAACCACATGGCTGAACAGGATAGGAGTCATGGGTAAGATGAAGGGTAGAGAGATAGCAAGCTATATGCCTGGGCCTTAGGCTGATCAACCTAAAACGATTGTAAGCATCTGTGTCTTTGCTGTTCTGTGGGTCTGTGGGTCTAAACCTTGAGGTTAGGCCCGAAAGTCAAGGCCAGAAATCTCATACTACAGATAGCCACAGTAGGTAGTTCATCTTTCCATAGATAGAGATAGTTTCTATCTCTGAGTTACAGATATCATAGGCAATGCCTGAAAATGTACATTCCCAGTAAAACAATAAGAAATAACAAGAATATGTGACAAAACTTTTATAAAGAGAGAATAGGAAAACATATATGTGAAGCAAATACTCTGAATGTTTCATTGAATTAACCTTGAACTCTTTGTCTTCTAAAGATGAACTTTGTGACCATTTCTACCACCTAATTAAGTAAAGAAATTATCTTAAAGTATAATCTGTAAAGTACAAATAAGAACATAATCTGTTGTAATGAAGTTTCTTGATCCTGGGCGGCCAGAGGTCCAGACCCAAAGACCTGCAGCCCCAGACCCCTTAGCCGCCCGCTGCTGCTCAGGCCCCAAAAATGATTCAGAAGCTTATATTAAGTTCATGCTATTTGGCCTATGGCTCAGGCACAATTGCTGTCTAGCTCTTACATCTTAACTCAACTCATTCTCATTAATCTGTCTGTCACGTGGCACGAGGCTCACCTGTGTTTCTTACATGTTGCTCCTTTGATGTTCTGGCTCAGTCTGTCTGACTCTGCCATGCTTCTCCTACCTATGCTCTGATTTCTCCTCCTATGTTTTCTATGGTGCCTGTCATGGGCCAAAACAGCTCCTTAATTTAAATATTGATATTTACAGCATACAGAAAGACATTCCCTCATCAATAATCAGTAACAAATCATTTGCAAAATTGTGAGAATATTATTCATAGAGTATAGTAAATATAAGTCAAGAATTAGAAAAAATTCTTAATATTGGCTAAGATAAGCTTATTGAAGACTGTATACTGGTAACTGTTCTAGAAGACGTAGTTGAATAAAACAAATTTTGTGATTTATTATTGGACAACCAAGAAAGGTTTACTATGATCTTACTATGTTTAAATAAGTTTTCTAGGCTTAGGTAAGAGCAATAATTATTTTTCTTACTAAATTTTCTTTCTCATAGAGATAGACACATAAAACACAGAATAGGTTGTTAGTGCACTAATAGATAGTATATGTATGTTATGAGTGAAAATGAAGAATAAAGTATAAATTGTATTTCAATGTAAGAAATGGGTAATCAGCATAAACTACATCAAGAAGGTAAAACTTACAAAAATATAAGAAGATTTCCTGTGGACAACTGTAGAGTATACTTCAGAAAGACAATTTCAAGAAACTTAAAAGAACATTTCCTCCAAGCTCCTTGGGGGTCAGGAAAGTGAATAAAAGATATTAAAAATGGCATAATGTATAGAAATAAATAAGGCATCACTACTTATATTTTCTAGGCACAAAATCTAAATGATAAAAATTTGTTTGATTCACTGTTCTGAAAATGTTGGTAAGTTTTAGCTGGTAAATATGGTATATTCTCATTCTGAACACTTACTTCTGTCTTTCCTTCTGTAATCCTTCTCAATCCTATACACCAGGAGATCAGTCATAAGGATACTCAGAATTTCAGCCACAGAAAACAGTAGATTGAAGAAATGTTACATTGTTGGAATATATGATCAAATATTGTTTTTTAATTATACATAGGGTAGGTAATGCTGTAATTGCAGATAAGAGATAAAGAGAATCATAGTTCTACTTCTTACAGATCCACTCTCTGAAAGAAATTGTTCTAACACAATTTTAAATAATCCTGAAATTATAAAGTAACTCAAGTAAATATGCTTAATAAAACACTAAAGTCCAGTAATAACAAAGTGTCATGGATATTTTAGCTAAGAACCATATGTTCTTCTTCCTTCCTTATGGGATATGCTTTGAAGAATGTCTTATTCAAGTAGTAAAACAAAAATCCTATTTCAAATGTCTGTTGCCATTTCCCACTGATGAAAATACTTTTTCTTGAAAGACTTAAATATTTTATCTTTTATTCTACTTTCAATGTCTTTGGATGAGTCTAACTTTACAGTGACAATTATTAAGTGCAGGAAGGAACAATTTTATTGTTCAGCCTACATAAAGATGCTGCATTAATTACTCTTTTATGGTCTCAAAAAATTCATGGTAAATGCAATTTAAAATTGAATGATATATTTTGACTCCTAATTCATTTTAAGTTATATAAGGACCTTCATGCCAGTGAAGGAACAAGAGCATGAGACTGAGTGTGCTGGTCATAAAAAATCTACAGTGAGAAAATAAGAGTATAATGAACAACACTCTACCCAAATTCACACATTTTCACAATTCAGGACAGCAGAACATGGAATATTACCACCTACAGTAAGGGTATCTCATTTTACTTAGGCAAAGGTCTCTAAAGTACCCTTTCAAAATGCTGAGAGATTAGTCTTTCAGATAAGTATCAATCTCATTAAATTAATTTTAATATTAGCCATCAGAAGTAGAGTATTTTTTGATTTGATGCTAAAACAAAATGTTAAGCCATAGTATTCATCCTTGGTCTCTGAAGTCTCATGTTTTATAATTTATAATATGTTCAGTTTATCACTAAAGGCCCAAATGCTTAATTTTTTTAAATTGGTCAATATTTGAAATATTGTTCACAATCTTTCCTGAGACTCAAATAATCTCTTAATTGGAGCCTCTATATAATAACGCAATCTATGTACTTCAAATATACAATGAAATAGAATAATCATTCACATTTCAAAATGGAGATAAACAAGAAAATATCATACCATAGAAAGATTGAAATTGATTAAAGAAATTTGATTTTTTTATTATGATTACTAATTAATTAAATAGACAATCAATTAAATTGATTATATTATGTAGCCTAACTTTGCCTACTTCCCTTCTGTCTTTACTGTCTTTTAAAGGCCATCCTCTCTAGTGAATTCAATTAGAATTTACTATTTGTTTCAGTTTAATTCATTTTGAGTTATGTCCCCAAGACTCATACATTTAGTCACAAATAACAGAGTTCCCCTATATATGAAGGGGTAAACTATCTTTATTTATAGGCATCATGTTCTGTCATATAGTTAATCACAGGTGTTTTTAATAATCAGAAAATCCAATTATCACTAATAGAAAATGTTACAAAATTTGTAATCTGTAAAATCTATATAAGAGAAGCAATTGCATTCTCTTACATTCATATGAAAAAGACAAATTTACAAGACAGCAATTTATAATCACAGCCAAAATAACAAAGTCATTAGGTATAACCTTAACAACATAAAAATATTCATGTTCTGAAACTTAGAAAATACTATTGAAAAAAAATGAGAGTACCTAGATAAAATTTCAGAATTTTGTACTCATAGATTTGAACATTTAATATTGTTAAGTTGACAATACTCCTAGCATTGGTTGGCAGTTTAGTAGAATGAAGAACAAACTGGGAATTATAGATCTCAATTTCAAGACTTGACTGAAAAAAAGAAGAAAAAGTAATTAGGTGTGTAGTACTGACATACACTAGATCAATGCAATGCAATGAAATGTATAAAATGAATGCGTTGTTTCATAGTCAACTGACACTTTCAAATTAGCTTAAAGTGTTTGAATTAACCAAGAAGTTTCACTATAACCTTCACCAGCATACATACACCATTCATTAATCCTTTTCACTGATTTTAACCTTTTTAACTCTCTAAATTTTGTCTACTCAACAAGATTTTTAAAAAGAGATATATTAATGTTACACTAAAGATTGGACCTGAGATATTTAAGAATGTTATTAAACTTATATTCAAATCTTTTTCACCACTAGTTTTTTAATTTTGTTTTGTTGTCTCTAGCTTTAAAGGAAAGAGTATTTTGTTCTAAGGCAGGACTCCACCAGGCAGTGTAGTTTCCATCCTAGCCTAACCTCAAGATCTGGACCAGCAGTCCCAAATAAACTGCCAAGAATTGATTGGTCCCAAATAATCACACACATTCTTATATTAATTTTACGCTGCTTGGCCTATGACCCAGGCTCTTTGCTTGCTAGAGTCTATTTCTATTAATCTATGTCTTGCCACATGGCACATAGCTTACCTCAGTTCCTTCACATCTTGCTGTCTCCACTGCAGCTCACAGCATCTCTATGTGACTCTGCCCTCCTTCCCTTTATTTATGCTTGGATTTCTCACCTGCCTTTAAGCTGGTTTGCCATAGGTCAAAACACTTTATTTATTATCCAATTAATATTTTACAGTTCACAGAGAGATATCCCACATCAAGGCAGAATTTAGGCGTGGCTCTAGGAAGAAAGTCCCCACCTCATCCCTTTGTGCTGGCTTGAGGCCAGACAGAGAAAGGGACTGGAATCTAGGGACAGAAAGTGCCAAATGTGGAAGGAATTTGGATGGGCTCAGAATATCCCTAAACTGTTAAAGCAGGAGGACATTTGCTTTATGGCTCCTGAGTCTATGACTAGAGCTGCTGCAAGGTCCATCAGCATGAAGGTATTTAGAGCGGTAACCCCAGGCTTCTAAGCCTTTTGTGCCAACACAACTTCCAAACCCACTGAGACTGGGTACTGTCCAAGAAATACCCCATGAGTGGATTAATCTCAATTGGGAAACATGGACTTTCTTACAGTGGGACTGGGTATATCTGAACAGGACTGAATCCCCTTTGGCTATGGCTAGTGCTTTACCAGAATGTCAGAAAAAATATATATATTTGAAAGTTCTTGGCATTGTAATCTAAACCATGTGTCTGTCCCTGACAACCCAGATGCTATGGCACAAAGTAACAGGTTGGTTAAGATCAGAAGTATTTTCTGTTATCCAAAGTCCCTTTGTACCAGTTGTTCCTTCCTCATCAGCATTAAAGGTTCAAGCTGAATATGTCATTATCCAATCTATATCTGTGTGTTTCTTTCTGATTATAAAACAACTTTGAAGATGCCATCTTTCAATAACTGCTTGTCCTGTAGCATAGCTGTAGTGTGCTTTATATTACAATATTCAAGAAAGTGTTTCATTTTGGGGGGAGGAAATATGCTGGAGCATTATCAGTCTTAATTTGTACAAATATGCTCATAATGGCCATGACTTCAAAAAGGTGTGTAATTGCAGAATCAGCCCTTTCAGAGTACAGAGTAATCGCCCACTAAAATGCTGAATATGTATCAATGATATGGCATACATAACTTAATGTTCCAAATTCTGTAAAATAAAATACATCCAGCTGCCAAATTTTATTTCTTTGTATACCTTTAGGATTTGTTCTTTCAGGTGATGTCATGTGGTTATAGAAGGAGTAAGTCGAACATTTCCTTACAATTTCCTTGGCTAGTGCCAAGTGATGGAAAAGACCCTTTTTTAATTCTTTGGTATTACCATAATGTTTCTTACAAAATTCTGAGGCCCCCAGCACAGTTACTATAAGTAACTCATCAATCTCATCATTCCCTTAAAGAACCTGGGAGACATGTGTGGCATCTGATGTGACATATATACATATATGTTGTAGTGGGTTCTCGGGTCCCGTGCGCCAGAGATCCGGGACCCACAGACCTGCCGCCCGGGACCGCTTATCCGCGCACCGCCGCCTAGGCCCCCAGAAACGACTCAGATGCTTTTATTAACTTCATGCTGTTTGGCCTATGGCTCAGGCACATTGCTAGCTAGCTCTTACATCTTAAATCAACCCATTTTTATTAATCTGTGGGCCACATGGCCCATGTGGCTCACCCGTGCTCCTTACATGTTGCTCCTTGGGTGGCTGGCTCGATCTGCCCCTAACTCCGCCCTGCTTCTCCTACCTAAACTGATTTCTCCTCCCACTTCTTCTATGGTGCCCTCCATGACCCAATACAGCTCCTTTATTTAAAGATTGAGATTCACAGCATAACGAAGGGCATTCCCACATCACATATATATATGAAATGATTTCTATTTCTAATTATTTCCTATAATTATATAAATAATGAAGCTAATTCTGTTTTTATCAGAAATAAAGTCAGCAGTTTCAATATGTAAAACAACTCTTTCTGTATATTGAGTCATTAGCTATGTTAAGGTGTCCTGTAAAATCTATAAGTACCAAAGAATGACATACAATTCTGACTTTTGTACAGAACTGCAAGAGATTTGAACTATTATACTTAAAGTCCCCAGATTTAAATTCTGCCTATCCTGATTTATTTGTATCAATCTAGAATGTACAGACTTCAGAGACTGATTTTTGTCATACAATGTGAGGTGTGATCAAACTTGTTCTTTTTGGAATTCTATTATATCTCTTTTGAATAATGAGGATTAATCTCATCCAAAAATTACTGCATACTCTTGGCCAATATTCATTAACCTTCCATAGAGAGGAACTTTCCTAATTAGTTAAATGTATGAGGGAGAAAAGCAGAAGAGAAAGAGACACAGACAGACTTTGACTTGGTGGCTCCTTTTAAGAGAGTGAGTAGGCACAGATTTATGTAGCCACACATAAGGGTGTGTCCTCCATATATGGCATATTCTGCTGGCACCATGCTGGGTTTACTATATGGCTGCTATGTGTCAGGAATCCTTACATATCGCCCCTAAGCTTATTATAAGAAGAAATCTGGGTTTATATAGGGGGGAAGGGGAAGATGGGTTGGAACAGAACAGGGTCAATGAATCTCTTAAAGATGCTTCAAACTGTCTTAAAGGCGATATAAAAAAATCAGTATTAAAGTCAGTATAAGGTTCTTTTAAGGCTTTATTTACCTTAGTAGAAGGCTCAATTTTCTGACCCAGGTCCAAAATCGTTTTCCAAGCATTCAGTGCAGCAGTACGGCATAGCAATAAAGTATGCTCATCATAAGTAGTTTGAGCTGAGCCTTCACATTAGCAAACATGCCTTCATCAAGTATTTGGTCCTGAGAAGCAAAAAAATCTCTAATTTTTCCTTGTTGTTCTAAGGCCTTAATGTCCTCCCTAAACCAGCTTCTCCACTGTAAATTTTGACTTTGGTCCAAGATGGCAGCAATTTACTGCATCCAATCACATGGTAAGGTTCGATTTTTTGGTGACCATGCATTTAGGAATGCTTGCCCTGGGGGCGACCGTGATTTAAACTCTCCAGCATCGGCTCAGACACAGGCAGAGACCACTGTGCTTATGGAAGTTGCAGTGGCTCAAGGGCAGCAACTAGGAGCCACTGCTCAGTGCCGAGAAAAAATGGCTC
The DNA here is from genome assembly GCA_033318265.1 of Phyllotis vaccarum. Classification (NCBI taxonomy): domain Eukaryota; kingdom Metazoa; phylum Chordata; class Mammalia; order Rodentia; family Cricetidae; genus Phyllotis; species Phyllotis vaccarum. Next base: position 90,171,326 of record JARWLC010000007.1, read on the forward strand.
CAAGGGGCAGAGGAACTCAGCTGGCAGGGGCAGGGGCTCACCCATTTTTCTACTCTGCTGGCTGGCTGGAGAATGAGGTGTGGAGCCCAGTATGAAGGAGTGACAGGCCAGTGAGGGAGGGAGTTTTAGGGAGTGCAGGGTCCCAAAGCTGAATACTCTGTCTGCCCTCTGCTTTCTAACAGTGTTCAAAACACACAAATGAACCCCCTACACCCGTGGGCATAGGCCTGATGATGCTGGGCCACCAGATGAAGGCAGAGGTACTCTTAAAATACACCAATCCAAGATTAATATTTATTAAAATATAAACCAACACTCACAATACAGGTAAGAGCTTATATAGGTGCCTGATAGACTGGATTATCCATGTGGTGAATGATGGATGCCGAACCCGTCTCTCCAACAGTCAGGAACCAGGAAACATGGGGCTCCCAGGATCCCAGCAGCCCCTTATGAATAGGGTTAGCCACTCCCTCTTTAGGATCCCAGGACCCTGGATAAGCATCTTCCGACCTTATCAGCTGACACCTGAATCCCACCACAGGGGAAGTTTGTCTTCCTGGAAGATGTGAGCTGTATCTCCTGATGGTTGGTCTGCTGGGTTTTATGGCTCATTCCTACAGTCTGAGTGAGTTTAAGACATGGGATTATGAATTCCAATTTTCAAGAGCTTGAGAAAAAACTGAGTTAGTAAGAAAACCTTGGGAAGTGACACATATAGTGAGGTCACTCTGCTATTACAGGGTCTGAAGATCAGATTAAGAGAAGAGGAAAAAGATGTAGAGAAAGGTTTGAAATTGGGTCACATATAACCTTAAGCTAAGTTTTATCCATACTTTAAACAAACCTTAAGGCAGCTGTTTTTGTGTTTCTTCCTTCTATGGGGCTCCAGCTACACAATGAAGTTTGTGGGTCTCTGCTAGGTGTGGGGATGGAACTCTTTAAAATGTCTCATGTCTTTTATTTATAACCACATTGCTGAGGTTAAAATAGCTTCTGGTTCCTTCCTCTGGTCCTGGGAGGTGGGGAAACGGCCTGTATGGGCTCTAAAAATAGATCTTGGTTCTTTTTTTCTCTAGTCCTCAGGGGTTGTCGGTCAACTGTTTTCTGATTGTAAGTTCCGTTCTCCAGAAGCTGCAGCTGGAGGATTCATCTGTGGGAAAAGAAAAAGACTAAAATATCTCAGAGCTTTTTTGTTTCCAGTAACTATCTCAACTTCAGGTCTGAGAAGCAGGCTGGGATGGAAAACTCAGAGATGAGGAATTTTAGGGAAGTGTGTCTAGCAACAACACAAGGATTCTGGGTATTCCACACTTGGAGGTCCACCTGGGAGCCTGGAAGAGGGTATGGAGGGGGGATGTCTGCTGCTGAAAGGTTGAGTAGATAGCCTGAAAATCAAGGGAGCAGCTGGAGCATCTGGCAAAGCCGCAGTCAGGCAGATGTGACAACGGAAAGAAATAAATACTCCTATTTTAGCTAAAAAGTCCCTTCCCATTAGGGATACGGGACCGGTTGACATGACCAAAAATTAGTGGGTGATAGAGATATCTCTGAAAATGTGATTAAGTGGTGGTGTCTGATGAAGCAGGAATTGTCTGTCTCCAACCCTGACAATAGAGAGACTAGAGAGATAAAACCCCAAAACACTGTAGGACTAAGTATTGCGGCAACAGTGTCCATGGTGGGGGGGGTGGAGATTGACCACTCAGATACCATTATAACTACCTGAGGCTCCTTTGTCGTGATGTCAGTGGTTAGGTTAGGGCAGCCATGGTAGCACCAACCACCCACAGCCACGCCTAGGAAATCAGCCAAGGAGTGGTCTGTGTGTAATGTCCCCTGCCACATGGGGCTTGGGAACAGTAGCTAGACCAGTGTTTTCCTTGATGGCACCCAGGACAAGGCCTGAACAGAGTGCCAGACACCAGGCAAGATCAAGACCATTCATTGGCCATGCTGGCCACATTTAAAGCACACAGCAGAAATTCTAGGAATCTGCCCTGGGAGGAGGCAAGGGAGCTAGCTGGTCAGATAGTTTTCGACAGCAGGAGGTATCTTTATTGGTGTGTTTTCTCATCTCTCTTGTAATATACCTTAAAAAGCCAGCACTAAGACTTCTGCCTGTGGAGTCAGTGATCCCTTCTCAAGAGATATACATTTTTAACTCTGATGTTGAGGTAACTCTGGATAAAAAATGAATCATGAGAAATTGTCTATCTTCAGCACACTCAGAATCTTAGTTAGTATACTATGAGAGCATATTTGTGAGTCATTTAAAAACTTGGAGGGACTCTCCTATTTATCCTGTACTATCTTGCATTTTTTTCAAAATTGATAGGTTTCAGAACAGCTCCATGCAAACTTGCCAGTAAGCAGGTCACAAAATTGCCTCTACCTAAGACCCATCTTCATGTATTGTAATTTTAATGGGGGGTTACATATGAGACAGACTCAGCTCCTAGGGATGTGCTTCATTTATCTGATTAATCTGCATGAGTTCTGTCCTGTTCCCAAACTCTATTCCAGTGCCTAATTTTTTGCCACCTAAGGAAGTCCTGACAGAAGAAACGGTATAAACTTTCACTATCCTATCTACATCAGTCACTTCCTACAGGGGGAGAACTGGATCAGGATTCTTAGGAGCATGAGAGCAAGTGACTGATGGGGTAAATGTAGGCACCAGGTTTATAGTTCCCAGAAAGAAAGAAATTGAAGGAGTTGCAGGTAAGCATTGACATTTGAAAGGTGGATGTTCCAGAGAAGGATCTGGTCCTGTGGCTAGAAACAGATGACGGAAGAACAGAAAGCCAGAAGAAAAAGGTTAAGCTGAGATATGGAAAGAGATAGGGAAAAACACCTTTTTTTCTGCCCATACGCTTGCAAAAGTTAGCTACCAGAAAATATCGGGTCCAGTGAGCCATTAGGCAGCTTTTTGAGTTATGAACTAAGGAGTACTGAGGCCATTTCTTTGTGCAAAAACAGATAAGCTTGATGGTGTCTAGGTAAGGCAAAAACCTAAGAAGCTTGAAAGTCTCAAGAATACATCCTAGAGATGAGGATGGAAAGACATTTTCTGACCACTCATTCTCTATTATTGAGGCCCAGAGGGGAGGGATTCCACCACTAAATCTGAGCCATCACCCAGCCAATGGGGATAATGCTAACTACTGCTAAGTAACCTAGCTCTTAGCAGTAGGCAGTAGGAAACAGCTAAAAACAATTCTAACCACCACAACAGTGGGCATAAAAACCATGCTAATAACTAGATGCTCATCAGCACCCAGGAAAGGCATTAGGGCAAAACCAAACCAACATTTGCCACCCCTAAAATCTCTTTAGTTCTCAGGGGCAGATGTAAAAACCCAACACTAGCATTAGTTTAGGAGTAGATATTTTAAAGTAATAATCTGTAATTACAATATTAGCTACTATATACTGATACCATAAATATGCATAATTTATATATATATATATATATATATATATATATATATATATATATATATATCTTTGAAATATATAACAGAAAATAGAGATCTGTTCCTAGTTGCAATGAAAAGACTATAAATTTTTAGTTTGGGGTGAACCATTATTATAAATATATTCAGTGAAACATATACTCCATCATAATTTAGTGTTATATGTTCAATTTTGTAGGCAGGAGAAGTAGCAAATTTTCACCAGTGTGTCTAATTGGGCTAAAAATATCCTTCAGCTAATTAAATCAGATTTTTAAATTTGTTTATATACTAAGTCTCCAAAATTGAACATGATGTTAGTGTTCCTATTACAATCAACTGCAAATTATAGTGCAAACATTCATTGAAAATATATAAAATAAGGGCAAAAAATATTCTAGAAGCCAGAATTTCATCACAGAGCAAGCAGAGTATAAGCTGGTAAGATTTGCTGTGCTTAGTTCATGGTTAGACTGGAGGTTCCGGTTCTAACTGTGCATTCTTAGTGCTTGATCACATGTGAGTAACCTTTGGTTTTCTGACCAATTGTCACAGAAAATAAAAGAAGTATTTCAACTTCTGAACAAGTACTAGAAATTTTTTAAACAAAAACAAGCGATATACTAGGTCAGTAACTACTAATAGAATATCTAAGGAAAGCAAGTACTAAGTAAACCCTAGTAATGCTATCAATAAAAGGTGGTAAGAGCTTAGATTGGAAAGTAGTCTGAGCTATATAGAAAATCCTAATTGTCATCAAAGAGCTTACATTAAGACCATATTGTCAATGTATGACCTGATAATTCTCTGGGTGTCTATTGTTATGTCCCCCTTTTCATTTCTAATTCTGATAATTTGGGTACTACCTCTCTTTTGGTTAGTTTGGATAAGATTAAATATCTTGGGGTCACTCTAACAAAGATGTAATAGACCTGCTTGGCAGAAACTTTAAGTCACTGAAGAAGAAAAATGAAGAGAATATCCAAAAATGGAAAGATCTCCAAAGTTCCTAGATAGGTAGAATCAACATACTAAAAATGGAAATATTACCAAAAGCAATCTACAGATTCAATGCAATCCCATCAAAATCCCAACACAATTTTTACAGACCTTGAAAGAACAATAATCAACTTCATATGGAATACAGGAAACCCAGGATTACCAAAACAATCCTGCTCAATAAAAGAATTTCAAGAGGCATCACCATCTCTGACTTTAAGCTATACTATAGAACTACAGCAATAAAAACATCCTTGTACTGGCATTAAAACTGACTGGTGGATCAATGGAATCAAATAAAAGACCCATCCTTAACCCACATGCCTACAAACACATAATTTTTTATAAAGAAGCCAAAAATATTCAATAGAGAAATGATATTATCTATAAAACAACATATTGCCACAACTGGATGGTAGTATGTAGAAGGATGCAAATAGATCCAAACCTATTACCCTGCACAAAACTCAAATCTAAGTGGATAAAAGACCTCAACATAAACTCAGCTACACTGAACTTTATAGAAAAGAAAGTGGGAAATACCCTTCAATGCATTGATACAGGTGACCACTTCCTAAATATAACAACAGTAGCACAAACACTAAGAACAATTACTAAATGGGACCTCCTAAAACTGAGAGGCTTCTGTAAGGCAAAGGACATGGTCAATACGACATACCTTTCTTAGGTTCCTCTTTGTTTTCTAGCTGCTCAGGGTTTGTGTATTGTAGCCTGGTTATCCTTTGCTTTACATCAAAAATCCACTTATGAATGAGTACAGGCTATGTTTATCTTTCTGAGTCCATGTTGCTTCAATCAGGATATTTTCTAGTTCCATTCATTTGCCTTCAAATTTCAATATGTCATTTTTTCACTGCAAAGTATTTCTCTTTTGCATAAATGTACCACATTTTTAATCCATTAATCAGCTGAGGAGTATCTAGGTTAATTCCAGGTTCTGGCTATAACGAATAATGCTGCTAAAACATAGTTGAGCTAATGACTGGAACTTTGGAAACTAACTCTGATTGACAGCTGAGAAATCTGTATCAGACTTGACTAAATCCTCCGATTGTGGATAACGAATTAAATGGCATGGGCAGTATGTGGGGCCTTTGGCAATATGGAACCAGAATTTATTCCTAGTGCATGAACTGGATTCTTGAAGGCCATTACCTTCAAAGTAACACCTTGCCCAGCACTGATACTGGGGGATGGAGAGTGGAAGGGGCTTGGTCCTACTTCAGTTGGAAATGCCAGATTGCATTTACCTAGCCTGGGAGTTCTTAGCATCTCCGAGGAATGAATGAGGAGGTAGGTTGGGTGGAAGCTGGGTATGACTAGGTATAAGCAAGGGAGAAGAAATGGGTATGTTAAAAAAACTTTTAAATAAAAAATAATAATAAAATAATAAGTTGTGTTAATAGTGCCTTTTATGGCAATATATAAAATGATGTTTAAATTCTGGTATTTTTAATACTTTGTTTTTAATTAAAATATCATTATATCAGTTACTCCTCTTGTTGTCTCTGTTCTACCCTTTTGACACAGCCCTCATACTCTGTTCACTACCTCTTGAATTCATGGCTGTTTCAAAAATTTTAATATGATATTATTTGCAAATATATAGACATATACATATACTCTATCATATCCATTAAATTATACTTTTATGTAAATTACTTCAGGAATGGCTTCTTGGAATTAGGTAACCAATTCATGGGTTCATCTTTTTTCACTTTCACTTTCTCAACAGTTTTTATTTTCCTGCAGTTGTTTTGGGGTGATGCCTCATAAGATTCCCTCCTCTGTGGTAAAATTTCAAATGATATTGCCATTGTACAGATGCTATTTAGACAGCTATTTGCTGAGGTATCGTGGATATAGTTTTTCATTGCTAGATGACAGAGGCTCTCAGAGATGTTTCTGGCCTTCTGGCACCTGCAATTTTTCCAGCTCTAACTTCTGCAGTGCTCCCTGATCATTGGGTGCAGAAGCAGTGTCAGACATGCATCCCTAATGTCAATGAACCCCATCGACTGTTTATTTTGACCAGTTGTACTGTTTCATAATTGTCTCCATCTATTACAAAAAATAAATGTGTCTTTGATGAAACATGAGAGGTATACTTATTGGTATGTATAACCCTAAGTACTCAGAATGCTAGCAATACAGTCTTAAACATCCAAACACCAGTTCATCCAATTTCATAAAAATAAAATACTTGAATTAAAGGCTCATATTCAAAACAACTTAATAGTAAAAGTTAACAATAGTACACTACAATTTTAATAGACATATCATCTTTACAAAAATAAGTAACCAAAATTAAATGATATCTACTGCAAATAGACCTAAAATACATCCACAGAATAGTCCACCCAAACACCGAAGACATTAAGCAACTCATTACTGAACAATTAATTAGTCAAAGAAGAAATAAAATATAAAAAATAAATTCTTAAAATGAATTTAAAATAAAAATACAATACAGCAAAATCTCTTGTATTTCACAGGTATTTTCTATCAAAATTTAAAATGTGACATGCAAACAAAAACAATTTTTATACACTTTTAGATAACTGACCTCATATTAATATGGTCATTCATCAGAAAACACTCTGAAGTAAATTGAAAATTATAGACGGGAGTGGGATAAACAAAAATGGATAAATAACATATTAGATAGATAGATAGACAGACAGACAGACAGACAGACAGACAGATAGATAGATAGATAGATAGATTGGATAGATGGATAGATGGATAGATGGGTACATAGATAGATGGATGGATGGATAGATAGATAGAGAGAGAGAGAGAGAGATAGAGAGATAGATTGCTGATAAATCGCAGAGATAATAGTAAGGTAGATAGATGCTAAGTATGTAGATGTTTAAAGATAGATATAGCAATATAGATAATAGATAAATAATCTATGAGTAGACAAGTGGTAAGTGATAAACAGAAAGAAAGATAGATTATAGATAAATGATCAGATGATAAAATATATACATTATACAACATACATATATACATAGATATAAAGAGTTTTAGAACACATAATGTATGATATAGAACTCTACCGAGTTCTATTGAACATATAAGTATGCTGGCAGTTAATAATTAACAACCAATTTGTACTTTTGTAGAATATTTTAATGTTGTTACTTACTGTGAAAAATTAAATAATTAATTTCATCTTCCTCTATAATAGCTTTTTAAACCATACTAGAGATACTATAGGAAATCGGTATCATTTTATCTTTCTTAAAGCATTATACCCTATCGCTGAAATCTACCATGTTACATGTTTTCAAATTTCTTGTTGCAACCTACACATATTCCACAAATAAAAGTATTCCAAACTAAAATTCAAGACAGCTGAAAAACTATACAAAACTCTCTAAAACTATCATTATTTAAGCAGTTCAGCAAAAACTGTGCTAACAAAAAAGCCCAAAGCACATAAAAAAGAATTAAGTTGGTGTAGAGCATCTCATCAGAATTCAGAAGCAGAAAGACCACTAAACAAGTCAGATTAATGCAGAGAAATGGGTTGTTTCTCCAGCATCATTTTGTAATCAGGTAATGTATCATATTATCCAATCATCCTTGACAGGAGAACTGCTTTATTCTACCTTGACTAAGAGGAGCAGTATAAATTGTATCACCTAAAATTATAGCTTCTAAAATTGAATTATATTATTTTGCATCAGCCATGTCAGGGCTTTTACAAATTGTTAATCTCCTGGTAAACATTTTCACATCTAAAACACAATTATTATTTATAAGCAAAGGGAATGTGTTAGGAAAATGTAACAGATAGTTATTATGCATAAATTGCCTGCAGTCCCTCAGGACTAGAAAATGAGACATTGCCTTGCTTAAGGCCATCCTAAAAGGAATATTGATAAGCAAATAGAATAACTGAACATTTGGTAAATTGCTATTTCAATGAGTTATATCCTTCTTCAATTCAGAAGGTAGTGGCTTTCTGGAAAGTATAGAAACTGAAACTGAAAATCAATGTATTCTGCAAACAAATCTTAAAAGCCTTGAGCTCTGATGCTGAGAGTTCACATGTAGAGATGAGAAGCAAAATTTTTCCATCATGTGGAGAAAATTCTATAGTTAACATATAAGCATAGGCATTTCCAAATGCAGCCCTTCCTCGGTGTTCTTTATGTTAAATTTAAGTCTGAAAATAATATCTTCTTATCTAATATCTAATATCTAATAATATCAGAACCCAGAAATGTCTAGAAGCTGTGGGCTGTGCCTGGTGCTGCACGCAGAATCCAAGCACCTTTATATGTAGAAGAGGAAAATGTGTTTAGAGTGTCCTAATCATACACTGAGATGGACATGGCAGTGTATAACTACAGTTCCAGCGTACAGGATGCTGAGGCAGGCAAATCTGAAGTTCTAGTACTGTCTGGATTAAAAAGACAGTTTTCACCTCAAGCAAAAACAATAAAGACAAAAAGAAAATATAAAAAGGAAGCAATTGCTACAGAACTCATGAACTGAATGCACACTACTCTTCTTTTCCAAATGTGTACACAACTTTTAAATATCCATTTAATTTATAGGAGAATTTATTTTATAATTTATAAATTCTCAAGCTAATTTTCTATTGCCTGCATTATCTCACATCTGAGACATATAGGCTTGTTCTTTTCAGTTAAGATATGTTCTTAACTGTTCCAGGCATATTCCTTTAGTTTTATGTTACCTTTATAGATGAACAAGATGTGTAATGAACTGCAATATAGTAAGATATTTTCTCTCTGAAAACCAAAGTTCAATAAGTTAGTGCAGTCAACAACAAAAAGATAGCTTCCTTGCTTTGTCAAGCACAGAACTTAATATTAATCTTAAGAAAAGATAATTACTTTTGAAGACGTTGCAAGAGTGCTTTCTCTCACAGTTTCTTTACTAAGCATGAGTTTCCTCCTTGAACAGATATTTAAATGTAATGATCTTCCATTTAACATCATCATATTTTGTGATACTAACGATAGTACACGGTCCTCACTCTCAGTGAGTCAGCTGCAAATCCAGTTCATTCACAGCCCTCATTTTCTATTTGCATTTTCAACATTTGCTTTTTTCCTTACAGATTCTGTGAGGCCTATTTAAAGTGTGTGATGAATGGCTATTTTGTTAAGTCTAGCCTCTGTCATAATGCAGTTATGGGACTCAAAGCAGGAGCACAAGAATCACCGCTTTTGAAATTTGGCTGCTAATTTTCTGGCTGGCCTTCTAATCAAAGTAATTTGGAAAGTGTTCATGAAAGTAGTGATCCAATTTGTGAGCAAAAAAAAAAAAATACTATCTTTGAAAAATTTGGGGGCTTTGTGCCACATGAAAATTTCCTGTCTTCATAGTAGTATAATAAAAGCACACATTTACCTTTTGCTTTGCAAGTCAAATATTAGGTATGACATATAACTGGCACATTACTGTTTTATAATACTCAAGGTTACTTGAAAATTTAGGTATTTTGTTATCTTGAAATGTTATTACATAATAATAACATATCCTTTTTTGAGAACTTAACACTTATTTTTGTATTTCCTACTCTCAGTTTTTTCAATTTGAAGAAACTCATGCATTATCTACTTCTGAAATTGCCTCAAATATTATTAAAAGATTAGTACTTGTCACAAAATAAAACAAGGCTTCAAGTAATACTTCATTTCTGGTTACAAAGTATAAAATATGAAATATCAGATCCAATTTGTAAAGTTCTCAAGATGAACATTGTGTTGTAAACATATTATTTTTTCAAGGCATTCTATAACCCTGGGGATATTAAAACTATTTTATTTTCTATTTGTTTAGAAAGGGCCAGAAGGCTCTTTATGTACTACCAGGTTTATTAATAAAAGTGAACAGGCAATAACTTCACCTGGATGGTGATCAGTGAAGCTAGAGATAATGGAAGACCTCATTATACACCAGCACATTTTCAGGATGTCAAGGCTATTTGTGACAGTTTTTTAATAATGACTGTATTTGATAAGTTTCTGAATACTTCTTTTTTAATTTGTTGCTTTGTACATTAATTTGAGCTATGTAAAAATATCTAAATTATGTATTACTATGAGTATTAAGAAATAGAAAAGATCCCTCATACTCTTATACACCATTGCTATACATTATAATACTAGTCTAATGCCATTAACTGGAGAACTGTGTAAATGTACCCCTTCATCAGTGTACATCCACATTACAATGGCCATCATAATCCACCTTCCAATGTATGTTATCTATTTTAGTGGATGGTATATGAGACTGATAAACTATTTCTAGCTCTTATAACAGTGCTATAAGAGGGAGAAAATTGAAGAGGAAGACATTTTGAAAATCATTTAAATTACAGATTCCATAGATACACTTACAGGCAGGTGACTGGTCACCATAAAACTGTCTTTGTTTAAGCATCCTGTCACTAAGGCTCATCATATTTTCCATACATAAAATAACATAGGTAGTGTTTAAGGAACATTGCCCTGTCAGCTGCTAACTTAAAATTATAATTTTTATTTTAATATGTAAATAAAATGAATGTAGTACTCCATACCCTGTACTTTTAGGTTAAATATGCTCAATTAAGAGTCATTCAATATGGTTTGATATTCACATGTAAATATATTTAAAATACAATTAAAATATGATAAACATAAGGACATTTCAAAAATTTACAGATTGTTCGTGTCATAATTAATGTAGAGATTTTTATGCAAAAGAGCAAAGAAAAAATAGTGGCTAAAGTTGACAGGCAACTAAGAGATAAAAGAAAACTGCAGAGATAAAAGTTAATTTTCAGAGATATATATTTCATAAAATTAAACATATTTCAGTGAAGGAAAAAGAGATATGACAATCTCAGGGAGCTTATGGGCAGAGATACACAGACCTATAGCAGAAGTACCTAGCAGTCATTTTCTTAATGAAAAGCTGCATTAAATATGAGTAAAGATGATTTAGAGAAACATGTAAATTCCATATGACTTTATTACTCTAAGATGCTTTAGAATAACTACTTCAGTGTTTGAAAATGGAAAGTGGAGGCTGGGGATAAAGTACAGATTCTGTACAGTATAGAGTCCCAAGAACTGGTGGAGAGACATATGTCACAATGTAAAGTGCATCTGTAATCCTAGCAGAGCAATGGTGCAACGGGAGAGAAAGGAGAATCCTCCAACCTCACCATCCAGCTAACCTGGCATTAATGAAATTCTCTGGCGAGAAACAGGCAAGCAATTCTCTCTCAAACAAGATGAAAAAAAAGGGTGATATTTGAGGATGTACTCTGGCCTCAGCCCTGTCTTACTTGTTCTCAGATTCAGACATGAACACATACAGGATATATCATAAATAGATAAATGATAGTCATATAGATAAGTAGATATATAGATAATAGATAAATAAAATGTGTTTAGCATTTGCAAGAACCAAAATCAATACTTTAAAAGTTACTACATTTGTTATTTGAAATAGCATATAAAATAAATGTTGCATTTTTAGAAATTCCAATGAATAAAAAGAAAATGCCTTTTCATAAGCACACTTGTTTCCAGAGAACTAAATACTGGCAGGATCATAAATTTTAAGATAAACCTTCAGCATAAGGTGCTAAATTGTACAAATACTATTAGAGTAAACAGGTGCCAGTCAAAAAAACTAAAGAATTTTTATCACAGGAAATGTCAGAAAAATTGAAATGAAGAATTTCTATACCAGCTCACTTTTGAATTGTGAGTTTCAAAAGAAAATGATGACATTGTTAATGAAGAGGAGAAGAAATTTTAAATTTTGAAGGAAAATTACCATTCAGTCTTTTGATACTTCAGATATTTTTCTTGAAAAAAATCCTACTTAATGAAGTAAATAATTATGTAAACATACGATGTTTTTCTATGAAACACCAGTGCATTATTCTTGTTAGTAAATAATACATTGTTCATGATTTCAAAGGTTTTCTGCTCTTCTTTAGGAGTTGTGAATACAATTTATGAATCTCAAAAATATATCTACCCTACCCTTTAAACCTTTACTAATTTTTCAAAATGTACAGAAAACTTCTGAGGTCAAGTTAATAACCACAGGCATGTATGCTAGATGATGAAAAATGCAGTACTACACAAAGTGCCAAACACTTAGCCATCTTAACCAGCAATGCTGCTGCTATGATGTCACATGTCACTCAACTATGACAGTGAGTTCCTGAATACTTTCTGAATTATTCAGTGCAAAATTAATGTCTTCCCTGAAGCATTCAAGTTGTTTTTCTATAACTGTGCAAACGAAGACTCCAAACTAACCTTTATTTTTAGTGCTCCAGATAATCACATTACAATGGTGTTTTGGAGAATATTTTAAAATTTGTATTGTTTATAAAACATCAGAATTTTAATTTGGGTATTTATCAACTCTGTCTTCCTCTATTATTCAGTGTGTTGTGTGTGTGTGTGTGTGTGTGTGTGTGTGTTTCTGTATGTAACAAAATTAATTATAAAGGGGCCATGATTTTGAAAAAAAAGCAAAGAGGGTTATATGGGATAATTTGGATTAAGAAGTAGAAAATGATGTTATTATTATATAACAGTCTCAAAAATAAAATAAATAATTTAAAATATATGAAGAACCCAATAATTTGGCCAGTCTTAAAAAGTATTCTGTGGATTTTTTGTTCTGTATTTTTATTACTTTTTTTCTCATGTTTGATTTAATGTTTTTAAAACATACCTACCACTGTTCCCTCTGCCACCTATCTTCTTGGTCCTCCCCCAGCTCCCCACCCCCCACCATCCATTTTTCTGAGAGGGTAAGGATTCCCAGGGTGAGTCAATGTAGTCTGACATATCTAGTTGACTTAGGAGCAAGCCCCTCCTTCCAACTATCGAGGCTGAGCAAGGTGTTTCTCTGTAGAGAATGGGCTGCATAAAGCTAGTTTATGCACTGGGAATAAATTCTGGTCTTTTGCTGGTGCCCCCACAAACTGCCCACGCCATTCGACTGTCAACCACATTCAAAGGACCTAGTCAAATCCCATGCAGGTTCCCCAGCTGTCAATTCAGAGTCATTGAGCTCCCAATAGCTCAAGTCATTTCCTCAACTTGTTCATAGCAAAATTTTCTGTATTATATAAATATTTAAAAGATTTTTTAGCATACCCACAGTGGTCCGACTCCCACTCTTCTTCCTGCACCTCACGCAGCTTCTTCCCACCTCATCTGCCCGTCCATTCCTCATAGACGGTAAGGATTCCCAGGGTAAATCTGTGCAATCTGGAATATCCAGCTGAGATGGGACCAAGTGCCTCCCCCAGGATCAAGAATGAACAAGGTGTGTTCCTCTGAGGGAATGGGTTCCTAGGAAATACCCAAGGACTCACAAAATGATCTCAGCCAAGCCTCCGAAGTGGAGAGGGTGCCTAAACTAGTCCTCCACCATATTCAAATTGATGACCATCATAACTATCATTTTAGAACCTTTATTGAGCAGTGAATGGAAGCAGATGCAGAGATCCATAGCTAAGCAATAGGCAAGCCAGCAGTCCAGCTGAAGAGAAGGAGAGATTATATGAGCAAAGGGGTCAAGATCGTGGTGAGGAAACCCACAGAGATTGCTGGCCGGACCTATTGGGAGCTCATTAACTCTGAAATGACAGCTAGATTGAAGTAAGCACTCTGAATATTGATGACAGTCGAATGGAATGGGCAATGTGTGGGGCCTCTGGCACTGAGACCAGAATTTAAACCTGGTGTGTAAACTTTATTTTTATTCTTACTCAAAAAGTATCTGTTTAACAATGAACTTTTACTTATATGCATTCAAATAATTATAAAGATGTTCAGACATATTATATTTGATTAGAGAAATGTCTGGCTGTGTAGCTACATAGTAAAACTACTTCACTTAGCTTCTTTTTCACTTTGCACTTGCACAATACTCACATTTCGTAAAGTTCTGGTTTGCACACTCTGAAATTCAGAACACCCAATTAAGCTCAAACACATAGATAACTAGTCTTATGAGAGACAACAATTCTTCTAAGGAAACATCAAGAATAATCTATTTTGGGTATCTTTTACAACTTTATGGGGAGGTGAGACAAGCAGATAATTTACCAAATCAATGATCTCATTAATTTTTCTAATCGAGTATGTACCGTAGTACTATTTGTAATTCAACACATGTTATTTATGGAGACTAGAAAGGGTTTGAGTTACATATTTATATATCAAAGACGGTGAAGATATGTGTCTTGGGGAAAATTTAATGCCCCAAAGCATCATGAATTTAGTTAGGATGATGATTTTAATTAAGATTACTTAACTTCATAAATTAACAGTGACAACGGAACATCTCAAGTAAGTGCAATTCTTTCTTGTTTGTTCCATTTTGTTGGAAGTTTTAGATTTTTCTAGTATCTTTAATACAGGTAAGCATGTGGAGATAAACATAATGTAATGGAAACAAGAATATGAACACTAATAAATTAAATCAAGCAATATTTTTAGAAATAAAATTGAAAGAGTGACTAGGTATTTTTCTCAGTATTATGGAGATTAAGAACAATATATGAGGATCAATTTCTCTTAGAAGCATTCAAAACTGCCAGATTGATTTCAAAGATACTAGACAGAAAATATCCTTGTAAAATTGTCCCTTTACACTATAGTGTTTATTTTGTTTGTTCATGTGGCTATAAAGGTCTGAGGATGCAAATATCTGAAACACTTGATAAGTAAATTATCAAAATGCATTTATTTAACACATATGTATTATAAACACAGAGACGGGACTGTGTAAATAGGAGGTTTCTGGCCCGGACTTGAAGGTCCTGCCTCAAGTTTTAGGCCCACAGACCCACAGACCCACAGAGTCACACAGATGCTTACAATAGTTTTAGGCTGATCTGCCTAAGGCCCAGGCATATAACCTGCTAACTCTTTACCCTTCACCTAACCCATTACTCTTATCCTGTTTAGCCATGGGGCTCGGT
Source organism: Phyllotis vaccarum (assembly GCA_033318265.1). Lineage (NCBI taxonomy): Eukaryota > Metazoa > Chordata > Mammalia > Rodentia > Cricetidae > Phyllotis > Phyllotis vaccarum. The sequence continues at coordinate 90,186,806 of JARWLC010000007.1, forward strand.
ACCTTTCCTCAGAGCATCATAGTTGTCCTCTGCTTCTTCCGGCTTCTCTCTGGCGTTCTGCTCTGTTCTGACTGTTCCTAGAGTCTTCTTAGTCTGGTAGCCCCGCCCACACTTCCTGTCTGCCTTTGGCCAATCAGCGCTTTTTATTAAACTCATAGGTGGGGACAATTATTTACGATGGAACGACATAATCTCCCTATAGGACTGTATTCTTTTCTCCAATTCTTATTTGGTTATTAAGAGTTTTGTATCTTGGCCATTTATCTCCACTTGACCAAATCATCCAAGGTCCACATCCTTTTCCTTATTCCCCTGTCTGTGTCATAGTCTGATTCTTACCTTACTTGTCCTCATTTTTCTCTTTCCCCCTCTTCCTCTACAGTTTTCCTCTTCTTCTCCATTCTCTTTTCTTCTTTTTTTTTTTTCTACTCACATCGTACTCTTGGATGTCTGGTCTTCTACTGGAATGATGTGGTTTTCCCAGTTACACTTGCATACTTTTTTTTTTTTAGAATTTTTTAATTTGAAAGTTAGGGTTTTTTTTTTTTAATTTCACATGACAACCACAGTTCTCCATTCCTCCCCTATTGCTGCTCATCTCCCAGACTTCCCCCTCCTCACCCCTCATCCATTCCATGGGGAGTCAACAAAGTCTGGCATATCAGATTGCCCTTCCTTAACCCTCAAAGTTGAACAAGGTTCCTTCTATAGGTAAAAAGGCCAAGGAAATTTTGACTGACTGATAAAGGTGAGAAAGCTCATGGACATATATAAAGTTGGGGATAGCATGCCTGCCTAAGCAATCATGCCAAACAACACATGTGAACTACATGTCTCTGTGCTGGATATGAAGCATTATATAAAGTTAATTACAAATTCTTTCCATCACACTCCACTAATATTTTAGTATCTTACATAGAAAGTCAGATATGCAATTTTGGATTTAAGTTATTGTGTCTTAGGTTTTATAGGTGTGAGTGGTCTGTACTACCACTTGAGCCTTTGTTAATGTCCATGGCCCATGTGCCACACAAGGCCATGGTGATATGAGTTGTCTATACATCCACTGAATGTCAGGTTGGTGTCTGTGGACTGGGTTGCCTTTGAAGACCATACCGGTGTTAATGACCTGTGTTTTCCTTGACCATATTGATATCCTTGGACTGTGATGTAGCCAAAGTATATGGAAGTGTCTGGGGCCTGTCCTGCAGCAGCAGGCTTTGTTAATGTCCAGGGTCTGTACTGCCGCTGAAGTCCATGGCACATGCTAGCTTTGGAGACCATGTAGATATCTGTGGTTTGGCTGTTTTAAGATGTGGAAGTCCATGACCCATGCTCACACTGAATATAAAAGACAGGGAAACTACATTTTTTTTTGTAGTGGTATCACTGACTGAAGACTCACAGTTGAGAAAGAGGGACATAGAAGGCTTCTGTAACAACCCTTACCCCACTGTGATACTCTCCCAAAGTAACACCCTAGATAGGAAAACAGGGAAGTGAATAATTAAAAATTGGGAAAAGTTTGTTGAGTGAAACTCTCTGCAAATTATGGATTCTGGTGGGTGGGGTGTAGGTTGAGAAGTACCCAGTTATTTTAGAGGGTGGGGGAATAGACCTGGAAAAACTGGGAAGAGATTACAATATGCGTGCATAATGAGAATTTTCCAAACATCAATAAAAATATTAACTTGAAAAAAAGTTATTTACTACAATTTAAGACACAAATATTTTCTTCTTAGCTTCGCAGAGTACCAATTAGATTAGTGGTCAGCTACCACATTTATATATCTGACATTCTGCTGATTATAATTTCTTCTTTTTTCACTGGATATGGAAGACTGCATTCTGGGGACTAAAATTATGAGTGTTTTTATACTGAAGTCAACATAACAACCAAGCGCACATTGGATATCAGAATATAAATATTCCGTCCTGTAAAATCTTATATATTGAAGTTATTTAGCATAAGAGAAAAATGCACATTCTGTCTCAACAATCACAAGAAAATATGATTTAGGACAGGATGCCTTCCATACCTTTAACAATAGGCCTTCTATTTCCACTTGGGTTTCTGGCTAAAGAAAATGCATTTATTATGATTATTACATGATTTTTAAGTTTTCTTATGGCATATAGAATATTTGAACAGGAATCATTCTGTGTACACCCAGGTTTCTTAGGCTGGTTTTTTTTTTTTTTTTTTTTTTTGTCATGAACACCATGATGTAGGTCATTTGCTCTTTTCATGTCACCCTCATACACAGGGGAATAAAACTGAGCTGCATAAGCAAGGCTTTAATTTGTGTCATTTTTATTTATGATCTATATTGTGCTAATCAATGGTTCTTAATCTTCCTAATGCTCTGATTCTTTAATATAGTTCTTCATGTTGTGGTGACCTCAAACCATAAAATTATGTTTTTGCTACTGTTATGACTCTAAATGTATATATGATATGCATGTTATCTGCTATGTGGGAGTTCTAACCAAAAGGTTTAGAATCACTGGTCCTAATTCCCACTGAAAATTTATCAGATACAGAGACTGGTCTCCAGTTTATAAGAGTGTGGTCAAAGAGAGGAAATACATTGTAAGGTAAGAGACTGTATCTGGTGACATTATAAATGAAAGACTCAGTGAATGTAAAAAAGTACAAAATTATTAATAGGTTGAGTATCAGCGTATATTTTACATAGAAGTAAATTTTTTCTTAATTTTTCCATCACATTCTTATGCATATTATCTATCTAAATCATGCTCAAGTTTTAGAATATCACAAATTCTAACCATGGCATATAATCCAGACTACTGTACTGGATGTCAGTTCAGTATGCACAAGATACACATCAACCTAAGAATAAACTAAAACTAAAATTATTTTAAAAGAATTTGGTCAGGAACTCAGAGGGAAGAGGAGCTACAAACAAAACTTTCTTGAAAATATTCAGTGAAAAGCTGTTGTCTGGACACATTTGAATATAAATTTCATAAAGCCCAAATTATACTTAAAATATGTTTTAAAAACAGGTATGCATTATTTTATTTACGTAGTAACTAGCATCGGTTTTATAGTGACATGGGACTTTTTTTTCCTTTATTTTCAATGAGGACCTTATCTATATTGTAAAAAATAAAAGCAAAACAAGAAAACTTTGCTTAAACACATCAAATTATTATAAAATAACTATGTCTTAAAGTTTTATGGCAACCTTATTACTTAATTAAGAATGTTGTGTAGTGTAGTGTTTTGATCATATAAGCATTTCATGCTCCTCCCTCAACTACCCTCCGCTATACCTCCTGTCTGAACCACCTAACTTTAAATCTTCCTTTTAAAGCCTTCTATCTCAATTAGTGTTGACTGGAATGATCCTAGATGTACAGCCTTGAACTGGAGTCGATCTATGAAGGTATCCATCCTTACAGAGAACTTCCCCTTGATGTGCTCTTCCCTGGGATGCCCATCTCTACTACTCCAGTTGCCTGTAGTTCTTTACATAAAATTGGAATTAATATAGGAAAGGATTATAGTGAGAAGAATAAAAGCAACATTAAAATTTTAAATTAAAATACAATATCAAAAATAAATACAAATAAAAAGCAAATTAATCTACCTCTCTTAACAGCTATCAGTTGCCAATAGTGCCTTAGGTAGAAGTAAGGTTCATGCCTGTTTCCAAGTTGCTCTTTTGTTTTTGCTTGCTATCAGGTATCTATGATATATTTTTGTCCTGCTTACTTGAACCTCATCATAACCAGTAACTTATAAGTACCGATGGTACCTTATAAACTCTGCACTGATCCAATTGCTTCATGGAAGCACACATTAGGGAGCTCCAGAATCTTTCAACAAAGAGCTAGACTGGAACCTATCCCTTTCCCTCATAAAACCAGCACTTTATCAAGTGCAGAAAAAACGTAACTCCAGGAGAGTACTTGGGAATTATTAAAAAGCTGTCATGATCCAGGAGAATCAATATCCAAATATAAAATGTAAAATAATTGAAGGAACCCATACCATTCACATCAGCCTTATGGACACAAATGAACATGCAGAAGAATTCAACTGAAATCTGCTCTCTCACTTTCCCTAGGGTAGAGGCTATGGCAGGAGGTTGGTGCTCACAAACTGATCTTTGGGGAAAAACTTTAGTCAATGGCAGCACAAAAGCCAGCTGATGAGGCCCCCTGTAACCATGTACTGTGTACTTTGAAAACTTTGTGTGTTAGAGAAGTTAAAACAACCTTCCAGCCCTGACTCTTTCAGATAGTCATCTGCAATGATTAAAAATGCTTTTTAGTTTGATGAGTCTTTCGTCTCATCTCAAACACACACCTCATGGGAAAGTGTGCCAGAAAGAAGTTAACTGTGGAGATAAGCTCGGTCCTGGGTTTAGTTGCATCATCCCACACATACAGGGTCCTGAGGGAAAAGAAGAAAGTAAACAGTACCAGAATTCACTGTCCTCTGCCTTCTGACCATAAACGCGGTGTGAGCATCCATCTCACAAGTCTACCATTAGAACTGAAGCTGTACTTGCAGCTATGTATCACCCATGATGGTAAACTGTCACACCTGAGACAAAATAAATGATTCCGTTTAAGGCACTTTAATTGTTTTGCACAGTATTGAAAAATCTATCTAATACATCATGAAGGTCTCAGTTCTGGACCACATTAGAGAGAAAACTAAAAGCATTAGAGAAAACCATTAAATGGAATTTATAAGTTAGCCAATATATCATATCAACAAAATGATAGATAGAAACCATATGGACATACTAATGGAGATGTGAAAAAATAAATCTGAAAAATGTTCAGATTAAAAAAAAAAAGACCCAAACACAATAGGCAAAAGGGAAAACCTGTTAAAATGTGAAAGGACCACAAATAATATCATGCTTATGAATACAAAATTGAAAGATTTTCCTTTATATTGGATCCAAAAAAAAGACATTAGCTTTCACATTTCTATTTAAAATAGAACTGGAAATTCTAGACAGAATGATTTCTGACAAAGGATAGAATGACATTCATATCTCTTTTCCTGAGATATATGGAAAAATTTGATGATTCCTCCCAAAGTATTAGAACTAAAATTTTAATAAAAATTGAGAATACAATTCTCTTTCTCCCTGGCTCTCCTTTATCACCTTCTCTTGGATTTCTCTTTGTTCTCCGACTCACTCCACAAAATAACTCCACATTTACTTATCCCAGGCTCCTCTCTAAGCTTTCTGGATTAGCAAGATCACTTAAAAATACATAAAGTAAAGGAAAGAAGAGTTCAAGCAAAATGTGATGAAATAGGTAGAAGCCCACTTAGAGAAACTTCAGAACTTCTTAGAAGTTCATATAACTCTAGCTTGAATAACCTTTTAGGGAAGTTTATAGACAGAGAAGATTGCGTCTCTCTTTTTCAGCAGAAATTATTTGCTTATAGCTTTTTAATTTAACAATAAGGCCTTATCAGAGTTCTTCCATCTATTTTGCCATATCATTTGTTAAATGTTATTGTGCTACTATTGTTTAGACAACAATATTGTTAATTTTTATAGATGTGGTTCTGTCATATGTATAATAGTTCAATTCTAAATATATTCATAGGATCAGAATTAAGTGGACTCAGCAGAGTATCTGTGCTTGTGTGTATGTGTGTGTGTGAGAGACAGACAGACAGACAGAGAGAGAGAGAGAGAGAGAGAGAGAGAGAGAGAGAGAGAGAGAATAGTAACTAAAGAATACAAAGAAAATGGAGAACTCAAGAAAAGTCAGCATTGAGGGGAGAGAGGTATATAAATAATACTAATATAATACTGATTATAAAATTCTCATAAATATTTACATTAAATGTAGAAAAGAAGAAAGTATGGACAAGATTTACTGGGTTACAACCCAAGGTCAAAACTCAAGGTAGGAAACTTGGAGGCAAGAATCGAAGCAGAAAAGCCATAAAGAAATAATTTTTTCTTACTTGCTTTGCAAGAAAGAAATAAAATTTGGTTTAACTTCTTATTCTATAAGAAAATAACCAAATAGCCATCAAGAAAACGCAAATTAAAATCTCAATGAAATTTCATAACAGTTAAAATTGTTATTATCAAAATGGTAGAACATAAAAATGTCACAATAAATATCTAAATAAAATTAGACTCTTATATATTTTCCATTGATGGATGTTATTTCTAACATTATGAAAAAGAATATAGAAATACTTTTAAAAGATAGAATTAAATCTGTCCTAAGACATAGCCAACAAACCTTTGAGTCTATCTCTAAAGAAAATGAAATCAGCACACCAAAAGAATATTATACCTGCATGTTTGTTGATATATTGCTCACTGTAGGTAATAAATGGACCCTAGACACTCAGTTGATAAATGCATATGGCAAATTTAAAATATGTAAAAAACTGAATGTTATTCAGCTATGAAAAGAATCAAGATCCTAAACATAAGGCCTGCAACCATGAATCTGATAGAGAATAATTTTTAAAATATTCATCTATAAATAGGTAATGGAATTTGCCTTCTGAACAGAGCTCTGGTGGTGCAGGAATTAGCTATCCCCACTATTAAGGATATTTTCAAGGGACCACATACAGTAAGATAAAGATACTTGTTCATCCATACTCACGTGGGCTCTATTCACATAGCTGAAAAATAGAAATAGCTTAGATATACATCAACTAGTATAATGGTAATGAAAATATATCACATATACTTTATAGAATATTAACTAGCATTAACAAAAAATGAAATTTTTAATTTTACTGAAAAAATGGATGGAGTTGTAAAGAATCACTGAGTGAAAATAACCCAAAAACATAAATACCTACATTAAATGTTTTTTCTCACATGTGAATGAATACCAAATTTAAATTTTTAGATATGTGATTTTAAATTGAAATACCCATAGAAGGTAGATTATATAAATGACCATGGTAAGTTTGGTTTCAAGGCTATATATTATATATATAATAGAAATAAAACAAAGAGTATAAAGGGAATAATTGAATGGGAAGGGTTAACTATGATTTCTGATGGGAAGTCAGAGCAGAGAAGAGATTATTAGGAGGGGAGGCAAATACCTCTGAGCTTTGGTGAAGCCATGTGGAAGCTTTTATATATAAATCTATGAATTTAAGTGGTGTTACCTATAATGGGGTGAGGCACAATAACATTTCCAGACATCATAGGCTATAAAAGAAAAATCCCTCTGTTGGGAATAAGTTATCTTCATTAGAGTAGTTGGTCACTGAGTTTCCATTCATCCTAAATGTTACATAATATTGTCATTGTTTATGGTTATGTAAGGCCTTATTGTAGAAGACACCATATACTTGAGTCATTGTTCATGAAGAAATTAAGCTACTACTTAACCAAAAACATCAAACCTCCTCATTATCTGGACTCTTGTATATATGATACTGGTAAAGAAAAGAAATCAACATTATTGCTTAGATGTGAGCCTGTCAACATACACCCATGGGTACAATAGAGAAAGGAATATTACAGGAATGACTAACCTTTCCCACTGGACTTAATGCATGCTTCAAAACACAGAACTCATTTTTGGTACTGAAAATGAGCTGAAAACCTGTGGCTGGCTAGGTGATGGACAGTAGTGAAATTTTTAATGTTATTATTCTTCTAAAGGGGCACAGTAATAAACATTCCTGCTCAGCTATTATCTTTATATCCACATAGTGTTGTGTTGTGGGATTCGGGTGTCAGCTGGTGGGGTCCAGGGAAGCTTATCCAGGGTCCCGGGCTCCTGGAGGGGGTGTGGCCAACCCCATTGATAAGGGGCTGCCGGGACGCTGAGAGGCTCTCTTCCTGGTTCCTGGCTGCTGGAGGGAGGATCCCATCGTCCGTCCGTCTGCAGACTCCGGTTCCTATTCAGGTGCTACGGTAATCTGTTGCCTGTACCGTGAGTGTTGGTTTATATTTTAATAAATATCTATCTGATATTGGCGTCCCTGGGTGTCCTTGTGGGTAAACTCCGTCTACATCTGGCGCCGAACGCCCCGGGCTGGCGGACCCGCGGGTCGGGCTTAGAAAGCACTCAGGTCAGGTTTGACTGTGGGCAGGCCGTATCCAGCCCTGTGCGTGCGGGTTTGATAGTGAGAGGTGACTTCCAAATGGCTTAGGCTCCGTCTCTGGCTACTTGGTTCGGCTGCGAAAGCGGTAACTCTGCCCTGCTTCTCCTCCCCAAACTCCTCCCACTTCTTTTATGGTGCCCACCATGACCCAACACAGCACTTTTATTTAAAGATACAGCACACACAAATGCATTCCCACATCACTTCCCCCTTTCTCTCTAATCAAGAAGGAAGGTTTCAATTTTAACATAGCAAAATTATATATAACAAAATAGCTATCAAGCAAGAATTACAGTTACAATATTTAGTCTATTTGTATTTAGCAAAATTAAAGAAAATATTCTATCATCTATCTTATCTTTATGAATCTAAAGTTTTATATCTAATACACTTTTCAAATGACTAAGAAAAACTGTACATATAACTATCTAATCTTCAACTACATCAAAGACCACAGAAGGATATATTTATCTAAGTAAGCCAGAAGTGCAAGCGACTTCTAAAATCTAGAAAGGACAGAGATGACACCTATCTGCCTGGACAGTCACCCAAAGTTCTTTTATAAAGTTGGGGCAACCATCTTCAGCCTATAGGCCTGGAGTCTCTTTTCATTTCAGTGAAGCAGGAAATCCACTCTGCCCATTCTGGCACAGTTCATCCATTGCTTCTCCTTGAGTCCTGAAGAATGTCTGACAGTTTTCTCTGTAAAGCAGGAACCTGAATGACCATCTAGGCTTGTTCTGCCAAAGTTCAGAGGTCATCTTTTTATGGAACATGCATGTCCAGTTTAAACAGCATACTGTCAAGCAGTCAATATAAAAACAGTTTCTTCTCTAGTGGCTTACAATTACCACAAATAGATGAGACTCTATATGGAGTTTCTTCAATGCCCATTTTCCTGTTGAAGTAAATTAGTGCTGCCAGGAACAGACCTGTCTCACTGTCCAGAAAAGTCTAAGCTCTTAAAACATTTTAAATGCCATATTCTGTAGGTCTTAGAAGTATTTGAAGATTATCTATTTAATTGAAATATATCTTTGTATACCTAAAAATCCTAACTAACCTAACTATAAGTTTGATTATCAAAAGTGACTATTAACCTTCATTTCTTAATTATACACTACAATTTTAAAACAGTTACATGAACATCATACCTTAAACAAGAATAGAAAAACACATACAGCATAATAAAATTGACCTTAAATTTGTATCAATAAACCAAAATCTATACCAATGTAAAGCATTTTGAGATTAACAGCTGATTTTCTGATCTAAGTAAATTCAATAATCTAATTTTTAAAAAAGCATTCACATACCATATCCCCCGTTTCTTCTTAGAAAGAGATTGACTATGACCATTAACCATTTATAATGAAAACAAACATTTAGAAACAATATTTGGGGAATTTGGGGGAAGTTATCTATTACTACTTCCTGCTGATTAAGGGGCATTGAAAATCTCACGGATTGTTTAGGATGAATCAGTCTGCAGCTCTGAAGCTAATATGGCCATCTCTTCTCATCAGAGGTTTTTTCAGGGGGTCTTGGTTGATGAAACCATATTTGCCTGGAAGCAATCCACAGGTTCTCATCTGTGGAAACAGAGACAGAACTCTTCCAAAGCAATAAATCCTTAGACACAAATTTCAAAATCAAAATACCTTTAAAATATACATTCTTGTTTAACTTAGTAGCCTTTGCAATCCATTGTCTTTTTGCAGTTAGCTCATTAACAGTTAAAAAATTAAAAGAAAACACAATAACAACCAAAATCCATATTTTGTGTCTATTTTCCATCTTTACGTGGCTTATTATATTTTTATTACTCTATTTCTCGCTTTAAAAACTTTTTCTAACCTCTTTCTTTTTTCTCTGAAGCCTATGTACCTTTTACAAACATTGTAACCCGTTTACAGGTTTTCTTTTTATCTGAATCTGTTTTATTGTGAATCTTTAATCATCTTCTAACCTTAAGAGCTTTTAAAATACATTCTCCAAAAAGAAGCACAGTTTTTGCAAATTAGGCTGAATCACTAAGTTTTCTTAAACGGACCGTAAACAGAGCACACCTAAGAAAATGCTGCCACGAAGAAAATTTGTTTTTCTTTTGTTCAAAATAATCAGAAATCTAAAATCAATCACATGCTATTTAGTCTTCTGTGAGACTGGTTGCAGCTGCAGCTCACACTGACTGCCGACAGCCCGCAGGCGCCATTTTGAATGTGACCCGGACGGACCATGCTTTCTTTGTACAAAGACCCGATTCACATACACAATTTGGAAGCTGCCTTTGCTCAGTTTCTGCGATCTAGAACCCTTTCTAATCTTTCTCAGGCTTTAAGTGGATAATCGACCCACGTTGGATGCGCCATCTGTTGTAGTTGGTTTCTCGGGTCCCGGGCAGCCAGAGTTCCCGGACCCACAGACCGCCGCTCAGGTCCCCAGAAACGACTCAGATGCTTCTATTTACTTCATGCTGTTTGGCCTATGGCTCAGGCACATTGCTAGCTAGCTCTTATATCTTAAATCAACCCATTTCTATTAATCCGCGGGCCACGTGGCCCGTGGCTCACCCGTGCTCTTTACATGTCATTCCTTCGGCGGCTTCAGCTCGGTCTGCCTCTAACTCCGCCCTGCTTCTCCTACCCAAACTCCTCCCACTTCTTCTATGGTGCCTGCCATGACCCAACACAGCACTTTTATTTAAAGATACAGCACACACAGCAGATTTCCTGCTTCACTGAAATGAAAAGAGACTTTGGGCCTGTAGGCTAAAGATGGATGCCCCAACTTTATAAAAGAACTTTGGGTGACTGTCCAGGCAGATAGGTGTCATCTCTGTCCTTTCTAGATTTTAGAAGTCGCTTGCACTTCTGGCTTACTTAGATAAATATATCCTTCTGTGGTCTTTGATGTAGTTGAAGATTAGATAGTTATATGTACAGTTTTTCTTAGTCATTTGAAAAGTATATTAGATATGAAACTTTAGATTCATAAAGATAAGATAGATGATAGAATATTTTCTTTAATTTTGCTAAATACAAATAGACTAAATATTGTAACTGTAATTCTTGCTTGATAGCTATTTTGTTATATATAACTTTGCTATGTTAAAATTGAAACCTTCCTTCTTGATTAGAGAGAAAGGGGGAAGTGATGTGGGAATGCATTTGTGTGTGCTGTATCTTTAAATAAAAGTGCTGTGTTGGGTCATGGCGGGCACCATAGAAGAAGTGGGAGGTGTTTGGGTAGGAGAAGCAGGGCGGAGTTAGAGGCAGACCGAGCTGAAGCCCCCGAAGGAATGACATGTAAAGAGCACGGGTGAGCCACGGGCCACGTGGCCCACGGATTAATAGAAATGGGTTGATTTAAGATATAAGAGCTAGCTAGCAATGTGCCTGAGCCATAGGCCAAACAGCATGAAGTAAATAGAAGCGTCTGAGTCGTTTCTGGGGATCCGAGCGGCGGTGCACGGATAAGCGGCGCCGGGCAGGTCTGTGGGTCCGGGATCTCTGGCTGCCCGGGACCCGAGAAACCTACTACAACAGTGTTGTGTCTTTGTGTCCTCATAAGAAAAAAATCTCTTTAAGATTACATGGTTTTTTAGAACAGAAACCTACAACTGGTCAATACACAAATAAGGGACTGTGGAGTTCTCAATTCTAAATGGAACATCTGAATCATGTATAGCCACAGGACTCAGCAATCATTTCAAAAAAAAAATAAAGAAGTAAAATATAGTTGTAGTGAACTTCTTCAGGGAACTGGTAGTTGTTCAGCACAACACTGCACCCATGAACGTAGAACAGCTGTGTCATCACTTATAAGAGTTGCACATAATCAAGTCAACCAAAATCTCATCATGGAAGGAAGGGGTAGGGACGGTTAATGGATTTTCCATCCTAGCTGAAAAGCTATTAGCAACTTATGGATACTGAGAAATGATAGTCAGTTTTCTTCAGAGATGGGCCTGTGTGGGACACACTTACTCAACTGATTGTCCTACTTCCATATACGAAAGCTCTAGGCGGATCAATATTTTTTAAGGAACACGTGAAATTGGGAGAAAAAGTGATAGAGATGTTAATGTATAAATTAGAGAGGTAGAAAAGTGGAGTATATTTGATCAAATTATTATATGTATAAATGTATAAAAATCACTGAAAACTTTTTTAAAAGCATAAAAGGAATTGGATGTAAGTTAAGAGAAATATTTCAGATCCATAAAACCACATGCTGTAAATTCTTAAAGAACTTAATATCAAGAAGATATTTTTAATCATTGTCTTAGTCCAAAGAAGGAAAGCAAAAGTTTGTACACAATGAAATTGTATTAGAGAACAGACTCAATGTTTCTGAACATCAATGGAAAAAAATGATATATAAAAAGGCAATTTCTATATTAGAAGAAATATATGCAAACCATTCATCTAACACAAAGAACTTATAGAGCCCAATAGCAAAATCTTAAAACCCAAATTTAAAAGAATATAAAGAACCTTAAGAGGCCATACAAAGGGTAAGAAATCAATGAAGAAAGTGTGTTGAGAGAGCTAACCATAATTCAGGAGAGTGTTCAAGAAATTTTATTTTTTGTTCTTTTATTTTTGAAGGGATTTTTCAAAGAAAAATGCAAACTAAAACCAAAGGACTCCATTACACACTTTCAAAGGGAGAGAATAATCACTTTCAAAGGGAGAGAACATTGTTTGTGAGTCCATACAAATGGAGGCTCCCAGTGTACTCTGGGTGTAACTGCACACTGGAGTGTATCATGCGTAATGAAACAAGCTAGGAAAAGAGATAGCATAAGTTCACTTATACACAATACCTGAAATAGTTTATCCCAGGGAGCTTTAGAACACAACTGAAGAGTTAAATAGGCTGTGTTCTGGTATACTGCTGCAGAGGACAGTCATTACAGAGTACAATTGATGTGGGAATGTCCTTCTACATGCTGTGAATAGCAATCTTTAAATAAAAGAACTGTTTTGGCCCATGTCAGGCACCATAGAAAAAGTAGGAGGAGAAATCAGAGCATAGGTAGGAGTAGCAGGGCAGAGTCAGAGAGACAGAGGCACAAGCCCAAATGAGCAACATTTAAGGAACACAGGTGAGCCACAGGCCATGTGGCAGACAGATTAATGGAAATGGGTTGAATTAAGATGAAGGAGCAAGCTAGCAATGTGCCTAAATCCATAGACCAAATAGCATGAAGTTAATATAAGTGTCTGAGTCATTTTGGGGGCCTGAGCAGTGACGGGCAGCTAAGTGGTCTGGGGCTGCAGGTCTGTGGGTCTGGGCCTCTGGCCGCTCGGAACCAAGAAACCTCATTGTAACATACAATAATATTATGAACTTCAAAATAGCTATAGGAAGACTTTTAATGTTCTTATGATGATAGAATTATGTTTTGTATAGAGGGAATATGCAAAATATGATAAATTAAAATATTTATTAAAATATTATATATTTGGTTTCATATCAAACATCAATTATTATACACATATATATATATATATTTAATGTTTGGCGAGTCAAAGAGAGGGAGAAACATGTGTCACCTTGGTTCTAGGCTATGAATGGAGGTGGATAAAGGACAGTACTACTCTCCTGTATAGTAAATACTGATGAGGCACACATTTTATATCAAGCAAATTATGAAACTAAAGCCTTACAAATATCCTTTTAAATGTACTACTCAGCTCATATAAGATTCTGGAAATGTACATAAAAACAAAAATCTGGGGGTTGGGATTTTATAACTTCTCATGCAGTATGTGCCTATGTCCTCATTAGAAAAGTTGAATTAATAAAATAGATTATATGAAAATGATTTTATCACATTGACTAATGAAAAAGATTTCTCAGTGAATTTTAAGGCAGAGAAATATTGAAATTATCAGCACAGTAAAGAGATCTATTTTATAAAAATCATTATCAGCCAAAATTGCCATAAATGTCCATTGCCGCATGTTAATCTGAAAATGCTTAAACCATGTGTTGTACAAAACTAGTTTTATTTGGCAAATTCATTTGGGACAGGCACCTGAATCACATTGGCAATTATAAACCATGTACTACACATTTTCACCACTTGCTGTGGCATTTTCTCTGTAAGAAACATCTTTTGTCTCCTCCTGAGGGAACCATATAATACAAAAGAATCTCCCAGGAAATGTGTATCAAGAATTGCTTCTTGATTACTGTGTCATGCATCACAGGTCTGCTGTTAAGAGGCTCTGTGCTTCCCTTCACAGCACCAGCTTTGAAGGACCTCTATATCAACCCCTGAAAATGGGATGGCCTGAAAGTTGGCATTTGAATTGTAAATGGAGATGAATACTGCCTTACAAGAATAAGTGTAAGGCACTCCACCAACTTCACCCTTTCACAGCATTTCTGGGACTTTTCTAACCCTCCACAAATGAAGTCCATGCTATGTACTTTCAAAGAATAATTGCTCTGCAAAATGTTGTGCAACAGAGAGCTGAAAATTAAATAAAGGGCTGATGCCAAAAAACCTGCTATTTTATTCTGTGATATAAGGAGCAACAGGAAGACTGAGTATTGGGCTTGCTTTCTTTGCAACTATCATGGGACAAAACGACTCTCAATAAACAAAATTCAAATCAAATACATAATCCTATCTAGTTCTTCAAGTTAAGGCCTCTGCAAACACTCACTTCAAACAGTGCTTGAGGTACCTCAATCTTTGCACAACGACATCAATATAAAAAGAGAATAAATTTTGCATTATTATAATATATTTACAAATCTTATTTTACTTGTTTTTCATTTGGATATTTATTTTATGGTGTTTGATAGCAAACACAGGTCTTTATGCATTTTCTGTCAACAGTAAGCCACACCATAGCCTACACTTTCATCGGAAATAAGTATAGAGACATCTCATCAGCACTGATAATGTCTAAGTTTAAATATTACTATTTGGGCTTTATTGTGACAAATTCTTATCCGAATTCCTTCTTTTGAGGCTATCTTTGTCACCCCTTGATGGGACAACATGTTCTAAATCATACACGACATGACAACAATAAATCTGTGATGGTTTCAATAAGAATTGACCCCATAGCTAATATATTTGAATGTTTGGTTCCCGATTAGTGGATTGTGTAAGAAGGATTAGGTGTCCCATGGTAATAGGCTTTGCACTTTCAAAAGCCAGCACCAGACAGCATCACCATCTTTCGATATTCCTATCATATGCAGATCTTATGGAAGTTCTCAGCTGCTGCTCTACTGCCATGTTGGGCATTCCGCTGCGATGCCCAGCACCATGATGACCATGGACTCACCTTCTGAAACTGTAAGCAAGCTCCTCAATTATAGGGACATGCTTTTATAAGTTGCTTAAATTGTGGTGTCTTTTCACAGAAATAGAGCAGGACCAAAGATAAAATCTATATAAGAAAGAAGAATTAAACAATAAGGTAATTGTCTCCATCATTAAGTATTTGCCTTCTATAATGGATGATGTCAAACACTAAATAATCAACTGCTTTCCCTGTCTAGGCTATAGTTTTTGGGGTTTTTTTTTTTTACTATTTTAAATTTAAGTGTGCGTATAAATGTTCATTTATGTTTGATTCAGATCATTATTTTAATATTTTTTTTATTTTTCATTATACTATAAATAATCCTACATATTGGCATTCTCAGTAATATATAAAATAAGTAAGGCAGCAGGTAAACAATTACAGTGTTGAAAATTCAAATTCATGTCATCAGAAAACACTTATCAGGTCATACTTTTATGCTTGCGTTTTCATTTGTGGGGCAAAAGGGAAATAAGTATTATTTGTGCAACAGCTGCCTCCCTTTCCCAGTGACTCTTCGCCATGAATGAAGAATCTCAAAATGCAGTCTAAAATAATTACACATCATTTACTCTAGGGCAACAACTAGCCTATCTACACATGTATGTTTCCAACACTTATCACCTTGGCTAAAAATGGGGAAAAACCTCCAATTTATGTTCAAGTTGCATATACTTTTCAGAGGATGTAAATGAAAATATAGAAAATTGATTGTCACACTGGATGCGGAGAAGAGATGACCACTGTTTATGGGTCTGGAGGTTTGCTGAGGAGTGATATAAATGTTCGAACCATGCACAGTTGACATTTGTCTAAATAAGAAATCTAAGACTACCACATCTGTATTTCAAAGCAATTAATTTATGTTGTGTTGGTTTAAACTCAGTGTTTAAAAAACAAACTTAATTTGCCTTACAGAAAATGTAATTATTAGTAATTAGAATGCTCTTTAAGAGATAAATTGTGAAATAGCATTTACCTTTAATATCACACATACCAACTTCATGAGATTTTAATTTTAATACACGTATTTAAGAAGAAAACCATTCCTCAAATATCATACCTTGATAATTTATTCTGAAATTATTTATGAATAATTTTCTTTCTATTTTTGAAAATATATTTTTATATATTATATTGGGATTATGAATTCTCTCACACAGATCCTCCCTACTGCCCCCCACCAAAATCCACACTCTTTTTTACCTCTCTAATTAAAAAACAATGGCATCAAAACATAATAATAAAACCAAATCTTAAAAAATTAATTAATATCAGACAGAATGAATACGTATACCAAAAAGCCTAAAAAACACATTTATACAGAAAAATACTCTTCAGTTGTTTAAACATAGGCAGGCAACTGGATGGAACAAGAAATAAAAGTCATCCTTAGTGAGGTATCCAAATCCCCAAAGACAAATATGGTATATAAGACTCATATATGCATATCTTAGTTTTTAAATTTTCAATAAGCAAGATATAATCTGTATAACCATGTAGGTTAGGTATAGATCAAGGGACAAAGAAGAACAGCTGGATTTCTTTGTGAAGAGGTAGTAGAATAGATGGGCCCATGGAAAGTTTTAATTGTTGCCTTATTACTTTGTAACTCTGCTACTGTGTATGAACCATGTGTAACATTTAATAAAATAGCTGTAGGACACCACAGACACATTAATTGATCAAAGTAGCAGCAGACAAGAAGAAAGGAGGAAAGAGTTTTCAAACAAGAGACCAGTTAAATTCATATGGCTAAAGATGGCTGGCAAATCCCTTCAGAAAATTAATTTCACCCTTTTATTTCTAGGACTTGGAGAGTAGAATAATGTGCTGATATGCTGATTTGCATCAAGTGAAGCATTAAATTTCATGATTTACTTGCCCATGGAAGCATGTGGGAATCAGATGCAGTAGTTCTACCAAGAAACATTATTTGCAGCGCATTTAAATATTCTTATCCAGTAAGCCAAAGGGAAAACTGAAGATTAAGCTTGGTACTTTATTACCATAAATCTTGCCTCCCAGGTTATGACCTTCTTTCTTTCAGTTGAAATGCAGCTCCAAATGAGTCATTGATTTTCTTATAACATATAAATTCATCTGCACATAAACCAATAGGCAAATGGAATTATATTTCTAAAATTATATTTGGTTCTCTCGGTCTAGTTGTTAGAATCCTATTACCCATCCTTTAATGCCAAACAAATTACCCAAGCAGTAGAGTTCATGATGCTTAGGAAAAGTTATGCCAAAATGTGTTTGTCTTCATTTTGGAAAACCATTGCTTTAGGCATCATTAAATATTTGCTTTTGATGGAATCCATTTGCTTTACTGGCAATATTTCCTACTGATTTACGGTTTGCACTATTTCATGTACAGTTTCTAAACAAATCACAATTGAAGTATTAATAACAGAGAGTTTATTTTTTTCTGTATACAATTATGTCTTACGTCTGCTATTACTTGATTGTCTCTCTGGACCTCACATAGTCTCCCATGTTGCAATGTTAGTAGGTACCTTAAATGAGGAGACCAGATAGGGGGGAGTGGGACTTGGGCTTCCGGAAAGTAATTCTTATGCAGCTTCTTTACTTTTCATGAGAAGGGTCTTCTATATTGCTCCTGATTGTCGATTGAACTGCTGACATTTCTAAGCCTCAGATGATTCAGCACAGTAAGGGGCCCTTGTTGAGCCTTAATAATACTACATGTACTTTGAATCTGCAGAAGTAAGAATTAAGTCAGCATCATAGGCCTACATAGGCCATTTAATCATTTTGGTAAAGACCTGCCTCATCCAGAACACTTGGGTCTGCAAAGTGTGTAGCTCTAAAATGTATCTATCTCATTCTCAAATAAGCAAGCAAGTATAGGGAGACAAAGCTTCTTTCAGAGTCTGGCTAATAAGTTAAATCTTCCTTTAATTTCTTTTGATTTTATTTACTACACAGTCATTGATTGGTCTAGTATAATGACAACAAAATCTATTACAATCAGTCCTGATCTAAGAAGATTCCAAATACGAGAAACTGAAAAAAAAATTCAGTAAAAGCTCAGTAAGTGCCATATTATTGCGATATGTCCAATAAAATTTCTAATAAATTAGAAAAATGAATTTTACATGAAATCATGAGAAAAATTTCAGGAACATTCAGAAATGATGTCAATAAAATTATGCAGTTATAAATATTTAAGCAGCAGCCAAACCCAAAATATACACTGTAGAAAAAGATAATAAGAATAAATAGAATTGTCAAAAGCTGAAGGGCAAGTCTAACAATGCCAGACATTGTTTTCATCTAATAAAATGTTTTATAAAGAACTTGAAAAGGTTAAAAACAAAAAAGAAACAAGACAAAACAAACAAAAACAAAAAACAAGGAAAGCAAAATGAACAGGATACATCTCAGTGAGCTTCTGTACTTAGATTAGCCAGTCTAAAGCTGTGGAGCTCTACACTGGGCTTCACACGTTCACAGTAAAATATGTTTTATGCACTTATCCACTACCAACAATTAAAATCCTATGACACAAGTAAAACCTGAAAAACAATTAACTTATTACTCTCTTCACTATTCAGGTGTCTATTATTTATATACAATCCTCCATTAAAACTAATATTTATTAAACCTCCCTGTTTTTATATGTGTTATAGTGTATTCAAGTGTATGTTTGTTTACATGTGCTCCAATGTACATACATTATAAATATTATGTTCTAGAATCTGAATATGATAAAAAATGTTTATTTTTTTCTGAGATTATTTGACTTTTCTTAACAGATTCTAAATTTCAAATCAAGAAATATTTAAAAACTGTAAATTTATTCTTGTCAGTTAATATAGTCAATTTAAGAAAATTCTGGAAATTTTTTACTCTTCTCGAAAAACCTGATAACCAATGTGACAATGTAAGCATGCCATATCAGGAGTAAGAAGGGTCAGGAAGCTATAGTAATGCTTTATATTTGAGACTCTGAGGCCTTACATGATTTCATCAAGGGTACTAGAGAGATAACAAGTACTTACGTTACCAAAGACAAATTATCCCTACACATTCAATGAAATGCAATAGGAACATAATGGTTGACATTTCATATATTGTAGAATCTGATACCTGTTTTCTGGGAGAGACTATTAGTATGAGGTATGATGACCTTATGACTGTTTTTTTCTGAATGTGCTAATGCATAATGACCCAAAAGAATGTGTGGGAAAGGGTTTATTTGAGCTTACAATTGGAAACCTTCCCTGCAGAGAAACAGGCAGGAACTCAAGGCAGAAACAGAAACAAAACCATGGAAGAGTGCTGTTTCTCAGCTTGCTTTAATATAGCACCCAGGACTACCTGCCTAGAAGTAGTACCCCTCACATTTGGCTGGGTTCTTCCACATAAATCAGTAGTCCAGAAAATTCCCACAAGCTTGCCTACTGAAAGATATTATGAAAGTATTTTTTAATTGAGATTCGTGTCTCTCAGATGACACTAATGTGTCAAGTTGACAAAAGAAAATTAGTCAACATATCAAGTCTCAGTTTATAATCTGTTTATCAGGTATAATTAATGTTAGGCTTAATTAAAAAATTATTTTCAAGTTTCCATTTGTTGACATTTAAATTACATATTAATTATTTTCTACATAATTGAATATAGTATAAAACATACTATGTGGCGTCTGAGATAAGACAGATGAGAAAATGTTATACTATTGTTTGGTTAAATTGGGGCATGTAATGGGAGGAGGAGATATTGTTAGATATAAATAACACTAAAATCCATTTAAAAAGTAATATTGACACCTATTATACCTAATTCTAGAAAGTTACATACACACATATACAGAGACATATACATGTGAGTTTAAATCGAGTAACTCTATAACTAACACATTTTTTTAAAGATTACTAAAGAAACAGTTACATTTTTAAGATTCAGCAGCCAGTGAAGTTCCATTGAACCCTCAAATATTATGTTATTGATAAAATTATTTGTTACCCTCCAGTACGCGACACTAAAACCCTATGGCTGAAGTGCTAACATACTTGAGTTATTAAAAAGGAGGTGAGAAGCTTAAAGTGACCTCTAAGTTTTATCTCTACTAGATAGGTTTTACAGTAGTGAAAAGTACTGTGCCTGCAACAGAAAAGTTATCAACAGTGTTACTCATCTATGAATTATAAAAGCAATAATATTTAACACTGAAAATACATGCCTACTTGTGCAATACTGGAACAAATATTGTAGGAGTACCCAAGTACTGTTTACTTTGAATAGGACAGGAAACACATACCAGACACCTTTGTTATGTCATGAACCTGTAAGTAGACATGCCAAAGATCCAAGCAAGGAACATACTATAATTAATCTGAGAAGCTGACATAGTATAAAATCATTCCTAATGACTTGTTATAGCTGAATACTCAAGTAACAGAGGTTCAGAGTCAAATGTGGGGATGGAACCATGAAAAATGAACACTAAGAATCTTAAACAAAAATTTTCATTTCAACCTCCTGAGGAAAAACATTAATATATATTTGAAACAATTGAATACATTGTATACAAATTTATTGTCAATACTAACCTCATATTTCTCCAAACAGAAAGTATATATTAGAATGAACACAGCAAGCAGCTACGTCTAGTACTTATTCTTTCTACCTGTCCTCTAAGACTCTCTTCATGTCTTCCAAGCCTCTAAGGATCTGGCTTGGCTGCTCTGGCAGAAAGCAAGAGCCCACTCTGTAGAACACACAGAGTACTAGTTGTGCATCTAAAGTACCCAGCTCTTGACCATCTGGGGAATCTTTTGATTTGGAATTATGGCTTGCTCATATTCTTGAAATGAGTAAATTTTTATATTAGTGAATATAGAGATCTTTATGTTTTATACTATGAACAGTAGTTCTCTTAATTTTGTATGCAAATTAAATGAAAAACAATATACACATGCATATAACCACATGATTATGGAACTGGAAAGAGAAATGTTTTTAAAGTACATTAATATTGGTAAGCAACATAGAATGATATAATATTTATATCACTTCAAAGGCAAAAAATAATTAGAAAGTCATCAATAAAACATAATTATTATGCTCATGACTGGCAGGTGCTTAGAGTACTGTAGTTGATACTGTACCCTAAATACACACTAAAAAAATTGTATAAATAAGCATGTTGTGATGTTGGGTAATATTTAAAGCAATGTTTTCTAAATCAGGTTACATAATATCTTGTACTATCATTGCTCTAATAAAATAATTGTGTATAATAATGAAATTGGGAACTGGAAATGTAAACTTTAATACCAGGCATTGTATCAGGATAGGTGTTGCATGAATAAATGAAACTCAGGGACAGATCTCTGAGAAAGTCAGAGATATTAGAGAGAGTAAACACCACAGTCAGATCTTACCCAGCTGTCTTCCAGCTTCCTCAGCCTGGCTTCTCTTGGTCTCTTCTAACTTCTGTCTTTCTAGGCCCATGCTAAATACTCTCTTGGTAAGTTAAGGCATGGCCCCACCACTGCCTGCCTGAGAGCTCGGAACTCCTTCTGTAAACTAAGATGACCTGGAACTCAGTTTGGATTAAGGGTTTAAATCACCACTCCCAGGATACTCCCTGTGCTAGGATTAAAGGTGTGAGTCACCACTCTCTAATCCTCCTAGACTGACTGTGGATAGATCCCTCTTATATTTCTGCAACTTCTGGAGCTTTTATTAACTCCCCACAGATAGGATTATAGTTTGCTTTTGGAACTTTGTATATATATTCAGTAGCTTCTAAACTAGGTGAGTGCTACTTTTGTTAAGTTTAAAAATGCATATAATTTATCTCACTTGTCTCTTTATATAGAACAATTATAAATCTATATACTAATACATTCCTTTGAACAAACAGCACAAAAAGTTTTCTAAAATAAATTGCTGTGATTTGTGAGAACAAATTACAACACATATCAATCTTACACTGCTATAATGCTATAGCATGTACAATTACAATCGAATTCATGAACTTTACTGCTTCCAAAAATGCCATAGTCAGGTTTGCTTTGTTTGAAAACCTTGACCAGTTTTATCTGCAAGGATCTTTGATAAAGTCATACTGTATCATAAGAAAGAGGTATTTACAAGAACTTAATTGGAGTTCGAAATTTTAAGGCTTAGAATAGCATGTTAGTGTTTCAAGATGCTCATGAAATTAGAACTTGACCCTCTGCATCTCTGCCCTTTTTTAGGATAAACACTGATCTCAAAAGATCTTACTTGGCAGATGAATGATAAGACAGAGCTTTTAAACAGTCTCAACACACACTCTAGACACCTGAAGCACTTGTTTCAAGAAAGTCTACAACTCACATTGGCCCCAAATCCATAGTAAAGTCATTGGCTTGCCATGCAGATGTCCTGGGAAAGCGATCCAGCAGAACTACCCAAACATTTACTGCATCAGAAGTAGCCAACTGGCTCCATTTCTAATACTGACAGGTAGGTAAGCCTAATAGATACTCAACACTGTATGGTACCTCCATGTAACTCATAGAGATGGATGAGTGTCATATCTCTACAGCTGTGTTGCTAATCATGCTAAGAGTTGTCAGAAACCCACATTAAAAAAAAAAAAAAAAACCTGGCAGTTGGAAAGACAATGCTATGACTCCTGCAGCCTGGGACAGGACACTGACAATAATGTTAGCAGCTAAACAACTATAATGACACACTAAAGCCCACCTGGACCAGAAGTCCCTCTAGCATATGTTGCCATAGAACACACCACAAAAAATTCTTTACTAAAAAATCCCAGCATAAATAATCCCTCTTCCCTTCCTTCGACTAATCTTTTGGAGGTTGGCCTGGTGCTTGGCTATGGATCTCTTCATCTGATTCCATTAGCCACTTATGAAGGTTCTATGATGACAGTTAAGGTATTCTGATTACTAGGGTAGGTTAGCTCAGGCACCCTCCCCACTATTTCTAGTAGTTTGAGCTGGTGTCATCTTTGTGTATACCTGGGAATTTCCCTAGCACCAGGTGTCTCCCTAATTCCACAATGTCTCCTTCTATCAAGATATCTCTTTCATTGCTCTCCTACTCTGTTCCTGTTCCAGCTCAACCACTCTTACCCTTCTATTGCTCCTCTTGCCTCTAGTTTACTCAGGAATCTCATCTATTTTCCTTTCCAAGAATAATCCATGCATCATTCTTAGGGCCCTCCTTGACAGGAAAATCTACAGAGAAAACTGAATCAAGCTAGTGGGAACTCATAAACTTTAAAGCAACATCTATGAAGCCTACATGAGATTGGACTAGGGCATACATAAGACAGTTATATAACTTGGTCTTTTAAAGGAGCCTTTGGAGGTGGGATCAGGATCTACCCCTCAGGCATGAGCTGGCTGTTTGGGAGCCATTTACCTATGATGGGACAAATTGTGCAGCCTTGATATAGTGTCTTGAATTTGCCTCACTTGAATTTTCCAGGATTTGCTGACTCCCCATGAGAGATCTTACATTTTCAGAGGCGGTGATGAGGAGTAGGTTGGGTGCAGAAGACTGGAGGGAACAGAGGAGGAATAAGAGCGGCAATTTGTTGTTGGTATGTAAAATGAATGAAATTTCTTAAAGAAAACAAGCAAAAAAGGATAAAGGATCCGTCAGAGTCATAAACACCAATACATGAGCACAACATGCCTCAGAGACAATAAAACAGTAGACCCCAAATACACGGAAATAGAGGAATTGTCCAAAATGATAATTAAAAATAAACTTAATTAGATACAAGAGGCATATAAAGCCATGTCATAGGTTCTTTCTAGAACTTAGAAAAAAAATAAGGACACAGAAAATATAAAGAATGGCATGCATTCCTATTGGTATTCACGTCTCTGAGCTTCTACTACACATATCCACTGTGTTTAGCTTACAACATGATAATAAGTTCCAAAAGCTTTTTGTTGCTATTTCAACATTTAAGAAGATGAGAACCATAAGTGTGTATTTATAGTGGCCCATGTTGTAACAGGCATAAGTCCGTCATGTAAGGAGGATGCAAGAGGAAGTAGCTTTTGTTATCAGAACCATAGAGCAGAGGAATGCCTGCACCAAGGGCTCCTTTTCTCTATGTAAGCATATCCAGATCAAATTTTGTGAATGGTCCATGGAGCTTCATTAATCCTCTCTAAAAATACCTTCACAGATGTACTTATAGGCATCTTCAATAACCTCCTAGCTCTTATTAACCTAACCAAGTTTGCTGTATTAAGTACCAAGTACATCAAGTCACATCTAATGGGACATTCATTAGGATAAACATAGTTCTTAAAAGTAACTTTATAGGCCAAGAGTAACTGTGATAAATAATAAAATTCTACAAGAAAGAAAAATCATAAAACAGAATTATATCAAACATAGATGTGATTTAGAAAGAATGTTATAGAAAATCTCTCCAAGCCAAGTTACTTAAAACCATGGCATGGGCAGTATTTGTACTGCTGAGGAAATCTATGGGAGATTATGTTCTTTCATTGTAAATAATTATCCCACCCACTGGTTTAATAAAAAGTGCTGATTAGCCAAAGGCAGACAGGAAGTGTGGGTGTGGCTACCAGACTAAAAAAAACTCTGAGAATAGGAAGCACAGAGCAGAAGCCAGAGAGAAGTCAGAAGAAGCAGAGGACAACTATGCTGCTCTAAGAAAAGGTACTGAGCCTCATGGCTGAACAGGATGTGTCATGGGTTGGATGAAGGGTAGAGAGCTAGCAAGTTATATGCCTGGGCCTTAGGTCAATCAGCCTAAAACCATTGTAAGCATCTGTGTGTGTCTCAGCGGGTCTGTGGGTCTGTGGGTCTGTGGGCCTAAACCTTGAGGCTAGGCCCGAAAGTCAGGGACAGAAACCTCCTACTACAGAAATCCTGCAATGAGCATTGAAAGTTCATTGGTAAAGCAGCTATTCAAATAGAAAAGGTAAGAAAATAACACCAGAACAATATACAAAATCATAAAACAACAGATGGAAAAAAATTAAAAAGAGAATAAAAAGTTAAAACAAAACAACTAAAAATATTAAAAAGAAGTATTTCTAACTAAAACTAACCTACAATGTGAGGATAAAATTCACAACTAAAAAATATGAGAAACCAAAAGGCTTTAAAATATCAGATCAAACTATCTACTGCTGACTGGAAACGAATTTTACTTATTAGATGTATATTAGACTATGTTTAATGGACAATAGTTGTCATGATAGTGAGAATCAAGGTGAACAGGTGCCAAGGAAGTCTAATAAAATGTGCTATGGGTCTCATGCTTAAAAAAAAATCTCTATATAACCACAAAATAATTTAAAAGAAAGATAATGAAAAAATACTCTATGATATAAAGCAACTAGTAATCAGTTTGAGAGCACAGATAGCCTCTAGTCCAACAATCATTGAGAATTTACAACTTACTTTCATTAACAGACCAGAAGCAATCATGCAATAAACATCTGAGTTATGTTATACTAAACATCACAAATGGACAAGTAACTTTTATAAAACGTTCAGCAATAATCTAAGATTGTTCAGTCTCATCATAGTATAGAATGTTCTTCAGGATAGATGGCCTTTTATAGGGCATTAAAAAAAAAACATGAAATCATTGCCTTTGTTTTCCAAGATCATGCTAAAATAAGATTAGAAATAAATCCAAGAAACTTGAATATTGTCTTCTGAAAATGAATAACAGATTAAAAATGAAAAAAAAATTGAAGAAACAACATAGCCTATGTGATACAGCAGAGTCAGTCCTAAAAAAACAAACAAACAAAAAAAAACAAAAAAAAAACAAAACAAAAAAAAGTTTTCTCATATGTCTTTAACTTTAAAGTAAAAGCAAGCACTAGTGTGGTTTGACATATTGGTTGTGCACCTTGACAATCTGGACTCATCTTTATTTTTGTTTCTTTTCTTTGTACTTTTCAGGGTCTCCAAACCATTCTAAGGATATTTTTCCTTGTGATCAGCATCCATTTTCCCCCAGTAACTCCAAACATGTTCTGTTATCTTCTACAGCTACTATTTAAATGCTTGACTTTGAAGACAAATTTTAGTACATGTTCAGACCCCTAAGTCAGTTACTATGCCAAAGGGGATGTGGATATGATAATTATCTGCTTCTGTCAGTTTATATAAAATATTAGTGAGTCAAGACTGAACAATATGTGATGGTTACAAAAATGGAAAGAAATATGTTTTCTTTTCATAAGATGAAGGAACTTCTCAGTAAATTATTAATAAGTTGAATCCAATAACACATAAAAATACTTATAAACATTATCACCTGAAATTCATCCCAAGGATTTATTTGCAGCTCAAAGGAAGAAAATCAAATATATATGTATATTTATGTATATATATATAGATAGATAGATAGATAGATATGTCTGTGTGTATATGTGTCTAAAACTATAGAATCATCTCAAAAATGTATATACTAAACTAAGTGCATAGGAATGTAGGAATACATATTTTACAAAAGCGCAGGCTGAGTTTACAAAATGAAAGCATGCTTGCTCTTACAAGAAGACATTCCAGAGAAAATCTCCAAATAATATTATTTTGAACAAACATTATTTTATATTTATACAGACTCACAGACACTATCTCTTTCTCTTCTCTCTCTCTCTTTCTCTCTCTCTCTCTCTCTCTCTCTCTCTCTCTCTCTCTCTCTCTCTCTCTCTCTTTCACACACACACATGTGCATACACACAGACTGGTAAAAGTGATTTTAAAATTTTGTGAATTTGAAAAATAAATATTTAAAATTAATTGGTTATTTATATATTACAAAAGTGCTAAGACTAAAAAAGAATAAATAAACCTACCCCACAGAAAATAGCCACAAAAGCTAGAAATGTATCTTAGACATTATGTGATTTCAGAAATAAAATCTGTAAAATATTTACAAAGAAATCCAAGAGAATACACCCAGAAATAGTGAAATAGCTTATTCTCAAGCATTGGAAGAATTAATATTTTCAAAACTCAATATTCTTTATCTGTTGAAAACAGAGGTTTTTCCTGATGAAGGGTAAAAACTACACTTAATCTATGGGTATAAGGACCAGTATTGAAAGTATGGTTTGGAATTGTTTATGTTCCTCAACAAGATTCATGAATTCACTATCCTTGAGTAAGTGGTTAAGTTTTCAGTACTGAGCATGATTTCCATCTTGTCTAACAGGTCTTAAAATAGTCTTCATTAGGAAGAGCAAACCAAGTATTTCATAACATCATATAGATTTATCAGATTATATTTAGGAGTATATGCATATATATATATATGTTCATATATCAGCACAAAGCAACAATTAATGATAAAAGACATCATGAACTTAAAGAGAATAAGGAGGGGCATATGACAATTTTTGGAGGAAAGAAAGGGAAATGAGAAATTTTGGAATTATATTGTAATCTCAAAGTATAATTAAAAATGATTACACTATCTCATCACTCAACCCTTAAAAGCACTAAAATTCAAATACTCCTGTGGGTTTAATGCAATTCATTTCACAAAAGAATCAAATTGCTTAAAAAATGACTATCCACACCATTTTTAGAAAATATAAAAGATCACAAATAAGAAAAATTTAATGACTCTTCTTCATAATTCCAACACTCAAGAGTTGGTGACATAAGAAAAAAAGTCAGCCTTAGCTACAAAGCTAATTAGAAACTAGCCTTGAGTCTTGTTGATGGAAGGATTTCACTGGGTGGGGTTGGGGGAGGGGCTTTGAGGTGTCACAAGCTCAAGCCAAGTTCATTGTATTTTCCTACTGCCTGAAGATCCAACTGTAAGATCCAGCTGTAACTGCCTTCTTGCTTCTTGCCAAAATAATAACAGAATAAATATCTAAAATGTAATCTTCCCTTTATTAAACGTTTTCTTTTATAAGGAGAAAAAAACTAGTCTGAGCTGCATAAGATGCAATAATACCCCAAATTATCAAGGCAGTGATGGCCAACACAAACCAACTCAAGGCCAACTCTGGAAGGCCTTTGTCTCATCATGTTACACCTAGGCTCTTTTACAGTTTTTATCTATTTATTTGTTCATTTACTTTACTTTACCTTATAGGTCCTTTGTGTATATTATCATTTCTAGATTTATGTGTTTGTGAAATTCCTGTGTGTACAACCTGTATGTGCTGAGACTTCGTGCATTTCTTGTGTCTTTCCCTCCCTATTTTTGCTTGTTTGTTTTGTCCTATTTCTATTTGCTGGTTTTATCATTTTCATTTTGTTATAATTCCATAGATGCCTGTTTGATTGCCTATGAGAGACAGAAAGAGTGTGGACCCTGGATTTGAAGAAGAAAAAAATTTAATCAAAATACATTGCAAAATATATGTATTGTAAACAACTCTTTAATACAAGAACAAATTCAAAAAATGTATTTTGAATAATTTTTTCTGAAAGTACATCATGATAATGTTTTCGGCAAAGAGCTTGTAATATGATTCCAAGATCATAGGAAATAAACAAAATATCTTAAGTGTCCCTTTATAAAATCGACAGCTTCTCATCACCACTAAAGCAACTGATAGAATTCAGTCTTCAGGAGAAGAGTAGGTATTTCAAAACTATATGTCTAACTAGATATAATCTACAAGCCATAATAAATTCATGAATACAGTGGCAAAAATTATTAATAATTTGAGTTGTAATAATTTTAATAAACATTTATTAAGGATACATATTAGTGCCCAAAAGGTATATAAAATATCTCTAAACTGACTAATCACTAGTAAAAGTAAGTAGAAAACCACAACTGCCTGGAAAATTGTGGTTGAAAGAAAATTTAGAGTAATATTAATGATAATATAAATTAGTGGAGTTATTATGGAAAACAGTCTAGATGTTCCTAATGAAGTAAAAGTTACAATGACAATCAATTTCATTAGGAGTATATAGTAAACCCAGAAGAAATCTATATCAAAGCCATATCTTTATCAATGTGTTTATGCAGTGCACACACACAGATACACTCATGCATGCACATTCACACTATAGTATTAGTGAGGCATTAACTGAAAAAACTTCCCTTTTGCAACACTGAAAGGATTGGAAGACAAGCAGTATATAATCTCTCTCATACATGTGGGAAGTACAAAGTTGGTCAAGAATGTGATAGGATTGAGTTGTGGTTACTAAAGTCTAAGAATAATGGAAAGAATGGAGAGAGGATACTATTGAAGACATTTGGATATGAAGAGTTATATGTGATGCTCTATAATGGAATGTGGTAACAACGCTAATCAACAATACATTAATTTGTTTGTAATTGCTAGAAATGAGAATACAGAATGCCCTAACACAAAGAAATGACAAATATTTGAGATGACAGACATGTTAATAATACTAATCTGATCGTGACGTGTTCTGTATGTTATTAAACTGTTACACTGAGCCAAACTATTAGCTTATTTTTAAAATGAGCTGTTCAGTTCAGAATGTAAGCAGCCTGATCACAAAATATAGAAATGGAAAGATGCATATATTGTAAAGGGTCAGAAGAAAATAATATTTCTTTTATTATAAAGTTTTAGTTTTATAAAAGATACTCTACTATAAGCAAGGTTTATCTTCTAAATCTGCAAATTTTATAAATAAGTCAAACTCATTTTGATCAAAATAAAATCACACATCTGTGATGACAGAGCATTTTGCAATATTCACTGAATTGGAATTAGAGTATTTTGAAAGATTGTACATATTACTACATGGTTTAGAAGAAAATAGGTTGTCATATAGTTGTAGAAATCACAGTGTGCCATAAAGGGCATGAGAATGAATAGAAAATATTTATAAAAGGTAACATGTTCTGTAGGCACTCATGTTTCAGAGAGTACACTCTCTTAGTGGTAGAGGAGATGGAAGGCAAGGTCTTCAACACAGTATGTGTTAGCGCAATTTTCAGCTGCTTACAATGTTTTATTGTTCTTGCTTCACTCCTATGGCATTCTACAGGAAAAAGTATCAATCTTAAACATAGAAGAATAAGTAGGCTTCACAAAGAAGCATCATTTATATGAAATATAAAAACATTTCACCAGGTGGAGAGTCTACTTCAGAACATTTCAATAAAGACTACAAAGTCAAAACCTCTTCTTAAAATTCAGAGAAGAGACAAAGAGGAAGCTAGTATAGCCAAAGTCTTAACCCTCTTTCTAGAGCTTGTATTTATCCATGGATGAAAGGAAAAGAAAAAAATGGGGAGGGAGGGAGGAGAGAGAGGGAGGAACAAGGTGAAAGAGACATATAAAATGTTGTAAAAATATAGTGTATGTATGATGGCAGGTAATTAAACTCTCACCCTCTCATAAACTGTTATGTGCCACTTGAAATCTGTTAAGGATCAATGCTACCTACACAGGGGAACAAAAGAGCTGAGATGTTGTCAGAGATAGATCAAAAACCTCCAGAGTAGGAGGAAATCATTCTAAGGACGTAGGACAAGAGGATTTACCAGAGCTGTGTCATGATCACAGGCAGAAATCGGAGTGGGAAGAAAGAAGTCTTCTGTTGGCATTTGACATCTAGGAAATTGTCATGACATCTTATCCTGGCTTTGGAATATGTCATAATGACTTATATATCCTGGATGATGTCTATACCCTAACCACACCATGAAAAGATTTGTCAAATAACACTAAGGGTTTATAGGTAGATTGTATGCTACACGAGGGAGATTAAGACAGTTTTACTGCTATTTTGACATTCCTCTGAAAAAACAACTGCTCAGTCCTTGTGTAGTAGAATTGTTTTGGAGACATGGTAGAACCTGTGTTTCAGGTTGTTGAAATAGGACACAGAATCATCCATCGAAATTAGACATATTTTTGTGATGACAAACATCTTCCAAGATGTTAACATTTCTGTCTTAGGGATACTAAACACATACATCTAGTCCTCCATTACAAGTGAAGAAAAGAGGTATAGATAGTAAATTGCAAGGCTAAAACACATGATGCGGTGTTCTGTGCACATCTAGGAATATTGAACATGTGGGTTTGCCAGCTAGATTCACACAAGGGGACTTCAAGAGTTGACTGTAGGCAAGGAAACAGTCTGATCCATAATTCAGAAGAAATCGTGTACACTAAACAAAGGCTCAGCTATTGCTTTTAAGATTTTACTTTTTGATTAAGTGAATATGTATATGTCTGTGTGTGGAGGGTGTACAATAGAGCATGTGCCTAAAGAGACCAGAAGGTGTCAGATTCTTTGAAGGTGGAAAAACAGGGTGATCTAGGACCCTAAGCACTGGTCCTTTTCAAGAGGGGTAAAGCACTCTGAAATGCTGATCTGTATCTCCAGCTCCAAGTTCAAAGTTTTTCAGCATTGACACTGTTTCAATGAAGGACAAACCAGTGGCATTTTCCAGAAAAAAAAAAAAGAATAAGTTTCTGATGTGGGAATGCATTTGTGTGTGCTGTATCTTTAAATAAAGTAGCTGTTATGGGTCATGGTGGGCACCATAGAGGAAGTGGGAGGAGAGTCAGAGCTTAGGGGGGAGAAGCAGGGTGGAGTCAGGCGGACCGAGCTGAAGCCACCGAAGGAACAGCATGTAAGGAGGCACGGGTGAGCCACGCGGGCCACGTGGCCCGCAGATTAATAGAAATGGGTTGATTTAAGATATAAGAGCTAGCTAGCAATGTGCCTGAGCCATAGGCCAAACAGCATGAAGTTAATAAAAGCGTCTGAGTCGTTTCTGGGGGCCTAGGCAGCGGTGCGCAGATAAACAGTCCCTGGCAGGTCTGTGGGTCCGGGACCTCTGGCGTCCGGGACCCGAGAAAACCCACTACAACAAGTTTCAAAGTAGTGGAAAATGTTGCATGCCACTCAGAGGCAGCAGATAGATGCATTTCACACACAGCATGAGCACAATGATAATAGCAAGGACACTGAGGAAAAAATCCTGACCAATAGACAGATATGGAGAAAGAAGCCAGAAATCAAGTAATTGGATCATAGGAAAGCATTATCTCAATGAGTTCTCATAGGAAAAGTTGTGGCACATAGCCATAAGTAACCCGTGATAACTTTGGAAGTGTAGGACAGCCAGATAGAGAGCAGGGAGAACCCAAGGTAGAATTTTTCCTGTTGCCTATGTTATATTATTAATATGCTTGATTTTTGAATGACCTCCGTAATATCTAATATCAAGAAGCTCTCAAATGTCTTTAGATTTGAGCAATCAGGTCCGTAGAGTAGGTAAAATCTGGATCTTGCCCATTACCACATCAAGTTGCACCAAAATGAGTCTGAGAAGACTCTAGTAGTAACATGCTGGCTCATTAGTGTTCAGTTCTGCAGACACAAAGACCAGAGATTTGTGATGCCTGAGAAATGTTCTATTGTGTGGTACACGAGCTTGAGTTTTATCCAGCAGATGCAGCCAGATAGAGCTTTTTCAGTGATCCAAACACCTGCCAGTGAATTGGTTTCATTTATCTATTCACTGGTGAATATATGGGCTAGTTTTTTATTTCACACCTGTACAAAAAATGTGAATGATTACAATTGTGATCACGTTTGGTTTAGAAGAATGTAATGAGTGTGGGTGCCTGCAGAGGCCTAATAAGGAGCTTTAAATTCCCCTGAGCTGTAGTTACAGGCAGTTTTGACATGCCTGATACTAGTACAGGAAGACAAATTCAGGTCCCATGGAGGAACAACTGATCAGCCCCTGTTTATGAGAATTGTTTTGGAAAATATGTTGAGCATCACTATGTATTATTCTTAATATAATATGTCTTAGTAATGCCACTCATATATAATTATTACTTTTGCTTGTTATTTGCTTTAGGAAATTGATTTTGAAGCAGGTTCTCATGATGTTGTCCATACTGGCCTTAATTTCACTGTCCTACCTAAGCCTCACAATTGTAACGTGTCTAGATTAATCATAATTTTTTTGTTGCCCCAAATGACTTTCACATACATTTCCTGTCTTCTAATGTAACCTGAGATGAATTTCTAAATGCACCAGTCTAATAATAAACTCCTAGTGTGTTTTACATATTTAGATTAATAACATTTTTATGTGCCAATTTACATCATTTTCAACTACAAAACAATACTTTTATGGGGCTAAAACAAAAGAAAACGCAAGTATCTAGGCAATTTCTTGCTATAACATTTCCCCGGCTGATGAGAAACTAAGTTCAAAAGAGTATCGGGACACTGTTCAGCTTTGATAAAAATGTGCATTTACCATGTACTAAAAGATACCTAAGTTCTGCTTCTCAATTATAGTCATACCCTAAGATTTTAAGAAGTCAAAACATTCTTTAAAGTAATACTTAATTAATCTAGGTAGAGTTCTTTAATGTTATTGAACAAAATATTTTAACTATATAAGAACTATTCCCAGGAGAAATAAGATTTTTTTCTTTTCATTTCTTTTTCCAAAATGATATTTTATAGGACACAAACATAGCTTCTGAGGACATCCCAGTCACTGCTTATAGCAACTCTATTGATAATCAGAGGCCAATTACCACTCATCACTTAGTTTCTTCAGTTTCTATGTTAAAAGCAGACAGAGCCCTTAAGAGATAGGTATGAAGAAGACAAATATGTTGTTTAGAAGCAATTAGTAGAAAATTTGTATTAATTCTGTGATGGTTTGAATGCAAATTGCCTCCATGGGCTCATACGTTCGAATTCTTTGTCCCCAAGTTGTCAGAACCATTGGAAAGGGCTGATGTGTAGCAGGAGGATTCTGGCCCGGACTTTCGGGTCTAACCTCAAGGTTTAGGACCCACAGACTGGAAGTTCCACAGACCCACAGAGACACACAGATGCTTTCAATAATTTTAGGCTGATCGGTCTAAGGCCCAGGCATATAACTTGCTAGCTCTCTACCCTTCATTTAACCCGTGACTCATCCTGTTCAGCCATGGGGCTTGGTACCTTTTCTCACAGCAGCATGGTTGTCCTCTGCTTCTTCAGGCTTCTCTCTGGCATTCTCTCTCTGTACTTCCTGTTTTCAGAGTTTCCTTAGTCTGGTAGCCCCGCCCACACTTCCTGTCTACCTTTGTCCAATCAGTGCTTTTTATTAAACCAGTGGGTGGGACAAATTTTTACAATGATGCAACACAATCTCCCTATACTGATGTGTGGCCTTGTTATTGGAAATGGGACCATGGGGGTTGATTTTAATATTTCAAAAACCACACCATTCTCAATTAGTTTTCTTTCTGCTTATGGTTATTGTTTTGGCATATAAGTGTTCAGCTATGCTTTATTACAATGCTTACCTACCTGCTGCCCTGTTCCCAGCAGTGATGTCCATGAATTTACCTTCTAAACCCGTAAGCCCAATAATCTTTTTCTTTTATGAGGTGCCTTAGTTATGGCATCTTAAAAGAGCAATAGAAAGGGAAATAAGATGATTCATTAATACCTTTATATTACATTAATATTTTAATTGTGTTTACCCTAAATCCTCCCAGATCCACTAATGAACTTTAGAGGATGAGAGCATAAGGAAGAGGAAGGGTTAGGGAGTGAAATGATTAACCTTTAAAATTTTTAATGTAGAAATATGTACAAACACAGAAAACTGTGGGTTTCTCTATACTGCCCGGCTGGTCCCAAAGCCATTTAGTCCTAAATAATTAATAAAGGCATATATTAATTACAAGCTATGGCTCAGGCTTATTACTTGCTAATTCTTATGCCTTAAGTTAACCCATTTTCCTATTTATGCTTATCCATGTGACTTGGTACCTTTTATCACTGCAGCATGCTTGTCTTGCTTCCTTTCCATCTTTTGGCATCTGCTGCTCTGCTCTTCTGCCTCCCCAAATCCTCCTAGTCAGGTTGCCCTGTTTCTACCTCTTATATAGCTTCTGGCCAATCAGCATTTATTAAACCAAATCTTACAGTGACAAATATTTACAGTGTAGAAGAGCATAGTCCCATAGCAAACATAAAAATAAACACATAGATACACACGTCTCTCTCTCTCTATCACTGTTTTCCTGTCTCTGTTTCTCTCTCCTCTCTCTCTCTCTCTCTCTCTCTCTCTCTCTCTCTCTCTCTCTCTCTCTCTCTCTCTCTCTCTCTCCCTCTCTCTCATATATCTGTATGTCTGTGAGTATGTAGTCAATTGAAGTTACCATATACAGGGGATAATGCTTCTCTCCAAAGCCATAGCTTGTCAAATAAAAAGGCAGTATCCCAAGTGTGGGATATCTCCATTAAAGTGTTGATCAGAAATGTCCTGGAACAATAACACCAAAAAGCACAGGATGTTTTTATTGGCCTTGTTTATTCATTACTATTTGACGGTAAGATTGTGTTTTTGAACATACCACATACTTTGGTCACAGAACATGAACAAATCAAATTGGAACTGAGAAGAAAGATTTCTTTTTATTAGCTAGTTCAGAGAGTACAGGAAGATGTTGTGTATTCTGCTATGTAAAATGTATGTGATGGTCTTACCCTGATTTAATTGTAAAAGCCACAGTAATGATTGTCCTAATAAGATATACCCATGGTTGTAATAGTTGCAGGAACATTATGGAAGTAACGGACTACTTTTTCATTAAATATCTGTACCACAGGAAGAACTACGTATCTGAATATATTAATCTGACCATGAACTCATGGTTCAGGAGCTATAGGCCCCAGTTATGAATCTACTACTATTATTTTGGTAGACATCAATCTGCATGCTAAAGACATATATCTTTACATATAGACTTCCGCACCTCTCAGTTCTCATCAGAGACATTTCTTTGCACAATAGGAATAGAGAAACTAACAACATGTGAAACTGGAGGAATAAGCTACTGTGGAGTGCTCATCAGCAAACAAGACTATAAATTAAGAAAGTGATCTTAGCAGCCTGCTTGTATACATGTTCTTCCTTTTCTGATTGTGGATATGAAGTGACCACTTGCCCAGTTATCTTGACTTCTCAGTCAGAATGGACTAGCCCCTTTATCTAGAATAAACTCTTTTAATTTGATATTTTATTATAGAAACAGAAAAGAAATTAAAACAATAATAATTGTGCCATTGTTATCAAACAGATTAATACAGATAAATTACATAGAGTACTATTCAATAATACCACAAAATAATAACTACACAGCATTTACTGATCTCTGAGATTAGAAATTCAGTATGGCAGCCTAGTTCCATCGCCATGAGTCCATAGCCTAAACATGATTTCAAAGCTGGTTACTTTAATGGATTCAAATCCTAGAGCCACCTCTATTCTCTATCCCTCTTATTTTGGTGAATTGTTCCTCATATCCCAGATACTTCTCTGGAGTGGACAATCAATGAGTCTTCATACTGTCCACATAATCCCAAGTTTACATGAACGCAGACTGCAAGAGCTGTGTAAGCATCTTGTCTTCTGTCTGGAGCCCAAAGGATGCTATGCACTAGAATTGGAATCAGTCAGATACTTTTCACAGAGATGGAACAGCAGTGAGCTCCTGCTAAGATGGGACTGTATAGTTGTAGTTTCAGCAGAGTCCATGCTAGATCTATCAGAGTGGGGCTATCCATATGATCCGAGAACTGTGGATCTCCCAACTACAATTCAGCCTAGAAGAGCTGAAAACCTGCCCTCTAGCTGTTCTTACAACTGCCATCTGTCATGAGCATAAAAAATGCTCTATGATGATTCTCCTGAGAGCCCTGAATCATTCACCCATACTTATAAGTATCTTTGATATAAAGTCTAGGAAAGTTTTCTCATGTCTTGAGATTTTATGCTAATCCTCTTGTGTTTGGTAATTAGTTGAGAGTATATATTTCTCTGCTTTCATTTATTTTATGAGACTTATCAGTGTTTATATATGTGTAGGTGTGTTCATATAGAGGTCAGAGGATAATTTTCCAGTGTTAGCTTACTCCTTCCACCATGTGGGTTCTGAAGATAGAACTCAAGTCATCAGTCTAGGTGGCAGGTACCTTTTCATGCTGAGGCATCTCACAAGCCCTATTTCTGTCTTTAAAACTGTGATGTCTGTCTTATGCTTTTTCTACCAATTGTTTTGGTAATGTACAACTTGTTTTGATTGCACAGAATCACATCTGGAGGAAATCTGCCTCAGGGTAAAATTATTCCTTGATTTAAATGAGAATTTGCACATTAGGCTTTTGAGTAGGCTTGGAATAAATTAAGGCTTTTGAGGTTTGGGGATGAAATGATTGTATTTATATGTCCTGTTAAAAGCACATGGGTTTTCAGGGGCCAGAGGCAGAATTTTACAGTTTATAGGTTCCACTAGGGAACACACATTAAATTAAATTGCTATTGCTTCACCAAGGGTCATTTGCAGAGAATGAAACATGCACATAGAGAATCAACCTTAATTTCACTGATCTCATCCTAAAGGTTAGATTTCTGAAGGCACTTATGTTTGAGGTACCAGTAGTCAAGAATCTTACTGAAGCCTGCTGTCTCTGAAGGAGTGACCAAATGACCTGTGGAATGGGTTCTTTTCTCACCATCTCTCATAGTGAAATCTTCTGTCAGATTTTGGGAATCATAGCTCTTGGATTTTCTGATTTTCATTGGTAGCCTATATAAATAAACAAAGAAACACCTACAGTGTGTACCGATAATAAACTTTATAGCTTGTAGTCTTCTGTTATAGCAACAGAAAACGATCTGAGACAGCCATACACTAGAGACTCTTGTCTTCTGAAAATGGTCTTGATTTTTTTTTTCCACAGAGAAAAATGTTCACTCAGTGTTGATTACTGTGCTATGAGCTCTCTGTTAAAGATCAAGACAGTGACTTCCTGAAGCGGTTTCTCTATCTGAGAATGATGAGGTTGATCAATAACGTGTCACATATAGTTTATTCTTTTACTAGATTAAAATGTGATATAAGTACCGCATCTCCCAAATAAGTAATTTTCCCTCAAATAATGAAACTTTTCTGTCACTGCATTTTTGAAACTAGTGCCAAAAAGAAAACATTTTCAGCCAAATTACTCCGCAATTTTAGTGGGAAGTAAACACTAATCTTCATTATGTGCAGAAGTTATTTAAGCTCCTTACCTCTCAGAATAACAATGATTTGAATTTGACTTTAATGTAGAAAACAACTCCAGTGCATTTTTTTTTTATTTTGAATGAATGTAGTTTAAATGAGGTTTAATTTTAGAAAATAGTTATCAGGTACCTTCTGTTGAGAACTCCTGCTGTTTGGATGTGATTTTATTTCAGAAAATCTGCAGTTACAAATTCCATTTTCTTCAGCATGCTGTCATGTGAGTGAGGATTTTGAGCAGAACACTTGCTGTTACCATCCATTCATAGCCGTGCATTCTGAATGTGTTTTCAATTAGAAAATTTGAGTAAGTTTATTTTAAAATCTAAATTCTGATTCAATTTTGTAACTTTAAAATACACAGCCATTTTGAGTCCAGTCTCCACTTTTACTAATGCGGGAAGTCACCCAAATGGGGGGAAAAGAACCCTTGTTCAAAAGAGTGGTTTTTTTATTATTTAAATTATCCCGGTTTTTAAAACACAGTGCCAAAAGGACAGATGGTATACTCAATAGAGAGTGTAATGCTTCTCTGGAAATCTAACCACAATATCCACAGCACATCATAAACAATTCCATCTGTAAGCACTTGTAACAGTATTGAAAAAAGAAACCAAGCAAGTAAGGAAAATGTGTACTGCAGTCACTCAGAATGCAGACAGGAGGCTGTAATGAGCAAGAGAAGGGAAGAATGAAGTGTAATAAGGAGATGTCACCTGAGTAGCATCCTCCAACCGTAACAATCGGAAAGCACGCAGATTTACAACAGAAAATCCATGCCACTTTCAATTTGTTGTAATTCCTTCTTCATCTAGTTCAAATAAGCCTCATTTCAGAAAACTCTCTAGTAATCATCATATTGACACTTCATCTAGACTGAGTGCTAATGAGCCAAAATTTTCTTGCAATAATTTTTACCCCAGAGCTCATACTGTCACAGCCCATCAAAGAAAAAGTGCCAGGCACACTTTCAATCAAAGAACAGTTTCTTCCTGCACAGAATTCGGCTCTCAAGTACTGGGGTTATTTGTTCCTGAATACCCTTTATCTTACTTCCTTTCAATTGTCTACATGACTTGTAACAAAACGGAACAAGAATAAAAATGTCACCTTCACTGATAATTTGTATTTTTCTTTATCCTTTCCTAATGTAATTATTTAATTTCAGCTGGACCTTTCAGTAGAAGTCCACTGTCTAATTTAAAATAAATTATAGGAATTTACCTCAGTAGAGAAAGAGAAAATGTGGTAAAAGGGAGAGGCCAACAAAGAATTTCTAGCAAGAAAACTGCCAAGGGGCATTTGAGAAAGGGCATTTCCTGTTAGCTGCAGAGGCCTGTCTACAGCTACTGCTGCCATTGTTATTTGCTCCATTTTCATTAGATAATTAATATCATGCATTTTTCTTTTATGCTGTTGTTAATTTCTTCAGTGCTCAAAAAATAACTATACTACTGTAGATAACCAAACCTTCCTTTAAAGATGAAGGTCACCATTTCTTTGTTTGAAGGATAAAATATAGACAAAGAGGCAGTCAAAGGTCTGTGTCATCCACAACTGCCCTTGGGAGAAAAAAAAAAACTTCATGTTCCTTCATACCCACACCCCCTCACACGCACACCCCCAAGCACAGTCAACTTTCAAATTTTTAAAGCGACATTTCCAAATAAAAGAAATTCAGAATTTTCTGACATCAGATGTTTTCTGGTCTCTTTTCCATTTCTCCAGGTCATGCAATTTCAACCACAGCCATCCTTTGCATTTTGAAAAAAGAGATAATTGACTTGTTTTTTGGTTCCCCGAGTTCAGACTAAATATAAATGAATGGGTAAGAAAAATAACCATACAAGGATTATACCACACT
Organism: Phyllotis vaccarum; assembly: GCA_033318265.1. NCBI lineage: Eukaryota > Metazoa > Chordata > Mammalia > Rodentia > Cricetidae > Phyllotis > Phyllotis vaccarum. Next base: position 90,227,198 of record JARWLC010000007.1, read on the forward strand.
TTAGAAAATATGGACACTAAACATATACATATATGTGTGATATGACTACATTATATATTTTATATATATGATTTTGAGTGTGTGCATTTGTGTGTGTGTGTGTGTCTGTGTGTGTGTGTTTCTTTCTTGCTATAAACTATATAACAGTAAAGATTTCTGTCTAAGTATTTTAGTATTGAACTTATCTTTATCCAGGCTTGGATGACTTAAGGAAGATTGATACCAAATCTGTCATATTCACAAACACAACCACAAATTCTTTAAAAAAAAATTTAAAAAAAAAAGGTCACCGATGATGCAGAAGCCAATAAAAACAGGAGATTACGTTAGGCAGAATTTTGTCCCTGTGACAAAGTGTCTGACAGAGATGGTTTAAGGAAGGAAAGATTTATTTCTTATTTTTGCTCATGTCTCCAGAAGTTTGAGTCCACTGCAGTTGAAGAACATGGTGGAACACGGCAACTAACATTATAAGGAGTATAAAAATGGAAAACAGGGAGGGGTGGGGAGCATATATTTGACCTAAAGTGCTTTCTCAGGCTGAACCCCTTTAATCTATGCTGGGTTTTAGGTCACTGGATAGGGCAAATCAAATTCAACAAGTTTTCACCCCATTACTCTGCAAACACTCTCACAGATACAGCCTGTGTCATTCTTGATGAATCTCCTAGGAGCTTCTCAGTTCAATTAACAAAATGAATTCCTCTAAGATAGAGATAAAAAATGAATATTAACGCAGACTGCATCAACTATTTACTTTTGTTCTTTCTTATATCCACTTGTCTAGATGCTACTAAAACAAAATATCAATGATATTTTAGAAAATAGGTGACTATAGTAAAACTTAGGTATTTTATTGGGTATTTTGCTATGAATTTTGTCTATATTTCTTCTCGTATAGAGGTCATGCTCAGAGTTTTGTATCTTCAATGACCAAATAAAATTTCTATATTTGTTTTCCCTATTTTATTTCTACGTCTATAAAACATATCTTAAGTGAGGATGAGGTTAACTACTTCATAAAACTATTCTTATTACAGTCATGTTGCAGGCCCATTATTTAATTATCTTCGTGTCCCTGAATCTACTTACAAGCAGTGTTTGGTGCTATTTGGACCCTGAGTCTAAAAATGATTTACTTTTCTTTAGGAAACAACTACAGTCTATACATTATTCTTGCTTTCGTGGATCTCAGTATTCTTTGTTATTCTGCTCTGTCTACTCAATTTACAAACACCAGTTGGGACCATATTCAGCTTCTCCAAACAGAGCAGGCACAACCTTCTCCAGTGACTTCCTGACCCTAACTTACATGGTCTCTCCACATATCTCAGATCTAGCCTGCGTCTGACATCCAGGACTTCTGCCTGGTCTTCTCACTACATCCTGCACTACACTCAGTGTTGTCCAGGCTTCTGAAATCTGTGCCTGTTTCTGAATGGCAGGTCCTTCGCTCACCCTTACAGTCCATCTATCCAATCAGATATACCTCCACACTACAGGCTGGGAACAGACAAGGCATCCTCCTGCACATTATTTCTATCCATCTGAATTCATCACATCCAGCTTAATTCCAACCTCTAGGCCTAACCTCCCCTCACATACTTTCTTCCATTCCAACCTTCTCTGTCCATACCAAGCATAGGAGTAACAAAATTTCTATGTGCCCTCATCTTTTGACAAAAATACCAGCAATATGAAAGATAAAGCCAGTCTCTTCTCTCTAAAACCTACCAGTCCTGTAGAATATTTTACCAAGAGAATTAGCTAGATGGATCTGGGAACACCGAGTTTAAAATAACAGTCATAAACTTTATAGAAGAATTCAAAGAGTTTAAAGAAGGTACAAAGAAACAGCTCAATGAAATTAAGAAGAAACTAGAAACTAAATGTCTGAGTGACATCCAAAGAAACACAACTACAAAGCTGATAGAAATGATAACAACAACCTAAGACTTGAAGACACAATTCAATGAAGAGATATAAGATTGGTGAAATGGTCTCACTAGATAAATGTAAAAATTGGGGCGCATCTCTGAATAGTGAGGGAAAGGGGATATCAATACATAAAAATAACAGGAAGGATGCCTGAAAGTGTCTTAAAGAATGATAATATTAACCATCTACTTAAAATATACATTATATATATAATACACACAAATTATATCTACTTAAAATATACATTATATATATATATATATATATATATATATATATATATATATACACACACACACACACACACACACAACACACACACAATATGAATTTCTCATCATGGCTCACAATGCTTGCTTGAAGAATCAAAGACCACCTAACAAAACCCCAACGCTAGGCATTAGAAGCCTTCTTCTAAAATGTCATGGGATATTCTGTGTTTTTGCCTTTCTTTGACTCCCAGAGGAAAAGGTAAGTCTCTATTGCTGAATCGAGGTATTTCAGAACCAGGACCCAGAGGCCTTAGGCTATAACTGACATGAAAGCCTTTTTCCTGCATATTATATTTTATAATACCAGAAGGCACCAAAACTTTCAAAGGAGAGAAACAACCAAAGATTTACCTAGCTATGATGCTCATAAACCACAAAATGTACAGCATAATTCACTAAAACTGAGAGTGTGATAGTGGCATTTATACCTAGGCAGTAACCAACAGTTCTCTAATTGAATTAAAATACTACTTAAAAGAGGGAAATTATATTTTGTATTGAAATTTAGCCTACTAAACAGCCAAATTAAATCCTTGGTCTTGGAAACGGACCTACAAATCCATTTGTCTAAATCAGCATAATACCTAACTACATTATAAATATTCATCCTTATACTCACAAAAAAGTTCCTTTGCAACTGGCAGTAACCATTATAAGAAACCACAACCAATAAAGATGTATAGTCATAGATCTTGTCCCCTAAAATGCTCTATAATACAACTTTCACACATAAGGTTCATGGATCATTGAGAAAGAGGTGGTGAGATGACTGTAGGAGTCATAGACAAGGCACTTGTTGCAAAATTGTGCCTACTAGAAATGTCAGAAACAAAACGCATAAATTCCTATTAAAATTTAAAAATCAGTAAAACAAAGAGAATAATAGACCTGCTAGTGACAACAGAAAAAACATGAGGCCTCAACCCTACCCAAAAACTACAGCAACCAAAAAATACTGAGAGCAGAAGAAAGTATGTATGTATGTATACATATGTATAACATTATACAGACCGAGCAGGTTAAACCTAAGCATTTAACAATAAACACAATGCACACACACATATGTATACATAATACACACACACTATGTGTGTAAATGTGTGTGTGTCATACAAACGTGAGTGTGTGCATGTGACATCAATTAGTTTAAAAAGTGGGCATGGATTGAAATAAGCCAAAAGAGGATATTTCAGAGAGTTTTGAGGGAAGAAATAAAAGGCAAAAGTCATGGAATTAGAGTCTGAAAGATTAACAGTATTCCCAGAATGACAGTGATATCTGTAAACTCTTTTTTACTTATGCCAAACAAAAGTCATCCCAGGACTTTAAACATATATATTTACTTAAAAGTAAACAATGTATTTCTTCATTCTAGATGTCATCCTTGAGTTTTGGTTCAACCTATCCAATAGCCTTCTTACAACTCTACTCAAATGTATAACAAGAAGAGAGATTCACCACAGATAAAGTCGAGATGATTCAATGTTTGACAAATATTAGCACTCTCTTCCACACTATAGGGCTGATGAGCAGGCAGCACCCAGTGAGAAACTATTTTCTAGTAACCCTCCTCAGCGATTGCTAAGTGAACTGTTTCTGTGTCTATGTAACAATACTCATGGAAGTTATCATCTTCTGAAGCAGGAAGGAGGAAACTTGAATGCTTTGAAGTTCCGCCATCCAAAAGCCATGAAGTGATCTTTGTCACTATTCTTAGTAATACCATTGCATGCATATATAATCATCCAACTTAAATATTCATATAGGATTATTGTTACAGAAAATAAATGTTTTCCATTGTGAAAGTTTCAATGGCATCAACAATAGTAATCCATAATAATCTAGTTATTCTGTAATAGAGGTAAATTTTTAAGAGATAGAATTCTCATAAATTCACAACTACTTAAGTTTAATAGTTTTCTTGGGAACTTCTCTTTCTTATCCATATTTTATCTCTGATTTATCAACAATTTTAATTGAAGAAAAACTCATAATAAATTAATGTTCTCAATATCTTAGTATGTTATTTGATCTATCCAGCATCCTGATTTGTGTGCACTATATTTTTCTGTTAATTTTTTTAATTCCAGATTCTTTACCTGTAACAGTTTTTAATAAGCATGTTAAATACTTCATGGTCATTTCCAAGAATACCAGACACTGTGACAAAGGTAAATTTGAGGAAACTTGTTAGAGGATAGCCTGGGGACAGTTCCTTATTTAAAAGACAAATGCAGGGAGATGAGCTGCAATGCAGTAGCATCTAAAGCTTCAGCTAGCCACCTATAGAGGACACTCTGGGACTGACCATGGTTATGAGAAGCTTCTTTTTAGGGTTGCTGAGTACAAGAAACCACAACCATTCAAAATGCATAGTTGTGGATTTAGTCCCAAAGAATGCATCTACAATACAATTCCCGCACCTAAGGTTCATGGATCATTGAGAAGGAAGTGCACCATATTCTGCAGCAGGGTTGCAGCCTGCTACAGGAATGAAGATCTGCTTAGAACAAGGCATTTCTTCACTTACAACAACAGAGCACTAACAACGAGTCTTTCCAGTGCATCTGGAATAAGGTCTTAGGTTCCGAAAAGGATATAGAAAGGGCAAAGAAGTGGCCAGTCATTGAGTCATATCACATCATGCCTTGCAGGAAACATTCCAGTTCCATCCCCCAAGTTGTGGTCAAGTTGCATACTTCTACCACCACTTAATGATCTGCTAACTGACTTTTGGGCATTGTTTTTCCATATTGTCAACATAATTTTCTTTGTGTCTTTCTAGCACTTTTGTACGTGCTTACACTTGTGTGTGTGTGTGTGTATGTCTATATGTATGTGTGTGTGTGTGTGTGTGTGTGTGTGTGTATAAATTTCATAGCTGACAGCTAGTTTCCTGGACATTTGTGCTTGCTTATACTTAAACCTCTACCTGGGACAATATGTTTAATCTATATATTACATGAGTTGGACCATTAATTAACTCCGATATTTTTTCCTGTACAAAACAATTGGCAAATATTTTTACTTGTGGGACATACGGTGTTTGTCAAAATATCTCACTATTATATCCTAATGCCACAACATATCTCAACCTGTGCAGTAGTAAAATATACAGTTTACAATGTATGAATAGTGTCTTTGGCTACATTCCCTAAATACTTTGTTTACAAGGATAGATGGCTAGATTAGACGTTGCTGACCTCAACTTTAGTCACTTCTTGGCTCAAGCATGATAAAAGCAAAACAGATGGTCAGTAACTGATGGTATATTGATTTCTAGCTTGTTGACTTAAAATGTTGCTAAGTTTGTACATATTCAGAAGGATCATATTTGATTCTGAATTTTGGTCTTCGCTTGGGCTAACCATATGTGATATGAGATACTTCCTTAATGATGGACGTTGTCAGAAAGCCAAAGCCCTTATCCAGCCTGATGAGCACAAACTGTTTATCCACAACACAGCGAGCCAATCTCTTGTCTCTTTAAGTTAATTGGATTCATATTAAGGGATTTTTCACTTATGTGTAGTTTTGGGGGATATAACTCCCTCATAAATTATGAAAGTAAGAGGCCATTGGCTAAGATGCTTATTATGAATGCTACTTGCTCCAGTGCCTATTCTGGCTCTACTGATTATAACCCGTGCTACCACAGGTACTTTGGGCCTTAATTCAAGATGTGGATGATAACAACATTTGCTATATTAGTTTACACTTAGGGCTGAATTATGAAGTACATATACGAGTAGTGGAATGACATTTGGCACAATAAAGGTGGGGCAACAGTTACTGCCATTGTTTAGTCTTCTTCCATGACTTAGTACTTACCACTGACACTTGGGTTGTCTTCCACTTCCTCTAATTTGCCAAGCATGGTGACGACAGCAATTCTCTCTTTTGTTCAGTGTTAAATTGCCCAATATTTCTTAAAGTCCTCACATAAAACATATATTTATTAAATATTTAAGGCAATAATGAAACAAGAATTAATTTTGAAATTTAAAAGTTTTATATTAAAGTGTTATTGATATTAGAATGATATTGAAAAATAGACTTAAGGTAAAAATTTTCCACCAAATGTAGCAGTAGTTATATTTGCGCCCCATTCACTTACCCAAACCACTGTCTTTATTTGATGACATAATGGATTCTTAACAAAGAATAATTTAAAGCAAATATCAAGATTATAGGTCAAAAATACATTTATTTTCCTTTATGAACACACATCTGAGAATGGGATTCAATGGCAGTTGTGTTGATCTATGCCTCCTGCTTTACCTTAGTATCTTAATGAACATCAGCAGTAACACACACAAACAGGTATAGTACTAATGGATTTCTGGAAAGGTAAGATGCTTCCTAGTTCTTTCAAGTCAGAATGATCTATACAGAACATAATAAATGTGTTAAATTAAACTAAACAATCTCCTATTTAAACTTCATTTATAAATCATGAGCCCTGTTACACATAAGTGAACTTAAACAATTTGCTAGACAATCTTTGCTTTATTAAAGTTCCAAGGAAAAAATATTCTTGTTTATAATGTTCCTTCTTATTGCTATTCTAGAAAGCCCTGTCCCATTTTGTACATGTCAAAAACCAATCTAGCATCAGCCCCTCTTCATCCTCTGCCAATGCAAGGACCTGTAGTAAATCTGTCACGTGAAGACACCCTGCTGTCCCTTTCATGCTGCATTTACAGTACCCTCATCCCAACACGGTGTTTCAAAAATGGTTTGCCATCTTTTTGAGATGGTATAGCAATATAATCTGTTTACAAGTTTATCTTGTTGCCTGCATCCCTAGAACATAATTTCCACAGGCTAGCAATGTTAGTAACTAATGACATGCCCTGAGTACTGGCAACATTATCTCACAGGCGCTGTGTCTGAGTATGTATTTACTGACTATCTTTTCATTAACACATTACACTTCTGTTCATTTTTCATTTCATTCATTCCTTTTGTTTTTCACACTATCTAAATGTATTTGTGCTTATTTCTTTGTAAAATTAGACCATTAAGTTGAGAAATGACATATCTCTTCTCTACATGCCCCAACGCAAAGCAATTAAGAGCAATATTACCAAAGTCTGAGAACCCCAGGAAACATTTGAGTGCTCGAGTAAATGGATAAATGAACAAACAGCACGTTACAGCCATGCAGTCCTCACAGTTGCAGCAACTCTAAATTCATGAGCTTTGTCCTTGTTTTTTTTTAATTTAAAATAGGTTGGGTGTAAATTTGCATTAACATTTGTTCTAATATTTTATTTGAAGAAATAATAACCTTTAGCTGACAAAAGCTAAATTTTAGCTTCAAAGGCTTTAATAAATCGTTAGTGTAAGTGAGAGTTTCCACAAACCCTGAGGCATCAACATTGCTGGGCCAAACTGAAGGCTTAAGAGAAAGAAATTATTACCACAGAAAGTGGTGTTTCAAACTGTTGTTTGCTTTTTCTCCCAGTCCTTTTTATAAACTTCATGTGAGCACTGCATCCATGACACACTGCCCTCCCCTCCTGACTCAAACTCACTGTTAGGCTTATTATGGTCACCCTTGTGAGAGCTGCATGTTACTCTCAGTCTCAATGACAGAGAGATCAGAAGAGAAGTTAAGGGATCATTATGAGACTTTACACTGAAGGAAGATTTGAAATCTCCTTCCTTGTGCAGAAGTCCTTTTCAAGGGAAATATTCACACCAAGATGTTTAATTGTAAAAGGGAAAACATTCTGGAGTCTCAGAATTTACCTTCTTATTTAGCTTTAGAATTATAGCTAAACAAAAGGATTAAAATAGTATTCATCTTACTCAAACACATGCATGAAAAAAAAATTTACATTTACTTAATTAGTCCTATTATGGAATACAGATTTTCATGCTGCAAAAAATCTACATATAAGCCATTGCTACATTTATTTTGTTAGTCTTATCCTAGAATACATATTCCATATTATACTAAGCCCTAAATATAAGCCATTACTCTAACCTTATGCTCACAACAGTCTCAGACTATTGTGTCTAAGTAGAAAGATGACAGTATTAACACAAATTGATAATATTTACATATTATTAAATTTTCAAGCAACAGGAAAATCCTGACAGTCAATTTTTAGAGTTAATAATCAATAGAAATTTACTTACAGAAGGTTAACATTTTATCTACACAACTGCTGAATGTTTTATATAATGTATTTTAAAACCATAGAATCAAACGAAGTCTTCATTTAAACAATATTAACAATATCTATCTTCTGAAATAGTTTCTTTAGAAATACTGGAAGATTAAATGACTAAATCAAGAGTCCCAAAAAATCACAAATATGAATGTTTTACTTAAGTAACAAGCTAAAATTCAACATTCAGTTTTGCCACTTCCAGTATCATGTATCCTTGTAGTAATGAGTCATTTCTCCAAGGCCCATCACTGGAGAAAAGGGGCTATTATTTATTAAATAGAAAATTTTATCAATGTGATTCTACTTCACAAGGCTCTCTAATACTATGTACTATCATAAACTAAGAGTTTTAGACATAATACCCAGAGTCTTCACTGATAAGGTTATAAAACATATTCATAATTTTTAGCCATATTTTTGTACAGTTACCAAAATGTTGGAAAGGACCATGTAGAGTAGGAAAGCTTTACTTCGCCTAGACAGCTTCAGAGGTTCCACACCATATGATCAGGATAGTAATGCAGATGGAGCACAGTGGTTCACATCACGGTCATTCGGAAGCAGAGCAGCGGCATGATAGAATCACATAGGACACAACCAATGACACTTCCCCAAACTGGCAACCATCAACTATCACACATATTCTATTCAGATTTGAATTCCATCCGTGGACTAGGTCATTCACTAAATCAGAGCCCTCTCATTCAGTCATATCTGGAGCCATCATCAGGGACAAACCCTGGGTGTCCTTTGTCATAAACACTTTTCTCCCCGATCAAGTGACAAAGAACTCTATCCACTACAATTCAGTCCTTTCTGCTTCCTTTTGATAAGTTAATCAGACTGCAATGGGCAATGTTCCTCCTCTATGTTCTATTATAGGCTTACCACTTTTGTCAAAGCATTAGTCAATTTGTCCCGTTCAGTACAACCTCCATGTTTAAGTTCTATAGAGTAATATTTTATCGCCTACAATTATTTAACACTTGGTATCTGTCATCAATGTCTATAAATATAGTTTGTCTGAATCAATAACTTTTATAGGCTGTTGAAAATCAAGTTTAAAATGTAATAAATTATATGCTTTAAGATACACTCATTTTAAAAAGACAAAGATCATTTTTTATGACCACAACAAATTTCTACTATTTATATGCATTTATTATATAGAGGTATTTCTTGTCTTTAATTCATTAATGCTAATATCTACAAATTAGAAAGCTTCTATATTAATTGATGAAGTCAAATTTCTTTACCGAACAGAATAGGTTAATCTTTTCTAACAGATGACTGATGGTATATAGCAAGCTGAAATCTGTAAGGAATTATATTTCCATGATCCTCCACTGCAACATTCACAACACACACACATATACATATATTCATGCACAAAAATGTCACATATATGCACATATGTACTCTTTTACACATGCATAAAATACACATGTATATACATATTCATATGCACATACATAATACACACATATATACATACTTATGCATTTGAACATGCTTATAAACACATAAATACAACAAAAACACTCATTTGCTTGCAAGCACAGAGTAATAAAGGGTCTCATAGTAGATAATAAGCATTGCTCTAAATACCTTCAGTTTTACTTCAGACTTAAAATTTTATCTGTTCATCCATTAATCACATTCTTCTTGGCTATTCTGAAACTAAAATTATTACCAACACTAGCCATGGTCATTAGGAAGAATCAATGAGAAGTGTGCATTTTCTGTTACATCTTGACCTGTCTTTATTTTCTTAGCCCTGCAGATGCTTATACAACGGGCTTGTCTTCTGACTTTTGCTGGAAAGACAAGGGTATACTTTTTTATTATTATTTTTAAAAAGTATAACATCAGGTTATAATGAGAAAAGCATTTCAGATGGCTTCGCCACTTCTAGAAATGGAAGACAGAGAAGCTGAAACCACAAACAAAAACAGAGAGACTTTATAGGTTGTGGGTGAGGAGTGATGTATCCATCCCTAGTTGGGCTTTTGCCCAAGTGTAGTCAAAAGATGAGCACTTTAGGCAGGGACTTGGGCTGCTGTCAACTTCAGGGAAAGAAGCTGCAGTAATCTGCCAAGAATGTGGAAATTGGAGTTTTGGCATTTGTCCTTTGTTTGAAGACTATTTGAGTGGATGCAGCTTGGAAAGAGACAGGAATGGGGCTTTCAGGATCATGTAGGGGCAAGCTGGAGGTTCCAAATGAACACTTGCCATGGAAATAATCCACCCCCCACTTTTTACAAGAAGGTCACACAATTGGTGTATTCTTAACCATTGAGTACAATGTGAGCATGATTACTAAAGGGAAAGTGCCTTTTACCTTCTAGAAAACATCCTGGCCTCCATATGAGGTGGCAAGGGCATACTTAGAAGCTCATACAGAGGCTGAGTAGCCAGGGTTTGACTCTGTCCCCTCTTTTTGCCTTACTAAGAAAATGTGAGCAAATCAGAATATTTGAGATCTCTCAAGGTAATGTTGTATCAATTATAACACTCCTTTCAGAAACTGAGTTAAGTGACATCAGGCCAGTTAGATTAAATAAAATAGCACATGATAAAAAACAGTTGACACTGTTTGTAAGATACTAAATATCTAGTTATGGTTAACTATTTACTATTAATTATCTGAATTAATTCAATTAAATCAGGCCTAAAAAGTATTCTTAAGGCAGTAAAATTTCAGTGTAGACAAACACAATGATTTAAGAATAGATATAGTGGAACCAAAAGACACATGTGGAAGCACACTATAAATTACTGGAATGGCTGTGCTCCTTAAGTGATTATTTCATTCCAAGATCATTCTATCTGTTCCAATCCAGTGACCAAACCTGAGTTTTTCCAAGGTTTCTCATGTGATTTCCTTAAATATGGTGCCTCTGTCATCTGTCCTATGTCATCTGCTCTAAGTCTATCTTTTTAAAGGGCCTAGATTGTTCATTCATACAAGCACAAGCTTGCAGTAAATAAAACTGTTTTATAGGTAAATCTGGGTGAATTTGTAGGAAATTTCAATTTCCTTCACACTACTCTTACACACCCTGTGGTGAAAATGAGAAAAAAAAAGAGTAAATTTATTGGAAATTGTGTCAGCTACAAACAGAAGGTTTATGGAACTGCATATTTATGATGAAGCTTTTAAAAACATTTCTGCTGCACTTTATCAGTTTACTCAATTATTAGTTCAAGTGAAAATTTGATTTACTAAACTTTGAGAAACATGATATTTTTTAATATGATATAATCATGGAATCAAATATTATATGAGGACCTTATTTCACATAATACAAAATATTACTTTCTGAGATTGTGTGATTTTGCATAAGTTGCTTAATGTATACATTCTTAGTCCATCCATTTTCTTCCCACACGCAGAACTGAATATTGAAGTTTCTCAGTCGTGCAGAGCCCCAGGGTCTGGATAAATTTCCCTCATCCAAATTTCCACAGTCAGTTATAAAATAGTTACTCTGGAACTTATATTAATTACAAACTATTTGATCTATGATTCAAGCTCATTACTAATGCTTTGTCACCTTAAATTGACCCATTTATATTAATCTACATATTGACATGTCTTGTGGCTTACCTGTGTTTCACTGTTTCTTGCTACACTGGCAGCTTAAGTGTCTTCCCGGACTCTTTTTTTTTTTTTTTTTTCTATTTCTCACCAATTTCTTGCCTGGCTGTGTCCTGTTTTGCCATAGGACAGAACAACTTTATTAACCAATAGTAGCACACATATTTACAGTGTACAGAAAGACCATCGCACAGCACTTCCTCTTTTTGTCTAATCAAAGAGGAAGGCTTTCATTTTAACTTAGTAAAATTACAAATAACATGATAGTTATCAAGCAAGAACTATATTTGCAATATAGTTAGAATACATTATAGGGGTCCACAGAGTCTCTGTACTGTGGTCTTATTCGATCTTCACTTAAGATCAGAGAGCAGGAGCTTGTTTTGCTCCGAAAAGCTGCATAATAGGATTCTTTGGCTAAAAGTGTAGTTACCAGGTATGTTTAGACCATTGAATAAAGGTTTACATCTGTCTATACTTGCCCCTCCACTTTTCTTGTCACAACAACAACAACAACAAAAAAAAAAAAAACCCAAAGGAAATCAAATCATGTGCCTGGGTCTTCATTCAGTGACTCCCAAATGTAGACCCCTATAATCTATCCTATTTTAGTGAGTCTAACATTTTATAACTAAATTAGCTTTTATCATAAATTAGGAAAACTGTAATTACAAGTATGTAGTCTTTAACTCCATCAAAGACCCTGAAGGATATAATATTACCTGAATAAACAGGAAACGCATTCTATGAAACTTCCAAAAATTGCAAGAAATGACAGAGACATCTGGCTGCCTGGAGAGTCACCCAAAATTCCTCTGCGATATTGGGGCATTCATCTTTAGTTTACAGGCCTACAGTTTCTGACAGACTTTTTAGTGAAGTGTTTTGCCTCTTCTGCCAAAGTTCTTCAGTTGCTTTTCTCTGTATCCTGCAGGATGTCTGGTGCTTTCTTCTGTGAAGCATGAAATGTAAAGGACCACATTGCCTTATTTGTCAAAGCTCAGCGATCACCTTCCTATGGGTCCAGCATGTCCAGTTTATATAACACACTGAAAATCAGTCAAGGAAAAGACACTGCTTTGCCCAGTGACTAACTTTTGCCACAAAAAAGTAAACTTCAGATGTAGCTTCTTTGATGAATATGATCATCATGAAGCAAATTGGTGCTTCTGGGAGAAGACCTTTCTCACTGTCTAGAAAAGTATAATTCTTAAAACATTTTAAATGCCATATTCTATGGGTATTCAAAATGTTTGAAGATTACCTATCTAATTAAAGTATATCTTTCTACACCTAGAAAACTTAACTAATATGACTATAAATTTGATTATCATAGTGTATTAACTATTGATTTATTTCTTAATGATATGTTAAAAATTTAAGTGAATTGCATAAAATAATACCTTAAAATAGTAGAAAGAAATGGCTAAGTCAGAGGAGCGAGGAGGGAGATGGAGGGTGATGGTATCTCAATAGAGGAAGCCAATAAGGGGTTGGAAAGAGACAGTGTGCTAGGGAAATGTCCAGGAACTCACAGGATACCCCTGACCAAGTCACCAAACAATGTTGGAGAGGGTGCCTAAATGGGACTTCCCCTATAATCAAATGAGTAAACAACCTAGGAACCTACCTCCAACTGGGAATGGAGATAGAGGTGAAGATCCATGGCTGAGCACTGAGCAAGGCTCCTGGTTCACCTGAGAGCAAGGTACGAGAGTATGCATGAGGAAGGTTCCCATGGTAATAGCTGGCTGGAGCTGTGGGGAGCTCATTGAATCAAGAATTGTCATTGGGACCCATTGGGAAGGGAAGCTGGGACTTCCAGTGGTGGGCAGCTTTCAACTGCCATGAGTGTGTGGAGTCACAAGGAGTCAGCCTGTGTTCTTGTTCATGGGATGGCAGCTCGGAGCCAATTCCCTACAGAGGAATACCTAGCCCAGCATTGACTTTGGGTTGAGTGAATCAGATGCGCCTAGAGTGGGTGTATAGCACTGGGCTGGCCCACATTGGGAATACCTGCCCTTTTGTGGTAGGGGATAGGTAGATGGGGAAGGGTGAGTGTAGGCACAAATTTCTTTTAAAATATAACAATCCAAGGTTAATATTTATGAGAATATAAACCAATACTCACAATACAGGTAATAGCTTATATAGGCGCCTGAAAGATCAGATTGCCCACAAGATGGACGATGGACGCCAAATTAGTTTCTCAAGCAGTCAGGAACCAAACAGGCTCCATAAGATCCCAATAGCCCCTGTTCAAAGGGGCTGGCCACTCCCCCTTCAGGAGCTCAGGACCCTGGGTAAATGTCTTCCAACCTTATCAGCTGACACCTGAACCCCAACACACCTCTCTCTTTTGTCTAGCAAAGAAGGTTCTAAACTAAGACTGTTTACAATAGGAATTATTATAAGGTAGTATCTAGGAGAGGATAAGGCACATACTCCAACCAAAACCTAATACATATAAAGTACATCATACATTTCTAGAATATTGGTAGATGGTAGGGTTATAAATTACTTCAAAACTGTTCATCTGGGATATTTAAAATCTGAAATTGAACACCTGAATGTTCCTTGCTAAGGGATAATAGGGCAATAACCTTAAATACCTATTCTTCAACCCCTTCACAACCTGAGAAGGAAGATGTATCACCTAAAACTCAGAAGCACATGGGAGTAGTAGCTTCCAAATTTGGGAGAGAATAGCAACACAGCTACCTGGACAATCACCTATGGTTTTCTGCACCATTGGAGCATCCATCATTTTGGCTACAGGCCTATGGTATCTGACAGATATTTTCACAATCAGGGCATTTTGGGAGGAACTGTCTCATCCTGTACAGGCAGGTTTCAGCAGTCTCCATCCATTATCTTGTTCATCCAGCTTGGATATCATGTGTGTACTATCAGCAATTGAGGTAAGGGCAGTTCTTAACCCAACCGGCCATTCTCTGTCAAAAGGAAAATCTCCAAAGGAATGTCCTTGATGCTAAACACCATCTCAGGAAAGGAACAGTGACACCAGGAATCGTCTCATCTCTCACGGCCGAATTCTGAATAACAAATGTTAAATGCCATATTATCTGGGTCTATGAAATGGTTGAAGACTCCTGTCTATTTATGGTATTCTAACCTGTATCTGAGATGACTGTGACATGGCAACCTAAGTAATGTTTATTGCAGTTTTTATCATCCTAAGGATTGAAACCTATAACCTATACTGTAAAATTAGGTTACCTATAAAGGGGAATACAATCTCTGAACAATGACTTTTAGTATGACTATAAAACATTAGCCAGAGGTGTATATATATATATGTGTGTGTGTGTGTGTGTGTGTGTGTGTGTGTGTGTGTATACATACATATATACATGAAATGCAAAATAGTAACAGTATTTTAGATATGTATATACATATATATCAAACAGAGGTATATAAAACATCTTGTGCATATATCATAACTAGTGCAATCACACATTATGTCCAGTATAGTTAAATGGAGGTAGCAATTATATAATGCACATGACAATAATGTGCAAATATTTTAAACAGAGGTAGAAGCAATGAAAAGATAGCAGTTACAGATTTAATTTTACATAACAGTTATGGATTCAATTTTATATCAATGTACCAGTTGCTTTGGACATATAAAACAATTTCAGATTTAAATTTTTACCAATATACAAATTATCTCAATCAAACATAAAAAATGGTTTCACATTCACATTTGTATCAATATACAAATACTAATGCCAGTGCAAATTGTCTTTGGCTTATCTCATATATTTGGCTAATAATTACTTATAGGTAGATAGAACAGTCTGCCTTTATCTATCTTATTCCCCTTTCTCTTCTTTAAAAGAGATCCCTGAGACTATATAATTGTTCTGTCCTCAACCCAATTTTAACTTATAACTATTCTATCAGAATAGTAATTACCTACAACCCTCAGAGGACAAAACTTATTGGGAAAGGGGGCGTAGTTTTTCATAAGGTTGTTTCCTGCTGACTTAAGGGCGATGGCATCTCTTTGGGATCCTATAAAATCTAAAACAATGATTAGAACCTAATGGACTGACTATACACATTTATAACTATTCTCAGAGTACTGAGAAAATCCCTACGGAATTCTGATCAGAGAAGGATAATCATAGAAGGCTATTTTGTAACCGTTTTTGATAGTCTATTTTTTAAAAGCAATCAGAATCATTGATTGGTGTACACCAGGTTCTTGATTTCTCTATTTCTGCCTCTGTCTGTCTGTCTCTCTCTCTCTCTCTCTCTCTCTCTCTCTCTCTCTCTCTCTCTCTCATTCTCTCCCTTTTATTCCCATTTTAACAGTAGGAATTGTTGCAGTGGGGGCACCATCTTGGTTCCAGCTCCTTTGTAGATAGCTGTTAGGAGAAAATGTTATTTAAAATGGAAAACTTAAGCATTATTGATACCCATAGAATATATTTACATTCTTTATGACTTCAGGAGAAGTTTGTATGCAGACAGGATGGTTGGAAGGTGTGGATACAGAGAGAATCAAGGTTAAAGATAAAGTCATGATAATATTGGTCCCTAACTGTCTTCTGTCCTACACCAAGTGGCTTTTCTGATATGAGACAGAATTTCTCACATTTTCTTTACCAATATGCTTGTGTTTAGAGAGGGATAAAGACATTTGCTCTCACTCCAAAATCAGGACCATATTTTTTTGAAGAGGTATAGATGTAAGATGTAAAGCAGTGAGAATTGAGAGATTACCCGGTAGTGCATATTTGTATCAATTGGTCTCATAGTCCATTGTTTACATTCCTTCCTTATAGATCTCTCTTCCATTGCAGGTGATTAATCATTCAGTGTCCAGTCAATGTCTTAAAGACAGTTGTATCCATTTTCCTGTAAAGCCAAAATTGAGACCCTGCCCCAGTCTTGTTAAATGTGTTTTCCTTACCGTGTTTCCATTTGTCATATCAGGGATAAGCAATTATTTCTCCTTCTCAGGAAGGGACTCCTTTTCGAAGCGGACCTTTATTAATTTTGTCGATACCCATATCTTTTCTTTATCTGTTGAAACAAAAGCAAAACCCCTACCCTATAGAAGCATATATCCTGGCTTCCATTCTGAAGTCAACACATCCTTGAAGAAGATAAGTTGGTTTATCTCGGAAGACTTTTCCATTACCCAATGTCTTTCAGCAGCTGCTGTTCCCTTTTCATCAGCGTTAAAAAAATTAAAAGTCAATAAGGCACTGTGCAACCTCTCCCTGGGTTTTCTCATTTCTCTTTTCTGTTTACAAAGCATCTCTTTCAAAGTGCGGTGAGATCTCCCTATATATGCCTGTCCTGTAAGATTGAGTGGTATCCCTGTAATATGCCTTATATTATAATACCCAAAAATCAGCTTCATTTTTTGGGAAACATAAACTGGAGCATTGTCAGTCTTAATTTGAGTGGGAATACCCATTATGGCCATGGCTTCCAAAAGGTGAGTAAGTACAGCATCAACTTTTTCAGAACTCAGCGCAATTGCCCATTGCATTCCAGAGTAAGTATTGATGGTATGGTGTACATATTTCATCTTTCTGAATTCTGGAAAGTGAAACACATCTATTTGCCAGATCTCATTTCTCTGTGTACCCTTAGGATTACTTCCTGCAAGTAAAGATGGTTGGTTAAAGAAGAAGCAAGTGTTAAAATTCCTTAGTATATCTTTTGCCTGATGCCAAGTGATGGAAAAACTTTTCTTCAGTCCTTTACTATTAACTTAATGTTTTTCATGAAACTCTGTAGCCTCTAGCATGTTTCCTATTAGTAACCAATCAATTTCATCATTACCTTGTGCTAGAGGGCCCGGGAGACCCGTGTGTGCCCTGATATGTGTTTTATACATAGGATGCATCCTATCTCTGATGATATCCTGTTGTTGAATGAACAGTAAGATCAAATATGTATTATCAGTAATGAAGTCAGCAGTTTCAATATGTAAAACAACTCCTTCTGCATATTGAGAGTCAGTTATCACATTGAGAGGCTCGGTAAAATCTGACCGCACCATAATATTTGCATATAGTTCTGACTTCTGAACAGAGTTATAAGGGTTCTGAGCCAACTTAATTAAGTTTTCCTATTTGTAACCAGCCTTTCCTACATTGTTTGCATCAGTATAAAATGTAGGAGCTCCAGAAATGGGTTTATCCTGTACCACATGAGGAAAGATCCAATTAGTTTTCTTTATAAATTGAATTCTCTTACTGTGAGGATATTTATTATTAATCTCTCCTAAAAATTTACTACAAGCCTTTTGCAAAGGTTCACTGTCTACCCATTATTGATCAATTTCTTCATTAGTCAATGCCACAACAGTTTCTGCAAAGAACTTTCCAGTCAATTGGCAAAATCTGAATTTACCTTTAAAAATCAGATCAGAATTTTTTTTTGATATATGTTTTAAGCTTCTTGCTTGGCCTATGTGACATAAATATCCATTTTAATATAATGTTTTCTCTTTCCATTAAGATTCCTGTTGGAGATTGTCTAGAGGGTAAAATAACCAGTAGGAAATGTAGATCTGGATCCACATGATCCACATGTGCTTCTTGAAGTTTCTTTTCCACCAACTCTAATTCTTACTTGGCTTCATCAGAGAATCCTCTTGGAGTATTTGAATCCTTTTCACTGTCCAAAGTCTTGAACAGATTAACTAGTTCATAGTTTTTTATACCAATAATGGGTCATAGATGAGCAATATCCCCTAGCATTTTTTGAAAATCATTAGGAGTCCTCAGTTTATCTCTATTCAATTTCACCTTTTGTGATCTAATTTTCTGTAAACTCATTTTATATCCTAAATAATGGATAGAATCGCCCCTCTGTACTTTCTCTGGGGCAATTTTTAGTCCTCAATCAGGCAATATTTTCTTTAGTTCTTCAAACAATATTTCTAATGTATCTGAGTTTGGGTCTGCAAACAAAATACCATCCATATAATGGTACATGATCGATTGTGGGAAGCACTTGCACAGCACTTCTAGTGGTTGTTGTACAAAATATTGGCATAAGGTGAGACTTCTCAACATTCCTTGGGGAAGGACCCTCCATTGGAACCTCTTAACTGGACATGAATTATTAAGAGTAGGCACCTTGAAAGCATATTTCTCTTTGTCCTGTTCCTGTAAAGGTATGGTAAAAAAAAATCCTTCAAATCTATGACTGTAATAGGCCATCCCTTAGGTAACAGGGAAAGCAGAGGAATGCTATATTGTAAAGAGCCCATAGGTTGAATCATTTTATTAATTGCTCTTATATCCTTCACCATCCTCCATTTTCCAGATTTCTTCTTGACAACAAATACAGGAGAATTCCGTGGACTGGTAGATTCTTAGATATGCTGAGCCTGCAGCTGCTGCTATACTAGCTGTTCCAAAGTTTTAAGTTTCTCTTTTGTCAAGGGCCATTGCTGAACCTAGATAGGTTTTTCTGTCAACCATCTCAAAGACAGCACTGTGAGCATCCATTTAGGTTCTGCGGTTATTGGGCAATTCATTTGTACAACCTGAACAGCTGGTGAATTTTCTTCATAACACCTTAAAGCATCACTTTTGGAAACATAATTGAGTCTCCCATTGATATCAGAACGTGGAGGGATTTTTAATCTGGGTATTCCATTGCCGTAGAAGGTCACAACCCCACTATGTCACTATATCAGCCATATAGAGCTTCAACCATCCTTTCTGACCTTCTGGTCCTATGCATTTGAGCCATTTTACACTCTGTTTCACCTGAGATATTGTTCCAATACCCAGAAATTAGATATCCACTGCCTGTAAAGGCTACCTTGGATGCCATGATTGTGGGGTTATGATTGAAATGTCAGACCCCCTGTTGACTAAGCCCTGGATATAAATATTATCTTCTTGTATTTTCAATTTTGGTCTTTGTTCATTTATTGAAGTCTGCCAAAATATTCGTTTTGTGATTCTTCTTGGAACTTCCGACTTCTCTCTTGAATTTATTCTATTATCCAATGCAGTATGATCTTCTAGATCAGGCATTGGATGTCCTACTTGTCCTGAGGATGCTGGTCTTCCACTGTGACTGGATATGATCTGATCTTCCTTGAATTTGAAGTCTGATTTTTTTGGGGTTTCTTGGGGGAAGCCCTGAGAGGTGTTTCCCTATGGCAGAGGGTTGCCTTCTTTGACCCTCATAGATCTATATTCATTGGTCCAATGTTATCCTTTGACACACCTTCTACATAACCCAGAAGGCAATGGCCTTCTGTTCGAATCAAACCTAAATCAGGTATTATTTCTAAAAGTACCTTGTGTACAATTCCATCTTATATGGCCTGGTTTACCACAGTTAAAGCAAATAATGCCTTGGTTCCTCACCCTAACATTAGCAATGGTGTGTCCTCCCCAATTCTCTTCATCGCAATGGAGAGATTCAGCATTGATTGCATATTGAATCATTGAATTCATTCCTGTATTGATGCAGATTTGATCTTTAAATGCATAAGCATTCTTTTACATTCCAGATTAGCATGATAAAAGGCCAGAGAAAGTATTAACTGCCTCCTTACTTCTGGGTCTGATACTGCTCTATGTACAGCCATGGTAAGACTCTGTAGAAAGTCAGTACAAGATTCTTTTAAGCCTTGTTTGACCTTAGTATAAGGCTCAATTTTCTGATCAAGGTCCAAAAATCTTTTGCTAAGCATTCAGTGCAGCAGTAGCAATAACATATTTTCATTATAAGTTTGAGCCTTCATATCAGCAAACATGCCTTCACCAAGGATTTGGTCCTGAGAAGCAAAAAAAGAAAAAAAAAAAGAAAAAAAAACCCTAATTTTTCCTGTTGTTCTAAGGCCCTAGCCTCCTCCCTAAACCAGCTTCTCTACTGTAAATTTTGACTTTGGTCCAAGATGGCAGCCATTAGCTGAATCTAATCATGTAGCAAAATTTGGTTTTTTGGTTTTTTTTTTTTTTTTTTTTTTTGATCATTGCTTTAACAGCTACTTTACATAAGTAGGGTCTATACCATGAAGTTATATTGCCTCCTTAAAATCTTTGATATCTCTCATATGTATTGGCTCATAATTATACTCTATGAGTTCTGAGGACCCCCCAAATGCTTTCTTTGACTGAACAGTAACCGGAAGCAATACTGGTAGAGAAAGAGGTAGTCCTGCCATATTTACCACCTTAGATAGAATGTCTTCACTGCCAAAATATCTCATCAGGTGTTGCCCTAAATGGTTCTGAGCAGAAAATGCATTACTACCCTTTTCCAGTATTGCAATACGCTCCTCCCATTCTTGAAGCTTAGATACTACTGGCTCCCATTCCTGGAGTTTGGATATTACTGATTTTTCTAGAGCTTGATTTTCCTGATGAAGCAGTCCTTCCAAAGACCTCATAGAACCAGCAATTTTTTGAACCACATTATTAACATAATTAACGATTTTCTTGTCATTAATGTAGTTAACAAGTTTCTTGTTTTCATCATTTATGTAGAGCCTATATTTTTCTTGTTCAGTTTTATCTATATCCAAAGAGGAAGCCTTATCTGAAAGCTTGTTGAAACCAATTTCCGGAGATTAACCTCATCTGTCATTTTAGTGTTTGAAATTTCCATATCACATATCCTAGACATTATTGTTGATTTTTGGATTTCACCTCTTTCATTATGCTCGCAATTTGAAACATAAAATATAGAAACAAGTTGAAAAATAATAGGACTGGGGCATTGAATCCTTCAGGATATTCACTCGAGAATTTCTCAACCACCATGGAAAATTATGATCTGAAGTCATTAATAGAATAATTTTCAGCCATTACATCAATTCAGTTGCAATGATAACGTTTGGTCAGCAGACGTTGCAGTGGCAATCAATGTTCCTTTCACCAGCAATATGGTGGATGTAGGGACTCTCAGAAGCGTGAGGCTACCAACAGACCCTATGTGATCTTAAGTGGCCCCAGCAGGCAGAATATGATCTTTAGAAAAAGAAAAATCTCACAAATTAAGACAGGATAGTAATCACAAAATAGATTTTTTTTTCCTTTGCCGCTGCGTGTGCGCAGAAGTCACTTGCATGGTGTGCAGTAAGGCAGCAGTCTTGGTCAAGGCTTGCTCAGAGGCAGCAACTAGGAGTCTCTGCTCAGTGCCTAGAAAAGGCGGTGCAGACCTTGCTCAAAAGTAATGGCTGGGTCACAGCCTCCACTGTGGTGCAATGGGGTGACCCTTGGCTCAGTGCTGCATGCTAAACAGGCGCACCAGAAAATGGGCCTGGCAGAATCAGCCTGGTAACTACCACGATACTTGGTCTCAGCTAAGCTGCAGCCAGCGAGCTTAGGCTCAGTTGGCATGAGCAGTGGACTCCTTGCTCTGCCTGAGTGAAGGGTGGAGCTCCATATAAAGGAGCAACAGGCCAGTGAGAAAGGGAGCTTTCAGTACACACATACACTGGAGACTGCAAAGCTGAACACTCTGCTTATCTTCTGCTTTCGGATGAGCCCCCAGCACCCCCCCCCTCAAACTGGCAAGTCAGTGGCCCCATGTTGGGACACCAGATGATGGTGTAAATCTCTCTTAAAATATACCAATCTAAGATTATTATTTATTAGAATATAAACCAACAGTCATGACATAGGTAACAGCTTATATATCCACCTGAGAGACAGGATTATCCATGAGATGGATGATGGACGCTGAACCAGTCTCTCAAGCAGTAGAAAACCAAACAGACTCCCCAAGATTCCAGCAGCCCCTCTTGAATGGGGCTATCCAGTTCCCCTTCAGGAGCCTGGGACCTTGGATAAATATCTTCTGACCTTATCAGCTGACACCTGAATCCTACCACAGGTGAGGCTAAGGGATGGCTGAGAGGGATTAAGAGGGGGAGGGGAGGGCAAGCAGGGGGATACACTGATGGAGATGACATTTTTTAAAAATTATATATAAAGAATCCTGGCAGTAAGCAATTTAAGAAACAAAACAAAAGCAAAAAAAAACCCAAACCACAAAAAATAGTAGAAATATTCATACAGTATAACAAAATTAACTTTGATTTATATCAATAAAGCAAAACTAATAGCAGTGTAATGTATTTTGAATTTAACAGTTTATTTAAAGTAGATTCAATAATTTCTTTTTATCATTTCTATATTATATCTCCTCTTTTGCTTTAGAATGAGATTACATTTATAATCAACCTCTTTAAGTAAAAACAAACATTTATAAGCAATATTTTGGAATTTTAGAAGTTGCTTTATAAACTACTTCCTGCTGGTTGTTGTTAGTGGTAATCTCATGGCAATCTTGAGAAAATTTAGAATTACAGTTAAATCCTGGCTGTAATAGTTAGGCTTCATTGTCTCAGCCAGTTGTCTTCTGGGGTCTTGGTCAATCAAAACATATTAGCCTAGAAGCAATCCTTAGGTTCTTATCTTCTGTAGAAAAGAAAAGCAGAATCTCTGTTCAAAAGAAACATATCCTTAGACATAAATTTTGAAGTCAAGATATCTTTAAAAAAAATATGTTGGTTATATTTAGCTGCTTTTACAATCAAATGTCTCATAGCATTTAAAAATTCCAAAAACAACACAATAGTATATAGTATCCAGACTTACTGTGTATGTTTCATCTTTATGTGGCATTTTTATATTACTTTTACAATCTCATTAAAGAATCTACTTTTTAAAACTATTTACTTCTTTATAAAATTTTTCCTCTTTCTTCTAAGCCTATGTACATTTTTATATACATTGCAAATTGTTTAGAGGTCCCCCCCCCACCACTGGATTGGTTTTATTGTGTATCTGGAATTCTTTCCTGACCAAGAGAGTTTTTAATTGCTAAGCTGCACAAAATGGTAGCTTTGGCTACTGACTCTGCCCCAGTAACAATGAGTATTGCTTACCTCTTCAATACTGGAAAGCAGTATTAAGTAGAGAGGAATTGTGTTTTTAAGCTTAAGGCTGTGCTTTGAAGCCCTCAGGCAGAGTCAGGGAGAAGCTTCTTTGTACCTGTGCTTTTGAGAAACCTTGGGAGTCAGCCATGTTGCTGCTGAGGCCCATCAGGGAACACCTTTGTACCACAGCCAACATAAACTAGGAATCTGTTCTTGGATCCTGTTTAGAATCATTTTAAAAGCTTTTTCACGTCTATGTGGATCAATCCCCAATAGTTGGCACCAGTAATAGTGAGAATATTTCTGTCCAGTCTAGCCCCAAAATCTGGAAAAATTTCTACCAATCACAGTCTAGTAACTCCCTATAAAATAATTACTCAGAGGCTTATATTAATTACAAACAGTCTGTCCTATGGCTCAGGATCCTTAGTGACTAGCTCTTTCATCTTAAATTAGCCTATTTTTATTAATCTATTTATTGCCAGGTTTCTCTTGGTTTATATGTGATCTAATATATCTTGCTCCCCCAGAAGATTGCAGCTTTCTCCCTGACTCTGCCTTTCTTTTTCCCTTATTTTTCTTGGATTTCCTGCCTGGCTATCTCTTGACTTGTGACAGGTTAAAATAGCTTCTTTATTAACAATGGTTGCAATACATATTCACAGTGTATCCAGCAGCACAAAACCAAAAATATATGTATGTATGTGTGCATGAAAAGAAATATATAAAGCTAAATATAAATAAATGATAAGTATAGAAATTAGGGCTTAGGCACAAATAATGAAAGAAGATATAAGATCAATTCTTTTTCTAGTTCAAAATAGGTCTTGGATTTTCTTTTGTTTTGTTGTGGTGGTGGATAATTTTATAAAACATATTTGATAATGAGATTTAGAATTAAATGTGAAACCTCATAGCTTCTATTTCCAATTCCAATTCTAACAATATTTAAGTTCATTATGTGGTGCAATCTTTGGGTCTGGTTAGTTTGGATATGTGATGTCTTTATTTATTTGCAAGATTTTTTATAATAAATTTATTTTAAAAATAATGAAATCTTTAGAAACATTTTATTTACCACAATTTAGTAGAAATAATAAATTTTAAATGTTAAGAATTTGTAAATTATAACATAGAAATTAACCTATGAAATTATTTATTGGGTAGCAGGGAATTGAGAAAGGATTTTCATACATGACTCTGGATGGCTTACAATTCAACAAGTGGCCCAGGCTGGGTCCATCCTCACAATAATCCTCTGTCTCTCCAGTGTTAAGATTTCACATGCACACCACCAAACTCAACGGTTTTTTTTAAAAAAATTGATTTGAAGTATGAGATTATTAATTTCATATACATGTAAGAAGTTCCCATGATAGTTAACAGAAAGAAAAGCTAACTTTTTTATTTAAGCTAATTCATTTTCTTTCTATTCTATTGTTTTATTATTAAATTATTCTAAATACAATTGTTAAAAATTATTTCTTTTTTAGTTTTAACTTTTTGTATAGGTATGATAAGGGTTACTGTCACCTAAAATTTAAGTGATATTGGCATGTTGTGAATAATGTCATGCACATATTTTCATAGTATCATGATTAACTGGATTCAAATTATCTGGAAGCCACACAAAAGCAAAAGGGCAACAATTTTCTTTAGACATTAAAACACAAGCAAAATGCCTTTCAAGACTTGACTGTATCTAGTTAAAAATACTGTGGGTTGGAAGAGCTGCATAGACATGAAAGAGAAAGGCATGCTAACAGAAGTATAGTCATGATATTCAATAAAGCAACAGAGATTTTACTGCTGTCTTCATGAGTTTTTTGTTTAAATTGAGTATTGATAGGTTTGGTCCCATTGCTAAATGGATAACAAAATCCTTGCTCAAAGCAATTAAAAGGACTATGGAGATGATAAATAATGATGTCTGTGCAAAAGGAAAGTATATCCTAACAGGCTTGCCAACTGACTGTACTCCACAGCAAGAGCCTTGTTAGAATATTTGATTAGGTGGTTTCGCTGCAACAAGTCCCCAGGGAGCAGACTACATATCTGCTTTGTATTACTACTGGGGCATTTAATCACTACTGCTATTTTGTGCTACACTATTTCCTGGAAACCTGCATACATCACCACAGGAATTTAACTTTTTATGTCATTTATTAGTTCTTGGTTAATCTTTTCCTATCTTTTCTATTTAGAATTGGATCAGTGAAATGAGTTTAGAAATATTTAGATAATTCTGACCTTCTCTGTAGCAAACAGGACTGGTTAGCAATTTTAGAAAATAGATGTGCCCTGTGTTCTCTATATGGCCACAGGATGAATGATAAGTGTGTACCAAGAGCAGCACTCTCCCCTTCCCAGAGATTATGCCCTTGATATTTCCATCTGCCCTGGAAAAAAGTCCATGATGCATAGTCCTTTTCACACTGTTTGTCCACATGCTCTGGCTTTATATCACCCACCTATGTCTCCTTTAGGAAAACATGACACTGTGATCCAACCTGTCTTTCCCATTTCTTGAGAACAAATTATACACCTGCAAATTGAGTCAAGCTATATATAGTTGTAGCTCAGTTCCAAGTTCTGTTAGTCAGATAGAAAAACTATCTCGCAGTACTGGGATGCTATTGGAGGAGGTGTTTTCCTAAGCCCCAGCAACAGGGCATATATTTTTGTTGGTCCTTGATGAACTTTAGGTGACTTGCTCAAGCCTATCTCTCTTTAGTTTACCTAATGTTTTTAAAGCTGGCTGTCAAACATTCTCCTGACAACAGCAGCAAATTTGATTATGTAAGGTGAAACTTTTCCCTAGGAAGACATTTATATACTGTAGGTTGTTATTTTTATGGCATTGTATCCATATCTCCTGTAGTGATCAAGGGAATGATGAAGTCCATTGCTTTCAGTGGGTTTAAGTAAATTAACACAAAGGAAACATATAACTAAAGCCAAGTAGCATGTAAGCCATTAAAGCACATATACTGCCTTAACATGCTGGCTCTAATATCCAGAATCGAGGTAGGAAGCACTTTCCAAAATTCTCCACTGTTCTATGGTTTCTGTGGTAGAAGTCAAAGTAGAAAGTAAATCTAGAAAGACAGGGAAGAAGAAACGTAGGAAAAAGGAGAAAAAGAAGGATGAGGAAGAAAATTAAAAAGGAGTGAATTAATGAACTAATTTAAGAAACAAACTGGAGTTAGGAAACCTAAGTGCTAAGTAATCACAAATATTTGGATTTATGAAATGTCTCGGTTTCAGCTGACTGCTGTGGACAATGAGCCTTGTCTAACTAGAACCAATGTCACCTGTTAGTAGCATGATTAAGGTATAATCTAGTGTTTCTTAAATGAGTAAATATTGGGATATTCTTTTAAAATACATACTCTTAATTATTTCTAGATGGTGATTACTGAACGTATTTTAAGATAGACAGTGATGACAGATGGACTTTCAATCCACATAGACCAACTGATATGATCTATAGACATGATTATCAAAAGCCTTTCCAAATATTCATAATCTCATGAATGAGAAGAACCTAGAAAATGTACATAGAAAAGTAATACATCAAGACACAGGTATTCCAGATCTATTAAATATAATTTATCAAGAGACTGTAGCATATAAGACATGTTTTTTAAATTTTTAACACTATAGTTTTAAATGGGGTGATTGCTGTGATGAAATACCATAGCCATGAGAACTTGTAGAGAAAGGAGTGTATTTTAGTCGTACTCATATGTAACAGTTTATAATCTAAAAAAAAAAGTGTGACAGGGACGTAGAGGCAGGACCTGATGCAGAGGCTGTAGAGGGGGTATTGCTTACTGGTTTGATCTTCATGGCTTGGTGAGCCTGCTCCCTTATAGAATACAGAACCTACAACCAAGGTTGGTACCACCCACAATAAGATGGGCCCTGATACCTCCCCCAATCAATCAATAATTAAGAAAAATGGAAGAATCTACAGTCTTGTCTGTAGCTCAGTCTTACCAAGGCATTTTCACATTTTTAGGCTCCTCCTTCTTGTAAAACCATAGCTGTGTCAGATTGACTAAAACTTAGCCAACACCAGAACCATATATTTATTACCAATGTAGAGACACATGAAATTTTAATGTTTGGTTTACAAAGAAAATGAGGCAGAAGCAAATGAAATATGAAATGGCAAAATGAGTCCCACAGGCACAAGTGATTGAACACTTGGTTCTAAGCTATCCATGTTTGTTTGAGAAAATATAGAATCTAAATCATAAGGCCTACCTTGGTGATTTAAGTCATTAGAGAAATGACAAGAATTTCAACACTAAGTGTGGTCCAAAATGTGAACAGATCACAGTGTAAGCCCCTGTGGCCTTAGACTAATCCTCACACCATGACATTTCAATAATGTACTGACCCTATATATTGTGAACCTAAAACAACAACCAGTAGCCTTTATAAGACATTTGTCACAGTGATGAGAAGAATAACTAATCCAGTCACCTCTGTTCCCACAGCTGCTGTGAGCCAAGGTGACAGTCTGACACTTGAATCTTAAAAATAGTACAAAATGTACTTTCAGCTTCTGATGTGCAGGGCTCCAAAGTGGAGATGTGACATATGTGAAGATGTTTCAGGATACATGACATTTTAACAGAATTCAAAAGATGTTCAGCAAGATGTTCTATAGTCTGTCCTGAAACATCTATGTAAGTATCATGCTTCCTGCTCCTCTAAATGCATTGTAGCTCTCAACTGGCTTCAAGCTAATACTGCTGCTTATTTTGTTTTATATGAGAATTCCCTTTCCTTCCCTGAATTCAAAAGTCAGAAATTGACATGAAGAGGAACATTTGAGATCAAGGAACTAACTTAATCTCCCATTAAGATATGTTTTCAGTCCAGTTTTAAAGCCCTCTTTATAGAGGATGGATGGGAAAAAATGTTTTGAAAATTCTATGTGAAGTAGATTAATGTTTACAATAACCCAACACCCTCATGTCATATGGTGCCACAAGATAATTCTCCACCCAGGGCTGAAAATGAAGCAAAGAGTTTTTTCCTCTGATGTTCGCAATTTGGACTTCCTCTTAATGCTGATGCTTAAAAAGTCTTACTTTAAGCTTTTTGTAATTTTATAATCCATAATCCATTCTAATAACAATCAAAATGGAGCATTTCTTGGGCAGGACAGCCTAAGATAGGGGCTTAACAAATGCCGAGTGAGACAGACAGTTGGAGGCTGACAGGAGCTGAGTATAACCTGTAATTGGAATGAAAAGACAAACATTGTTCTAGCCACAGAAGGAAATCATTGTGTCTTCCATTTGTAAAATGATATCTGCTTTCTAGGGGAAAGATTCCATAGAAGCAATGGCAAAATCAGAAATATGTATGAACATAATGAAATAATCAGGTAGCAGGAGTCTGTCATGCACCAATTAGTGACTCAGGCAGAGAGAACCAAGGAGAATGGTTAAATACATAAAGTAGAAAGAACCTCTATGTTTTCCATAACAGGGAGCAATCTACAGACAGAGTTGAGGGCATAGAGCTGAAGAAGCAAGACATATAACATACATGTGGGGAGAGGGCATCAATTGAGAAATTAGAATACTTTTATAATAAGATTATTTAAGCATCACTAATGACATATGTATAGAAACTAGATGAAAACATACAATTTTAAATTATTTAAGAGACTTTTAGGAATACAAAGAGGTTTATTTCTTTAAAGAATATAACACCATTTTTTCCTAGCAGCTCCAATGATGATCTCACATTTAAAACAGAAAGAGATTATGAATAGAAACTTCCAGATTCACTGACCTTTCAGAGCATCTGTCTCTCATCACAGGTGTGCAAAAGAGTTTGGGTTATGATTCATAGCTCCCTTGTGCTGTTAAGGAGAACAGAAGCTTTGCAAAGCACCCCCCTCACCCGCCATGATGGATGAGACCAAGATTCTTTCTGGATTATTTAGTTCTTGAGATTTGTGCACTGTCAGCTAAAATATAATTCTGGTTTTTTTCCAAAGAGCTCTCTAATGATAACAAATGGTCAAGTTCAACTTGGCAGGAGCCCTTTCTCTGGATGTTCTTTCTGGGGATTGATGACACCAGCTCAGTATGTCTTTGGACTGAGAACCTCCTTAAGATGATGACTAAAACAAACAGCAATGTTGTATCATAATTAAGTGTCTCTTCATTTAGGTCCTCTATACATTCTATGACTGTTTCCATCACATTTTAGCATACTGGACTGTCCTAAATTTAATTACACCAGAATGCATACTACCAGAGACTTGAGAAGCCAAAAGTTTAGGTGACCTCTGATCCAGTTTGTCTTCTATTTATCCTTTAATGCTGAATAAATAATAAATAAAATGTATCATGGAGGTCTACACAGGTGCTGTGTAAGCCAAAGATTGCAACAGCACAGCAGAGCTCCTCTGTGAAAGCTAATAAATCAAGCGCAGTCTGTGTACTAAAACTGCAAGAACAGCGCAGCTGACAAAGTTTCTCAACGACACTGAATTAAATCAGAAAAAGAACAATGGTACTTCTTTCTTTTTTTCCACTTAAATCTAATAGAAGCAGAAATACAGTGTTTATGATTCTGTTAGCAAAATCTAGCTCAAAAGATGGATACATCTACCTTGTTATACTTAAATGATAGATCATGTCAGCACACTAGATTTCTCTCATTGGCAGAAGTTGTGATATGTAAAACATAGTCTCTAAATTCTACAGTCAGGAAGATGAACCATTTCTCTACCAACACAATAGAAATAAGCCATGTTTTACTAATGCATTTATTTAGTAAGCCCACGATACCTCATTAAGTAAAAGAGCTTTACAAAATTGCAACAATTTATACACTATTCTGTCAGACTCATTAGGAATTAAATAAAAGTATTGTGAAACAATTCAGCAGGATTACTAAAAGATAATAAGGCGAGAACTATGTATGTTGCTCATAAACAAGGTTTCTGTGAGATTTGCTTAGAAGCCTCTTCACATTTTTCATTGAAAATGTGAAAGTTGTCACTCAACATTCATTCTGAGAATAAAATTTTGAAAAGTAGCATAACTCTGAAACAAAACGTATATCTATAAAATCCCTAAATAAAGTCCTCTTAAACATATAAGTAAATGGTTATATAATGTTAAAGCTGTATATTTAAAGTAATTATATTAAAATATAAAATATAGAATTTATTCCTACAGCAGTACATGTGCTTGGCATGAATCAGGCCTTGTGTTCAATTTCTAGAGTAAAATGTATGTTTATGGAGATAGAGAAAGAAACATGCTGTGTTTTTTAACAACATATTGTAAGTATTTATTGTATTTTAAAGCTATGGTATTTATAAGCTGTGTAATATAACACAATCTCAATACTGGGGCCTTCAATCATGTCAGTCTTTTGGGAGGCCAGGGTGGTCGCTCCCAAGAGGCCAGATCAGATTTAGAAAGTTCAGACTGTACCCCAACCTTTGGCCTCCATATCTCAGCCTACTACTTGAAAGATGTCTTTGCATATACCAGATGCCAGGAAGGATCTAGAAGCTCTTTAAAATACACTACCCACTGTCATCTAACACTACTTAAACATGCCCAGTAACTCACGACTGTACTCCTTCTCATGAGCTTCACACTAGGGCTTAAAGCTCAGCAGCTTTAGTCAGGCTAGAAGCCAAAGGTATGATAACCATCTACCACCTGCTAAGCCCCTTTAAGTAGATGAAACTCCCTTATAAAGTACTCCCATTCCTGGGTTCCATATCCTGGCCTAATACTTTGGAAGAATCCTTTGGTTTTACCAGAGACTAGGCAGGGTCTAGGTGTCCCAAGTAAAATATCACCCATTGCCAGTGAATACTCATTAAAATACACCAAATAACCCAAGACCATACCCTCTTCACTGGGCTACACATTAGAGTCCACAGCACCATCAGTTTTATGGGATGCCCAGCTGGTCCTAAGAACCAACTACTGCCCACCACTATCTACTGCCCACAAAATTCATGTAAACCTCGAGCTCCAAAACGTACCCTTTTCCCCTAGGCTCCATCTTTCATACCCTGGTCTACAACTTCAGAAGAAGACTATCACTTTAGCAGATTCCAGGACAGATCTAAAAACCTCAGGCCAGAAAACTAGAATGAAAAGAGAAACCAAGGGGCAAAACATGCACTCACCAAAAACAAACACAGAAATAAGCACATAGACCTATAATCATCCCAAATCCAGATGATTAAATGCCAGTCTAAGAATACAATCAATAAAAACAATAAGCAATTATGAAAGCATAGCTATCCTACAAAAATAAGTACTGCACATCCCAAAACAACTGAAACACTAGAAAATGACCTTAAAAGTGACTTTATGAAGATAAGAGAGGTCCTTAAAAAGAATATTTTTAAAAATCCCTTAAAGAATTTGAGAAAAAACATAACCAAAATTTATAAGAAATTAATAATTCCCTAAAAGAAAGCAAAGAAAAAACAAACAGATGAAGGAAGCTATTCAAGACCAGAAGATGGAAATAAAAGCAATAAAGATTACACAAACAGAGGGAATCTTGGAAATGAATAAATCCAGGTAAGTTAACAGAAACTTCAGATGCAAGCACCACTGAAAGAATTTAAGAGATAGAGGCAATCTCAGGCATTGAAGACAAATAGAGACAACAAACTCATCAGTCTAAGAAAAAGTTAAATCTAAAAAATTCCTAGCACAAAGCATTGAGAAAATTTGGGACACTATGAAAAGACCAAGTATAAGAACAATAGGAATAAAAAGAAGGGAAGAAACCCCATCTCAAAAATCCAGAGTTTATATTTAATGAAATCATATAAAATATTTTCCCAAGATAAAAAAAGAACATATCTATAAAGGTACAAGAAGCTTGCAGAACATCAAATATATTGAATCAGAAAAGAAAATCCCCTGGCGACACAATAACCAAAACACTAAACATATAGAACAAAGAAATAGTATAAAAGCTTCACGTAAATAAAACCAAATAATATACAAATACAGACCTATGGAATCACACCTAGCTTCTTAACAAGACCCTAAAATCCAAAAGGGCCTGAACTAATGTCTAGCAGACTCTAAGAGATAAGGAATGCAATCCCAGACTACTATACCCAGCAAAACTGTCAATCACTATATGTGGGAAAAACAAGATATTACACATGTGTGGTAACACATTTAAATACTATCTGTTCACAAACCAGCACTACTGACAGTAATAGTTATAAAAATCTAACCACAGATGGTTAACTAAACCCACTAAAAAGCATGTAATGATAATGTCGTACTAGCAAGACCCAAAGAAGGGACACACACACACACACACACACACACACACACACACACACACACACACACAGTCAACAATCAGAACAAAATAACAGTAACTTAACAGTCATTGGTGTTCAATATCCCTCAATATCAATGGACTCAATTTACCAATAAAAGGAGCAGACTAATGAAATGGATTTGAAAACAGAATTCATTGTCTTACTGTATGTATACAGAAACATACTTCAGCCTCAAAGATAGACTTTACTTCAGAGTAAAGGCTTAGATAAAGGTTTTTGCAATAAAATGAGCATAAGAAGCAAGATGGTGGAGCTATCCTAATATGAAACTAAATAGATTCCGAACAAAATCAATCCTAAAATCTTCAGAAAGTCATTTTATATTCATCAAAGGAAAAATCTACCAAGATGATGTCTCAATTTTGAAGAGCTATACCTCAATAGTAAGGGTACCCACATTTATAAAAGAAATATTTCTAAAGTGTAAATTACACACACACACACACACACACACACACACACACACACACATACATACCACAATGATAGTCTAATGGACAGGTGTTCAAAACAGAAATTAAACAGATGAATAATAGAACTAACAGATGTTATGACTCAAATGACCCTAACAGTTATCTATAGAACATTATTTCATCCAAACACAAAATAATATATCTTCTTAGTGTACAAACTTCTCTAAAATTGAACATATACTCAGCCATAAAAGAACTTTCAAAAAATACATTAAAATTAAAATAATTCCCAGTATCTTATCAGGACATTGAAACAGCTGATTCTTTGAGAAAATAAACAAAATAGATAAACTCTTACCCAAACTAACTAAAATGCAAAGGATGAGTATATAAGTCAACAAAATCTGAAATTTTAAAAGGAACTTATAAAATTTACAAAAGATATCTAGAGAATCATTAGGTAATACTTTAGAAACATGTAATCCAGCAATTGGAAAATCTAAAAGAGATGGACAATTTTTTTGAGATACACGACTTATCAAAGTTAAATATCAGATAAACAATTTAAATAAACTGATAACCAGGGGAAATAGAAGCAATCATTGAAAGTTTCCCAACTGTAAAACTCCCAGGGACTGATGTTTTAATGCAGATTTATACCAGATTTCAAAGAGTTAATACCAATGCTCTTTAAATTGTTGCACACAATAGAAACTGAAGGAACATTGCCAAATTCTTTCTATAAGGCCACAATCACTGTGGTTACAAAACCACAGAAAGACTCAATAAAGAGATTTACAGACATTTTTTTCTCATGAACATTGAAGCAAAAATACTAAATAAAATGGTGACAAATTAAATCCAAGAATACATCAAAAAGATGATCCATTATTAGCATGTAGGCTTCATCCCAGAAATGCAGATATAATTCAACATATCTGTCAATATAATCCACCATATAAAAAAATAAGACATATTAAAAAATCTCCTGATCATCTCCTTAGATGATGACAAAGCCTTTGAAAAATTCCAACATTCCTTCGTGATAAAAATATTGTAGAGTTCAGGCATAAAAGGGCATACCTAAATATAATAATGGCAAAATAAAGCAAGCCAATTGCAAACATAAAGTTAAATGAGGAGAACTCAAAGAAATTCCACTAAAATGAGGATTAAGAAAAGGTTGCCCATGTTCTCCATATATATTTAGTATAGCATGTGAACTTCTAGCTAGAGCCATAAGACAGTTAGAGAAACTCAAAGAGATACAAACTGGAAAGGAAGAAGCCAGAGTGCAACCTAGAGTTTTCCTGACCCATTGGGACCTGGGGTCAGAGAAATTTCTCCCACCTGTGGTCCTGCAGTCATTTATAAAATAATTATTCAGAGGTTTATATTAATTATAAACTCTTTGGCTTATGACTCAAGCTCATTATCAACTATCTCTTATAACTTAACTCAATCCACTCTTATTAATTTATGTATTGCCATATGGCTAATGGCTTACCAGTACTTTCACATCTTGCTTCTTGGGTGGCTGGATCATGTCTCTTGGACTCTGCCATCCTTCTTGGATTTCCTGCCTGCCTCCAAGCTGCATTCCCATAGAACAAAAAAACCTCTTCATTAATAAATGGTAACAAAGTATATTCACAACACACAGAAAGACATCCTACATCACTTCTCCTTTCATATCTAATCAAAAAGGAAAGTTTTAATTTCAACATAGCAAAATTACATGTAGCAAAATAGCTATCAAGCAAGAATTACAGTTACAATATCTAGTCTATCTTTATTTAGCAAAATTTAAGAAAATATTTTATTATCTACCTTATCCTTGTGAGTCCAAAGTATCATATCTAATTTACCTTTTATTATATCTAAGTAAAACTATAATTATAACTAATCTTCAATATGATCTAATATTATATCTTTCAACCAAAGATTACCTGAGTAAGCAGGAAGTGCATTGCAAGCAACCTTGAAATTCTAAAAATGACAGAGACATCTGGCTGTCTAGACAATCACCCAACATTCTTTTGTATTGTGGTGGCACCTATTTCAGCCTTCAGGCATAGAGTAAAGTGGAAAATTTGAAAGACTGTTCCATCTATTTTTGCAAGATTTATCAGTCACTTTTCCTTGTGTCCTGTTGAAGGTCTGGCAGATTTCTGTGCAAAGCAGGAATCTGAAGGATCATCTCGGCTTGTTCTGGCAGTTTCAGAGGTCACTTTTCTGATTCCTGTATTTTCAGTTTATACATCATACTCTCAAATAATCAAGGCAAAAGCAATTTCTTGCCCAGTGGCGAACCTTTGCCACAAAGAAAGTAAATTCCACATAGAGGTTCTCTGATATCCATCATCCTCTTAAAGTAGATTGGTACTGCCAGGAGCATACATGTCTAACCATCCAAAGTATTCCCATTGAATATGAATGTATAATACTTCATGATTGTCCCTTGGACATTTATCATTTATTTGGGTTGGAAAACTAAATGTCTCTCATTTAGTTTTTTATAAAATATATAATAAATTTGTTATGATTTGTGCATTACTATGCTATTGAGCAAAAAAAAATCTCAGGTTTTCCAAGCAATTGCACAGCTGTCTCTGAACCTGTTTCTCTACCTTTGTTTCTATTCTATACCATTCTAGTTTCTGCTGCTCTGGTACATGGCACATGCTTTCTGTACTTGGCATCCTTCACAATGTCCTCTTAGATCTTCCCATGTTGCTATAAATGACAAAGTTTCTTTTTGTGGCTGAATCATCTTTCATTGTAAAGTCTGTGCTCCCTTCATTCACTCATCAATGACTAGCTCAGTTTTTACCATGTTTTAGTAATTAAGAATAGATAAGGAATTCAAATATTTCCTGATCTTATTTTACTCCTTTTAAATATTTAACTGATATTAAAATTACTAGATGATATCATTCCATTTTACTTTTTTAAAATTGTTCCTACTCTATTTTACAGTGTCCACTTCTAAGAACTTATAAATAAATATAAGAGCAAAATATAAGAGCAAAGGAATTTTTTACCTTCACATCTCTGACAGTATCTCTTAAGTTTTGATTTTTTTTTTTTTACTATGGTTGTTCTTTATTGGGTTGAGATGTGTTTATTACCTGTGGTTGGAAACTGCCATTCATAATTTTTTACAAATAAGAGGTAGGAACTGGAGATAATATACCACCACATTTATATCAGAATTTTTACTGGTTTGAATTTATACTATTTTTATGCAGGTAACCACAGACCATGAGTGCAATAGAAATACACCAACAAGAGAACAGTTCAAAAATCATCTTATTCATCTTCTATTTTTTACATTCTCTTTGCTTTGTCTTCTACTGAATC
This sequence comes from Phyllotis vaccarum, assembly GCA_033318265.1. Taxonomy (NCBI): domain Eukaryota; kingdom Metazoa; phylum Chordata; class Mammalia; order Rodentia; family Cricetidae; genus Phyllotis; species Phyllotis vaccarum. The sequence continues at coordinate 90,264,263 of JARWLC010000007.1, forward strand.
TATGAATCCACCAAACGAGCCTTTGAAAATCAAATGGCAGAGCTCTTTGAAAAAATTTAAAATTTACCAATATTTTAAATAATCAAATATGGTCTTGTATATTTATAAAATCTGGAACGTAAAATTTAAATAAGCTGTAATAGTAAATATTTACCATGAAAAAATATTTTCAAATATGGTATCTTAGTGATTTAAGAAAATGCTTATATAGAAAATCTTACTAAGCAATTTGAATAAAAACATCCTAAAGTCTTAAAACAGTATATGACAAATAACACTCAAATATCACAAGTAAGATTCATAGCAGCAGAGAGTATGACATATAAATGGGTGTTGATTATAAGGAATTTTAAGAAATATGTCAAATCTCAGAGATGTTGCAGTTAAAACTGAAATTTTTTCAAACATCTTCAATGCATTTCATTTTAAGTGTGAATTTCAAATATTTCCTATAGTTTTATGTATGAATTTATCTTGAAAATTCTAACAGTAGAAACCTTTTGTTACTATTGGCCACAAAAATAATACACTAAGTCCAGTTGCTCGGTTTTATTTTATAAATAATGAATGGAGAAATAGTAACAGAAGGCAGTAAGATCTATAAAAAAATAAATGATTTGCTGTCAAAATTAATTGCCAATTTATTATATATTATAATTGGTATGCGTGCAAAGAGCAGTTATTTAATTGACATTAGATTATTTCATTCATGTATGCAAAACAATATTGTTCTTCGAAACAATAAAATTGCCTCTGATAAGAGTATTTTTTGTTTAAAAACATTGTAATTATCATATACTTTTCTTTCCTCAGTCTACCAGAGCCTTCCTGCCTTCTTTCTATTCATAAAACTTCATGTTATTTCTCTCTTAGAAAATCAGAAAAATAAGCAACCAAAATCAAAACATGAAAAAAATACCCTAACAAAAAAGCAATAAAACGATAAGTAGCAAAACAAAAAGTACTTATATACGTGTATATATGTTTGTGTTTGCACATATGTATTTGTGTGTGTGTATGTGTGTGTGCATATGTGTGTATTTGTGTGTGTATGTGTATGTGTGTATATGTGTATGTGTGTATATGTGTGTGTATGCGTATATGTGCATGTGTGTGTGTGCATGTGTGTGTGTGCATGTGTGTGTGTTTGTGTGTGTATGTTTGTGTTTGCACATATGTATTTGTGTGTGTCTATGTGTGTATGTATTTGTATGTGTGTGTGTGTATGTGTGTATATGTGTGTGTATGTGTATATGTGTGTGTATGTGAGTATGTGTATGCGTATATGTGCGTATGTTTATGTGTGTGTATGGGTGTGTGTGCATATGTATGTATATGTGTGTGTGTGTGTATCAAAATCAAAGCAGAAACAAAAACAAACATAAAGTTTATCTTATGTTGTAAAGCTGCTGGTTATGGGCCAATTCTAGAATGTGGTTGTTATACCCAGTAGCACTCTGTTTGAGAAAACTGGTTTTACTTACTCAGCAGGAATCAATTGCAAATCACTTCCTGGTTAGGAATGGGGTTTTGTGTCCACTTTCCCTTCTCAATGCTGAAATGCCTTCTGGTTTGACCCTACATTGGTCTTGTATATGTTATCACCATCTCTGTGATCTCATATGAGTATCCTATTGTGTATATAAGATGCTATTTTCTTAAAGTTAGCACCACTTCTGGGCTTACAATTGTTTCTGCTTTCTTTTTAAAATAGGTCCCCAAGTCTTGAGGGAAAAGGTTTGAATTTTTTTAAAAAAAAAATCCCATTTTGGACTGAGTGTGCTAGACTCTGACTCTCTGCATAGTGTCAAGTAGTTATGAGTTACTTTATAAATTCCAATCTACTGTAAGAAGAATCTTCTCCAATGAGGGTTGAGAGATGCTCTGATCTATGGATATAGCAGTATTCCAATAGGAGTCATTGTTTTTTGCTATGTCCCTTTAACAGAATAATAACATTAAGTTTTCTCCCAGGCCTATGACCTGTCTAATCTCAAATTTTAGGCCCCTTTGCCAGTCTTATGTATCAATTCTATCTTTTGAATTGAGCCTCAAACCCAAATAAAGTGGTTTCTTACTTCTGTATAATTTGTGCCAATATTGCACTATTAAATAATATCTTATTTTTATTGTTGAAATTATAAATTAATAAGAACATTTCTCTCTTTTTGTTCCCTCTAAGCACCCATATACATCTCCTCAGTTATTACCACAGCCATGAATTCTTTCTACACAAATTATTATTTTAAAAATATATGTACATACATATATGTGTGAAATAACCTGATTAGTTATGTAAAGCTACCTGCATACATGTTCTCAGGGCTCACAACTTAGCACTGATTAAGTCTGGGAATAAGAATGGTATTTTCAGAAAGGAGAACACCAATTGATTGTTTAACAGTATATCTTGCAAGCAGGTCTCTATTGTGGGTCACAGGGTTGGTGGCATTGCTGTTCTATTCCATTTGTAGTAGGCTGAAACTGAAAACAAGCTAGATATCCATTAACTGTTGAATGGAGAAAATGTGAAACATATACACACTTAAACAATTAAATACTATTCAGTTGTTTAAAAAAAACAAAATTATGATACTTGAAGATAAATGAATGAAGTTATAAAATAGCCAAACTGAATGAAGTAACTTAGATCCCAAAAGAGAGTGATTGTATGGATTCTCTTATATGATTATGTTACTGTTTTAAAATTTATTTTCCTTTCATTGAAAATAGATTTCTTTTAATACAAAATTTTTTGGTTAACATTTCTGTTCCCTCTACTCCTAGTTCCTCCAAGCCTCCTTTCCAATACAGAGCCACACCATTTCTGATTCTCATTATAAAACAAATGGGTATCCAAGAAATGAAAAGAATAATAATACAATATGAAACTTAAAAATAAGCATGCCAGAATAGTATAAAACAAATAACACAAGGAAAGGGGTCAAAATAAAAGCACAATAAACATACTAGACACAGATCTACCCATGTGCCCCCCCACACACACACAGAATACCCATAAAACACAGAACATGCAGCCATAATATATACCCAAGCAACCAGGAAAAGAAAATCCCTGGCTCAATATTATGAGAAGTAAAGCCTCCAAACTGCCATATAATTTGTTTCATGTTGCCATGTTGTAAGAATCAAATGTATCACCACAACCTAGAAGCATGTCCTCTTAACCAGTATAGGTACCGGATTCAACTATGACCTTCAAAGCTACAGCTTTGAAGGAGTTTGGGGAGTGGCTGTGAACAGCTTAAAGATTGCATCTGCAGTGCTCTCTGTTTTCCCAACACCTGGAAGGAAGACCCGGTTCTGTACAAATCGGTGGATCATTTCAGCATTCCCGTTTTTAATTTCTGTTATAAATTGCTATTGACATCATTTAATAAGTATTAACCTATCAGTAAATTGCCTGTGATTAGTATCTGGCTACATTACCGTCCTGTGCAAGCCCTATACATGTATCTACAGTCTCTGTGAATTCTACGTGCATTGATCCATCTGTGGTTAGGCGGCCTAATTTCCTTGTTGTTCATCCCTTCTGACTCTTATTCTTTCCCCTACAGTGACCTACTCAGCTATTTATTCTTTCTTTTAGCAACAAAATAAATCTACTCTTTATAATGATCCTCTGTTAAACTATGGACTCATCTTTGGTTATTCCTATTTCTTATTCTCCACCTTATAGAATGTTACTAATAGTTACTTTACCTCAAATATATTCAGAATTCAATTCAGTCCCTAAAGTATCCAATGATATATATATATATAGATAGATAGATAGATAGATAGATAGATATAGATAGATAGATAGATAGATATAGATATATGTAAATTCACCATAACTTATGCCTTAATTTATAGAAATAACTATCTGAACTTTTGGTCTGCACATACAGAAATAAAAACCTTACTATGGGTTAATTGACAAGATTTCAGTGTGTGTGTGTGTGTGTGTGTTTGTAGTCAGAGCCTCACTATGTAATTCCAGTTGTTCTGAACTTTGATACTCCTGTTTCAGCCTCCCACTGGCTAAGATTATAGGTATGGATCACCATATCCAGTTTACAAAATTATTTATATCAATTCTCCAGTGTTCTCTAAAGTTTATTTCCTAGCTGTCATCTCAACTCCTCTTTAGAACCATATCTTATTTCCCACCATGATAATTTTAACTACCTAATGTGAAAATTGTTTGCTTTCATTTGAGTGTTATTATGTATATTCTTGTTGTAGACTATTATTTTAAGGTGTGTTCCTTTCGTTTATTTTGCATTTGTTTAACTCTGTAAAGGTGTGTTGCTGTGCCTTTATAAAACACCTGTTGGTCTAATAAAGAACTGAATGGCCAATAGCAGGCAGAATAAACGCTGGCAAGCAGAGATATACTTTAGTAGGTGTTACTGTTCAGCTGGCAATGGTAAGTAGAAACTAGAAGTGAAGTAAAAACTGCCTGTGTCAACACAGGTATTAGCTTTCATAGCTAGGAAGGTTTAATGCAGTTCTAAGTCATGAACTTCTCATCAGGCTGTATGCTTGGCTCTGGAGATCTGTGAAGCAGGCAGATCCAGGAGCCAAAGCTACATGCAGAGGTTCATGAAATGTAGCAGTTTAAAGATTTGCTCACATTGCTAATAGATAGATAGATAGATAGATAGATAGATAGATAGATAGATAGATAGATAGATAGATAGATAGATAGATAGATAGAATAATAGATAGATAAATAAATAAATAAATAAATAAATAAATAAATAAATAAATAAATAACCAAGCTAAAAGATACACAAAAAAGGTTCAGATGGAAAGACTTCTAAGCAGATTACAATGTGTTTAACAATGTGAGTAGGCTTAAGAAAATGAATAGTCAGAAAATGAATGGTTAAAAATTAAAGTCTTAGAGAAGTAATGTAATATATAAAAAATAAGTCATGTAGAAATGGGAAATATACAAGTAGGTTTGATCCTATATAAGATTGTGTTGATTGTGTTTTTATTTAAATGCTGACAAACAAAAAATAGCTGGTAAAAGACATGGGGTTGTGAACTGACTGCTTATTGACCCCCTCTAAATACTTCAGGAATGCCTTAACATTATGAAAGAAGCCAAAAATTATACTTGTAAAATGGAAATCAAAAACACTTTGGAGTTTTGATTCCACAGAAAATGAGAGTATCTGGATTTCTTCAGGATTAATGTGGATAAAGTTTGATCAAGTGAGACCTACTTAAATCTGAGAGGTTATATCTGTCAACACAGGGAATATCTGGGCTTCTAAGAACTTGGTCATTATTTCAGAATTTTTAATGGGACCCTAAAGCCTTCACCCATAGCCAGTAGGGAGCAGTATGGAGAGAACTGTGACTACATTCCTAAGAGTTTGGGGGTGTGGATTTCTTTGGTTGTTTTGTGGTTATGGACTTTTACCATTTAAGAAAATATAAGAATATATAATAAAAACATAACTATTAATCTCAGATATTCTGCAAGTTTTCTGGTATATTGATACAAATTTAAGGTAAATTTTGTTACACTGTATATATGTTTCTACTTTTGTTTGTAGTATTGTGATAATACAGTTCATTTAAAAATCTAGGTACCACTTACCAAAATTAGTTGAAAATCAAATTAAAGACCTAAATAGACCTATAATCCCAAAGAAAATTGATGCTGTTATTAAAAGTCTCCCAAGTAAAACCAGATGGTTTCAGTACAGAATTCTAGCAGACATTCAAAGCAGAACTAATACCAATACTCCAATGTTCCATACAGTAGAAATTGAAGGATATTGCTAAACTCTTTTTATGAGGCCACAATCACACTGATTCTCAAGCCACTCAAAAATGCATTAAAAAGAGAATTACAGACCAGTTTCCCTCATTAACACTGATGAAAAAATACCCAATAAAACTCTGGCAAACTGAATCCAACAATACATTAAAAAAAATATCCACCACAATTAAGTAGGCTTCATCCCAGAGACACAGGTATGGTTCAACATAGGAAAAACTGTGAATGTCATCCATCATATAAACAAACTGAAAGAAAAACCCAGATGATCATTTCATTAGATGCTGAAAAGCCTTTGCCAAGTCCAACACTCCTTGATGATAAAAGTACTGAAGAGATCAGGAATACACGGAAAATGTAAATATAATAATATTTATTATAAATATATACAATATATTTATAAATTACATTAATTTATAAATATAATAAAGGTGATACACAGCAAGCTGACAGTCAACATCAAACCAAATGGAGAAACAATCAAAGCAAGTCCACTAAAATCAGCAACAAGACAAGGCTGTCCTCTCCTTATTATTCAATATAATTCTCAAAGTTTTAGCTATAGCAACAAGAGAATACAAGGATATTAAAGAGATACAAACTGGAAAGGAAGAAGTCAAACTATCTCTATTTGTGAATGATATGACTGCATACATAAGTGACCCACAAAATTCTATCAGAGAACTCCTACAGCTGATAAACACCTTCAGCAAGGTAACAGGGTACAAGAATAATTCAAAAAATCAACAGCCCTCCTATATGCTAAGGATAAAAGGGCTAAAAAAGAAATAAGGGAAACAACACCCTTTATAGTAGCTGCAAATAGCATTAAATATCTTGTTGTAATGCTAACCAAAGATGTAGAAGACATGTTTGGCTAAAACTAACTCACCGAGGAAAGAAATTTAAGAGGATATTAGAAAATAAAAGATCTTCCATGCTACTGGATAGATAAGAACAACATAGTAAAAATGCAATGTTACTGAAGCCATTCTACAGATTCAATGCAATTCCCATTAAAATACCAATTTTTTTTTTTACAAACCTTGAAAGAACAATACTCAACTTCATGTGTAATAACAGGAAACCCAAGATTGTAAAACAATCCTACTCAATAAAATAATTTCAGGAGTAATAACCATCCCTGATTTCAAGCTATACTATACTGCTAGAGTAATATAAACAGGATGATACTGGCATAAAATCTGACTTACAGATCAATGGAATCAAATCAAAGACTCCATATTAACCCACACACCTATGAACACCTGATTTTTGACAAAGAGGCCAAAAATATTCAATGGAAAAGAGATAGTATCTTCAACAAATGGTGTTGTTATGACTGGAAGGTAGTATATAGAAGAATGCAAATAGATCCAAGCCTATTACCCTGCACAAAATTCAAATCCAAATGGATCAAAGACCTCCATATAAACCCAGCTACACTGAACTTGATAAAAAAGAAAGTGGGAAATGCCCTTGAAAGCCTTGGCACAGGTGGCCACTTCTTAAATATAACACCAATAGCACAGACACTAGGAACAACAATCAATAAGTAGGACCTCCTGAAACTGAGAAGTTTTTGTAAGGCAATGAACAAGGTCAATAAGACAAAAGGACAGCCTACAGAATGGGAAAAGATCTTCATCAACCCTATATCTGACAGAGGACTGATCTCTAGAATATAGAGAGAACTCAAGAAACTAAAGCCCCCAAATCTAAATAATCCAATTTAAAAAATGGGGTTTGGGGCTAAAAAGGGAATTCTCAACAGAAGAATTACAAAAGGTGCTTTAAAAATTGTTCAACATCTTTAGCCATCAGAGAAATGCAAGTCAAAACTACTTTGAGATACCGCTTTGATCTTAGAATGACTAAGATCAAAAATACAGATGGCAGCCTATGCTAGAGAGGATACAGAGCAAGGGGGACACATCTCCATTGTTGGTGCGAGTGTAAACTTCTGTATCAACTCTTGAATGCAGTATGGTGGTTCCTCAGAAAACTAGGAATCAATCTCCCCAAGGATCCAGCAATATCACATTTGAGTGTATACCACAGAATGTACATTCGTATTCCAAAGGCATTAGCTCAGCTATGTTCATAGCAGTATTACTCATAACAGCAATACCTGGAAACTACCTAGATGCCCCTCAACTGAGGAATGGATTAACAAACTGTGCTACACCTACACAATGGAGTCCTACTCCTCAGGGGGGAAAAAAGACATCCTAAAATTTGCAGGCAAATGGATGGATTTGGAGAAGATCCTCCTGATATTCTCAACTCCAGTCAGAGAAGCATGAGATGTACACACTCATAAGTGGATTTTGGACAAAATGAAAAAATACCCAAGCTGAAAACCATAGCTCCTGAACAGTGTGGCACTAGAAGGGAACCAGTAATTCCCTAAGAAGAGGAAAGACTGAAGCTCACTTTAGTAAGTTGGGGTCATATCAGGCTATGACCAAGAAGAGTTGGGAACAAATCATGAAAGAAGGATATGATTGAGTGAGAGGAGCAACAAAGAGTAAGAGTAAAAGGAGATTGTGGGGTTAGAAAGCGACTGGGTGCCAGGGTCAACTCCAAGAACTCACAGGATGTCCTTAGCTAGGTCTCTAACCAATAGTGGAGGGAATGCCTAAACAGGGCTTCCTCTATAATCAAACAAATAACCATCCTAAGTGTCATCACAGAACCTACATCCAACAAAAAATAGAGGTGGAGGCAGAGATCCATGGATGAGCACTGAGCTGAGCTCCTTCCTGGTCCAGCTAAGAGCAGGGGAGGAGAGTCTATATGGAAAAGGAAACAGGGATTATGAGGAAAATTCCCACAGTTATGGCTAGCTGGAGCTCTGGGGAGCTCACTGAATCAAGAGTAGCTACTGGAGATCCATCAGGAAAAGGAGCTAGGCCCTCCAAGAGTATGCAACTGTCAAATGGCATGGGCAGTTGCCTATCCCTTGAGGGGTGGGATCAGTGTTCCTATCCATGGGCTGGCACCTTGGAGCCCATTCCCTAAAGAGGAGTGCCTAACCCATTCTTGATTTGGGAATGAGGAAATCAGACTTGACTGGAGTGAATGTGCTGTGCTAAGCTGACCCACCTTGGGACTTTTTGACGTTTGAGGGGAGGGGATTGGAATATGGAGAGGGGAGGGTCTGAAGGCTGACTGAGAAGTATTGGGAGATAGAAAGAAAGGGGGAGCAGGGGGATATATGGATAAAAAAGACATTTTATAAAAAAAATTAGTAAGATGAAGAAATATCTAACAATTAAGAAGGTTAGTAGTTATAAATAATCAAACAATAAATACGTTTTCAAGATTAGAAAGGTGTATTTTAGACACATAGGGTGTCTTCAAACACTTGGAAGATCTATAGAATATGGAACTTAAAATGTTTGTTAACCAAAGATTTTTCAAGACAGTGAGACACATCTGCTCCTGGCAGCCCCAATTTATTTCAGAGAGGATTATGTACAATGCAGAAACTCTTTATGGACTCTACATTCATTGTGGCAAGATTAGCCACTGGACAAAGAAACTTGTTGCACGAATAAATGAGACTCAGGGATAGATCTCTGAAGAAGTTGGAGGTATTAGAGAGAATAAACACCACAGTCAAATCTTACCCAGCTGTCTCTTCCTCGGCCTCGATTCCCTTGGAAAGGCTTCCTTTCTGTGTTTCTATTCTGTCTTAAGTACCCTTTCATTAATTAAGGCGTGGCCCCACCACTGCCTACTTGGGAGCCTGGAATTCCTTCTATAATCTAAAGTGACCTTAACTCAGTTGGGATTAAGGGTATAGGTCTCCCAGGATACTCCCTGTGCTGGGATTAAAGGTTTGAATCACCACTCTCTGATTCTCCTAGACTGACTGTGGTTAGAGCTCTGGAACTTCTGGAGCTTTCATTAACTCCCCACATAGACTGTGGGTAGATTCCCTCTGATATCTCCAAAACTTCTGAAACTTTTATTAAATCCCCAACAGAAACTGTTCTTGCCTTGGACTGCTAACAATGTGCTCTGCAGACTGGACATGTAGAACACACAGGCGGCTGTTGAACTTTGTGAAAATAATTCAGAACAGTCATTAAAATTTCATGCTTCACTGAAAAGTCTGCCAGATATTCTGCAGACAGAGAGAAGAACGACTGGTGAATTTGCCAATATAAGACTGGTAAGTCCTTCAAATTTTCTGCATCACTGAAAAGTGTGCCTGATACCAGTATGCTAGATGTGGATTCCCCAATATTACAGAAGAAACTTTGGGCGACTGTCCAGGCGGTCAGAATTCACTGTCATTGCTAGAGTTTCAAAAATATTTGTGGTGTACTTTTTGTTTATTCAAATAATATACTTCTGGGACCTTTGATGGAGTTGAAGATTAGACAGTTATAATTGCAGTTTTCTTTAGTTATGATAGAAATTACATTGGGTATAAAACTTTGGATTCATTAAGATATGATAGATAATGGTATATTTTCTTTAAATTTGCCAGATACAAATGAATCAGATATTATGAATGTAATCTATAAATGACAGTTGTTATTTTACATAGTCTTATTATGTTTAAGATAAAACCCTTTCTTTTTATTTAGATGAAAATGGAAAAATGTTATAGGATATTATTTGAAAATGTGTTACATTTGTTTATGCTACATTTAACTCTGCAAAGCTGTGTCACTGTATCTGTCTAAAAAACTTGATGATATAATAAAGAACTGAATGGCTATTTAGCAAGGCAAGAGAAAGTATAGGTGGGGATATCAGTTGGGGAGAATATACATATAAATATGAAGATTCATGGAAACAAGAAGTAGCCAGAGAAAGAGAAACCTAGGAACCAGTTATTCTGCTATACAATAAGTTAAGAAAGTTATCAGAAATAGAAAAGGAAAGAAAAGCAGAGGTAAAAGATAGATAGGATAAAGTAAAAAAAAAAAAGAAGATGAAAGAAAAAAATTGGCAAGAAAGAAGCCAAATTAATGCCTAGTATCTACAAGTAATAATAAGTCTCTCTACATGATTTAGTTGGGAGATGGGTAGTTGGCCCCCAAAATAGTAAAGAGTAAAAGACAAACAATAATATAGTCTATCTGCTTTTACATTAGTAAATAATATATGTCTCAAAAAACAAAAGTCTACTTTACAAGCATTTGAACTTAAAGGAAATAACGACTTCATTATGTATAGGTATAAAAATATAGTAGTGATATCTACTATTTTGTGAAATAAATGTACTCTATGAAGAGATTAAAAAGATTATGACTTCCATAAAATATCAGTCATTTTCACACATTCTTTCTTTAAAAATTGAAGTTAGATACAATAATCTATAGTACTGTTTTGCTTCTGTGCTTTAGTATTCTGAAACCTGTTTTAAAGAAAACACAATGCAGAGGATTAGAGGTAAGCTGTAGTCACTACATTCTATAGATTTTGAAAAAAAAGTAAATTAGATGTCATTCCAAGGTTCAATTTCTTGTCAACAGTGAGGCAAAGTGAGAATATGACTCAAAACCTTGGCAGTTCTGTCACTGAGACTCTACCCATGATTCAAAGACGGAAATCAACATTGTGTGAGATAGGGATTCTCACACATTCATCTTGGAACTTCCCTTCTGACACATCAGACATGATTCAATTCAACATTGACAAAGTTCTTATTTAATCTATGGCACTAAAGAATTCATGATGACATCCAGGATAGTGAAAACCCTTCAGAAAAAGTCCAGAAAAAAATATGGTTACAAGGCAATTTAAGTAATAGTGATACTGATTTCTAACATAAGAGTGGGTATGCATGACATTGGGATTACTTTGTTTTTGATACAGGGTTTCCTTATGAACTATAAACTGGCCTGAAATTCTCTATATATACCAGATTAACCTTAACTTGTTCACCCTTAGGTTGAGTATCTCAAGTGCTGGCATACATGGCTGTACCACCATTTACTGCTATATGGATATCATGCTTAATGCTCAAAGACAGTTTATAAAATTGAATATATAAATGAATATATTAATATAAAACTGTATTCAAGTAAGAAGTAAATATGAACATGAAGAGTTCATCTTACATCAATGTACTTATTCTTTAAACTATATAAATTTTTCTCTTATGGGGGCACTTTGTAGCATGATAATGATTAGTGAAAATGCCAAGTGTAAAGAAAATATTCTTCAAATTATTAGTGTAAACAGACACATGTACATCTTTCAACGTAAATTTTAAAGCAATATTAATGTCTAGATAATAGAGATTTTACAAAAATTATAAAAGTATTTGATTTATACTTATTAAATGAGGGTAAAATTCTGATTAGTTAAAACTCAGAATACTAATTACTTTTACCAAGTGTCATATGTACAAGTCATATAACAGTTTGTATATCTTTTCTCCAAAGTGCATATATTTTCCTATGATCATATTCTCATGTCTGTGAAACTAAGTAACCATGGGAGAAAGAAGCTTAACATGAAAACCAAAAGATCTTACCATTTTTATTTTTAATATGTAAAAAATAATCAATAATTTTTGTTTCATCCCTTATGCTGAACTTTTAAATTTATATTCAGGATTACACCAGGAAGCTGATTACAGAAAACCTTTTTAAATGTCAAGGGAGCACAAATCCATGCCTTTGGTACAAAAAAACCAAATGAAATAGACTAAGTTCTCTAGAGAGGATGAGTGCAAAGAGACTTTTTCTGTCCAAATGAAAGAATAATGGGTTCTTCCCGCAATAGGAAAGTATTTAGTTGGTACCAGAAAGACCTGAGAAAGATGTAATTTGAACCATGCCGAAGGATAGTTAAACTCCACTGGGTTAAGAAGAGAGAAATAAAATTTCAGCTGAAATGAACAACATGGATAGGAGCCCAGAGGAACCAGAAAACATGGTTTATTTATTTCACCTGTGCAAAACACAGCTTACATTGGAAACATAATAAGGTTTTTTTTTCTGAATAAGAGATGAGTGACTATGGCCTGAGAATGTGGATTCAAGTTGTCTTAACAACATGTTTCATTGTATAAATGGTTTGATGAATGTTTTTATAGTTACTGATGAAAGAAGGTAATAAATACATTACTACTAATAACATTCATGATACAGACAGAGGTATATCACTTATAACAAAGAGAGGAAAACTATACCACACATTTTAGAACTTATTTGATCATTTATGCTCTTAGTTTGAGTTGTTGAAAACCAGTAGTCAGATAAGTTAACTTATTAAATTTTTTAATGCTATGACCTTGTGTTATGGTGATTTTGCTACTGTTATGAGTCATAATGTTAACATTTTTGGTGACTCATATACATCAAAGGGATCACATCCTACTGGTTAAGAACCAGTGCTCTAAAGGTTTTTAGTTGGTAACTGAAAGGAAAATACGTTATACAAAACAGTTATACAATGGATATCTGTTAAAATGACAAAAGAAGCCAAGATAACTTGAACCTACATTTATAACATCCCAATTCTGCCATGTTGGAGTTCTTAGGGTTATACAACCCAAGATTCTCAGATCTGATCTTAAAGAAAAAACATACATGGCACATTTTAAAGAAAAGGCGAAATTTCCCATATAGTCCTTAAAGGTTGGGAAACATAGAGAAGCAATAAAGGTTTGAATATACAAATTAATTTAAATCTAAATTTTATTAAATTAATTATTTGTATGAGAATAAACAAGGAAAAAGTCATTATAATAGCTCAGTTGATAAGAACCAACAAGTATTTGGAAAAGGAATAAAAAGAATTCATGACAAGAACATGTGTGAAGTAGGAGAAAGACTGGAAATTGGAGAAAATAGTCTGAAAGAGATGAGTAAACTAAGGAGAATCTGATGTTCTACTTTGGGCAGCTTAATAGATATCACTGACAGATGATGTCAGCAACTCCAATGGAAGAATTCATGCTGCACATCTTTCCAAAGCTGAAATGAAATTATGTACAAAGAACTTTAAGTGAATATGCTTAAACAGTTGAAATACTGCCCAGGAAAAGTTTAGAAAGCCAAAGGTAATATTTAGCATTACTAGAGTATTATAACAGCCTGTACTTATAGCCTGAATTGAATGCAATTAAACCTGTTCTCAGCACCAGTATGCAAATGTAGTGTTACACTCTTTGTGATTGGAAAACAAAAAGAGAACATCACATACTGAATCTGATGATGAGGGCATGGATGAAAAATAATATACTCGAACGACAGAAGATTTAAGGAATATCACTCACCATTATTATTTTATGAATGAGTAATTTAATGATGAAAATATGTAAGACTTATCCAGAAAAATATATACACAAGAAGAAAACAAAATAAAAAAGAAATTCAAACAGTTTGGAAGAGAGAAATCTCACACTTTCATAGAAACAAGGACAAAACACAATAGACAATAAGTTCCGAGTCCTACAAAGCAAAGCACACTGAGGGTTCTGGATTGTCTAAGACAAAAACAACAAAGAAAAAGAAGGGAAGTTAAAAGTGAGTTTTATGATGTTGGATTACAGATGTTATGAGGGACATATACACAGTATTGAATTTGTTCGTTTATTTTGGAATTGTGTGATGTTTATATGGGTCCATACATTCTGAAAATATTCCAAATCATTCAGTAAATAACTATTTAGAAACTGTTATATGCCAAGACTACAAAAGGAATATAATGTTATAACCAGATGCCGACAACCCTGTTGAAGAATTTAATAGATGTGCCCATGCTGCAGCAATCAGAAGAAACCATACAGAGTAGAGAGCTGAAATAGAAAAGAGAAGCCTGGGGCAGACAATCTGAAAAGTAGGAGGATTGGGAAAACACAAGAAAACACAAGGAAGAGAACAACAGCTGTATTTCACTTGGCTTTAAAAAAGTGATATATCTATTTTCCTCCCTCTAATACATTCCCCCCCTAAAAGGCAAAGTGGACAAAATCAGTTATGTAAGAAAAGAAGCGTAGGAAGCCCTAGACGGACATTAGGGAGTACCCCAGTTCATGCAATGTGTGATATTGAGCCATCATTCACAGCAGCACAGATAGTGATGCCCTTGTCAAAGAAGAGGCCTGGTTTCAACATTTTTCAAGATGTAACATTAATAAGAAAGAATCTAGTTTCAATAGAGCCTTATCAAATTTATTATCCAAATTTGACTCTGTTGAGACTCTAATGCTCATTTTTCAAAATAACCCTTCAGGAAGATTATAAATGTGTAAGTCACTGGACTTTTGGACTATTGTATTGTCTTTTTAAATGTAAGTTGTACACTTATGTAAGAAATTATTGTAAATATACACTATAATAAAATGAATTAACCTAAAAGTCACAATGATGCCGAACTATTTCACTATATAATCACTAAAGTAATATGGTAACATATATAGATAATAAATCATGAAGAAGACATCTTCTAATGATTACTTGGTAGCTATCAACTTCTATACTTTCACTTTATCACACAAGACTTTAACTATGTAGAGCCAGAGGAATATTTTATGAGGTATTCAGTGTCATTCATTGCAAATTCTTGTTGACAGATATTATGCAAATAACAATCATAGCAAAAAAAAATGAATGTAAGAGAAAAGTTAATGAGGTTTAATGCCAAAGGAAGTAGATCAAATACTGTGTACTAACATTAACATAATTTATATCACCAAAGTCCCAATGCTCTGAAAAATAATATTTAATGTTATTTTATAGTAACTAAAAATTTAAAGATATAGATTAGACATTTATCTTTTTAAATACAATGATCTGAAATATATTGGATGTAATTAATGTGATACTCAAAAAATTCCTATAGGGTGAAAACATATTTTCTTACATAACTAAGATAGCACTAACAAAACAAAACCATTTTTAACTGTAAAATTAATATATATGTGGAAAATTAGGACAAATTATAAAATTAAATATATTTCCATTTCAGGATTGTTCTATAAAAATACCAAGCAAAAAATACCAAGCAAAACTTGCTATGAAAAAAGTTTAATCTGTAAAATTTGGTTTATTTGAAATTATAATTTGATGTTCACCAAGTTCTCAGCACCTGTGTTCGTTTCATGAAACATTATTTTAAAATCATTAATCAAAAATGATTATCAATGGTAATTACCATCTTATGGCCAAGGCTTTCCCAAAATATTTCCTATCATTATGTATGCATTTCTCTTACTTG
Organism: Phyllotis vaccarum; assembly: GCA_033318265.1. Classification (NCBI taxonomy): domain Eukaryota; kingdom Metazoa; phylum Chordata; class Mammalia; order Rodentia; family Cricetidae; genus Phyllotis; species Phyllotis vaccarum. The sequence goes on from JARWLC010000007.1 coordinate 90,280,263, forward strand.
TCTCCATGAATACATTAAAATATTCCAGTAAAGTAATACATCTTAATGTGAAAACAAAACAACACTAAAGTAGTACAATTAGAAATATTTTAAATGATTATCAGAGTCTGGAAACTTAAGTGGTCTTTGAACAAACCTGTAATATAAGGTTTCCTTCACTGTAATATGTAAGATTCAGTAAATACTGAAAAAACATACAAATAAAAATATCTGAAACAAAGGATAATGGGGAGCCTCAAGGGATGGGATCAGCCCCTGATCCTGTGTGTGGGCTGGCACCTTGGAGCCCATTTCCTGCATAGGAACATCTAAGCATTGTCTTTGGGATAAGGAAATCAGAATTACCTGGACTGGATTGCCATGCTGAACTGACCCACCTAAGGACTTCTTGCCCATTGGGGAAGGGTATGGGTGGATGGGGAGGTGGAACTGAAGGCTGACTGGGAGGGATTGGAAGAGAAGAAGGGAGGGGGAGCAGGGGGATACAAAAACCAAGAAAATTTAAAAATATTTTTTTAAAAATGAAAACATAAAAGAATTCTTTGGTGGATAACTATAAAGTAAAAGCATCTAACCAAATACATATAAATGTCCTCAAAAAAGACATACTTCATATTCAAGGAAAAGTAATTGTTTAGCTCATTTATAGTAAAAGAATATAAAATTAAATATAAATTCTAAAATATATTTTAAGTTGGTTATGAAAAATACCAAATATTTATATAATAAGGTGGTTTTATGTCAGAATATATAACCAGCAATTCATTATTTTGCCTTCCAAATTCTAATAAATAATTTTACAAGTTTCAGGCAACAAAAAATAGTTATGAGTACCAAAATCTGTCTTACCAGTAAATTTCCAGTCTGAGCCCTTGATTGAAATTCACTTTTGAAAGCTCTTCTAAAATCTTGTGTTCTCTGCTCTGGTCATGTCCCTGAAAGAAGGAGGGCAGCATCTGTCCTGCTGTTTGAGTTTCATAAATAACATCCTACTGGAACACAGCCACATTCATTACCTACAACTTTCTACAGCTGCCCCAAGCCAGAACATGTTGGCTATCTGATCCTATAAAGAAAAATCAAATTTGAAAACTGTGTTCTAGGAACTGTAAGGCTTCTACTTAGTTACACACATTGCTAAATATGACATGAGTTTTGTCATCTTAAAACATGCCGTTTGTTTTCAGAAATGAAGACATGGAGTGAGAATTATAGACAGTCACTTAAGTCTTGATGGAGATGCAGAAGGAAGCAGCTCAAGACAAACAATTATCAACTGGCAGAGTCAGAGTTCTAAGTGAGGCCTCCATCTCCAAATGAAGGCCACGCTCCTCTTACAGGGGAGATGCAGTCAAATTGCAACCCATCCAATAACTTAAATATGATATACATTACAAAATTGTAATATATTATGCAGTTTCTTGATTATCTATGCTAGTAGAAAGTAAAAATAAAATTTAAAAGAAAAAAGGGAAAAGTCTGATCATGGAAGCTGTATTGTGACACAGTGACTCACGCAGTTAACCCTTTTATCCGTATAGCTTTATTTGCAAGTGTTCATTGCAAAGTCATTGGTCTGGTTCGAGGCCTGGGCTTTCTGTTACACTACTGATATTAGACTTTTACTTGGATTCTGCTTGGATATCTTGTTGTTTCCCTGTGTCACAGAGATCCTGCAGCTGCGGGTCTGCAAGTGTATCTCTTTCACATTCTCCAGCAGAACACAGAGAAGGTAGATATGGGGTGGATCAACTCATAACCCTGGTTCTGGGCCTGCATATTTGCAGAATTGGTCAGCCTGCCAACTTTCTCCTGTCTCGAGCATTGTCCAGGCTAGTTTACCCCTCTCAGTGATGAGCAAGTGGCAGAGCCAGTTGTTCAGATCTCAGGTTCAGTTCTCTCACTCCTATACCTTCACAGCCAGCTCTCCTGTGTTGCCCAGGCCAAGTGCAGGGGCCATTGTCACAAGTGCTGCAGCTGATGAGGAGCACTTAGCTCTCGTTTTTATGACCATGGGGCCAGGTCTCCTATCTGCCACAGGTAAGGATGAGGACAGGAGCATCTCTCCCTTGCCCACAACACCCTATGGAGATAAGGGGATAGGACCAGATCTCCCATACTCACATTCTTAGGCCTGTTCACTCACACCAATGTCATTAGGGTCAGCTCTATAGCTCTATTGTGCTACTCAGACAAGGTCTGCTTTCCCAAGCACTGACACTCAAAGGGGGAGTTCCAGCTCCCTCTTTTGTCATAGAAGATGAGTAGCAAAGGTTAAAGTGGGGTATTTCTCCACCCACTCACATTCACACATGACAGACAAGTAGTGGGGACAGCTTGTTCATGCTTACAACTTCGGAGCTGGCTCACCCACATGTTTGTCATAGAGTCAGTTCTGTTGTGCTGCCCTGCCCAGGAGTGGTACAAGGCCTATTCTCTTTGAATTCTGCAGCTAGTCAGAGGCATGAACAGCTCTCTTGCTCTTATGGCCTCAGGGACAGCTCTCCAACCCACCTCACCTATAGAAGGGAAGGAGTGGAGGACATCTCTCTTTCTCCAATGCTATCATGTGGCAGATGAGGGGTGGGGTCAGATTGCTTTCCTGTACTGAAGGATAGTTCTCACCAGTACCCCAACAGGGTCAGTTATGCTGTGCTGCACAGATGAGGTACAGGGTCCTCTTTCCCAAGAGTTACATCTAGTAAATGAGAGTGCTAGCTGGAAACAGTAGGCACAAAGTGGGGGGCGGGGAGCGTTATTCCCTCAATTATGCCACTACACTGTAGGTAGACTTAAGGGGCATGACCTGCTTTCCAAATCTCATGTCCTCATGTCCAGCTTACTCATGAACAGGGACAGCTTTATTGTGCTGCCCAGGTGATGAGTGGAGGAAACCTCTCTTCTGAGTGATTCAGCTGGTGAAGGGCAGGACTAGATTTTCCTAGTGTTGCAACCAGTGAGGGGTGGGGCCAACTCTGTGCAGACCTATCCTCATGGTTTTCAGTGGTAGTAGAAGCCATGGACATCAACACAGACTATGGCTGCACCTGAGCCATGAACCCTGACAACAGTCCAGTTCCGGACATCACCATAGCCCAGGGTGGCAATAAAGCAACCCACCTCAGCTGGCTCCTCATCACTTTGCCTCTTCAGATATGTTTATATGTGTATGTCCACATAAAAAGACCATTCTCTAACTCTCTCTCTCTCTCTCTCTCTCTCTCTCTCTCTCTCTCTCTCTCTCTCTCTCTCTCTCTCAGCACTCTATACCTTTGCTCACTAGTAGTGTTGACCTGCCCATCACAATACTGGGCCCATGTTTCCTGCTCAGAGTCTGAGGCAGACTGAAGCAGACCTACATATCAGTTTCTTTGTCCCACTCAGTCCTGTGTTTTTTATTTTTATTTCCATAATAATTGGTCCAAACTCATTTGAGAACACTTTTTTAAACAGACAGAATTTAGCTACATACCCTTTATTCCCTATAGTTCAAAATTGCCTTTATTGTTTTAAACATAGCGAAAGAAACCATGTTGTTTTTCAACATTTCAGCATTTGAATTTGTTTTGGGTTTAACAATGCATCATTTTCTTAAAGTAATTTAAGTTTGAGAAAAATGTAAAAAGGGGAGAGGAGGCAAAAGCCCATTTTTTGTGACAAAGTCAAGAGCACTTTTTTCATAAGTTGTACTTGTGCTTCAATCAAATTCTCAGGGCTGTTGGATGAGAAAAATTGCATTAATCCCTTATATTTACACCAATGTCAGTGAAAATCCCACAAATCTGGCCCAAAGGAAAATCATACAAGTAAATATAAAGACTAAAGTTCAGTCTTCAACAAAGTTCAGTATAATTCAAAATCCATTCAAAATACCAAAATCTTAAGTATGTTTTTCAGCATTTTATTGGTACAATCTTCTTCTCAAATGGTTTGAATTTAAATTTGGTTTTCTCCTGTGCTTTGCTAAAACAAAGAGGTGATGTGCTCTGCAACTGTGAAGTTTCAGAACAAAGGTAAAACAGTATTGGGGAGCACACTGACTAGGGCTAGACAGTGCCAGAGAGAGGACATCAGCTTTGAATTCAGATACAAGATGAAATTTTATGCACATTTAATCAACATTTCAGTTGGCAAAATGAAAAATGTAGCATTGGATATACACGGAAAAGACATGGAGGCTCCTGAACATGTTACCGCCACTCCTTCACACAAGATGTTCAGCCATATCACATGGATCACAGCTGCTTTGGCCACAACACCTGTGATGAAACCTGTCACCCAAAAAGAATGATCAGGTCTGCCTTTCCGGCATCCAGTGTTTTGCACTGAGGAGTGGTTAACTGAGATGCTCTCATAGAGCAATCATAGCTGTAGAAGCTACTCTGGAACCAGTGAGGTGCACCAACCAATAAAGGTACCTGCCATTGAACCAATGACCTGAATTTTCCTTGAGGCTAACATTAAAAGAAGAGAATGTATTCACAAGAGAGAACTCCTGACCTCCAAGCATGCTCTCATGTACCCACGCTGCCCCATGCAGCACAATAATATTAAATATTAATTTTAATAAAACAAATAGAAGTTACTGGGAATTTTTCTGATGCTAATGTTTTCTTATTGTTGAAGATGTACATTTTACTGCTACCTCTGTTTTATGTCCATTGATGGTAGAAAAAAAAAAACACCTAGTTCAAGCTGCTACAAAAGTCAAAACCCATTTCAAGGAAACAGATTATTTACTGTTTTAATTAAGTTGGTGGAAATTTATGTCTTAGTCTGTTTTCTTTTCTTTCTTTTTTTAAATAGATGTGTACTGTGCATCACCTCAGTTTCTGCTGATTTTGTTAGAAGTCATTGACGTGCTTCTGCCTCTGGCACTTTATTGATCAGTTAACTTAACTGATACCCACTTCAGGAGTCGCTCAATCTCCTTTCAGATTATTGTGTAATCTCACCTGCCTTTCAGAGTGAGAATAATAAACCCATCTTGTGATTCATCCAGTCTATATAAAATAGAACCTTAGAAAGAAGTATTAACTCTGGGTGCTTGCACATTCTTCAGTAAGAGTTGATGTCTTATGAGAAGATGTAATATTACTTTTAAAATTAAAATTTGTAGATAAGCCCTGGACATTGAGTGTGATAATAGCATGCCCAGTATTACTTAGATCTGTAGAATGTAGATTCTGTAGCTATCACATTCCCCAATTTATCCCAAATATACTTTAAATTATTTTAACATTGGCATAAAAATGATAGTTAAAAAGAGCATAACCTAATAACTGAAATGCAGATTTTATAAAATAGTACTTTTCCAACTGTCATATATTTGAGATCAATCATCTTCAAACATAATTATATGTCAGAATAATCTTTATAGGACAGCAGAAGAAATGTATTAGTCTCATCCTAGAATCATGCAAAGTGGAGATTCCAAATAGTGAATTTTTAAGGGCTGACAGGTGATTATGCTTTATACCAAAACTGAAGTGCATTTAAGACAAAGCAAACTGACATACAATATAAGAGTTTGTTTAAAAATTAAAAATTTGGTATATAGTGTATAACTTGTGTTCTTACTAAAATGAATGAAGAACTGGTGGCTATATCAATATGATCCCTTGTTACAATATGGTTACTTGGCCCTGGGCACGAGAGGTTCACACCCACATACCTACTGTCCAAGACCACTTAGCTGCCCCTAGCTGTTTTGGCCCCCAAAATGATTCAGATGCTTATATTAACTTCATACTCTTTGGCTTATGGCTTAGGTACATTTCTAGCTAGCTCTTTCATCTTAATTCAACCCATTTCCATTAAACTGTCTGCCATGTGGCCCATGGCTCACCTGTGTTCCTTACATGTTTCTTCTTTGGCAGCTGGGTCAATCTCACTCTGACTCCACTCTTCCTTTCCTGTATATTCCTCACCTACTTGTTCTATGGTGCCTGTCATGGGCCAAAATAACTCCTTTATTTAAAGATTGATATCCACAGCATACAGAAAGACATTCTCACATCATCTCCCCATTTCTACCTAATCAAAAAGAAAGGTTTCAATTTTAACATAGCAAAATTACATATAATAAAATAGCTATTAAGAAAGAATTAAAATTACAATATCTAGTCTATTTGTATTTAACAAAATTAAAGAAAATACTCTATAATCTACCTTATTGTAAATCTAAAGTTTTATATCCAATATACCTTAAAATAACCAAGAAAAACTATAGCTATAACTATCTAATCTTCAACTACATCAAAGACTACAGAAGGATATATTTACCCAAGTAAATTGGAAGTGCACACAACTTTCAAAATCTAGAAATGTCAGAGATGGCACCTGTCTGCCTGACAGTCACTCAGCATTCCTTTATAGAGTTGTGGCATCCATCTTCAGCCTATAGGCCCAGAGATTCTTCATTGAAGCAGAAAATCTGCTCTGCCCATTCTGGTATAGCTTATCAGTTAGTTTTCCTTGAGTCCTGAAGAATATCTGACAGTTTTCTCTGCAAAGCAAGAACCTGAAAGACCATCTCAGCTTGTTCTGCCAAAGTTCAGAGATCACTTTCCTATGTAACCTGCATGTCCAGTTTATACAACATACTGTCAGGCAGTCAATATAAGAACATGTTCTTGTCCAGTGGCTAACCTAACCATAGCCACAAACAAAGTAAGTTCCATATGGAGTTTCCTCAAAGCCCATTTTTTCTCCTAAAGTAGATTGGTGCTACCAGGAGCATATCTGTCTCACTGTGCATAAAAGTCCAAGTTCTTAAAATATTTTAAATGCCATATTCTGTAGGTCTTAAAAGTGTTTGAAGATTACTTATCTAATTAAAATATATCTTTGTACACCTAAAAAATCCTAACTAACATAACTATTAGTTTGGTTATCATAGGTGACTATCTACATTTCTTAATTATAAATTAGAATTTTAAATGAGTTACATAAACATTATACCTTAAACAAGAGTAAAAAAATACATATATCATAAAAAATTGACCTTAAATTTGTATCAATACACCAAAATCCATACCAATGTAAAAGATTTTGAGATTAACAGCTGATTTATGGATTAGAGTAAATTCAATAATTTAATTTTTTAAAATCACTCATATATCATATCCTACTTTTCTTCTTAGAAAGAGACTAACTATAACCATTAGCCATTTAAAACAAAAGCAAACATTTATAAACAATATTTTGGGAATTTAGGTATAGTTTTCCATTACTACTTTCTGCTGATTAAGGGGCATTGAAAATCTCATGGGTTCCTGAGACTGGATTGTCTTAGTCTTCAACACTGAAGCTGTTGTGATCATTTCTTCCCATCAGAGAATTTTCAGGTGGTCTTGGTTGATGAAACCATATTTGTCTGGAAGCAATCCACAGGTTCTCATCTTCTGTAGAAACAAAAGCAGAACTCTTCCAAAGCAATAAATGCTTAGACACAAATTTCAAAATCAAAGTACCTTTAAAATATGTATTCTTGTTTAACTTATCAGCCTTTACAATTCATTGTCTTTCTGCAGTTAGCTCATTAACAGTTAAGAAATTAAAAGAAAACACAATAGTAACCGTACTCCAGATTTTGTGTCTATTTTCCATCTTTATGTGGCTTATTATATTTTATACTCTATTTCTCTTTTTATGGACTTTCTCTACCTTCTTTCTTTTCTCTCTGAAACTTATGTGCATTTTACACACATTGTAACCCATTTATAGATTTGCTTTCCATCGAATCTGTTTTATTGCGAATCCTTAATCATTTTCCAACCAGAAGAGTTTTTAAAATACTCACACTCTCTTAAAGAGTCACATAGTTTTTTCAGATAAAGCTGAATAAGTAAGTTCTCTTAAAGGAGCTGCATCTCACTTTTCTATTTGTTCAATATAAACATAAACCTTAAATCAATCACATGCTACAGAGTCATCTGTGAGACTTTAGGAACCAGCTGGGTTTCAAATTACACTGCCTGCTACCAGTCACTGCCTGCTACCAGTCTGCCTATGCCATTTTGAATGTGGCTTGAATACCACGCTATCTCTATACAATGACCCACTTCAGATTCACAATTTGGAAGCTGCTTTGACTCACTTTATATGCTCTAGAGCCCTTTTGAATCTTTCTCTGTATTTATGTGGGTGTTCAACCCACATTTGGACACCATCTGTTGAAATAAGGTTTCTTGGCCCAGGGCAGCCAGAGGTCCAGACCCACAGAACTGCTGTCCCAGACTGCTTAGCCGTCCCTAGCTATTTTAGCCCCCAAAAGTGATTCAGATGCTTATATTAACTTCATATTCTTTGGCCTACAGCTTAGGCACATTGCTAGCTAGCTCTTTCATCTTAACTCAACCCATTTCCATTAATCTGTCTACTACATGGTCTATGGCTCACCTGTGTTCCTTATATACTTCTTCTATGGCGACTGGATCAATCTGACTTTTACTCCATCCTTCCTTTCCTACCTGTTCTGATTCCCCACCTACTTCTTCTATGGTGCTTGTCATGGACCAAAACAGTTCCTTTATTTAAAGATTGATATTCACAGCATATAGAAAGACATTCCCACACCACTACCTTTTGCTTTAGCAACAAAAAATTGCCTGTGACTATTCAGGAAACAGTGGTGCTTTAGGATTCTACCACCTGTTTTAAGATAGAATGTTGTTAAGCAAGTCTTTTCCAAGACTTTTGCTGGTAGCAATTGTTGCTGTGAGTTCATGGGTATAGCAACCATGTCTTATGTGGAGGACAGCTTTTCAGGGCACACGCTTATGACCTATCTTTTACATTCTTTTCACTCCCTCTTTGGTGATGTTTTCTTAGCCTTTGGATGGGCTGATATAGATGTCTCACTAAGGACTGAGCACTCATAGTCATATATTCTAAGTACTTTGACCAGTTATGAGTTTGTGTTAACCATTATCCATACTAAAGAGCTTTATATTTTATTGAAAATAGATTATTTTCTCATATCCTTCTTACAGTTTCCTGATGTCTACTCCTTCCAGTTCCTCCTCTCCCTCCAGATCCACTCCCTTTATGTCTCTCATTAGAAAAATATAGGTTTCTAAGAGATAACAACAAAACATGATAACATAAAAAAAATCATCACATTCAAGCTAGACAAGGCAATCCAACAGAAGGGAAGGGGTTCCAGAGGGCACACAACCATTTAATATCTGAAAGCTATAAGATATATGTAGAAGACCCAATGCAGACCACACATGACACATAATTTTTGCTTCTTTTTTGTAAAGTTATATATGCCTTGTCCAAGTGATTCATGAATTATTTTTCTCCTAGTGTCCTCCATGCCCTCTTTGGCTCTGACATTCTTTTCATCTTCTCTTAAGCAGGGTTCCCTAGGGAAGAAATTTGATGGAAACATTGCATTTAGAGCTGTGTGTTTCAAAGAATATCTCTCACTGTCTGAATAATGTCTGTCTGTGAATCTTTGCATTGGTTTCTATCTGCTACAGAAGGGATGTTCCCTGATGACGACTAAATAAGATACTTATCTTTTGGTATAGAGGGATATCACTAGGAGTCATTTTATTGGTACTAATTTTGTTTAATTAAGTAGTATTTGGTTTTACCTTAAGTTTCTAATTTATCTAGTCTCTGGTTCTTGGTACTTGGTATTAGTATTGGGTCTCTCTTGTGAAATGGGCCTTAAGTCAAATAGGACAATGGTTGGCTGTTCTCCATAGTTCTCTCCAACCATTGCTGTAGTACATCTTAGGGAGAGAGGACAGATTGTAGGACAAAGGTTCTGTGGCTGGGATGCTGTTTACATTTCTTCTTTGGTATCCTGCAGTGTTTCTTCCAATACAAAGACAGTAGAACCCTTCGGTGAAGGCTCCTTGTAGGAACCCACTGGACATCTCCATGTTTAATGAATTGTGTGAGTGTTATGTTCTGCAATAGCACCTCACTGTCAGTGGAGAGCAACACATTTTCTTAGTGTTATCTTGGATTGTTTGGTGAATTCCATGGGATTCCCTTGGCAAACAACTCAATTGAATACAACCTAGGGCCATTACTAGATGCCAAAGATAAGCTTTCTTAAAAGTCTAAAAGCAACACTAATATATTTGTGTTAATATAAATATTTATACTTTCAAAGGTAGTGGGAAACATGCTAATTTATCAAAAACCATAGTAGTGGTACCTTTGAGCTTCACTTCTGTCAGGTTTTGCCAAGTTTACAGAACTAGGCATGAATTTCTCCTGTAAAGTGGTCCTTGATCTAATCAGAAAACAGTTTTTTAGTTTCACAGTAGTCAAAACACTATTGTACCAGGGGCAGGGGTGTACATCTTTCATCACAGTTTGACATTATATGTTTCAGGGCTCGCAGCTAGGTAAAACTCTCTATAGATTTTCCCCCTATCAACAAATATAATACTTTTCTCGCTAAGAAAGCTAGCAAACAAAAATGTTCTTCCAGCTTACTTTCAATTTAATTTCTCTGTATCTTGCAACCAAGGCATATATTGTCATAAGTAATAGGATTCAATCACCTAATTCTAGTCTGAAATCCAAAGCAATGACAACTGCCTTTATTTTGGGTGGAGGAAAGGTTTTGCTCTTATTTACACAGAAACTGAGAGGCTGTGGATTTTTTTCTAGGTTAAATAAAATAAGGTTAGTTCAGGGAAGACTCTGAAAAATCTACAATGGGAATGGATGGCCCCAGATGATCCAACATTTCAGAGTACCTCTGTTGTAGTTTCCTCTGAGTTCTGTATCCAGAACAGCTTTCAGGTTGCTGGTTCAGATGATACAGCCTACTCAAGACTTATCCATTATTCTAAATTCTTTGGGTCCCCATAAGATTATTAGTACCCCCAATAAGCTAGAATTAGTCTAGATAACTATACTCACATTACCCCCAAAGTGGTTAGTGAATGTATGTCTTTGCTTACAATGTTGGTTACAAGTTTTTATAGATGATGATCAGGAAAAAGGCTAAACAAAATAGATTAGATTCAGGGTTCCTATTTTGGCAAGAAAAAAATGGCAAGTGCTATTGATAATGCTCTTGTATACTGTAAAGATTTGTCACTCATATTGGTTTAATAAAACACAGATTAGGTGAGGAGACCAGACGAGGAGAATTCTGGGAACAGGAAAGGCAGAGCAGCAGTCACCAGCTAGAAACAGAGGAAGCAAGATAAGAATGCTGTACTGAGAAAATGTCAAAAAGGCACATGGCTAAAATTAGATAAGTATTATGGGTTGATTTAAGTGGAAAAGTTAGTTAGTAATAAGCTTGAGCTACTGGCCCAGCATTTACCATAATATTAAGCTTCTAAGTCAATTATTTGGAAAGTACCTACTGAGTATTTGAGAGTTTCTGGTGGACAGATATTTCAGACTACACCCTACTCCACTCCTTGTTCCTCCATATCCATCCTTGAAAAAAATTCTACTTCCAATATATCTCTTCAAATTTTATGTGTCACATAACTTCTTTTATTCTCACTTCTACTAAGACTTCTTCACTGGTCACTCAATAGCCTCTTCCTAGCTTCCTGACTCCTCCATATGCATTCCAAGTTAAACACAGAAATATAAAATTTCAAAGCTAAGTTCTGCCTAAGAGAAAAGATATAACAAGTGTCTTCTGTTATTTGCCTTTTTTCAGTATAATGATTTTCTAGGTCCACTCATTTACTTTCACATCTCATATTTTCTTCTATTTATGTGGATAGAATTAAAATATACCTTGAAAGCATGTCTCTTTTCCTGTCAAAATACATTTCTTTAAAAAAAAAAGAAATAGTAGGGCTTCCTAAAATTTAGCCTGTTTTGGTATTATTACTATGTGCAGAAATTTTATTAGTTTGTTTTGAATTCTGTGTAAGATTAGATGAATACTTTGGAAGGAAATTGTACACTTACATCTTATAGATATAAGTATATAGATATAAATATATATAGAAAGATACAAACATATATATATATACATAGACATATAGATACATAGTTAGATTGAGAGATAGATCAATTTTTGTAGTATATATTCTTTAAATATAATGCACTTTTTAGGTTCTCTCATTCTCATGTGGTAGTTAGTGGAATAGATATGTTTCATGAAAATCATAATTTAAGATAAATTGATTGTAACAATTAGGCAATATAATAAGTGAATTAAATTAGTAAATAAAATATTTTCATAGTTATACATTTGAGGATCAAAGCATAGCTCTGACCCAAAGAGAAAATTTTTCTTGGAAGCATCCTATAAAACTGTTTCAAAAGAATGTCAGCAGGAAAGACAGGGATGTTTTATCTGCCTTCTCAATAATATAAGTGCATTTGTATTATTTAAATAAGATATATACATGTACATATGAACAAATATAGAAAAATAAAGTTATGTTTATACTATTAAAGATAATTTTTATGATTATAAAGCAGATATCAGAAAGCTATTCTACAATTTGAATTGGGAAAATGTATTGGGATAAATATTTTAAAATTTTAAAACTTTCACCTGTGGGTTTTAGATGAGTTTTAGATTTTCAAAGTGCATATATATCCACGAGAGACTGTGTAGAGTTGATACAAAAGGACATCATCATCTACTAATGTTTATGTTCATTTCTTTATTCAACACGCAGATATTAAAGTATTGTTACTTTCCAAGAGCATTCAGAAATGAATATGACAAATGAGATCCCCTTTCCTGGAAGTATAAAACAGAGTAATGACAGGAAAAACATATTATATGATAACTATACAATTTTAAGTTTAAGAAAAGAAAAATATAACAAGAAAAGAATTGGAGAAATGTCATTTAGGAAAGATTTTAAAATACCCATTAAACAGCAATAATTTGAGCCTTGATAAAACCTAAAGGAAAATATCCAATACACATGGAAGATGTAGAATATGGTGGTTTCAATGAAATTCCCCTATAGTCTCAGATGTTTGGATACTTGGAACCCAGTGGGTGGTGCTATTTGTTATGTTCAGGATCTGTGTCTTTGCTGGTGGATGTATGTTGCTGGGAGTGGGCTTTGAAGTTTAAAATGTGAGATGAAATTCACAGTTGACTCTCTCTGCTTTATGCTTATAGTTTAAAGATGTGAGCTCTTTGTTTCTTGCTCTAGGCACAATGCTTGCACTCTGACATTGTGAATCCCAGGAACCATAGGCTGTCATATATCCTTTATTTCATAAATTTTCTTGGCCATAGTGTTTTGCCACATCAAGAAAAGAGTATTTAATATAAATGGTAAAGTTACAAAAGCCTGAAATATGTGTCAGTTCAAGAAAGTGTGAAAGTATTATTGACAAGAATTACTAGGGACTGGAAGCAAAGCTCAGTTACGAAATTTATTTGGCATCAATAAATCACTCGTTCAGCACAAGACAGAAAATTTGTTTCAATTTTATATGTCCTCAATAATAAAAGGCCTTGAAAAATATGGCAAAGAACTTTGAATTTATATCATGTAATGAAAAAAAAAGGGTATTTTAATCAAGGGAGTAAAAAGGACTTTCTACCTTATATGATACATTTAGTATTCCTTTTGAACTTAGAATATTTAGAAAAGTGAGAAAGAAAATGTGATAGCATATGATAAAATTCCAGTTATCAAGAGACAAAAATAATCAAATTTGTAAAACATTTTCGAGTTAGGATCATCATGCCTCAGTCTCATGCCTCTGTAAAGGGTATTCCAATAAATATAGGAGTGCAAATGTCCTAATTTACATTTTATGCCTTCATATTATTTTAAAATAAATTAAATTCATTGAAAGAGCAAAAATTCTTCTTTTTGTTGTGTTGTCCTAATTGAAGGATGAGAGATCAATAAATTAAAGGAAAGTGAATCAAATAGAGCCCATATGACTCTGGTAAAGAAAGCCAAATTTATTTTTTTCTCTTATTATAATATAATTTACATTTATTTATTTATTCATTATAGACTTCAGTTCATGCTTCTAAGTTAAGATGCATAAGGACTTAAGAGATAATCAGTTTTAAAGGAAATAAAACTTGTTGAGAAGTTATACACATAAAGGTTAGGTGCTCAGCTATCATTCAGGAAAAGGTGGGTTTGGAGATGCCTATAGTAATTAGAGCCCATAGGCTTCAAAGCTTTGATATGACCAAGTAAAACTCTGGATTCTCCTTTTCAGTCATTGACCATGATGAAATCACCCAATAATGTGTGATACATAATAAGAAAGATACACAATTCATACTTTTGACAAAACATAAGAGTCCAAAGGGGATTATCTTTATTTCTGATACTATAATAAAATAGCCTGAAAAAAGCAACTCCAGGCAGAAAAATATATGCTACATTACAGCTGTCCATTGCCAAAAAGTCACAGTAACTAGAGTTTAACTCAGTTTGTCAGGTGTCCATAGAAGAAACAGATGAAAGAATAAATGTTTGTGTACTTATATTCAGTTCATTTTCTTCTTCCGTACTTATCGTTTCCTTACTTAGGGAATGATACATCCCATATTGGGTAGGTCCTTTTGCCTCAAATAACATAATAAAGATAATTCATCAGAGGAATGTCCATAAGTCAATATGATATAAGCAGTAACTCATTGAGACTCTCAGATTATTCTATATACAAAAAAATTCAACCACCACAGAAGTTTAGAAACACTTATTGGAATAATTGAAGTAAAGTAAAGAGAGCCTTTTTGCCGTGGATATAAGAGATTGACAAATAAAAATTAAAACACGTAAGTTTCCTTCAGATATGACAATTTAAAAGGATCTGAGGTTACTTAGAACATATAGACAATTGTAACAAAAACTAAGTGGGGATCAGAGAACTTCAGATGATGATAGCTGGAGAATGAAAGCGGATTGCCCTGTTTGTTTGAAGATTTGGGAGGTGTAAGCTGTCTGACCACCATAGTAGAGAAGAAAGCTATTCACATTGGAATAATTCTTAACAGGAAGTCAGTTTTGGAGTCTTCTGAAAGCCTATACAAACGGTACAATATATATACAATTTTATATATATATATATATATATATATATATATATATATATATATTATATATATATATATATATATATATATATATAGTTGATCTTTTGAATCTAGAAATGTACCAAGGTAGTTGATATTTTTTTTAATTTTAGTAGACAGAACTTGACAAGCACATCAGATATATAATTAATAGTCTTTTTTGCTACACTAATAAACTATAAAAATATGGTATTGAAATAATGCTATAAAAATAGAAGTGATAAATTACATTTTAAAAAGATTCATCCAGAAATATGAACACTGCAAACATTCTGAGAAGTAGGAAGCATATTGTTCTGTGCAAAAGGCCCTCATGTACCTGGCCATAGACAGCATAGCTATCCACAGAGTGCATCACTCACACGTGAAAACAATCCTCTCATGAGATACACAAGAGAAAGGTGTTTTATTAATGCAATACACTAAATAGGGAGGCAATGGTGTTACACACAATATATATATTTAATTTGCATGACATATCTCTTCAGTTTTCTTCTAATTCTTTTTTTTTATTCTTGGTTTTGACTTCTAAAGACTCAGACCTATATGTGTTATCTGGCTGTCTATTAGTATAATAAAATATACAGGACAGATATCTTATATAAAAAAATATTTGTTTTGTCCCAAGGCTTGAAGGATTCAGTTTATGATTAATTGCAGTCTTGAGTCTATGGGAAAGCAGCATATTATGTATATTAATCAGGGTTCTCTAAAGGAACAGAACCAAAATATGATATACTATAATTATGTGAGTATATATTAAAAGGTAATTTATTAGTGTGGCTTGTAGTCTGTGGTCTGAGCAGTATAATAATGGCCATCTCTTAATGAAATGTCAAAGATTTGGTGGTTGTTTGATCCAGGGTATTGGATACGTCAGCAGTCTCAATCTGGCATTGGAGTCCCAGAGAAGTCTTAGAGAACTACACTTGAATCCCAGAGACACATATTCTAACTCCAGTGAAGAAATACTTCAGAAACAGGATAAAGTTGCCAGTGAGAGTGATGGCAAGAAGGCAAAATCAAAAGCTTCCTTTTCTCATGTTCTTTAATATAGGCTTCCACGAAAATTTGAGGCCAGAGCCTTTCTGACCTCAGATGATATGGGTTTAAGGTAAATAGTCCACATCAAATTATCTAATCAAGAAACAACTCACAGATGTGCCCAGCTAATTGGGTTTTACTTAATTCCAGACGTAGTCAAGTTGACAACCAAGATATTAGTGATCACATCATCAAAGAGGAAAAGAATGGATAAAAAAGTTTAGAACACAGTCAAGGAGCAAAAAGGGATAAGGAGTGTTCTGAGATTGTACAAATCCCTCAAAAGGACACACGTCAAAGATAGCTACCTGGTCCCCTTTCCTACTGATTTCACTGCCATCTACAGTGCTAAGCTATGGATTAAACTTTTTTACTTGGGTCTTTAAAAGAATATTCAAGATCTAAACTATGGCACTGTCTAAAAATTTTAATTTCAGTTTTTTTAGTTTATATTTGCAGGTATATTTAACTCCCTATGAGATAAACAATCATGGCTTTTCATTTCACATACCTTACTGTGGTTAAATAGTAAATGCATAGAACAGAAGAACTCATGGGCATTCCATATTACAGAAGTTCTATCAGATAAGCAGAAACTCTCTTTTTAATCTATAATAGACTTCATATGAGTCATAAGTAATCTTTTGTACTTTTAACACACTTCATCATAGTAAAGTTAACTATACTCTAGATGTTAAAAATATGGTCAGAACAAAACACAAATCTTCTTCACGATTATCTGAAATCAGAACAACTTAACACTATTACATACCAACAATCAGTCTTTAACCTCAAAATCCACTTCCAAGAGAAACCTTCTTTGTCTCACACAAAAGCCACTTAGGCAGCCTTTAGCACTAACCTGAAAATTTAATAATTTTACCTCAATGTCATACACAAAAGGTAGGCAATACTGTTCTTTTGAACTGTATTGCCAATTAGAAGTCAAAGGCAGAACTAGAATGATGTCACAATAAGCCTCAGGTTGATAAGAGGAAGATGGATGACTTCAAAAATTGTTTTGAAGCTGACTTTATCAATTTAAATTAAGAGCTCGCATGACAAAGGACCATTCTTGGCAGTTTAACTAACTGAAAGCAAATGACAAACTAAAAATTAGCAGCAGATTTTGAACTAATATTTGAGTACGAGGAAATCTCTTCACTATGTGAACCTGTCTATGAATGAGCACTTCAAAATATTTACATAAAATATGTAAGAGTAACAACTACTATTAAACATTCTAAATAATTATTTTAAATAATTGTCTATAAATACAGGAACAGCTCTACATCTATATACTGGCCATTCAAACAATTTTTGAGGGAAAGGGGTGCTAAATTTTGTTTTTAACTCATCAAAACATTTGAAACCTATGAAATATTAGAATAGAACAGTTTGTATCCATGGAGTACACCGTCTCTTTACTACAGGGATGATACATGTGATAGAAGATAGCTGCTAGTGGCTGGGGCTTATTCTAAGACAAAACCTTATGATGACAGTAAAGAATGTATTGAGGGTGCATGCTTCAAAATCCAATGAGAAATGCAAAACGTTGTAATTCTACAGGGGCCCTCCAAAGAGATCAATGAAGTCTAGTGTTTTAACTAAGGATAAAAGCAATGACTCTCCCTCAGCAGTTTGGGCCCCAGAAGGCAGCTCAGCAAATGGAGGACGCATGCTTCCTCAACAGGAAAGGATAGAGACAACTTTTATTTTCATATTATCTTTCCTTCTTTTAAAATCCTTGATGGTGCATAAATGTTTCTCAATCTTTTTTTTTTTTTTTATTTTAGTTTTACTGTTTTCTTTGTTTCATGTTTTTTCTACAGCTTCTGCACATATTCTAATTTGTCTCTCATGACTCCTCTTATTTGTCAAATACCCTTCATCCCTTCTTCCTCTTTGAACAATCCTGCTAGCTCTTTATTTCCAAATTACATCTTTTCATAGCTTTAATGCGATTAGACTCAGCTTACCCTCATAGTACCCCAACTCTCTTTTTTGAGACTTGCTTTGTCCTCATCTAATTATTTTCTTTATCGTTTTTGCTGCATAACAGACTTTTTCTGGAAAGGTATCACATATACATATCTACTTAGCCCGTGACAGATGAATGGGAACCTATGACAGGTCAAAACAATGATTACACTGATGTCCAAATTGATTAACCTGTAAGTTTTCATTTAGGGCGCTAAAAAGGTTATTTACATAGACAGGGATAACTTGAAGACACCACCAAGAAGCCCACCACAGCATGGATGACACTAATGAGAACTGTAACCATATAATTCTGCTCAGCTTGCAGGCAGCTCAATCACTGAGAAATCACTCAACAGCTTGGCTAATCAGAATATTCTCACCCAGAAGTCATTTACTCATTGTATAAAACTCAAGAGAGACTTTCAATAATCTTTCAAGTGTCCATTTTTCCAGTAATGTGACTTATTTCCATAGGGGGAATATGCCCCTCCGCCATAAAGGTAATATTGCAATTTGGAGGAAACGGCTCAGCAACACATTCTAGTATTAATCCATTGATTTAAGCACCTAGTTTACTTTTCATTCCTGCTTTATGTAATACTCTCAGGAATCACTCCATACTACTCTGGTTCTTTATTCTGCCCAAGTTATTGAGTAGTTTCCTAATGAGTATCATTATATACTCAGAGCATTTCTTCTGTCAGGTCTGCTTCATTAGTAGCTACAATTCTACTTAGAATGGTACTCAAGTTTAGACTCAGTGTGCTAACCACAAGAGATAAAGCCTTAGCTACTGAAATGTACTGAGTTCAAGAACTACTACAACCACACCTCAACTCTAACAACTTAGTACTACTTGAATAATTGTCAATAGTAAAGAAATAATGGAAATATTGCAAAAAGATCAGATTTTTTTTAAAACATGAAAGGCCGAGTGAGTCAAATAAAATACCCCATGGAGAAACTTCATCAGTTTAGAGAGTGAAGTTAAATAGATAATAAAGATTCACATGACAAGACAGACAAATTACAGCAATTAAATGAATGCATATCACCCCGGGAGTCAAGTGAATGCCTATCAACCTGGGAGTCATAAGCCCGTTTGGGGTCAAGGACCTTTTCACAGAGGTTACCTAAGACCATCAGAAAACACAGATATTAACATTATGATGCATAACAGTGACAAAATTA
The DNA here is from genome assembly GCA_033318265.1 of Phyllotis vaccarum. Lineage (NCBI taxonomy): Eukaryota > Metazoa > Chordata > Mammalia > Rodentia > Cricetidae > Phyllotis > Phyllotis vaccarum. Next base: position 90,299,515 of record JARWLC010000007.1, read on the forward strand.
TGGTTTTGAGATGGAAACAAAATAACTTTATAATTGCTGATCACCACAAGAGGAACTATATTAAATGCTTGCAGCATTAAGAGTCCTAAGAACCACTAATTTAGACAACAAAGATAAATTATTTTAAGAGTATAAACATAGGATGCCTACAAGATACAATTAAAAGTCAAATTATATATCATATGCATACAGGAGTCAAAGAAGTTCAAGCTTTAAAGAAATACAAAATTATATATAAAATAACAACAGCAAGTCTCAGAAATGTAACTAAGGAGAAAGCCAGTAATGAACAGAAGACATGCAGAACGCCTTACAGACAAAGAAGAGGAAATAATCTCCTTTTGTCCTAATGTGATTAAAATACTGAGTATACAGAACAAAGAAAAATGCTGAACACTCCAAGGCACAAACATCAAGTAATCTGTGGTAGCTATCCAAGAGAAGTAGCAATAAGAGCTCACTAGAGTGTCTCAAAGCCAGGATAACATGGAAGAACAGCTGCCTGCTCATGCCCCTTTACCCAGCAAAGCTATGATTCATGGTGACACCTTCAGAATTTAGGCAAAGGGAAATCTTCCTATGATATACATAAACTGAAGGAATCCTTAACTACTAACTGATTACTGCAGAAAATACTTAAAGGAATTTTCCATTCTGGAGAGAATGATGAATCCTATCTATAAAGTAACCAGAAAAATAAGTAATACACTAGAAAAGAAAGTAAGTATATTAAAAGTCAAAATTACTGAAATTATAAACAACAAAATGACGGAAATCAATACACATTTGCAAACAATATTTCTGAATCTTGACTTTATTGGCAAGTCAATAGACAAGAGAAAACAGTTTCTGAATAAGATGGCAACATGAAGATACATCTCTGTGATACACTGAATAAAAGACAGACAGATTTAGTGTTAGGACAAGCAGAGGGGAGATTAAGAAATTTCCAGTAAGTGTGATAGTCACTGCAGAGATTCACCAAACAATTAAAGAACACACTGTCATCAATAAACCTATGCTACTGTAGGATAAATACCTGAAAACCTTTGTCAACATTCCACAGAGCAACCTGCGCAGTCATCTTTGTTGCTATACTTTTCAAATGCTAAGAAACAGAATCATTTCTGTTTATTAAGAAGTGAATGAATAAAACGTATAACAAATAAAGGGCAGCAAAATTCATGGAATTTTTTTCTCATAAATAAAATAAGAATCATGACTTTTACGAAAGAGTTGTAACTGAGAAATTTATTGTTTTATTTATTTATTGTTAAGTGAAATAAGCAAGAAAATTCAAAGGAAAAAAGCAATATGTTTCTGCTCATATGCAAATGCACTTATACATGCATGTGATGATATGAGAGAGAGAGAGAGAGAGAGGGAGGGAGAGAGAGAGATGGAGTTACAAGGAAGAAAAGGATTTAAGGTACGTGAGGATAAAGAAAAGAGACAAATAGGGCTTCTGTGACACAAAAGTTGAAGTAGAAATATTTGAAAGTAAAAAGTAGACCTTAAAAGCTACGGGGGATGGAAGAGGTCTGTGTAAAATAAGTATGAATAAGAACGAAATAAAGGAGTGAATACTGCTTGACACATCCAGTTACAAAGGAAAAAAAGGTAAAGCTAAATTTAAATTTTCAAGCCTACTCATTTTTCAAAAATAATGCCAATCATAGATTAAATTGACTGGCAGGTAATACAGTTACTATTTAAGCAAATAATTAAATGTCTGCCAGAAATAAAGAAGCAAGAATATAATTCTCTAAAGTAAAGATATCAGGTGAAACTGTCTAATTGTTTTTATAATTTACAGCCTGCTTTAAAAATGAAGAGACAGAAAGAGAGCTGGAGAGCTGGGGGAAAAGGAGGAAAGAAGAGAGGGAGAGAGATAAAGGGAGAGAGAAACATGGAGAAGAAAAATGAGAGAAAGAGAACAGGATGATGAAATAGACGACGACCAGAAAGGTGCAAGAAAATTTAGAAATAAGAAAAAAAATCTATAAAAAAAAGGAAAGCAAAATGAGAAAATAAAAGGTTCTTGCTGAGCTGAATTATATTTTATGGCAATTATCTATTAAAACATACATGCAAGTTTTATATAGAGGAAATGAAATATTTAAAGATATGCACATTTCAATGTAACTAATATCTACATTTAAAATAATTACATGATTATCTGTATTTTTTTAGGGAGATCAAAATTTAAACCATAAAAGAAAAAATAAGTAAATATACAAATAAGTACTTAAAATAATTGAAAATTAAAAAGGTTTTGTTATTAGTTAATAATCCTTAAGTACCATTATACTTGTTGGAAAATAATAGCAAGTACAAAAGAAAAACACATTAAAAATGGTATTTAACTGGATTTGCCTCTAAGAAGTGTTTTTCATTTGTAAAGACAGACACAGTCTTATGGGAAATTAATGTAAATTTAATTCCAGCCAGAAAACAGAACCAGAAATCAAGCAGTCATCCATATACTAATAAGTGGCAAAGTAGGACCTTAGGAGGAGATATTATTAGGTGCTCACTTCACATTGAATATAGATAAAAACTGAGAAAATTTCTTGTAAAATACGGGCCAGGACAATGGCATGCACTTTTCCCATTCTTCTTGAGGTAATCCTTAGAGTCTTAGCTAGAGCAGTCACAATATACAAGGAAAGAAACAGAATCCAAAAAGGAAGAGAAAACATAAAATTATCTCCATTGTCATATAATATGACCTTATAATAAACCTAATGAACTTCAGCAGAAACATTTGGGATAGATTAAAATTTTTTAAATAAAGTTGTAGGTAACAAAATCAATATATAAAAAATAGTAACTTTCTAATATATCAATACAAACATAGTGAGTGACAAACTATAAAACTAATAAAATATACAAAAATTTAAAAAACTACCTTGGAATAAAAATAACAAATGAAACAAAAAACTTTACAATAAAACTTTCAAATCACTGGGGAAAAAGTGAATGCATTAGAAGATACAAAGTAAAATGTTGAAGTTCTCTGTTGGCAGACATTTTTCCATTCTCCAGTTTAATGTATTTAGGTTAGATTGAATACAAAAAGTAACATATATTATATAATTTGTAACATATATATAATATGATAATATTATATAATATTAAGTATTATATAATATAATTATATAATAATTTACCTACAGTTCAGTAGGTAAACCTAATTTTAATTAATTGAGAAAAAGTTGAGGATCTTAACGATACTTGGCTGACCAACAATAAAGCAGGAAGATCTATTGGGATGTATTGGATATCTCCTTCATCTTCCAGCCACAGAGTCATTCTCTTGTTTCTTCTTCCTGAATGTGTTCATTAGGAACCTCTACAGCAGCTTTATAAGCTGGAAAACCCTGTGTGCCCTACTTATCCCAATGTGCCTGAATTGAGAAAACTCTAAACAGAGAAATGGCTCCAAAGAGCCCAATCTCAAATTTCTGGCAGCCAATGCAGCCCTCCTTTCTAACACGACCTGTTCATCCAAGTACTATGCAGGGACTTTACTTTTGACCATTCTGGGGCAGAGCCCCAGTTCCTGACTGACATATCATCACACCTTGCCTAAGGTTTATAAACCTCCCTGCCCTATGCCAGGTATGTGACTTCTCTGTTCCTGCTCTTTAGGACTGATGAACCTGTAGGGGTATTGTGTTGTTTCATGGTAAATAATTGTCCCACTCACTGGTTTAATAAAAAGTGCTGATGGGCCAAAGGCAGGCAGGAAGTGTGGGCGGGGCTACCAGACTAAAACCTCCGAGAACAGGAAGCACAGAGCAGAATGCCAAAGAGAAGCGGAAGAAGCAGAGGACGACCATGCTGCTGTGAGAAAAGGTACTGAGCCCCATGGCTGAACAGGATGAGTCATGGGTTAGATGAAGGGTACAGAGTTAGCAAGTTATATGCCTGGGCCTGAGGCTGATCAGCCAAAAACTATTGAAAGCATCTGTGTGTCTCTGTGGGACTGCTGGTCTGCAGGTCTGTGGGCCAAAATCTGGAGGCTAGGCCTAAAAGTCAGGGTCAGAAACCTCATACTACATGAACCTAACCAGGAATAATATCAAATAAGCCTGCATATATTTAATTTGAATTTGATCTGATACGGCCTTTTGTATCAGCAGAAGCATATTAGTCTAGATGACCATAAGGGAAGGTGAGGGCCTGTCATATTGGTCTCTTTCACCAAAATGGCCATCACATCTCTTCTGACCTCTTTCATGAACAATAATACGGAGAAGTGGGAGCTTTCTGATCAATTGTCTTACTAAGACTGAACAATGACTAATGGAAATGTAAAATTCATAAAGGAATTTTATGGTAGGTGAATGCTTAAGATAAATGAAATAAGTAGAGCTTCTGTATAGTGGTAACAAATACCGAGACTGCTGTCACCAAGAGTTCCTATGTAGAGATTAATAATGTTTAGTGAGCTGAAGTACAGCAGATGAGTGTGAGCATGTTTGTTAAGTTGTTTCACCCATGATGTGTTTATATGCTTATGTATCACAATCTGTTTGATGAAGTTTTATACACCCCTTTTAGAGCCAATGAAATATCTGAACACACCTACCTTCCAAGAAGCTGTGTTCGTAGGCTGTTATGAGATAGAAGAAAGATAGATGCAGGAAACCAGAATATGAGCAAGTGTCTCAACATTTTTTTTTTAAATTTCTTGTCTTTGGCCACAACTAATTGACCAAGAGAACCTACGATCTTCCTGGCTTATTGAGGGTGGAACAATTTGTCAAGGTATTGTGTAACAGTATCCTGTGAGACTGAAACATTTTATCCTTTAGAGAAGCTTCTTAAGCAGGGAGGTAAACAACTCAAAATAGCTTCAGGAAGTCCACAAAACTGACCAGATTCACTAGTCCTCTTCCTACCAGAATCAAAACAGAAACCTGAGTTCCTCTCAGATGAACAGAGGTACAAATAAGACTCCAAGGAGAAAGCTACAAAGTAGACTCTGAGATCAGAGTGCTACATGGAAGAACTAGAAACTAGTGGAGATGCCTGCAAGATGTTTAGAACAACTGAGAAATCTGGTAAAAAACACTCTCCATCCTATTATATTAAATTTCTTCAGGCTGTGCAGTGTGCTCCAGGTATTTCAGTTTTTGTGGGCTGCTAATATGCTGAAGTGATCCTTAGTGATAACAACTATCTGATTCATTTCTGCACCAGTTAGGAACACCTCAGCCATATCCCTATAGTAACCCCAACAAAACTCAAGTTGGATTTTAATGGTATCTGTACTTTGTTCTTTATATTGAGTGAGTAGACATGTGTGCTTTGTCTCCCAAGAAAGAGCTTTGTCACTCAACACAATAATAGTAAGTGTTTATTTTCAAGGTCTTGGCTTCTAAAATTCCTAACCAGTGTGCTTTTCCTTTTCTCATAATTGTTCACACTACTTCTAAAATGTCTTTATGCAGCTCATAGCTATGTATATATATATATGTATGACTATATACAAAACATTTAAATATAAATAACTAATAATAAAACAATCACAAAATCAATAACATGAAATATTTACTTGGTGAAACATTTAGAAAAATATAGTTAACTTGAAATTCTGTTTGCTTAAAGACAAAATGTGTTCTCTGGGATAATGTTCTTGGACATTAAGTGTAAGTGCTAGTCAGAAATATGCTTGAGCCACTGGCCCAGGATTTATAAGTAATTTTAAGCCTTCAAGTCAATTATTTGGGAAGCAGCTGCAGGGCATTTGAATATCTGTTAAGATAGAAACTTCCTAGTACAAATGGCACCCCAACGTTGTTCTTTTACATCCACATAAAGCTTGAGAAGGATTAAATAGGAATTCCAGATACAAAAAGAACAGAGTCAGGCAAAAGTGGCACTTGCCAGTACCTCTATAATGAAGCTAAGTTCTCACAGTCCAAGGAACCAGGCAGAGGCATCCACCATAGCCCAAGCTTTAATCCTACCACACCTCTTAGTCCAAAAGAGGTTTATGTGGTCAGAGGAGTTAGAGATATACAGCAGATACAGATTCATATTATTAAATAAAAACCCTCTAAATGGCTTACAGTGTTTTAAAATATATGTAGGCTTTGGAGAGAAAAGAAAAAAGGTTAGAAAAAGTCCTTTAAAAAAGAAATAGAGTACAAAAAAAACCAAGACATGTAAAAATGGAATATACATAGACACTCTGGATGTTGTGTGCTACTGTGTTGTCTTTGAAGGATTTTATTGCTGAGGAAAGAGCAACAGCTACTAAAAAATCATTTCCTTATAAATGTTTCTAGATTAATCCAACCTATATATTTTTAAAATGTCTTGACTTCAAAATTTAAGTCAAAAAATATGTTACTTTGGAAAAGATGGTATTTTATTATTATTATTATTATTATTATTATTATTATTATTATTATTATTATTATTTCCACAGAAAATGAGAGGCTGTATATTCGTTCTGGGTTAAAGAAAATAAGGTTTTATTAAGGAAGACCCCTTGAAAATTTTCCAATAAATATGGATATCCCAGATAATCCAATGTTTCAGAGCACTTCTGTGCAATTTATTCTAAGTTCTGCATATTAACCAGTTTCAAGACTACTGGTTCAGATGTTACAGCTTCATAGACTACTCCAGTCAGGACTTGGTCATTATCTTAAAATTTGGAGGGTCCTCAAAAGGATTTGCCAGCACCCACAATCATCAAATCATCAGAAATTAGTCTAGAGAACATGCCCACATCCCCCCCCCCCAAAAAAAAAAACCAAATGGATTATAGATGGTTGTCTTTGGTAGAATGCTGGTTACAAGTTTTTATGGATAACGATCAGGAAAAAGACTAAACAGAGGAAATTAGATTGAGAGTTCTTGTTTTCAAAAAAGGGGTGAAATGTTGTGGGATAATGCTTTTGTAAACTGTAAAGCTCCGTGACTCATATTTGGCTTAAAAAAATGCTGATTGGCTAGTAGACAGGCAGTAAAAATGGGTCTGGAGAATTCTCAAAAGAAGAAAGGCAGAGCAGCAGTCACCAAACAGATGAAGAGAAAGCTAGATGAGAATGCTAGACTGAGAAAAGGTACTGAGGCATGTGGCTAAACATGGATAAGAATTGTAGATTAATTTAAGTGTGAGAGCTAGTTGGTAATATGCTTGAGCTACTGACCCAGCATTTATAAGTCATATTAAGCTTATGGGTCAATTATTTGGGAAGCAGCTGCTGGGTATTTGAGAGTTTGAGATAGAACAGAAACTTCAAACTGCAAATGTGTTTTATGAATACCCTATAAAATATCCAAATACATATGTTTATTCCTTTCAAAATTGTTAAAGCAATAAAATACTTTATTTTCCCTGTGTTGTTTATATCCTCAATTAATATCTGAATTTATAATTAAAATATCTAATTTTACTATTACTGTCATAGTTGGTAGTAGTTATTGGAAAAATTTCAGCAACATAGTCTGAAGCAAATATTTTTAAAAGTTTATTATTTTAAAAGATATACATGTATAACCTATTTTTGTGATGCTTTGCATTTCTTGATGGTTCATTGATAGAAGGAAACATAGCCACAATAAAATATTGCCTCTCTCTTATCTCAACAAACTATTTAAACATAAGGTTTAATGTCATGTAATTAACATTTAATAGCAGTGTGAAATGTACCAATATGCTGATGTTATGGTGATATGAGGGAAATATCAAGGAATCACAGCAATAAAAATATATAATTTTTTACTATGATAAAGGTCTGGAGGAAAATGCATGACATAATTTTCATGCTTGCTAGAAAGAAGCTTGACTTGGCCGCAGCAGGTGAGAGGAGAATAAAGCTGCCTCCAGAGAAGTGGAGGCCGACAGAACTCCTTTGTAGTGAGCAGAGCTCACACAAAAGATTATACCATGACAGGGGAAAAAGTATTGAAATGTATAAAAGCACCAATGTTCAAACAGTAAAATTATAATGAAATAAGTGAAAATAATGTAAGAGAGAAATATAGTAGAGAATTATATGAGGATTTGTATTTGCAAATTAGCCCATTTGTTACAGTGAGGTTTCTTGGTCCCGGGCAGCCAGAGATCCAGACCCACAGACCTGTAGTCCCAAACCCCTTAGCCACCCGCTGCTGCTTAGGCCCCCCAAAATGACTCAGGCACTTCTATTAAGTTCATGCTGTTTGGCCTATGGCTCAGGCACATTGCTAGCTAGCTCTTACATCTTAACTCAATCCATTTCCATTAATCTTTCCTGCCACATGTCACATGGCTCACCTGTGTTCCTTACATGCTTCTTCTTGGGTGACTGGCTCAGTCTGCCTCTCACTCTGCTGTTATCCTATCTATGCTTTCATTTCCTCTCCTACTTTTTCTATGGTACCTGTCATGGGCCAAAACAGCTCCTTTATTTAAAGACTGATATTCACAACACACAGAAAAACATTCCCACAACACCCATTGACTAGATGAATTCCAAGCAGGACATAAGGAGGAAGAATGAAGCGATTGTAGGGCTTTAGGGTTCATTCCAATTGTAAGAATACTCAACTAGCAATGGTATTAGCAAATAATGCCAGAATACACAGGCTTCTGGCTGTGCGGATGACAAACAAGTGGGAGGGCAGTAGAAGTCTCATTTCAAAGAGAAGCCAAGCAGCCATGGTGAAACTTTACATGCAGTTGTAAGCTCTGGTGATAGAGTGAGTCTACCAGTTTAGATGTGTCAACATAGACAGGACTCCATTCTGTCTCCCTTGAGAAGACTTTAGTTGGATGCCATATTAACCGGGAACTTAAAAAAAAAATCTGCCTTAGGTTTCTGAAAACAATGGGCAATCAAAAGTCTGGAAGCCTTAGGTTCAGCTACTACCACACTAGCTCAAGAAAGAGTCAGGCTGTCCTGAAGAAGAGAAAGCACAGGGCTGATAAGGGAAAATGCTCAGGCGTCAGGAGACTTGGTTCAGGATTCACAATGTATTAAGTAAAGTTGAAGACAACAGTATTAGCACAGGACTCCCAATACCAAATTCTCAGCACAAAGGTTTGTTTGTCCCAGAGGGAAAGGGACCAGGGAGGAATAAGAGATGAAGACAGGAGATAGAGGGTGGAGAAGGGGAAGGAAACAAGGGAAAGAAGAAGTGGGATCAAGGACTTACTCTGGATAGAGAGGAGACAGACATGGCCCATAGGAAAATGTCAGTTTATAAAGGTAAAAAAGGAAACCACATGTTAGTATTAAGTGCTTAATTTTAATTGGTCATGTTAATTGGGTAAGCAAAGAGGGAATTTTGATTTATAAACTTCATTAGTTTGATATCTTGACCTTGTTCATAACCCTTAAGAGGAAGGAGTAGTCAAAGGAAATAGACTTTGGTAGCTAGCTATAGTAATTTAATCCAAATTCTGAGCAAGGCAGAGGGAATTGGGGAGAAGGACAATACCTGCTAATGTCATGCTTGCCATGCTTAGGCTGGCTAGAATTCCTTCATCAGTATTGATGCCCTTGCTGGTTAGGAGCTGATCTCATCCCTTGAAAATAACTGTGGAGTCGAATAGCCTTCCGAAACACCTATTCACACAGGATTAGATGCTGTAGAAACTGAGAACCAAGAAGCAATATTTTCAGTTCCGAAAGTTGTTTAATATTCAGCAGATATTAAAAGTGTAAATCAGACCAACTTATATGCATCTCACTCTTCGGTTTAAGTCCCTCATTCAGAATGACAACTGTGGCTAGAACATCTGTCAATCTAGGTCATAGGGAAGTTCCTGGAGAGTAAGATAACTTGTCTCCACAGATTACAAAGCCAAGTATGTATAACCGTCTCGGACTTCTAATACAAAATGAATTGATACTACTAAAGTGAATAAGTTTCTAGTGAACATTTGGCGTTTGAGTTTCACAGGTTCATTAGACAAATTTTTGGTTAATAAAAAGATGCTTCATTAAGTTCAACTCTCCAATCCCCATGCCCATACCAAGAAACACATTTCAATTTTGGAAAATCAAGAATATGATGTCTTACATCCATGCAAAAGTTGAGTGTGGTGCAATGTCCTTGTAATACTAATGCTGGGGAGATGGAGACATTCAAACTTGCATATCAGATGCTTTTCCATTTGAAACTTCTCAGCCTCGGTTGTGAACTTTAGCTGATCTGTAGACTATAGAACTACAGTCTGACCTGATTCTACCCATAGAACTGTGTTAAAACACTAGCTTTCCAACTTCTATTCTTTCCTTCCTTTACACCTACCTAGCTTCTAATGACTTCCACAAACATCAACTTAAGGATAAGTTTCTGTATGTAAGTGGGAAAAAAGAAAAAGACAGTCAAGAATAAAGCAAAAGAACTTGTCTTTTTGGTTTCTCATGTTACCTCTTCCCTTTTATTTTCACTATACATTAAGTAGCTTTCTGATATTTGCCTATATTTTTAAATATCTATTTTTGTGTATATTTATGCATTGTTGTATGGTAGACTTTTTCTAGGGAAATGTAATACATAGAATAACTCATACCAAGAAGGTACCCCAGAATAGACCAAAGTAATAATTTACCTAAGCTCAATTGGTATAGTAATGAGTTTTTATTTCTTTTTGTTTATTTTGCTTATTAGAGTCATTACAGGAGTGTGGGTGAGCTGTTACTTACAAGATGCAGAGATATCTCAAAAAGCATCACCAGGAATTCCACAGCAACATGGATTGTGATTTCCAGAACTATAGCTCCAAAATCTTCTATTCAGCTTACAGGTAGCTCCACAACCAAAATACCTCTTTCTATAAGCAGTTTTTCTGGTCTAAGTCCTCACAGCATAAGCTATTAATTCCCTTATGTATATCTCCTATTTATCAAGAGAGACCAATGTCCCTTTCCCCTAGAATTTTGGGGTTAACATTGCAAAACAGAGATATAAGCCACAAAACTGTGGTGTGCCTGCATAGATGATTGCACATCACATACATGTAGGCCAAAGGAGAGAATGACATTCCATGGAACTCAAGTTGCAGGCAGTTATAAGCAGCCTGATGTTGGTGCTGGGAACCTAACCATGGTTTTCTACAAGAGCATCAAGTGTTCTCATGCAATTACTGAACTACCTCTCTATCTTATTTTTAAAGCATTTATGCTTTTCTTTATTCCACTTCTTAAACTTAGCTAACATTGTTGATGCTCCCCATATACCGTGAGCAATGTTCTGAGTGCAGTTTTAATTCACAAGTTCCTAGAAAATTGTGAGGAAGAAATTGAAGAGAAGCAAGAAAACAAGGTCAGTGCTCCTGGATAAGATATTGAATATGAAAATAATGCATTTGTATGAGGTCTCTTGAAAAGTTAATTGGTTGTTTCCTTTATATAAGCTCTCCAGTTTCTTCAGGCTCCCAGAATGAAAAAGCATCGCTCTGGTCTTTGCACAGCTGGCCCCAATGCTGGTCTCTAAACGTTTAGATACAGTCTTCTTTGGTTAAACAGCAGATTCAGCTGTGCAGAAACATTTCCCTGGCTCAAATGCAAATATGATCATGAAAACAAGCAGACACATCAAATAAGATGATCCAGACTACAACAGATATTACTTAAAAATATATTTTGATATGTATTTAATACTCCTTATGAAGAAGAATTTAGAAAACAAATATTTAGATCTCTAAATAAAGAAAAATTAGACTTTAAAAGACTCAAAAAGCCCGTTGTAATTTAACTTTGAAATTACACATGGTACTTATAATAAACAGCCTCACTGTGCTATTTGATTGTTTAAAAAAAAGATACAGCAATGTCCTACAAAAAGGCAAGCAGAGAATTATGTGTATGAGATTATACAATGTTGTCCTTGGGGAAATTAAAATAAAATACTTCAGTAAATGCAGTACATTATGTGAATAATCTAATACAAACTTTACATATAACCATCTTTATCTAAATAGCTGCACTAATGTTTTAAACAAAATTACCCTAAGAGATGTTATATTTTATTATTTATAAACATGTTTATTCTATTTGAATAAATATATATTTTTATATAATACACATAAGAAAAGTTGTATATGAAGTTTACAAATCTTCAACACATTGAATTCTCCAAAGGTAAACCTATTTACCTCCTGAAAGTTAACATAACATACATACTCACACACACACACACACACACACACACACACACATACACACACACACACACACACATGCATGCGCATGCACACACTCGCACACGCATAAGTACATGCAGGAACTCTTTGGCTTGGGTTCCCACAAAAAAGTATGATAGACTAGAAGATATAAATAATAGTTATCCATTGTGTTAGCAGAGACTAGCTGTGGAAGATCAAGATGCCTAGTAGCCACAATGTAGAAAGCTATATATTCCCAGATTTGTAGAAAACTACACTGTCATCACTATGGTTTCTAGTGAGACAATGGAAATTGAGATAATAAGTAGTTTATTATCCAGGAACACATAAATTTGCTTAGAAGCTGTGGTGTAACAAGCTACATCTTTAATTTCTCTCATTTAACACTAAAAATGTTTTATTAATTATTTTACACAAGATAATATTTGGCAAAGTGAGTTTTTATGGAATCTGAATGTGATGAGGACATCCCAGTGTAAGATTAGCTACCTGACACTTAGCTTAACTAAGCTCTTTGCACAAAATATTGCATTTTAACACAACAAATTCATAAAAGTTTTTAAATTAGAAAATAAAATACTAAAAAATATCGAAGGGCAGTACTACAAGTAAATAAAGTTCTCATGATCTAAGATGCCCGAATTCCTTTATAACAGAAACAAATTATATCTTAACAATTTCCAAAATGAAACTTACACATACAGATGATTTCAAAAGATACTTTTATCAAATATCTAGGGATGAACTGGCATGAACCAAACATTTCAGTGATGTAAAGCACTTAACTAGAACTAAATATTCAAATACATTAGCTATAACTAGCACTATCAACAGAGTACAGAAGAAAAAATATGATCTTATTCATCAAGACAGAAAGATATATTTAATGAAATTTAAAAACTAATAAAAGTTAAACTCAGTTATATAAGAAAAAGGAGATATTTCATTACTGGCAGAAAGTAAAACCAACTACAGATGTTACTATATTAAAATTACAGATGTAAACACCATCCCTGGAGATTTGGGGAGGATGAGAAGACAAACGCTCATAACTCTTATTGAGTACAGTAATGGAAGTTATAGCTATGCAGCAGGAAAGAAAAATGAAAGTCATAGAGTGGTATTATAAGGAGTAGCAGAAAGCCTCTTTGCAGATGACATCATTGTCTATGGATTAAAATAGAGTGTCCAGCAAAGGGCAAAATAACTCTGAATGCACTGAGCAAAGTTCATGAAATGAAAAAAAAATGTTTATTTGTTTTTATTCACTTTTATAAATTAAAACAATTATAAGGGCACCATAAAATCTTATTTATGAACAAGATTGACTGTGTGTGTGTGTGTGTGTCTGTAGAGAAAGAGACAGAGAGAGCAAGAGCTTGATAATAGTGGAATATAACTCAGCATAGCAAAATGTAAAATTTTCCATAAATTAGACTAAAATAAGTAAGCTTTATGACAATCTCAATCAATGTGGAATAATTTAATGCTCATAGATTGATCACACAAATATGCCCAATTTATTTTCTGAATTATAAGCAGCAACTCAATGAAGACAGAAGTTAATTTTACCAAATGGTACTGGGTCAATTAGAGAACTATGGGGGGGAAAAGAAAGAGGGGGGAAAGGAGAAGAGATCAAGCTTTGATAAAAAAAAATACCTTCAAGAATACTAGTCTTGCAAAATGACTATATGCAAAATGTAATTATTTAACTTATTATAAAAGCATTTCAAATAAATAAAAATAATTCACATCAAAACATATCAGAAAAAAATTCAAAACACCATTGAAAAGCTTCAGGATTTAGAACTAGACACATAGATTTTGAATCTGGCACTATTAATATAAATCAAAAAGCTAAAACTAGATGAAGTGAACAAAAAAAACCCCACCAGAAACTGCCCTTTGCTCTGTACATGATTCTATAAAGTGAAAGGATTTGGGACATCCAAAATATAGATAAATGAAAGTTACATGTTCAGAAAAAGAGCCCTTCAAATATTAGACAAAGAATTCTCAAGACTTACCATTGAGTAAATTATGAAAAATATATTTACATACTAAGCTTACACAACTAACAAATTCAACATTAACAGATGTTTCACACAAGGGTGACATTATGGAAAAATAAATTAAAATATCATGTTGGCTGAAATAAAAGTTTGTACCAATGCCATTGTTAAATGGATATGGAGACACTGGATCGTTCCCACAATTCTTGTGTGAGTAAATAATATTACAGACATTCTCATAAATATTATACAGCTTTTAAAATGCATACATTTACCATGTAATCTAATTGATAGAGATTCTCAGGCTTTAAAGATATTTTAAAGTGTTTATCAAAAGGCTAGAAAATGACATTACTATCTCATATGTTTAAGTGTGTTATTTGCACAATTTTTTAAAATTCAGATTTTTTTCACTTGATTATATATTTGTTTCTGTTTTGCTTTCATGTATAAATGGGCCTCCTATTATAAAAGGTCAAAAGAGGTTGTCAAATGCCATGAAACTGGAATTATAGATGCCATGGACCATGTATAAACAAGTATAGACACTGGGAACAAAATTTCAGTCCTCTATAAGAGTAAGTGCTTTTAACTACTGAGCCATGCTTATAGCCTCCACTCAAAGAATATTGGTTTCCAAGAAATGGGCAAAAGACACAGTCCATTCACAATCAAGCAACCAATTCTTCTTTATTAACTACATTTCTGTTTATTAAATATTTAATATAAATAAAAAATCAGTTCTTAACTACTTTAATAGTGAATTCTTAAGAAATTTTAAGAAATTTAGAAAAATACAATCACCATCCTCAATAAATAAACATATACAGAGATGAAACTTACACACAAATAAATAATTCCCAAATAGTTAATACAAAATTCTAAGTTATGAGAACTGCATATATAATAGACAAGATTTCATGAAAATTAAACTTCAGATTTTCATGAAAAATAAGTTAGAATTGCATCCTTTTAATGGTCAGATGTTAGTTAACACAAAGGCCCAAGAATACATGACGTACAGAAAATTAATGATCATAATGTGCTCACAAAAATAATTGGCATCTATATTACAACCCTTCCCAATGAGGCTCAAAGACCATCCTGATCGCAGCATAATTGTGAGAATGAGAAATAAGGGAGAAATGCCATGGTTGTGATGTCTAGATGTGACAAGGATATTGCACTCATAAACTCACAGCTCCTATGTTTGTCTATACACTAACTGAACAAAAGCAAGCTAGTCAGCATTCCAGCGTGGATGAGGATAAGTCCCATGATGCACTATCCTTATGCAGGGAGATTTTTGCTGTTGATAAGTAAGTGCTATAGTAGATAAAGATTTCTTGGTAGTTTGCCCATGCTGCAGTGAATTGTCTGCTTTCATGAGCATATGTGCAGCACTAATTAGCCTTACTGGGATATAGAACCATAGGAAGCTATGAAGTTTTGAAGGATGTGGAGAAAGGAGAATAAGAGAATTAGGAGTGGGGAATGACAGTGGAGAGGATCAAAATCCTTTGTATACAGACTTTGAACTTACAGAATAAATGCCATTTTAAAACCTAAATAATTAAATAAATGAATTATGAAATTAAACAAGGAAGGAACTGGAAAATTTTTCAGTGTAGAACATGTCAACTATGGAGAACCAGTGGGCAGTTTCACTAATGCAAGGCTATTGCCGCCCAGAACCCTGATACTTGTGGCTGTTCTTCAGCAGCTGCCAATGGAATTTGAATGTTAGTATTTTCTTTAAGCTCACTGTGATGACATCATTTGTTGTAAACTTGACAAATCTTGGAAGAGTGACCCTCAATTAAGGAATTGCTTCCTTAGACCATCCTGTGAGCGTGGCCATGTGGGAGGGAGAGGTATTTCTTGGTTTTATAATTGACAAAGGAGTAATTAGCACAGTGTGGGCAGTAACATCCCTGAACGGGTGGGCCTGGCTTGTATAAAGAAGCCAGCTGAACATAGCATGCAGCAGCCAATAAGTAGTGTTTCTCCATGGTCCCTGCTTCAGTTTTTGCCTCCAGATTCCAGCTTGAGTACCTTCAATACTTTTATTCCATAATGGATCATGACATGAAAGTATAAGCCAAATAAACTTTTTTCTCATGAGTTGCTTGAGGTCATAGTGTTTATAAAAGCAATAAAAAGCAAACTTGAATATACATTAATCTATTCAGGATGACTTTATTAAAATCAAGGGTTTAAAAAAAAACAGGAAAAAAATAACCTCACTGTAGTTTACTAATGTAACTAGAAAGTAGAATTGAAAATATAAAAATAAATGGTTTCTTCCTCTCTCACTTTCTCTCTTCCCCTCTTTCTCTTTCTCTCATATTAATGAACCTGTAAGAGAGAACTAATTCATTTTCATCCTAATTAATAACTTCAAATAACAGAAGATAATTAAAAATCTGAGTAACTCTCTTTATTAAAAGCCAAGTAAGATAAAACATAAATCATTAATAAACATTTTTTATTTATTATAAAATCTCATAGAAATTAGTTACTCATTAATGGAGTCCTTAGTTTTAACTATTTATAAAAGATGATATTTAACATTTCTTGAGAATAACAAAGCATTAGAATTCTAAAAGTGTTATCATACTTATGCATTTATTAATCTACTTAGGTCAAACACACCTAAATTTTGCTAAAAGTAAAACAGAATTTTTAAGTTAAATATGTTTAAATATTTATTAAAAGTCTCAACATATAAAGGACTATAAATTGTCTTATTACACAATCATCTTCTTAATTAAGAAACCTAAGATTTTGAATAATCTTTCAATTATCATTATGCTCTGTGCCATAATTGGAATTGATGAGAGAGGCAAACAGAGAGAAAGACAAAGACAGACAGAGATAGTGAGGGAGACAGATACATAGGGAGGCAGAGACAGAGAGTGAAAATGAATGTAAGTATATTCAAGAGTCACAATATAAACATGATTAATACAATTTCTCTAATCTAAAAATTAACACTCTAAAATGAAATGTCTTCTGTGTTAAAACCTTATCTCAGGATAATTACGTTCATGCAAGGAGTCACAAGGATCTACTTATCAATTTAAAATGAGGATAAAATCTATACAGGCCTAACTTGAATTGCATTTCTCAATGCTAAATTATGAGAAAAAGTGGGACCAGAGAAATAGTAGGCAACAAAGGGGCATAAAGAATATTCCAGCTTACAAGAAGGTAAAATTTGCATTAAAAGTAATCAGGTTTGAAAACAAACAAGAACTATGACACACAATGGCTATAAGAGACTATTGGAATCCACCCAACAATGACACAGGTTATAAATTATATGGTATATGATAAAGATGTATTACACAATCTCAAGACATAGAAAAGTCTGAGCTTGTATAGTAGATAAACATGTCACATCACAAAAGTAAATCAAATTACTCATACAACAATTTAAAACCATGAGCTAAAAGGCACTAGATATGGTCATCAACAAATTCAACACCAAGGAGGAAAGAAAATCAGAAAACTTAAAGAGCTAACAAAAAAATATTGTATGAAAAATGTTTTAAACAAAAAAGAGACAGGGGCGGGGAGGGAGGAAAGAAGGGTAGTGGAGAAGGAGGGAAGGTAAAACACAAGAAGGAAGAGAGAGGAACAGAGCAGAGATTAAAAGAGAAGGAAGGAAGGGGAAGGGGAAAAGGCATAACAAAACATAGGAAGGAATGGAGGAAGATGGCTCAAAGTGACATGAGCTTTGACATTACCTCAATTTGAGTAATAAACCAGTAGACAGAGAGAGATGCTGGAGAGTAAAGAAGCAGAGAACTCAATGCAAAACTCCTTATAAAGCCCATCAGATTTCAGAGGTGAAACCAAAAGAGGGACTTCTAAAACAACTGAGCGAACACCCTCGCCAAAAGCTTTTACCGTCAGAAGTGAGATTTATTTAGGCAGAAAGAAAATAATGCAAAAGAAATAAGATTTATGAAAGAAATGAAGAATGTTAGAAATCCATACATATGAATTCAAAAGAAAACATTTCTAAAGCAGAAATTACTCTTTAAGACATAATGACATATTATGTTGATTACAATATGTGTAGAAAAATATATGACAATATTACACAAAGGTCAGTTTTTAGAAACAAATATACATTTTCATGATTTATATTATACAAAAGCAACATTTTGAAATATTTAAGAGAACAAAAGAATTCAAAAGTGCAAATAAAACTTTAAAAACAAGAATAAAATTATTCTCTAACTGTAATGAAACAAATTTAAAATCAGTGAGAGTAAGGTCTCTGGAAAATCCTTAGTTGTAACTAAATATGATATTTTTGAATAGTTAGTAAATAAAAATATGTTGCAACTGCATTTTGAGGAAGTAACTCAAAGAAAATTTGTGACACTGAAGATATTAGAAAAAAATCAGTTTTAAAAGCCATGATATTGTTTTTAAAATTAATAAATTAATAAATTACAGGCAAAAGGCAGGATATCCAAGCCCCATAAATTATATTTACATATTTTTATGTATTTTATTTACATATATATATTTTTATAATTATAGAAAATAAAAACAAAAGGCAGAAATTAAAACAATAAAGTATAAAATCAATAAAAAGTCTTACTAGAACAACAAATTCAGAGAAATTATTACAGTTTGAGAATCACAAACTAATAAAATACAACGCTGATAATAGCTATAATCTTATATTTTTTCAACAAACACTATGAGCTTACAACTTCATACCATAAAAATTGAGATAAAAATTATTATCTTCTAACAAAACTCATCTCAATTTTGTAGAAAAAAGGAACAAAAAGTTATAGTTGAAAGGAAACATTAAATATAATAAAAAAATTATAGCTCACAAAGCACCTTTCCTGCCCCAATAGTTTTATTTAATTCAAGATAGAAAACTGTTTTGGGGACTGGAGAGATGGCTCAGTTATCAAGGGCTCAGGGCTCTCTTACTTAGGACAAGGGTTCAGTTCCCAGCCCTCACATCAGGTTGCTTATAACCTACAATTCCAGCAACAGGTTGTCCAATGCCTCTGTTCTTTGTGGGAACCTGAGCTCATGTGCATATACCCACATACAGGCACACAGATAACAACAAAAATTAAAGTAAGTCTTTTTTAAAGTTTCTGTAACATTTAAGGTAATAAATTTATTTACCATTAATATAATCATTATCTTAATAGATAAAACCTAGTACATGCTGTTGTAAAGTTTGAGAAAGGGATAGAACTAACCTAAGTGGTTCATAACCCTTATGCCCAAAAGTGGGACCCAAATCAGAGGGATAACTAGTCTGAAGAGAGCCATGTGTCTTCTCCAATCCCTTCTCAAAAGGATGGTTTCCTGATGGGAATGGCTTGCCATTTACTGTTGACTAAGACTGTCAAGATTTTTTTTTCCTGGTATTTATTAGGCACTTGTATATTTTTTTCTGCTCTAGTTATCCAATTTACCATGATATTTGGTTTTCACATATGCTTAGAATTCTGTGGCTTGTCACAGATTACTTTTCCCTTACATGAATAAACATTTTATGTAGTAGATATGAGAAACAAGCTGTCCTCCAAACCCACATACATTCATACCCAAGTAACTTGTTATAGATTAACATTGTGTAAGCAGAAAGGTATGCTTCTCAGCCAGGTTTCTGCTTGTTTGTTGTTGTTATTTTGGTTAGCAGGCTGATTTTATTGTTAGAAAGAAAGGGCCAGTCACTTTGTTACTCGTCTCAAAGGGTAATCTTATAGGAAATCTTAAAAGAACCAAACTTTTATATATGAAAATGTATAAGTCAACTCTATGTCAAATCCTCAGGGTACACACTCATTCATCAATAGTTTATTTTTAACCACAAAACTCAGTTTTTTTAATTGTTTCTTTTTTAACCACAAAATTTAGGTTTTTTTATTCAAAGATTTTTTTAACCAAAAATATAGTTTTTTTTTTAATTGAAAGTTTTTTTTTTTTTAACACACCATTCACAGACCCCTTTCTTCCCCTCCTCCCACATATTCTCCAGCTTCTGTCTCATCCCTATGTCCTCCTCAGAAGTATAAGGCCTCCGATGACATATCAAGTTGAGGCAGGACCAAGCCTCCCAGCCTGTACCAAGGATGTCACAGATTCTTAAACTGTAAGTTTTGAGACAGTATCGATCAGGGATCAGTTTTTGGTTAAAAAAAAAAATCCCTTAATTTGGTATTTTTGTTGTTGTTTTTGTTTTCTATGGATAGATAGAGGTTGAAGTTTTAGAGCTTCCAGGTAGAGACAACATATCCAGTGTGTACTATCATGTTTCACCACAGTCAACATGACTTATTTCTAATGACATTGCCATGATGTGAGGTAACATGCTCATGCCTCCCTCACTGTAAAGATCTACTTTCCTCTGGTATCTGAAATGGAGTCAGTTAATGGCGCTTAATTCTAGTTGGGGCAATCTCATTCCCATCTTGCAGAGAAAAAGTTTGCATGAAAATTATTTAGAAAATTTGTCTACTCTCTTCATATTTTTATTTTATCTTTTGGCATGGCTTTAGAGTCAGTCATTCTATATTATGATCTGATGTTACATTGCTTTAGTCTTGCTTTATGTATTCCAGTTTGATTCTGAAGCTCTCCCAAATGACTCTTACCACCGTTTGACACGCTCTCATTTTTTATGCTTTTGAAGTTTCTGTTGTAGTTTATTTAATTTTCTTTTCAAAAACTTGTAATCAGATGTAATTATGGGCATAAAGCAGTTATGATATGTGGGGACAGTACAAAGTTATTCAAGCTGATTAATATATGTATATATATATATTATTCAAGCTGATTTATATGCATTTATATATTGCTTCAAGATGAGTAATTTGTTCTTCATATTTAACTACAACTTTGTAGCCCTGTCTGAGTTGTTTTCGTCCCCCAAATTATGAGAGCCACCATAATTCACTATTTCTTTACCAATTTGTACGTCTATGAGCAATAATTGTTCACATTACTGTTTAAAGGACTGTAGTCAGAAGTTTCTCTGTCCCACTCAGCCAATCTATTACAGTGACAAATATTTACAGTGTACAAGAGCATATTCCTACAGAAAAGGACTATATATTAAAAGCTGAAAAATATCATAGCAAAAGTACAATTAGAAATATATCTGTAAGGTAATTATTTTGTTTTTGGACTCAATAAAAGGATTGTGTGACCTGAAAAGATAGTAGGCTAGCACGTTAATGCAACATCAACATTCAGAGTTCAGAGCAGCCCTGAAACTTAGATCTTTACAATATTGTTTCTCAGCATGATTCACATGAAGTATCTATACATTTCAATCTTGCATCTATTCTATCATGGACTTCAGCACTTCAAAAACATTGCCAAATTTACACTCAGTCCTGCAGGTGATATTTTATCCATATTCAATTGAATTTGTTGATCAATAGTATATAGATTGACACTGATTTTGGTTGATTCTTCAGAGCACTTGTTATAAAACATATATAAAGGCTTTTCGACAATACTCCAACATTTGAAAGTACCTCATGTGTTATACATAGAAAAAGGGATTTAAAAAAAACACACATGACACACCACTTAGTGATTAAAAACGAATTGATATATTTTTAGGGAAATAGATCTTGTCACTAGGACAAAGAGAAACTCATGGCCCAAAGGCCTCACATATGCTAACTAATTATACACATCCTCAACCCAGATCCTTTACATAAAACCGCATTATAAACTTAAAAAAATAAAGGTGGCACACACCTGTAGCCTAAGGTACTAGGAAAATGGAGGCAGAAGGGCTACAAATAAAAAATATGTCTGTACTACAAGTGACTGTAATGCCAGATTATATAATGTAGAAATTTTATCTCAAAATATAAGCATGAGGCTGAACAGGTAGTGCATAGGCAGAGCACTTGCCTAGCATGCAGAGGCCCCTATGTTTACTACCTTCCCTTGATGACATACACATAAAGGAAACCATGACAAGTACTACTCATTGTGAGTCTTCCTTCTAACATTACCAATGTGGTCACTTCACCATGGAATGCAGTTTTCCACCAGTGGACTCAGGTCATTCAATAAGTGATTTTCTAATCTAGTATGACCTCAGTTAACCAATAAATTATAACTTTTCATTTTATAGGTTTTCGTCTATGTCTTTTTTCACCTTTAGTATTGATATTTAAACCCAGAACCTTATAAGGGAGAGAGAAGAGCTATATATTGAGGCATATTGCCAATTATTTTATATCCTCATAGAGCTAGATGAAAACTTTCATCTATAACAAAGCATTTCTTTTCACTTCAAGGCTGTTTTTATGGTTTTAAAAAAATTAAACTGTTTTGGCCCCATAAACAAAAAGTAACAGGAAATTATTTTTTAAATGTCAACTCAGTACCAATACCCACCATCTTTGTTGAGGGCTGGATTTTAAACACAAAGTCCAATAATCTGCATTAGCTCAGATACTCAGAAAGCTTCCCTAATTTTCCAATCGCCTTATGAAAAGATTGAGGAGATTGATGCTAGTATTAGCATCTAGTCTAGCCTTTGTCCTTTTCCCACATAGTGACTCGATAGACATCAGGAGTCCTTGACACTAACATGATGCTGTACTTCAGCACCGGAGAAATTGCAATGAAGAAAGGTTTAGAAGCACATACGTTAAAACTTTTTAAATGTCTTCACTTGGATACATTGAAAAATCTCACACTTGCATATGGAAGGATTCATGTGATCACAATTCAATGATGTCTTCCATCTCCTCTCCCATCTGCTAGGGAAAAAAGGAGGTATACTATACTGACATACTATATATCTAAAAGGAATGTATAATTGGCTTTTCTTTTCTTCTTCAGCCTCCCCTTCCTATAGATTCCATATCAGTCTCTTCAGAGATGTTCTCTAGCACAACCATGACCTCATGAGACTCAGTAAACACACTTTCCTCCATTTCCTTACCCACATACTAATCAACAAAAGAACAGTTCACATATATCATGTCTGACCTATTGTCTATGTGAAAATTTACCTCAGCAAGGGCCATGATCAAGTACAGCAAGTACACAGATCATGATCTCTAAGCCAAGTACTATAGTGGGTAGGTGACAATGCCAAATTTAAGTCAATGGTTCACCAGTTCACCAGTGGATGGATGCAACATGGGACTAGCTGGTAACAATGGCAGCACTGGCATCTATAAATCTATTATGATTCAATGGGTAAAAACCCATGACTCTGGTTCTCACTGGCTGTAGCTCTCTCCATGGTGTTCTAGAAAAAATTCTCTCAATCTAGAGGCACGAGCTATCTGTCCAATTCCTTTAATAGTTACACAAATGTCACCTACTCACTATGGTGGCTAAAGGGTTAGAAGAAAGCCATTGGAACAAGCACAGTCTGGATTTCTTCCCAACAAGCTAAGCATTGAAATAACAGGCTAAGGTACTGGGACTGCAGGAGGCCCTTAGGTGACACATTCTGGTATGTAGACACAAGTGTCCAGGCTATGGTGACCTTTCCCCTGGCCCAGATTGGACACTGGACACCTGACTAGTTTTTCCTAGAGACAAAGCTCTCTGCCCCGAGACCTAGAGCAGCAGTTTTCAGGAGAATAGGGTGGTTGAACCTTAAGATTGAGCATTAACGGCTGTTACGGAGTGCAGCAGGGGCTTCAGGGCCATACAGGAGTAATCACAGACTTTTAGACAAACACGCCTAGACTGGTTCAGCATGCTTTCTTTGATACGGGCAAATGTTGGATTCCAGATCTATAAACTTTTAAGATAAAGCAACTTAAATGCAGAAACTGCAGTTCAGAATGTTTCTGATGACTACTGTCACGTTGCCTCAGTTAGTCAGTTCTCCTATAATGGTATCCAGTAGGCAAATGAGAGGAAGAAGAAGGGCCATGTCTCAGTAATGCAGACAAATCTGGAGAATAGCTTAGTGGCCTGGAACTCACTTGACCTGCATTAGCCTTGGTGTCCAAGGACCATCACCCACACATATCTCTCTCTCTGAACAATCCACATATCAGTCCATTAACAGCACAGAACCCCTACCTGAACTGAAATGTAAATAGTACCTTTTTAAACAATGGAATAAATATGCTGTCCTCTTAACAACTTTAAACTCAGAAAGTTTCACTTCAAACATATTCTGAATACATTCTATACATTGTAGGAGAGTTGAACTGACATGAACTGGTTCTGGATGAATGTATAATAGGGTAGAGTATCCTTAAAGTGAACTTTAGGGGCATATTTCCTATCTCCCATCTTATGACCATGCATATTGAGCATGCATATCAGGGAAATTGTGTTCAATCCACAGAAACATACATGGTGAACATAATTCAAGCTTGTGAGCCAAAATTGGAAACCCTCAAGCTATGGCAAATCTCTCTTAAACCCCATGTGACCTGTTGTTACTCTTGGCAGTTTAATGTGTACTATCATTTCGCAATGTATGTGCATTGCATACCATTTTTAATGTAAGTGTATTTTGTCATAATAAAAGTTGAGGAGAAAAGAGAAACCTACGAACAAACACATTTTCTTCTTTATCACTATTGACGTGGAGTATGAAGATATTTTCATTGACTTGCTAAGAGAATTTTCTTTCTTACCAACAAAGTATAAAATAGAAACATGGTCTCATGTTACTGCCTGCAGGTAAGGGGACACTAAGAAACTGAGTTTGAGCATTTACAATTGGTCAGTGTCAAAATTATCTTCAGCTGTCAACATGACACATATGGAAAGAGAGAAGATCGGCTGAGAATCTGTGGGGCATTTTCTCAACTTATATAGGAGTTTTAGGAAGTCTTAGCCCACAGTGGACAGTCCTATCCCTAGGAAAATGTGTCTGCACTATATAAAAGAGGTATGTGAGCCCAAAATCAGACCAGCAAGCACCATGCCTCCTGGTCTACATTTCATATTCTCAACTTGAGCTCCTGCCCTTCCTTCCCACAATGATGGATTGTATAACATATAAGCCAAAATAAACTCTTTCCTCTCCAAGAGAATTTTGCTTATGATATTAATCACAGTATCAGAAAAGCAAGCTAACATAATCATAATCAACACTCTGCAGATTTCATGTTGTGAAGATAAAAAGTTTAGCCTAGATGCTAGTTAAAGTAGTTCGTATTTACTTTTTAGCAGTTAATTATCATGGCAAAGTCTCAAAATACAATTACTTCCAAAACTTAACTCGGAATTCGTCTAAGCATGGTAATTTTAAATCCACAGCACATAAGCAATGGAAGCCGTCATCTCTTCTAATAAGACTTCCAGCAGGAATCTCTGGCCCAGTAGCTCTCTTAATACATAATCTTAATAGCTGGTTTGTCTTAATTTCTCCCTTCTCTTTCCTCCCTCTCAACCTCTCACACATGACTCCTTGTTCTATTTCAAGTGTATAGCATTGTTTTATTATTATTGTGTGTGTTTATAAAGATAATCTATTCAGTATGTATCATGTTATTTGCATGCATGCTTTCAGGACTGACTGATAGCTATGCTTTCTCCGAGGGAAGCTATTTCTCCTGCCTTAGTTGCCTTTAGTTCTTGGTGTGGGGCTATGGCATCATCTTGTCTTCCTTTCCCACCAAGTTCCCTGTACATAACATTTTACATGTATGTCGTATATTGGCTATCAGTGATCACCCAATATTGTTACTCTATTATGAACCACAGTATACAGTTTATAGTGAAACTCATTCTGAGCATTAATTCCAAATAAGAACATGAATCTACTATTTTGGTATCATGAAGCTTAGGTCAGACCATAGAAGCCCCTGTGTTTGGCCAATACACTCTTCTGTCTTCACAAAACGCTAGCAAGTAATGATCTCTGAAAGCACCAACTTTTCCATACTGTCAGGATGTTGGAGTAAGATTTTACAAAGTTAGACTGGCTTCTTTGACTTTGCAAAGTATGTTGAGTACCTCTTTAGCTTCTGGAGACTCCACAGTTCATTTTTATTCTTCACTGAATAACTGTGATGGTTGTACAAGAAAGATTTTACACATTTAGTTAATGAAAGACATCCTGGCTTATTTCATGTGTTGACATTTAAAATAAAGATGCGGCAACATTTACATGTGTGCTTTTTAGGCATAAATGTGCAAATGATATTTGGGTGAATATCATGGAGCATGGTGGCAGTAAAATTGGTTTTAGAAGGAAGATCAAACTGTCTTCCAAAATTTCTGTTCCTCCCAGCAACAATATCTATGCCCCGAAGTTACATATTATCAGCAGTATTTGATGTTACCATTCTTTGGAAATGTGTCCATTTTAATAATTACACAATCATATTGCTTGTTTTAACTTGAAAGTCTTTAAAATCATGATTCTGAACATTTTATTATATTTTCTATTTATGCATTTTCCTTGATGAGGTATATTTTCATATTAACTATTCTTTTTGGTAACTTCTAATTGAGTTACTATTTTTTTGTTTTGGACTACTGAGATTAAGAACTCTTGATATATATGAATATTTGTCCAAATTTTCCTAGTGAACAATCTAATCACTTTCATGTCTTTCTTTAATTTGCATTTGTCATACCAAGTGATTATTGAATATATTACCATAATATTTCCCAGTTAGCTGAAGGTCACAACGTTCACAAATGAAGTCATCTTTCCACAACATAAGGCTAACATGAGATTCAGTTTCTGGAACCATCATTTACTCATAGTCTTTCTCATAACTTATGTTTACTAACCTTATTCTAATGATCTTCTGACCTCTCCTTTGTCTTTCTGTCCTACTTATAAAAGAAATTTAAAGTACTCCACTGTTTAATCAAATAATTCAAAAGTGAGCTGAGTTCGGCATATTATATTACATGTGCGCGCGCGCACACACACACACACACACACACACACACACACACACACACACACACACACACACACACAAAGACATCTCCAAAGTTCAATATCTTATTATGGTTGTTTTTAAAACATAAACATTTCAAAACAGGAAAATATTGCCCAATTTATAATGAACTTTTTATAAGCCATAAAACTTCATTTTTGCCTACTAATACATATCTATTTTTGCATCTGACTCATGATTTAATAGCTTTTCTTCCTCGTCACCCATTATTTTAAAAATTAATACACTTTTACTTAGACTAATTCTTGTGAGAACAATACAAGAATCATGGGATTTAAACACATACATATACATGCTGTAAAACATTGTTGATTTCCTTATTCTTAGCACAAATTAGAAGCATGAGGAAAATGCCTTCAAGCATCTAAAACAGCAGTACATATCGATCTTTACATTAGTAAGCTTTCTGTTCTTACAGAAGCTGAAGCTACCCACTCTTCTTGTAGTAATGAGCTTTCTATTGCTATTAAAACAGCAACCACTTGAGACCATTAGCTTGAAAAATAGATACAGTTGTTTGGACCAAACTTTCAGCAGCAATAGAGATTATGTTGGCATCTGAATATCCTCTTCAGGGACATGCCTCAGATAATCTAACTTCTCACTAATAGGCCAAAGTTCTTCAATTTTCCCACCATCTCCCAGTAGTATTGTGGGCTGGACCCAAGCCTCTAACACAGGAGACTTTGGGAATATTTATTCATTACAGAGCAATATGTGTTGTTTTTGATATAATCAAATATAGTATTAATGGAAAACAAAACTTTTTAAGATATGTTGGATAAGGCCAATGATAAAATATTCCCATAGCTTTTTAAAACTATGTTTTATTGAGTAGTTCTGTGTTGTTGCATAAAATAGTGGTATAAAATTATTAGTTTAATTTGTCACTCCTACTCCTTACTTTAACATTTTAAATAATATATATACATATAAATTATACTTAATGTCAATAAAAATGAAAATCATAGTTATAGGTATTTGGATAAATGATTTGATTTTATAATTATTTATAATGATGCCAATTATTGGCCAAGATCCAATAAAGAAATAAATTTCAGTAGGAAATGATTTATCTTCAGATAAGAACTCACTGTGTAGACCAGAATGGCCTTCAGCCCAGAGAGTTCCCCCTGCCTGAGCCTTCTTAGCATTAGTATTAAAGATGCCATCATTGGCTCCAATAATATTTTACACCTCATTTTTAATAATTTTTCTAAGGAAGTTGGTCCACTTAATTTTTTACGACATGTAATCTAAACCCCAAAACATTAAGTAATGATGAATAACCTTTCTGTAAAAGAAAATAAACACAAAACTTGTAAACATGTTCATGTTAACAATATATGTATGGATGTGTTTAAGGAATCAAGTCATTTCTGGTGGTTCATGTCTACAATTCAGCACAGAAGGTAGAGGCACAAGATTAGAAGCTCAATGTCAGACAGAGCTGTTTAGTAAATACAGGCCAAAGAGAGTATAATATTGAAGAACTATCCAAAACACACACACACAGACAAACACACACCCTCACACACACACACACACACTACCACCGCCAAAACTATCACCACCATCAAAAAATAAATAAATAAAAAATACAGCAAATAACAGCAACAATAATTAGAAAAAAAAATCCTATAGTTCAGTGCTAGATTATAGTTGGTAGCCTTTTACACTTTGACTCTGGGTTCCTGCTACTCTGCTCCCAAATAAGTCACATAGAGTTTTGTTATTTGTTATGTGTGCCTGACCTCAGTTTGGGCTTATTTCTAGCCAGCTTTTAGTAATTCATCCTGTCTACCTAATGATTTTTATCTTTCTCTATTTTTGCATAGTTTTATTTGCTTTTTCAGCAGCTTGCTTTCTAGTTGCATGGTTGGCCCCTGATCTCTTCTTCCCCTTCTTCCTATTTTCCTTTTCTCCCCTCAAACTTCTCGCCCAGATTTTTCCTTCTATTTATTCTCTCTGCCTGCTAGCCCTGTCTGTCCTTTCTCCTGCCTGGCTATTGGCTCCTTAGCTTTTTATTAGACCAATCGGGCATTTTATACAGACCAAGTAACATAGCTTCACAGAGTTAAACAAATACAACATAAAAGAAAACTTATTTTTGCATTGTTTAACTAATGCTTCACAGGATAAACAAATGCAACACATCTTTAACTAATATTCTACAACAGTAGATGATGTGCCTATAATGTACAAGGCCAGGAGGGGTAGCATCCCCAGCATGCCTGACTCCTTCCCCTCAAATAAGGAAGGATTATAATTTAACAATGTAAAACACTTTCAATCACACAAGAAAAACTATAAATTTGTCACTGAACAATAGAGTTGAAATAATTATATTGCATTATGTACACAAAGAAAAGTATTATAAATATTATTTAAAATTTAACATGAGTACATAGAGAAGTACGACACATTCCCAGAAATAGATTATAGTTGTTTGCCTTTGTTTAGAGTATTGTTTAGAAGTTGTTATAGATGAAGGTAATAATAATAATAATAGATAAATTAAAGATAATAGATTCAGGGTTCTTTTTAAAGAAAGTGGAAGTTATGTATGATATAGCTCTTGTACACTGTAAAGGTTAGTTGCTTGTTTTAGTTTAATAAAACACTGATCAGTCGGTAAGAAGTAGGGATGGGACTACCAGAGAAGGAGAATCTGGGAAGTGGAATAGCAAAGAGAAGAGGCTAGTAGACACAGACAGAACATGAGAAAATGTATAAAGCTACATGGCTAAATATAGACAAAAATCATGGGTTTGTTTAAGAGTACAAGTTAGCAAGTAATAAGCCTGAGCCATAGGCCAAACTGTAGTAAGAAATTTCTGACCTGTCTGGTTCAAGGTCAGGACCTGCAGCTCCACTTGGTCCCAAATAATCACACAAAGGCTTAAAATAATTACATGCTGTTTGGCCTATGGCTCAGGCTTACTGCTAGCTAGCTCCCACATCTTAACTCAGTCCATTTCTATTAATCTATGTCTTGCCACATGACTCATTGCTTACCTGTACTCCGTTACGTATTGCTTCTTGGGTATCTGGGTTGCTTATAATTGATATGATTCTTCATGTTGTTATTTAGGACTGAAAGGCTGCAGAACAGAGGGTCCAGACCTCAGGGGTAGGCTAGGCCAAAAATTTACAACTACCTAAAGGGAAGGGATTGGAACCCAAGTTCAAAAATAAAGACCCAGATATAACACTCCAAATGTTAATAAGAAAACTGTCATGCCATAAATTATTAAACCTGAAGAGTAGTGGAAATTGCATCAGTCTGTCATTACATTCCTTAGGTTCCATATCTCAAATTATGCGACAGTTTTATTTTAAAATTCCAAAAATAGATGTCAAAATACATCTATTGGAATTTTATTTATGTGTAAAAATTATTGACGGTAACAGGAAAATGTAAGACAGAGAATAGATCTTCAAAATCTGTTTAGATGCAGTATGAGCAAAACCATTCAGTATCTCAAATAATCTCTCATCTTATGTATCTCTTTTCCTTCAAGATCTTATCTACATCATTCAAGGAAACCTATTCACTTTTAGGAAGACTCATTTACAGGCTCTCTCTGGAAATTATTCCCCATGTATTTCAAACCTGTTAGCAAATTTTTGTTTGTCTAATGACTAACGTCAAAACTTAAATCAATTCTTCTAATGCCATTTAAGATATACAATTAAAGTAAAAGTTCCTCATTAAAAACTCTAACATAGGCAATCCAAAAATGCACTGAGTATGATTAATCATTCAACCTTAATTCATTTAAACAGTAAAATCAACCTTTGTAAGCATCACTAAGAAATCTACCTAGCAAAATTTAAATTTCATTATCTTTTACTTGAAAGCAGTGTAGAGGATTTTGAGCTTTCATGATGTTGGACAAATTTTCAATGAGATTCTGAAGCAGCTGACTTTGGTGGGTGAAATCCTAAGTTTCTTTGAACTAAATCTTCTGGTGCTCTCTGCTCACATGAAAGTGCATTCAACTCACAGACAAAAACAGTGGATTTATTAATTAAAATCGTTTATAAACTTCACATTATCAGTCAGTTTACAGAAGAAAGGAAGATTTTCTTTGAACACAAAGCACTGATGGTCCTTCCAATGCTGGCAAAGTAAAGTTAGGTATCTTAATTTGCAGAGATCAAGCCATATCCACAAAACCTGAGAACTGATATATCAGAAACATCAGACAAATTAAACAATGCCTTAAAATAATGCCTTGTGAATATAAGAGCTTAATGATCATAATAACATTTTAAAACTCAGCATAGTTTAAAACTAAAGACGTTTCAATTAAACAAAAACATCTGAAGATTTAATGACAGCTCCTCAGTGAGTAATACCACATACATGCCTCTCTCTTTAGAGAAATATTTTATACTCCAAAGAATTTGGTTAGGAGAAAGCATCATAAGGTATATGGAGATAACAATGAGAAATACTGTCCTGTGTGGTGGCATACACCTTTAATCCCAGTACTGTGGAGTCAGAGGCAGGCAGATCTATGTGAATATGAAGCAAGCCTGGTATACAGAGTGATCTCCAGAACAGCCAGGGCTACACAGAGAATCCCTGTCTCAAAAACTAAATGGAAAAATACTTTTACTGGATCTGGATTCCCAGATACAAACCACACATATCGAAATCACATTTTATTGCCTTGTGATATTACCTGATCATATACCATCCAAGGCTGGGGCTACCACTCAGTGAGCAGCACTGTTTTCCACATGCAAGACCCTGGGCCTCTTCTCCAGCACAGAGAGAAGACAAATACAGAATGAACTACGGTAAGTTTGGACTCTTGGTAGAAAATAAAGAACATGTGTGGAGATTTCAATTTGTAACCATGACCTAACCAGTGGGATAAACCAAAAGCAGCTGTTTTACTACTTCATTCTTGTTCTTGGGATTGCCATGGTAAGCTAAGCCAGATGTTTCTCTTATCATGGGTACCTCATACAGCTATGATGAGGTAGTGCACTGGAGTCAGTACATGTTCAGAGAAGTCCTGTGCTAGACTATCTGCTGAAATTGCCAGCTGACACCTGTTCTTTGGTCACCAACTTTCACAGCTGCATATGGCATCATGTTATTGTCTGACTCCTTTACAGAATGGCTAGTATACTTCAAGAAAAAAGGCAAAAATAAAAAAAAAAATAAAGCCTGAAACATGTCTTAGGTTTGTAGAAACATCTGCAAAGACCAAAACTCTCAGTTATTGATAGGATAGGTATCCAATTGTACTTACCAAAACAATTTTTCATGTAATAATTTTGGAAAATTGAAAAAAATAATTCTTAACTTTTCACGTTATATGATGTTAAATTTCATGTACTTCATGATTTTTTTCCAACAAGTGTTTTGACCTAGTAAGAAAATTTCCTTTATTTTTTGCTGCTATTTATTCAACAAAAGTGTTATATCTTAAATGAATGAACTAAAATTTAAAGTAAAAATAAACTTTTATTTACAATCTTCTCCTAAGGCAGCCTAAGTCTCATAGTTATTATTTCAGATATAGCTTGCAGCCCATAATCCCACTGTCCAAATCAAGTCCAAGTTGAGAAGACCCTGTTGGGTTGTGCTTATTAGAAACAGTTTCTTTGGGAAGATTCTTTTCAGCTTAAGGCTTAGAGACTGAAAACAATGACGTATTTCTCTTTCACAAACCCAATTTACTTCAATGCCAGCACATCACAACAGCAGTCCTGCTAACAGCAAGAGAGATGCGGATGTCTGCTGGAAAGGCAATAACCTGAAACCAGCTGGCCCATGCATGGCCATTTGAGAGGCATCTTCTAGTTATAAAAACATCCTAGCAATTTCCTTAAGTTTCATGTACTGCGGATGCTGTTGTACCTTCTGTTTAACACTCTTATGTCCTAAGGTTATTTTGCTAAGCTAATGGCACATACACAATCCTGTCCTGGCATTTTTAGGAGCAAAACTTAGCTCTATTCCCTGAATAGTGCATCACTTCCTAAGCAAAGACAAAGTACAGTGGCTATGTTTCTGAAGCTGCTCATCCATCTGGAGGTTGACTGAGATTAGCTACATGGTTCTCAGTCCAATCTCCCTAGGCTTGTATTGTTAGGAGGAGGGTGGTTTCTGGTTTGAGCAGAAAGATTTTGTCATGTGTTTGATCGTGATAATACTACTATCCAGATGCCTTCTCAGCTCTTCTGGATCACATAGGCCTGCTAGATCTCTCAGGTTTTGTGTTTTTGTTTTGATGTATGTCTCTAGAAACTACCAGATGGATACTCTATCACATGTAACTGTTACCAAAATCCAAAGTCCATCCAGACTCAATAGGAGAAAATAGAGTACTCCTACAAATAAGAACATGAGGAAGGCACATTAAAATTCACACTGTAGGGAGCTTGTGTTGTTCCATTGTAAATAATTGTCTCACCCATTGGTTTAATAAAAAGTGCTGATTGGCCAGAGGCACACAGGAAGTATTGGCAGGGCTACCTGACTAAGAAGACTCCAGTAACAGTCAGGGCAGAGCAGAATGCCAGAGAGAAGTCAGAAAAAGCAGAGGACAACTATGCTGCTCTGAAGAAAGGTACCCAGCTGCATGGCTAAACAGTATAAGAGTCATGGGTTAGATTAAGGGAAAAGAGTTAGCAAGTTATATGCCTGGGCCTTAGGCCAATCAGCCTAAAACTATTGTAAACATCTGTGTGTCTCTGCGGGTCTGTGGGTCTGTGGGTCTAAACCTTGAGGCTAGGCCTGAAAGTCCAGGCCAGAAACCCCCTACTACATCACACTTCAGACCCTCGGTCCACAGCAGACCCAGATGCGATTGACACCCCACCCAGCCCAGGGAAAGATAACATGTGTGAACAAATTATGAGAGAAGGTGATTTTGTGAGAAGAGCAACAGAGAGGGAGAAAAAAGAAATGGATATCTTCAGAGAAAGAGCCACTGTGGGGTTATAATGAAACCTGGTGCTAAGAAAATATCCAAGAACTCTATGGATGTCCCTGGCTAGGACATCAAGCAATAGTAGAAAGGGTGCCTTAACAGGACTTCCCCTATAATCAAATGAATGACCACCTTTATTGTCATTATAGAACTTTCATCTAGCAATGGATAGAAGCAGAAGCAGAGATGCATAGCTAAACACCAGGTCGAGCTCCTGGTCCTGATGAAGATAGAGAGAAAAGAGTATATGAGCAAAGGGATCAGGGTAATGAGGAGGAGACCCACAAAGATGGTAGACCCAAGCTATTGGGATCTCACTTAATTATCAACAACTGCTGTGGTTTGTTGCAGTGCAGTTTCTTGGTCCTGGGCGGCCAGAGGCCCAGACTCTGCTGCACCAGACCCCTTAGCTGCCCGTCGCTGCTGTTCAGGCCCTTAGAAATGACTCAGACGCTTATATTAAGTTTATGCTGTTTGGCCTATGGCTCAGGCACTTTGATAGCTAGCTCTTACATCTTAAAATCCATTTCTATTAATCTGTCTGCCACGTGGCCCATGGCTCACCTGTGTTCTTTACATGTTGCTCCTTGGGCAGCTTGCTCGATCTGCTACTGACTCCACTCTTCCTTTCCTACCTATTCTGATTTCTCTGCCTACCTTTCCTACGGTGCCTGTCAAGGGCCAAAACAGCTCCTTTCTTTAAAGATTGAGATTCACAACACACAGAAAAGCATTCCCACATTACTTTCCCCTTTCTGTCTAATCAAAAAGGAAGGTTTCAATTTTAACATAGCAAAATTACATATAACAAAATAGCTATCAAGCAAGAATTACAGTTACAATATCTAATCTATTTGTATTTAGCAAAATTAAAGAAAATACTCTTATCATCTATCTTATCCTTATGAATCTAAAGTTTTATATCTAATATACTTTTCAAATGACTAAGAAAAACTGTACTTATAACTATCTAATCTTCAACTATATCAAAGATCACAGAAGTATATATTTACCCAAGTAAACCAGAAGTATAAGCAACTTCCAAAATCTAGAAAGGACAGAGATGACACCTATCTACCTGGACAGTCACCCAAAGTTCCTTTAAATGTTGGGGCATCTATATTCAGCCTATAGGCCCAGAGTCTCTTTTCATTTCACTGAAGCAGGAAATCTGTTCTGCCCATTTTGGTACAGTTCATCAGTTGCTTCTCTTCGAGTCCTGAAGAATGTCTGACAGCTTTCTTTGTAAAGCAGGAACCTGAATGATCATCTCGGCTTGTTCTATCAAAGTTCAGAGGTTACCTTACTATGGAACCTGCATGCCTAGTTTAGACAGCATACTGTCAAGCAGTCAATGCAAGAACAGGTTCTTGTCCAGTGGCTAACCATTGCCACAAAGAAAGTGGATTCTATCGAGTTTCTTCAATGCCCAATTTCCTCTTGAAGTATATTGGTACTGCCAGGAGCAGACCTGTCTCACTGGCCAAAAAAGTCTAAGTTCTTAAAACATTTTAAATGCCATATTCTGTAGGTCTTAGAAGTATTTGAAGATTACATATCTAATTGAAATATATCTTTGTATACCTAAAAATCCTAACTTACTTGACTATAAGTTTGATTACCAAAGGTGACTATTAACATTCATTTCTTAATTATATATTACAATTTTAAATCAGTTACATGAACATCATACCTTAAACAAGAATAGAAAAATACATACAGCATAACAAAATTGACCTTAAGTTTGTATAAATAAACCAAAATCTATACCAATGTAAAACATTTTGAGATTAACAGCTGATTTCCTGATCTATGTAAATTCAATAATCTAACTTTTTAAAAAAATCATTGATATACCAAATCCTCTTTTTCTTCTTAGAAAGAGATTAACTATGACCAATGACAAGTTATAATGAAAAAATATTTATAAACAATATTTTGGGAATTGGTGTGTAGTTTTCCATTACTACTTCCTGCTGAGTATGGGGTGTTGAAAATCTCACAGGTTCTTGAGACTGGATTATCTTAGTCTGTAGCCCTGAAGCTGATACTGCCATCTCTTCCCATCAGAGATTTTTTTCAGGGAGACTTGGTTAATGAAACCATATTTGCCTGGAAGCAATCCACATGTTCTCATCTTCTGTGGAAACAAAAGAACTCTTCAATAAATCCTTAGACACAAATTTCAAAATCAAAATACCTTTAAAATATATATTCTTGTTTAGCTTAGTAGCCTTTGCACTTCTAATCCATTGTCTTTCTGCAGTTAGCTCATTAACAGTTAAAAAATTAAAAGAAAACACAATAACAACCAAAATCCAGATTTTGTGTCTATTTTCCATCTTTGTGTGGCTTATTACATTTTTATTACTCTATTTCTCTTTTTAAAGACTTTCTCTATCCTCTTTCTTTTCTCTCTGAAGCCTATGTACCTTTTACACACATTGTAACTCGTTTACATTTTTTTTTTAAATCTGAATCTGTTTTATTGTGAATCCTTAATCATTTTCTAACTAGAAGAGCTTTTTAAAATACTCTCACTCTCTTGCCACATAGTTTTTGTAGATACAGCTGAATCAGTAAGTTCTCTTAAAGGGACAGCATCTCTGTTCGTGGCCAGCAAACAGAGCACACTCAAGAAAATGCTGCTACTAAGAAACCGTCTTTGTTTCCTTTTCTTTTAAATAAACAGAAATCTAAAATCAATCACATGCTACTGAGTATTCTGTGAGATTTCAGGAACCAGCCTGATTGCAACTTAAACTCCCTGCTTCCAGTCCACTGAATGTGACCCAGATGCCATGCTTTCTTTGTACAATGACCTGCTTCATATACACAATTTGGAAATTGCCTTGGCTCAGTTTCTGTGATCTAGAACCCTTGCTAATCTTTTTCAGGCTTAAAGTGGATAATTGACTCATATTGGATGCCATCTGTTGCAGTGGGGTTTCTTGGTCCTGGGCGGCCAGGGGCCCAGACCCTGCTGCACCAGACCCCTTAGCTGCCCGCTGTTGCTGTTCAGGCCCCCAGAAATTACTCAGCCACTTATATTAACTTTATGCTGTTTGGCCTATGGCTCAGGCACATTGCTAGCTAGCTTTTACACCTTAAATCACCCCATTTCTGTTAATCTGTCCTACACCCAATTCTAACTTATAAGTATTTTATCAGAATAATAATTACCCACAACCCTCAGAACACAAAACTTATTGCGAAAGGGGGCATAGTCTTTCATAAGGTTGCTTCCTACTGACTTAAGGGTGATGGCATCACTTTGGGATCCTGTAAAAGCTAAAACACTGGTTAGATTTTAATGGGCTGAGTATATACTTCTATAACCATTCTCAGAATAGTGGTTAACTCCATTTGGAATTCTAATTAGAAGTGTGATCTGAAGGATAATCATAGAGAGCTACCTTGCAGCCATTTTTGAATAATCTATTTTCTGAAAACAATCATTGATTGGTGCACACCAGTTCTTAATTTTTCTATTTTTGCTTCTGTCTGTCTGTCTACCTGTCTCTTTCTCTCTCTCTCTCTCTCTCTCTCTCTCTCTCATACTCTCCCTTTTATTCTTGTTTCATTAGTAGGAGTTGTTGCAGTGGGGGCCCCATCTCAGTTCCAGATTCTCTGTAGATAGCTTATAGGAGGAAATGTTATTTACAATGGAAAACTTAAATACTATTGATACTCAAAGAAGATATTAATATTTTCTATGACTTCAGGAGATTATATGCAGACAGGATGTTTGAAAAGTGTAGATACAGAGAGAAACAAGGTTTAAGATGAAGTCACAGTAATATTGGTCCCTAAACATTCTGTCTTCTGTCCCACACCAGGCGGCTTTTCTGATATGAGACAGAATTCTTCACAGTTTCTTTATCAATATGCTTGGGTTTAGAGAGGGAGAAAGTGCCTTGCTCCCAATCTAAATCCAGCCCTATTAATAGTCAAATTAGTACCACATTTTTTGGAGGTGTAGATGTAAGATTCAAAGCAGTAAGAATTGAGAGATTACCCAGTAGTGCATATGTGTAGCTGTTGGTCTCATAGTCCATTGTTTACATTCCTTCATCATTGATCTCT